>CM021763.1:47465425-47536791 GCA_011075105.1 Heteronetta atricapilla | reverse complement strand
TTTTTTTTTTTTTTTTTTTTTTTTTTTCTGTTGTGAAGATAAGGAGGTCAGGGAGGGATTCTACCAAAGGCGAGCTCATTTTGATATTCTCTTTAGAGAGTTAAAGCTCCACATCATTCTCTTCATTGTAAACTTCATCTAAGGATGTAAATATTTAAACGGAGAATGATTTACTTTATTTGTAATTTCATACAACATTAAATTTAATAATTTCTGTGGTTTTAAATCTCATTCATGCTCTTCTGTAATGAACAAACGGAACTACCTAACATAAAAAATAAGTCTCTCTCTCTCTATGTATATGTAAAATATTATATATATTATTTGTATATTCTATATATATGTATAAGAGCTATAGTGTGATGAAACAGATTAGACAGTTAAAAGGCAAGGGTGTAGCAGTATAATTTTAGCAGAATAAATAATTTAGCAGAATAAACACAAGCTTTCTAACAAAATATATGCTTATCTTTTTTTAGTGACATTTTTTCAATTGAATATACATATCAAATCTAATTCTATCAAACATACAATTTAGTCAACTAAATATAAAAATTAAAAATACATAGCTCAGTCATAAAAGGCTGAGAAACCTGGGTCTGTTCAGCCTAGAGAAAAGAAGACTGAGAGGGGATCATAACAATGTGTATAAATAACCGAGGTGTGGGAGAGAGAAGGATGTAGCCAACCTCTTCTCAGTGGTTTGTGGAGATAAGACAAGGGGAAATGGCCGCAAGATAGAGCACAGGAAGTTCTGCACCAACATGCGAAAGATCTTCTTCAAGGTGAGGGTGACAGAGCACTGGAACAGGCTGCCTAGGGTGGTTGTGGAGTCTCCCTCTCTGGAGATATTCAAGGCTCATCTGGACGTCTACCTGGACAGCCTGCTCTGAGGAACCTGCTCTTGTAGGGGTTTGGACCCGATGATCTTTCAAGGTCCCTTCCAACCCCTACACTTCTGTGATTCTGTGATTCTGTGATAAAAATTTCTTTCCAGTTTGTGCTGACCACTCGATTTGTGGGTTTAGACTGTGAATGCTGTCTTTTGTTATAGAACTAATGTTCTGTCTCTAGCCACTGAAACATTTTATACAAAAGCAGGAATAGATTCTTTGATGTCTGCAGTACTTACAATTCTGAGTTTTGTTGTTTTTGTTGTTAGTTGTAGAAGTCAGCATCTTCTTTATTCATTTGCTTTAGAACTTTAGGAACTCCTCTGAAAAGAATAAGGTATGAGAAAAGAATTTATATAAAAAAAATCTATACCAATTACTCAGAATTTAATTCTTTCAATATTTGTTAGCAATTACAGGAGCATAGAGTCGAGGTCTTCACACGTGATTATGAAACTGTTATTTAGCTTGCAGGAAAGCAATTAAATTTCTTGAGATATTAGGGTAGTAAATGAATACATTTAGAGTAGTAAATGAATACATTTGTGAAGTATGTTTGTAATTCATTTGTTTAGTGTTTGTTTTATTTATACCAATGGAATATGTAGAGAGGGTGATATTATGGGACATCACAAGATGAAAATGTTATGCATTATTAGTGGAGTAATATTTCTTTCCATTTTCAATTATTTCATTTTATTTATTTCCATTTCATGCACTTTGTTCCATTTTTAAGATATCTCAGTGTGATGATAGTGATGTCTGTGTACCTCTGCTAGGCAAATGAAAGCGTGCTATATTTATCTATCTTTCCATTTTTTTTTTTTTTTTTTTTTTTTTTTTTTTTAACAGAGCTCTGTGGGAATACAATAAGAAACTGGACTGTAGAGTCATGTGTAGTTTTTCACACCAAATACTTTAGGAGAACTTAGTTAATGACATCATTCCTCCCAGTAATGTCTGCAGCTGTCACCCTCCCTCACTGTCTGAGGCAGCTGCCAAACTACAGAGCTCTACAGCATATGAACATCTGCTCTGTTTCTTCAGTTATGGTTCTTCTGAGGAATAGGATTTAATCCCTCTGACTTCTAACATTCAAAGAAGCACTGTATCTACAACCAATAAGAGAACTGGAAATTATTTTTTTAGCTGGACAGCCTTGAGGGTTGAGATAAAATTAGTGCTGTAATTTGCAATAACCTCAGGGGAATATATGCCAGAAAAGATTACTGAAGTGTAATATACTTTAATTGGAACCCTCCAGCTTTCAGGACACTGTCGGAATAAAAGGTGCTGAGAACAAGTTGCATAGAACAGGTTCTGGCCCAAATATAAAGTGATCTGGCAGTCGTCCTAAATGCCATCTATATTGAATCATTGTGATTGCAGAGAATAATTCACAACATTTCTACTCTGGTCTGATAATCTTATGATCACAATACATTGTGGAGGTAGCTCTTGGGATTTTGTGGAACAAAACTTAATACTATCAAAAACTGTACTTCATATCAGAGCTTTGTTCAGAGTACAAAAGCTCATTTATCTTTCAAATAAAAAGTATGCATATTCATATTTGATGAAGCTATTCGTATATAATCTATGTCCAGAGTATTCGTGATGTTGTGAAGTGGTGCAGGTTTGCCAGTTCTAAGGCTTCAGAAATCATTGGTAAAGATACAGAGAATAATGAATATATTTTTTTTTTTTTTTAAAAAAAAACATCAACCAACCAGCCAACCAACAAAAACAAAAACAAAAAAAGACAAAAACAAAAACAACAAACACAAGAGAAAACCTGTTCTTTGAGTATTATTAGCCTTCCGTATTTTCAGTCTCTTGAGTCACACTTTCAAAATTTAATCTAATTGCTAAGGATCTAAAGGATCTAAAATATTACTTTAGATATATTATCACTAACTATAGGATTTGGATTTCTATGAAAACACTGTTTTTGATACAATTTGTCATTTTGATACAGTTCATCATGAGATTATTCCAGACAAATTGCCTAAATGTTAGACAAACAAGCTCACACTACACTAGTTTAATGGTAGAGCTCAAATGGTTACAGAAAATGGGACTACAGCTTGCTGGTGGACAGTGACTAGAAGTGTCTCCCAGGCTCAATTCTAGGGCCAGTTCTGTTCAATACTTTTATCAATGACCTGGATATAGGAGCAGAATGTGTCCTTAAAAAAATTGCAAATGACACATAAGTGGGAAGTGCTGTTGACTCCCTGGACGGCCTTGAAGGAGGACCTAGATAGCTTGGATTATTGGTCAATTGTCAATGGCGGGCAAAGGAGGGCAACAAACTAAGTAAAAGGCCTGGAAGACACGTACTATGAGGAAAGACAGAGGACATTTGTTTGTCTAGTCTAGAGAAAACCAGGCTAGGAGGGGACCTCATTTCTCTCTACAACTTCCTGCACAGAGGAAGCAGAGAGTGTAGTGGCAGTCTCTTCTTCCCGGTGACCAATGACAAGATACATAGGAAAGGCACAAAGGCACACCAGAGGAGGCTTTGGACTGGAAACTGGATTGGATTGCATTTGGACTGGATTAGCAAAAACTTTTATGTGAGAGTGGTCAGGCACTAGAATACACTTCCTTGAGAGGTGGTTGAAGCCTCATGCCTGTTGAAATTCAGAGGCATTTGGGTAATGGGGCAATTACCTCATCTGCCAATTGAATTTGTTGTCCAATCAAGACTCTATGATTCTATGATTCTGTGATTAAATAAGACTCATTAAAGCTTTTAATACAGTTACCATAAGATCCTACCAGACAAAATGTCCAGCATGCAGCTAAACAAAAATATCGCATGATGAGTGAACAATTGGCTGATGAGTAGGTCTTAAAGGGTTGTGGTATATGGGTCTGCACCAGGCTGTAGGCGAGTCACTAGTGGGGGTCCCCCAGGGTTCCAGGTTAGGGCCACTTCTCTTCAGTGTTTTTATAAATGATTTGGATGTAGAACTAGAAGGAGTTTTGAGGAAATTTGCTGATGATACTAAACTGGAAGGAGATGTTGACTCTGTTGAGGGTGGAAAGGACTAGCTCTGATAGGATATTATCATGTCACAAGTTGTGATGGCTGAAGATGGGATCAGAACTGGAAAAGGGCACAGTGTTTCTGAAAATACAGTGTATGTCCTAAACTCTTATTGACAAAAATGCTTTTTCCACATGAAATGAGTCTGAAGGACATAACCCTCTGTCTGTGCTTTGTGGATGATATTTATATTGATTTTGGCTGAGGACATAGTGCAATCTTTGGATCAAAATAGATTAGATAAATCCAGTACAAGCATATATATTGCTGATGAAAGACAAATATGCCTCATGATGTTTATATTTCTGAAAGATACAATATTTTGTTTAAATATTAAACTGAGGAGAAGTTTGAATTGCAAAATGTATTATCCTTGATTGTAACTGACTGTGTCCCAGGGTCTTTAATTCATAGAATAATAGAATCTTAAAATACTTTGGAATGGATGGGACCATAAAGATAATCTAATTACAACCCCCCTGCCATGGGCAGGGACATCTTCTACTAGAATGCATTTTTTCAAGCCCCATCCAGCCTGACCCGGAACACTTTCAGGGACGGGGTATCCACAATGTCACGGGGCAACCAGTGTCTCATCACACTCAGAACAAAGAACTTCTTCCTATATCTAATCTAAATCTACCCTCTTTTACTTTAAAAACATTACTCATTGACCTATCAGTATACACTCTTACAGAGTGTCCCTCTCTTGCTTTCTTGTAGGCCTCCTTTAAATACTGGAAGGACACTAGAGCCTTCTGTTCTCTAGGCTGAACAACCCCAACACCTGTCTTCATAGGAGAAGTGTTCTAACACTTTGATTATCTTCATGACCCTCTTTTGGACTTGCTCTAATATGTAATTCTTGTAATTCATGTAATTCTTGTATTGGGAGCCCCAGTGGTAAATACAATACTCTTGCTGGGGACTCAGAAAGCAGAGTGGAGGGGAAGAGTCATCGTCCTCAACTTGCTGGAAACAATTCTTTTGATACAGCTCAAGGTAAGGTTGGCTTTCTGGGTTGCAAGCATACCTTGTCATCTCATGTGAGCTTCTCATCAACCAGCTCCTCTGGTTCCTTCTCCTCATAGCTGTTCTCAACCCATTCTCCACCCAGCCTGTATTTATGCCTAGGATTGCCCTGGCACAGATGCAGGACTTTGCACTTGGTTGTTGAATCTCATGAGGTTTCACAGAGGACTACCTCTTAAGCTTTTCAAGGTCCCTGTGGATGACATCCCTTCCCTCCAGCATGTCAACCACACTAAACAATTAGGTGTCTTCAGCAAACTTGTTGAGGGTACACTCAATCCTACTCTCCATGTCACCGACAAAGATGTTAATTGGGTCTGTTAATCAGTACTGACCCATGAGGAACAACACTTGTTACTGATTTCCACTAGGACTTTGAACCATTGACTTCAGTTCTTTCAGTATGATGCTCCAGCCAGTTCCTTACTCACTGATTAGTCCATCCATCACCTCCATGTCTTTCATATTTAGAGTGAATTATGCAGGACAGTGTCAAATGCCTTGCACAAGTTCAGGTAGGTATCTTATTCAGGTTTGAAAATGAGTATTGCTCAACTAGAAAAGTGGATCAGATCTCATGTCTCAAAAGGTAAGGAGAAACTATTGACTGAGTGCTGGGAGAAGAGCTATGTAAACCTAACAATAAATAATAGCATAAACCTTGGTAAAAAAATGGCCCTGGACTACTCTGCAGTACTGTATAGAAGACAGTTTCAGTTGTCAATCAGCATGGAGTTAGAGTTGTCTTCCAAGAAGAACTTAAGAGCAAGAAGTAGAGTTTTATATGAAGCATGGTAAATTTACAAAAGATATCTGATCTCAGGTGCTGATCTATTCTCTTTAATGACCAGAGATAGGACCCATGGGAATAATGTCAAGCTGTGACAGGGGAGGTTCAGGCTGGACATCAGGAAGAGGTTCTTCACAGAGAGGGTGGTCACGCACTGGAACAGACTCCCCAAGGGACGTAGTCATGGCACCACGCCTGCTGGAGTTTAAGAAGGATTTGAACTGTGCTCTTAGTCATATGGTCTGAATTTTTGGTTAGACTTATATGGTGCCAGGAGTTGGACTCGATGATCCTTGTTAGTCCCTTCCAACTCAAGATATTCTATGATTCTAGGATTCTACGATTCTATCAATAATGTAGTTCTGAGGAAGACAACAGGATTACAATGAGTTTATATACTGACATTATGAGTTTAGCTGTGGAATGAAAACGAATAGTTACCTCTTGGTGTACAGCACTGAAAACATTAAATGAAATTTTCTTAATGTCACTCATTTTGTTGGTCTTAGTTGAGCAAGTTATCTAATATGATATTGTTTACACACATCCACACACACACAGAACAACAGTGTGTGCATAGTGACTTATGACAGAGACATTAGTCTTAGGGCGGTGCTTATAGGTTTATAAGTCCAGACTATAAAGCTGAAAGGCTTAACAGTGCTGTCTAACTGAGCATTCAGGCCCCACAGTTTTTGAAATCCAATCTAAATTTCTCATCTGTACCCAAGAAAATGTTAGCATGTTTTATAATGGGGAACTGGTGGGTAAGGAAAGCTATATAAATTTTACTATGAACTTTACTTTGAAATATGCTTTTCATAAATCTCACCTATTTTCCCTCTGAAACTGAGTAGAGAACCATACAAAAGCAAGTGTTATTTGTGTACAGATGAATTACAACTTAGATAAATGTCCAGTGTCAAATCGTCACTCACTTTTTTTTTTTTTTTTTAAATATATATATATATATATATATATAATGTTTATTTTTTTGGTCATAGGATACTTGAATGATGAAAGGAAAAAGAAGTAAATGTGCAATTTGAGTCATATTCATATCTGGAATTATTTCCCTTTCTCCTTCCTCTTCCCCTTCCCCTTCCCCTTCCTCTTCCTTAATTAAATAATAAAGAAAAGTTGTCAAATTTCCCAAATCTACAAGGGGTCCAAAAATCTTATGAGAACTACGGGGAATCTGTCATGTACTTCAAAAATCGCACAACATAGTTATTCAAAGCAGTTCATAAATGGGAGAAGATAACTGTTCTGCAGCGACTCAGAATTTCCCCTGCCAGACAGGTTGGTCTAGTTGTGCCTCTGGTTTCAGTTTATATCTGTTGGTGATACGACAAAAATACAACCTAAGATAACTACTGTAGCTGCTCAAAAACTCAAAAACTGTATGTGAGTAAAGAGCCATAGTTCAGAAATTTCTGTGAAAGGTAGTGTGATTGTTTTACAAAAGAAATGGAAGGCACTTCTGGAAACCTGTGCAAAAGCAATAAAAAACAATTGCAAATAGGTATATCCCATAGTATTCTCCTAAAAAGCTGGAAGCCCATGGCTTGGACAGGTACATTCTTTTCTGGGTTAAAAACCAGCTGGATGGCGGGCCCAGAGTGTGGTGGTGAATGGAGTTAAATTCAGCTGGTGAATGGACATGAGTGGTGCTCTCCAGAGGCCAGTGTTGGAGCCCATCCTCTTTAATATCTTTATCGGTGACTTGGATGAGGTAATTGAGTGCACCCTCAGTAAGTTTGAAGATGACACCAAGTTCAGGGGAAGTGTCAATCTGCTGGAGGGTATGAATGCTCTGCAGAGGAACCTGGACAGGATGGATCAATGAGCAGAGGACAATGGGATGAGGTTCAACATGGCTAAGTGCTGGGCCCTGCACTTGGGCCACAACAACCCTATGCAACATTCCAGGCATGGGGCAGAGTGGCTGGAAAGCTTTGCAGAGGAAAAGGATCTGGGGATGCTGGTTGATGCTTGCCTGAACATGAGCCAGCAGTGTGTCTGGGTGGCCAAGAAGGTTGATGGCATCCTGCCTTTTATCAGGAATAGTGTAGCCAGCAGGACTGGGGAGGTGATTGTTATCTTGTACTCTGCCCTGGTGAGGTTCCACCTCGAGTACTGTGTTCAGCTTTGGGCTCCTCACTACAAGATGGACATGGAGGCCCTGGAGCATGTCCAAAGGCCCTGGGCCATGAGGGTGGTCCAGGGACTGGAATACAGGTCCTGTGAGGTGTAAATGAGTGAACTGGGATTGTTTAGTCTGGGGAAGAGTAGGCTCAGGGAAAACCTTATTGCTCTCTAGAACTACCTGAAAGGAAGCTGTGGGGAGCTGGGTGTTGGCCTCTTCTCGCAAACTAGTAACAAGGACTATAGGGAATGGTCTCGCATTGTACCAGGAGAGATTTAAGCTGTAAATTAGGAGACATTTATTCTCAGCAAAAGTAGTCAGACATTGAAATGGCTTGTCCACGGTTGTGTCACCATCCCTGGGGGTGTTCAAGGAAAGGTTGGACCTGGAGCTTAGGGACGTAATTTAGTGGGTGGTATTGGTAGTAGGGTGATGATTGGACCAGATGATCTAAGAACTCTTTTCTGAC
The DNA here is from genome assembly GCA_011075105.1 of Heteronetta atricapilla. Taxonomy (NCBI): domain Eukaryota; kingdom Metazoa; phylum Chordata; class Aves; order Anseriformes; family Anatidae; genus Heteronetta; species Heteronetta atricapilla. Next base: position 47,528,403 of record CM021763.1, on the reverse strand, counting down.
CTTAATGATTCTATGATTATTTGACTATATACATAGATATAATTTAAAAGCATTTTAAAATAAAACACTTTCATTGACAATTGCTGTGCAGATTTTATATTTAAGTAACTGTAATACATGTTTGCATAAGCAGTCACCAGATTTGATGACGGTATTCATTCCAAGCACTAGTAAAAAAAAAAAAAAAAAAAAAAAAATTTAAAACCATTTTCTTTAAAAAAGAGAATTTTTAAATCTTTATATACATGACTCCTCAAAGTTGAGGAATGAACCTTTCTAGAATTACTGCTGAAATCTGTACTGTGTCTTCCAAAGGTTAATTAATCTTTCCTTTCTAGTACTACACTAGGAAGAAAAACAACAACAACAACAACAAAAACGTCTTTTTCTTAGTCAGCCTGCAAAATCTAGCCCTTTATCCTTTTCTATTTTTAAACAGTTTATTGGAATGTCTTTTCTGTTTTCAACATTGGTGTTTTGTAGAGATAGACACCTTCTTAGGATGAAGATGAGATTAAGAGAATAATATAGAGAGCAGAAAAGGGTAAGATATGCTGGTATCACACACTTCTTCTGAAAAGGTTTTGATTGTTGTAGGCTGGTATTTTTTACACAGCTCAGTGTGGAATTCCAGAATGTTTTGATTTATATTATATTGCTTTGAAGTAGAGCCAATATTTTTGCCTAGAGCTGTATATATCAACTCAGTTCCAAAGACAGGGACCAGGAGAATGAAGTACCACCTACAGTGGGAGAAGATCCTGTTCAAGACCATCTAAGGAACCTGAAGCTGCACAGGTCCATGAGACTTGATGAAATGCATCTGGGGGAACTTGTGGATGAAGTTGCAAAGCCACTATCCATCATATATTAAAAGCAGTGACAGTCCAGTGAAGTTCCCACTGACTTGAAGAGGGGAATCACAACCCCCATTTTTAAAAAGAGAAAAAATAAATACCAAAGGAACAACAGGCCAAATGGTCTCACTTGTGTTCTTGGCAAGATCAGTAGATACTTCTGGAAACTATGTTAAGGCACATGGAAGACAAAGAGGTAGCTGATGACAGCAAACATGGTTTCACTAAGTGCAAATCAAGCCTGACGAATTTAGTGGCCTTATATAATGAGGTGGCAGCAAATGGCATCATCTATCTGGACTTGTGCAAAGCATTTGCTACTGTCCCACGGAACATCTTTTTCTCTAAATTAGAGAGACATGGATTTAATGGACAGGCCACTCGATGGGTAAGGAACTGGCTGAATGATTGCACTCAAAGGGTTGTGGTCAACAGCTTGATGTCCAGGTGCAGACTAGTAGTGTCCCTCTGGGGTCAGTATCACAAACAGTATTATTTAACATCTTTGTCAGTGACATGTACAATGGGACACCAAATATGTAGATGACACCAAAATGAGTGGTATGATATACAGTTTGAAATGAAGGAATGTCATCCAGTGGAATCTTGACAGCCTTGAGAATTGGGCCTATGAGAATGTCATGTACTTAAACAAGGTCATGTACAAGGTCCTGAACCTTGCTCAATGCAACCCTAGTAATGAGAATGTGAAGGATGATGTGTGGAAAGAAAGTTATCGCATAGAGAAGGACTTAGGTGTACTGGCAAAAAAAAAAAAAAAAAAAAAAAAAAAAAAAAAAAAAAAAAGAATATGAACAGCAGTAAGTTCTTGCACCTTAGAAAGTCAGTCACATACTAGGCTACATCAGGTGTGGCCAGCAGGTTGCGGAAGGTGATTCTTCCCATCTGTTCTGATCTCCTGAAACCCCACCTTAATTACTGTGTTCAGTTCTGGGGATCCCAGCACAAGAAATACATGGACCTGTTTGAGCAGGTCCAGAGGAGGACCGTGAAGGTGATCAAAAGGCTGGATCACCCTTCTGTGAAAACAGGCTGAGAGTTGGTGTTTTTCATCCTGGAGAAGGGAAGGCCCTGAGAACACCTTACAGAAACTTTCCAGTACCCTAAGGGGGCCTACAAGATAGATGGGGAGGGACTCTTTACAAGGCAGTGTGGTAAGAGGAAAGAAGTAATGGCTTTAAATAAAAGGGATAGATTTAGATTATGAAAAAAATATTTTAATATGGTGGCAAAGGAAATGAGGCAAAGGAAAAAAATACTCAGAGAAACTGTGTTCATGCTTCATCCCTGGAAATGTTCAGTGCCAGGATGGGGTTTTGAGCAACCTGGTCTAGCGGAAGTATGTATTCCTATGTCAGGGGGATTAGTACCAAGTGGTCTTTAAGGTCGCTTCCAACCCAAACCTTTCTGTGATTGTAATATTCATTGATACTGGACCCACTTCACTGGGAGGTCTCTTCTACATTCCTGGGGCCTGGGTTAGGGACATGAAGAGAAAGTTTCCAGCCCCATTTCAGCCCTTGAATTATTACCCATTTTTATTTTTTCAAGTTGGCAGTGAAGAAGCTACAAGAATAAGTCTGATGGGAATCAAAAGAGACTTCAGGGCCCTGGTACAACAGGTTAAGTGTTCAGAAGCACAAGTAGTGTTTTCATCTACCCCTCTAGTTGTAAGGAATGATGAGGCAAAGAACAAGAACAGACAGCAAATAAATACTTGCCAGAGAGACTGGGATCCCTGGCAGATTTTTTTTTTTTTTTTTTTTTTTTTTTTTTTAAAATGTGTCAGTCATTTTTTTACAGGACATTAAGCTTGCCTGCAAGAGTTGGGTTTCACCTGTCTCTAAGGGGGAAAATGATCTCTGTTCAGTGTGGATCATTTACAAGGCTTTAAAGTAAACTTGAATGGGTGAAAACGATAAAAGCATTCTTGACAGAGAAAAGCCCGGAGGTCATATGAAAATCAAGGGACAGTGTGCCAACAAGGTCCATCATACTGCTGTCCCATTTGAGGTAGGGGATGGAGAACCCTGCAGAAGCAAAAACACAGGGAATATTTATGGGTTAGAAATCATAAAAGTGCCTGGGAACAATCATGCAGGAATTAGGGCTTCTCCCCCCCCCCAAAATGTTCCAGGTTTGCTAACCCAGCTGAAGTATATCTACACAAATGTATTCAGTATGGGCAACTAACAAGGGCAGGAAGCCATTGTTCAGCAAGGATAGTAAGATATAGTTGTCAATATTAAATCATGGTGGAATGGGTTACACAATGGGAGTACTGCAATATATGGCTATAAAATTTTCAGAAGGGATAGGGTCGGAAGAAGAGCCATTAGGTAGCACTGTACTTTAGGGGGTGTTTGGGTTGTCTTGAGATTAATAACGGTAATTATTAGGTTGGGTGGTTATGGGTAAGAATCAAGGGGAAGACCAATGAGGCAGATGTCATGGTGGGAATCTGCTATAGACTGCCTTATGAGGCCAAAGAGGCAGAAAAAATATTCTACAAGCCACTAGAGAAGTCTCACAGTCAGTAGCCTTTGTTCTCGTGGGGGACTTCAACTTACCAGATGACTGCTGGAAATACAGCGCAGCAGAGAGAAAATAGTCTGGGAGTTTCATAGAGCGTATGGAAGATAACTCCTTGATGCAGCTGGAGAGTGAGACAATGAGGGATGGTGCCCCACTGGATCTTTTGCTTGTTAACTGAGAAGGACTTGTAGGTGATGTGAAGGTTGGAGGCCATCTCAGGCACAACAATCACAAGTTAATAGAGTTTTTGCTTACTGGTAAAGTAAGGAGTGGGGTTACCAGAACTGCTACCCTGGACGTCTGGAGGGGAGACTTTGGTCTGTTTAGGAAACTGCTTGGCAGAGTACCTTGGGAGGTAGTCCTGAAGGGCAAAGGAGTCCAGGAAGGCTGGACGGACACTCTTCAAGAAGGAAATCTTAAAGATGCAGTAGCAGGTGTGGAAGAAGACCATCCTGGCTGAACAGAGAGCTGTGGCTGAATCTCAGGAAGAAAAAGAGGGTCTGGGACCTTTGGAGAAAGGGGTGGGCCACTCAGGAGGAATATAAACATGTTGTGAGTCTATGCAGAGAGAAAATTAGAAGGGTCAAAGCCCAGCTGGAGCTCTGTCTGGCTACTACTACTGAAGACAATAAAAAAGTTTTTATAAATAAATAAACAAGAAAAAGAAGACTAAGGAGACTCTCCATCTTTAATATAGATTAACATTCAATCTGAGAGAATCTGTTGTGAAAGAGTAAGCATATTCTCACCCTCATTAATAAATTAGTCCCTGAAATGATATTAGACTGCCAAGGTTAAAAAGGTATATGCATATGAATTTCTGAACAGAAATCAAACACAGATTAGATGGAGAAAAAAATGGAAAAAATAAAAAAATAAAATAGAGTCTGGAATAAGCCCAGCAACTTCTTCATGTTCCAGAAAATTAGCTAATTTGTGCCAAGTCCTGCATCTCTGGAGAAGACTCTCCAGTTTTTGTGACTGCATCATTTTCTCTGTAATTGTTTTTTATGTTTTCCAATATCTTGTATTCACAGAAAATACATTTCCATTCTTTGTATATATGTTCATCTGTGCATACAGTGGAAGTGGGTGGGGCATATAAACAATATACATTTTACAAGCATCATATAATTTATGTCTTTCACCTAATGTGTATGTATATATAACATAAAATGCTTATATACACGTATGTATTATATGTAAGATTATTATTTTTTTCCTCTGGAGCCTTCTGTTCAAGTATCATAGAATATCTGAGTCCCCTGAAGACCACCAAAAAATATAAAACTAAAAAAATAAAAAATTCTCTTCTCCAGGCTGAACAATCTAAGTGACTTCAGCCACTCGTCATACGTCTTCCACTTTACCATTTACCATTTTTATTGCACTTCTTTGGACACCCTCCAAAAGTTTCACATCCTTGTGCTGTGGAGCCCAGAACTGCACACAGTACTTGAAAGTACTTGAAGTGAGGCTGCACCAGCACAGCGCAGAGCGGGACAATCACTTCCCTCAACTGACTATCAATGACATGCTTGATGCACCCCAGGATATGGTTGGCCCTCCTGGCTTCCAGGGCACACTGCTGGCCCATATTCAACTTGCTGTCAACCACAACTCCCTCTCTGTGGGGCTGCTGTCTAGCATTTTGTTGCCCAGTCTGTATGTGTAGTCAGGGTTGCCCCATCCCAGGTGCAGGACTTGCTCTTGTGTTGCTCTTCATGCAGGTGGTGATTGCCCAGCTCTGCAATCTACCCAGATCTCTCTGCAAGGCCTTTCCACCCTCAACAGAGTAAACTCCTCCAAGTTTAGTATCATCAGAAAACTTACTCAAAACACTTGCAAGTCCTACATCCAAATCATTTGTCACTGAAAAGAACTTGCCCTAAAATGGAGACCTGGGGGACCTCACTGGTGACTGGCCTCCAGCCTGATGTAGCCCCATTTACCACAATCCTTGGAGTCCTTGTCAGCCAATTGTTCACCCATTATATAATGTTCTTATCTAGATGTATGCTGGACATTTTATCCAGCAGGATCTTATGGGAAACTGTTAAAAGCTTTACTGAAATCCAAAAAGTTCACATCAGCTGGTTTCCCTTGACTGATTATCTGTGTGATTTATCATAAAAGGAAATAAAATTTGTTAAACTGGACCTACCCCTTGTGAACACATGTTGGCTGGGTCCAATGACTGCGTTGTCCCTCAGGTGCACTTCAATAACTTCAAGGATAATTTTTTTCATAATTTACAAGGCACTGATGTGAGGCTGAAAGGCCTGTAATTGACAGGGTCTTCTTTCTTGCCCTTCTTGAAAATTGCTGCAACATTTGCCTGCTTCCAGTCTACTGGGACCTCTCCAGATACCCAAGACCATTGAAAAATAATTGAGAGAGGTCACACAATTATGTCAGCCAGCTCTCTGAGCACCCTGAGATGAATCCCACCCAGCCCCATGGACTTGTATGGATCCAGCTGAAGCAGCAAATCCCACATATGTTTAGGTTCAGTTGAGAGTTTATCATTCCCACCATCATGGTCCTCCAGCTCAGGGCACCCATGGGGTCCTGAAGCCCATTATCAGCACTGAAAACAGAGGCAAAGAAAGCATTACAAGTTTCTGTTTTCCCTATGTCCTTGTTTGTCAAGTGACCATCCCCTTCAAGCAGTGGACTTATGTTTTCTCCCACAGAACTTTGTCATCATGGGCAAAACAAACTCAGTGTAGGGAGATTAACATAGTTTGTTACTAACAAGCTACAGCAGCAAGAAACTAAAAGAAAGAAAGAAAGAAAGAAAGAAAGAAAGAAAGAAAGAAACAAACAAACAAACAAACAAACAAACAAACAAACAACAACAACAACAAAAAAAAAAAAAAAAAAAATCTTTCCCCCCAACCATCCTTTTCTATGTCTCACCCCATGAGGCACAGGGGAATGGGGATTAGAGATTGTGGTCAATCCTTAATTCTTTGTCTCCACCACTCCTTAACGGTCACTCTCTGCCCCTGCTCCACATGGGGTCCCTCCCACAGGATACTGTCCTTCCCAAACTGATCCTGTGGGGGCTGCCCACAGGCAGTAGTTCTTCAAGAACTGCTCCCACATGGCTCCATACCATGGGGTCCATCTGTCAGGAGCAAAATGCTCCAGCATGGGTCCCCCATGGGCAGCAGCTCCCCTAGGGCTCCTGCTCCTGCATGGGCTCCTCTCCACAGGCTGCAGCTGCAGCCCAGGGCCTGCTCCTGCAGGGATTCTCCGTGGGCCATAGCCTCCTCCAGGTCACATTCATCTGTTCCACTGGGTGCTCCTCCATGGGCTGCAGTGTGAAGATCTGCTCCATGTGGGACCCATGGGCTGCAGGGGGATAGCCTGCTCCACCAAGGGCCTCTCCACAAGCTGCAGGGGAAATTCTTTGCTGGTGCCTGAAGCACCTCCTATTTGAAGATGGTATGTTTCTACTCATTTACACAAACTGGACTGCCTTTTTCACCATGATATTTGAACATGTATGTACAAATGAAATTAAGATCAGTGACTGAATTCCCATGTATTTGAACTGGTCAGTACTTTTCTCCTGAACTATGCAACAAAAGTAACATTTGCTCTTCTGAGCATAACCTACTTAAAACATCATGAAAAACAACACGTAATTTTGCTTAGATAACTAAAGTGTTATGTATCTCTTTGAGCAGTGAATTCTAAAATTTGTGGTCCATTCACTGATGTGGTGCTGTTGTTAGCAAAACCACCTGCATTACTTATGAAGTGATTCCCTGTTTTCTGTCCTCATCTCACCTTACCTTGTCCTTCAGTGTGACATAACAAAAGGATAAATTTAGTCTGCCTCTTCGGTCCTTCTTGTTACATCATAATACTGGCTATATAGTTCTTTCTTTCTTCTTTCAAGATCTCTTTTTAGGGAACACAGAGCTTTTGTGCTGTCATCTATCCTTTTGGTATATAGAGTATAAATGACATTAGAGTATCTAAAATAGGTGAGCTATTTCTCATCACAAGGAGAAATATTATCTTTAAATTTGCCTACAAATACCTAGTTTGAATACTTAATTTATCTTTTGTTCTTGAACATATCAAACATTAACTATTACAACTAGCAAATAAGCATTTTATGGTGAGATCTGTAGTATTCTGAACATATCATATAATTGTTATTTAGTATGATTGTAGTGGGTTTGTATGGCAAGGCTTTGTTAGGTGGGGGATCCAGGGATGGCTTCTGTGAGAAGAATCCAGAAGCTGCCCCATGTTAGATAAGGGGACCAGAGATGAGCCAATAAGTGATGTTTGTACCTCTGTGAGAGCATATTTAAGAAAGGAAAACAAACAAACAAACAAACAAAAAACCAAAACTGCTGCACAACAACAGGCAGGAGAGTGAGGAGTGAGAAACAACCTTTCAGACCCCAAGGTCAGTGCTGAAGGATGGAGGTGCTCCAGGTGCAGGAAGAGAAGTTCCTCTGCAGCCTGTGGGGAGGACCATGGTGGAGTAGGTTTCCATGCTGCAGCCTATGGAGGAGACAACAGTGGAGCAGGTGGATGTAGCCTGACAGAGGCCTGTGGAGAAGCCATGCCAGAGCAGATTCCAGGCCAGACCTGTAGCTCATGGAGAGGTGACCATGCAGGAGCTGGGGCCCTGGGGGGAGCTGCTGTCCACGGATGTCCCATGTTGGAGCATTGTGTTGCTGATGGCTGGACCCCATGGTATGGACCCATATTTGGAGCAGTTCTTGAAGAGCTGCTACTTGTGGGAAGCCCACAGAGGATCAGTTCAAGAAGGACAGCATCCTGTGGGAAGGAACCCATATTTAAGCAGGGGTAGAGGGTGACTAAGACGGAACGGTGGAGATAAGTGCTATAGACTGACCTCAACCTTCATTTCCCTGCACCATTAGGGGGGAGAAGGTGAAAGAGGATGGACTGGGGGAAGGTGTTTTTGTTTTCTTTCCTTTCTTTCTCACATCTTGTTGTGGTTTAACCCAGCTGGCAACTAAACACCACACAGCTGTTCGCTCACTCTCCCACCTCCCTCTCTGGGATGGGGGAGAGAATGGTATGGAATACCATATTCCAGATGGTATGGAATACCCCTTTGGCCAGTTTGGGTCAGCTGTCTTGGGTCTGTCCCCTCCCAGCTCTTGCTGCACCCTCAACCTGCCCGCTGGCAGGACAGAGCGAGAAGCTGAAAAGTCCTTGGCTTAGTGTAAGCATTGCTCTGCAGCAATTAAAACATCAGCATGTTATCAACACTCTTCTCATCCTAATCCAAAACATAGCACCTTACCAGCTACTAGGAGGGAAAAATAACTCTGTCCTAACTGAAACCAGGACACATCTCTAGTTTGTTAGTAATAGGCAATAAATTTTACTGTCTCCCAACTCTGAGTCTGTTTTTCTCATCACAATAATTGTTGATCAATCTCCCTGTACATATGTCAAATCTTGAGCCTTTCTCATTGCATTTTTGCCTCACTTTTCCCTTTGAGGGAGGGAGTGAAAGAGTGGTTGTGGTGGACCTTGGCTGCCCACCCAAGTAAAAACACCACAGTGATATAGCTATAAAGAAATATATCCTTTCAGCGGCTTAGTTTCACAGGTGACCTTTCCATTGTAGGATGAAGTTGAAAACAAACAAACAAATAATAAAATAAAGACTGCTATTTTAATTTCATTTTTTAGCTATTTGGAAATATAGGACAGTTTTGAAAAATTTTGCTTTTCTTGGTCATTAACTTTTAGTTATGATTGTGCATTAGCTATTAGAAAATTTGTATATTGGAGCTGGCTATTATAATGATTATCATCACCACTGTTTTTCTCTTCTCACATTTTTTAAACCTTAACAGCTATTCACATATCTCACAGCTTTCTCACGTATTTCTGTATATTCCAATTGAAAACATATTTTAAAAGCTGTATGTTAGGACACTAGAATTGTTGTTTTATTACTGTCCTGTTATTCATTATGGTATTGTTTATAATATACTCTGATATATTTTTTACATATTTAAAATTTTAAATTATTGTCTGCATTATTAATTTATTTATTTGTGGTTGTTATTTAAAAAGTTCTAGAAATGTATAGAACATTTGAAATAAGAACCATAAAGGACATGCCTCTTTAGTTTACATTTATATAAGCGTGTTTACATAGGGTAATAGATTTATATTCACATAGAATTATATTTATATTCACAAGAATTCACATAAATTGTAAATAACAGTGGACTTTCATGATGGGTGAAATTGGTCACATATTACGAGAGAGCCAGAGTCAGTGAAGTTCTGATCATTTCTCCATTGAAATGCTACTAACTACCAATGAAATCTGAAAAGATAACTAATTCACTCAAGTATAGATAAATCTTCACTTTGCTGGTGAATCAAATTTCACACTTCTGTCAGGCTGTCTGTGTCCTTTTATGAAATACAAATGATTCTTTTTGCAGGTTTTCTGTCTCATTCTGAATATTCTTGCCTTTTAATTAACTAGAAGGACTGAACATCTATCAGAAACTTGTTCTGGAGTAAGACTACATTGATTAGTTGTAATGTTAATACGCTGTAGTCTATTTCAGTTACAGCAGTATAAAGTGTTTGCAGACCTGAGGTCCTTGTAAACAATAGCTCAGATCATACAGAATAGCCTCAACCAGACTCACGAATTTAAACTAAAGGAGAAAACTATTTTGTTTCCTATTATAACTAGAACCAAAATAGCAAACAACTAAACTTCAAGACGCATCCTACATATCCTCCAGTGATTTATGTCAAGATAATTCATCTTATGGGAAAAAGGAATAGGATTTTATATAGAATTCCAAAGAAGAAATAAAACTTTTTTTGTTGTTGTTTGTTTGTTTGTTTGCTTTCTGTTAGTGGTTTCCTCAATCTTTACTTGTCATTTGTGTTAAGAGCTGACACAGAGGTGGACAAATCCCTTTTGTCATTCAGTCCCCAGAGGGAGAATACAGGAACACACAATCACCAGGCAAGGAAAAATGAATGAGACTCTTTTCTCCCACCAGCCCTTCTCTGTGAAGAGAAGGTCTAGTGGGGCACCACTCCTGGTAGGCTCACTAACCAGCTGTGTCAGGAAGCTATCTTCCATGCTCTCCAGAAACCGCTTAGACTGCTTTCTCTGGGCTGTGTTGTGCTTCCAGGATATGTCAGGGAAGTTGAAGTCCCCCACGAGAATAAGCGCCGACAATTTCACAGCTCCTGTCAGCTGCCTGTAGAACTCCTCATCTGTCTCCTCATCCTGGTTCGGCGGTCTATAACAGACCCCAACCAGGACACTAGCCTTGTTGGCCTTCCTGCTGATCCTAACCCAAAGGGACTCAACCTTGTCATTCCCAGCCTCAAGTTCCACAACATCAAAACACTCTCTAATATAGAGAGCCACACCACCACCCCTTCTGTGCTGCCTGTCCCTTCTGAAGAGCTTATAGCCAGTCATTGCAGCACTCCAGTCATTAGAGTGGTCCCACCATGTCTCCGTGACGGCAACCAAGTCGTAGCCTGCCTGCTGCACAATGGCTTCCAGCTCCTCCTGTTTGTTACCCATGCTTTGTGCATTAGTGTAGATGCACTTCAGGTGGGCCATTGCCTTATTCCCCGGCCTTGCCATTGTTCCCCCTGGCACAGCTCCAACAAGCATTGTTTCAGCCTCATCCCCCATCTTACCTAGTTTGAAGCCCTCTTTTTTTTTTTTTTTTTTTTTTTTTTTTTTTTCTGGTTCCACATTACAAATCAAGAAGGCCCTATATCATTAATACTGGAATGAAGGAAAAATGTACTCCAAAATGTACTCAATACACCCAGATTCAAAACTGAAATTACATTCATAAACAGGTAATATTTTGATAGGCTGTATCAAATACTGAAAGGAAAGATTTCTAGAAAATGTAATATTTTATTACTTCAAATGAGACATTTTTGTTCTTGATGTAATAATTTATTCTGAGGAGAAAGCTACTATTTTCACCACCTATCCCTGTTTCATGTTCTTTTATATTATTATTATTATTATTATTATTATTATTATTATTATTATTATTATTATGAAAGTTAGGATAGGGGAAGAAAGACTCTGGCTATTTCAAAGGCCATCTTCCATACAATACTGCCCCATACAGCAAACACACTGTCCACCAAAACAGAATCACTTTTTCTCACCTGCAGTATGACCATTGAGAAATATCATACCTATATTCCTTTGCTCTTGCTGTCCCACACACATCTCTAATTTCCACAAGATCTAGAAAGTCAGTGGGTAGAGTGATTTTGACCTTCCATGTCCTGCGGGTGAAGAGTGAGGTCATTCACTCATGACCAGGTTTCAACAATAAAATCAAGGAAGATATATAACTGTGAAAAGTATTAATATGATTCGTGTCATGTATGAAACAATGCTAGGGCAGCATGATGAAATGTAACTTTCTATCTAAGAAAAGCAGAGTGATTAGTGTACATAGTTCTTGTACTGTGCAAAATAAGAGTCTAGCAATTTGTGTAAATAGAAGGCTTGAAGGACGAACACTGAGACTCGAGTCTGGGAGATAAGAGGACCAAGGAGGTTTTTTTTTTTTGGAAACTACTGACTTCTGCATGAGATGCTGCCCAAGCTTCTGATGTCTGGCAAAGGGATCCACCAAATAAGGAGAAAGGGGGAGTTGAAGGATGACCGAAGGACAAAGCCTGGGAGGAAGACTATGAGCCTTCAGCACAAGAGACCCCCAGAAAGACCACCAGAGACTGATACACATGCGTCCGGAGAGGGTTTGGATTCTGGGAACTAATTATAATAACCCTGCCTTTTCTAGGAATAGTGATGAATATGTATTAGTCTAGGAGCATAAAAATCAGCTTCCTGATGTAACAGGTGTGCATCTTGGTGGAGCAGAGACTCCCGGTGCACCCAGCACTGTTTGCTTGCCTCTATTCACTTAATAAATTACAAACTTTAATTTTAATCCTATTTGGGACTCGAGCATTTATCACATAACTCTCAGCTCAACAGCCAGAATTACTTAAGAGTTGTTTAGCAGATTTATGTTCCTATCTAATATTCTTTGCAGGTCTCTATCAGATTTTCAACCACAGAAGTTAGCACTTTCTTACCCTACAAGTTTAAAGGGCACTGAATAAGCTTAGTTGACACTACAAAAGTCTGTTTTCAACTCTCATGATGTCAAAGGCTTTCAGTTATCTTTTGTTCAGGAGCAAGATCAGGAGAGCATCCATGATTCTCAGCCTGCTTGGGTCTGCATATCTCTACCTCATGGAAAATGTTGATTAATCATTATCAGCATGGAATACCCAGACATTTTTCAACAGCCATGTACCATGTGCTCCTTTCAGTGAGGTCCTGCAGGTTACGATGGGTCACACACTCTGTTGGTGTGCTGCAAGGTGGCAAACCTAACTGATCAGAATTGCTCAGACATCACTGACATCAGTAACATCAGTGTTGATCACTGGCTGATGTACCTTGCACAATCTATATGAAGACATGGCAGGGCTCTTCTAGGCAGAGTAACCATAACAAGGTCAGACTTTGAAGCTTTTGCTCTCACTGTTGTCCTAGAATGTGGTGACAGAAAAAGAAGTGCATTAAACCATCTGCACCCATTTGGCTCTGGATTAGTTCCATCACAGTTTTTACAGGCACTGTGGCAACAAAACATCATATTTTCATGTTGCAGCAGTCAAATAACAGATTTGGCTTCTCTAGTTTTATCTAAACTCTTCACACAATTTCAGCCCTCTCCACTGGCTCCTGGTGTTATCTTCTTCAAATATACAGTGTGACTGTAAGCATCCTTCATATTGTTTCCTCTGTCTGCAGCCTCAGATTGAGCTGAGGACACAAGGAGATTCTTCATTTGTATTTACTGTCATAATCACTGTCCTTAACAGCTGAATAGCCTTATCTACTCAGAAATTTATCTCTCATAGTTCTTTGACTCTACTGTTTCTCTGTGCAGTTTTCTCCTTCTTTCTCAGTGCTTTACACAGGTTTCTCTAGCCATCTCATCCCTACCCATATCCTTACCCTCCAATCAAAAGGTTGGGTCTGGTGGCTGCTCACTGTACAAAAACACCAAGCAGGATAGGGTATGCTGCTGGCAGTTGGAGTGCTTGAGAAAGAACAGAAAGAAAGACCTCCTGAAAAGCTCCTTGTCTTTCTTCTCTTTTGAATCATCCAGTTTTCTACTTTTAATCACTACCTTCTTCAATGACATAGTTCACCACTAGCTTATGTTATTCAGGCACTTATGTTATTTCAGTAGGCTTTGCTTTTCTGCATTTTAAGATCTACTCTGAAAAGTGGACATTAAAGCATTTCTTGTGGAATTCCATGTCTCCAGGTGGAGAAGATCAAATTACACTTTCTGTAGATTGTAAAACAGGAGCCAGTGCTCTCCAATTTAGTGTTGGCAGACCTTCTATCTTAGAGGGACTTTGAGGTGGATTGTGAAGCCACCACATCATATACCTGTGAAGGAAATCTATCAGAGGTGACAGACAGCTTGTTGTTGGAACTGAATATGTACAATATAATGTGCTGTTGCCTGAGTCCTTTTCCTGCATGTCTACCTGCACAATAAGTTCAGACTTTCCAACAGTGTTTGAGGGCAGTCTTATTTCCTATCAGGCTGTGTCCTTATATGACTGCTTACACGGGGGTTGAAAAGAATGACCCATTCTCATATAATGTGGTTGTGCTCATCTGGATAGGATGATGCACTCTGAAACTATATCTAGTGTTTTGAATATCTTGACCATTGCATGCTGGATATTGAACGAAAAAGCAGTTCTAGAGCAGGCCATAACAAATTAGACATTGCATGTTTTTCTGCTAAATCTTGATAGTTCTCTTTGTAGTTTTATATCTGATGTTGCTGCTGGTGTTCTTTGAGCTGCCAAAAGGAAAAGAGCTAATAATATTTCCTGGAGGAGCAGAAATATAGCACCTTATTTTACTGTATATCAGGGTTCAGTCATGCCAGTACCTGATCAGATCAAGAGCAGTCTAGCATTATACACCTTTTCTGCTACTGCAACACTGTCAGATGTCCAAATTAATCACCTGGGTGACTTACTGAAGAACAAGTATGACTATTTTTTTCTTATTTAGCTGAAGATGCCATAGAAAATATGTTTTGATTGAAGTCTAATGTCCAAGAGAATCCCTTAAAATATTTAGTGGGCAGTAAGTGATATTTCTTTTCCTAGATCCTAAACCAGGCCTGCCATGGTAATGGCACAATCCAAGAAAGCTGGGCGAGGATGGACCTTTTATACCCTGTCACACTATGTGCACACAGAATCACAGGCTGTGTGTGAAATGGGGAATACAGAGGTCTGAAGGTCTAAAAACCTTGTGTTTGATATACTCCTGAGCACACTGTAGGTGTGGAATGGGGTCTAGGGCAGAGAAAGAAGTATTCCTGTGTTGTCTGCTTTGTCTAGATGATGTCGGAAAATTTCATAAATTCTGGTCCGCTGCATTTCTTCTTTCCAGGAGTATGCAGGAAGAACAGACCATTGAGAAATAGATATACAGTGCCAAGTGCATATTCAGTAGTGATGCCATGATATTTGATAATAGCCAGCTGAATGTGAGCCAACAGTGTGCTGAATTGGCCAAGACGACCACCAGCATTCTGGCTTGTATCAGAAATGATGTGGCCAGCAGGACTAGGGAAATGATGTACTTTCCCCTCTACTTGTATTTGATGAAGCTGTGTTTCAAGTATTATATTGAGTTTTGGACTTCCTCACTATAGGAAGGACATCGAGGTGCTGGACTATGTCCAAAGTAGGGCAATGAAGCTGGAGAAGGGTCCAGAGAACAAGTTTTATGAGGAGTGGCAGAGGGAGGTGGGGTTGTTTATTCTAAAAAAAATATGAAGGCTCATGGGAGACTATTTATACTTTATAACTCCTTAAAGCAGGTTGTAGTGAAATGAGGGTTTCTCTCTTCCAAGAACCAAGTGATAAGACAGGAAAGGTCTCAAGTTGCACCAGGGGAGGTTTAAATTGGATATTAGGAGAAATTTCCTTACTGAAAGGGTTGTGTGGCATTGGAATATGCTGCTCAGGGAAACAGTTGAATCATAGGTCTTCAAGAAACATGTAGATGTAGAATTTTGTAGCATGGTGTAGTGGTGGGCTTGTCCATACCAGATTAAAGGTTGGACTAAGTGATCTTAGAGGTCCTTTCCAACAAGAATAATTTTATGATTCTATGCTTTCTCCTTGCATACAGGAGGTCCTTAAGCTCACAAGCATGAGCTCACACATGTATCTCTACCAGACCAAGGCTGTCTGTAAAATGGCCATAGATGCATTTGCTGGAGCCTCCCTGACCACCCTGATGGTGGGATTCTGCTCTGCAAGACAACAGGATGAAGAAGTCACCTTCTCTTCAGCAACTACTGGTGTCACTATGGCAAATGTTACAGAAGATTATCAGCTATAGATACACCAGATTCACTTTCTTTCACAAAGCTCTTTACTTAGTTACGAGCGGTCTGGCTGCTGACAATAAGATTCTTAACTTGGAACATGTCCATCTCTACTCTCCTCTCCCTTAGCAACAAACCAGAAAGCAAATTGAGACATCTCAATTGTTGATAACATGCTGATGTTTTAATTGCTGCAGAGCAGTGCTTACACTAAGCCAAGGACTTTTCAGCTCCTCACTCTGTCCTGCCAACGGGCGGGCTGGGGATGCAGCAGGAGCTGGGAGAGGACAGACTCAGGACAGCTGACCCAAACTGGCCAAAGGGGTATTCCATACCATCTGATGTCATGCTAAACAATGTATAGGAGTGGCTAGCCAGGCTTGGGGACAGGCTGGGCATTGGTCAGAGGGTAGCAAGCACCATGCATCACCCCCTCCGTACACATCATCATTATTATTATTTTATTTTCTGTCCCAATAAACTATCTCAATCCACAGGCCTCAGTTTTTCTTGTTTCTCTCCCTCATCCCAGAGAGTGGGGGGGAGGGTGAGCGAATGGTTGTGTGGTGTTTAGCTGCTGGCCAGGTTAAACCACAACAGAAGCATACATAAATTGATACAAAGGAACACTTAAATAATACAACTGGACACAAAAATATACATTTTAAGAGAAATTCACATCAGTAATTGTATAAAGCTTTTTCTGTACTAAGGGGTCCTGAAAATTTAGAACAAAAACATTAGCTTTGTAATGTAAAAAGGTTATCATGACAGTCTTCAAAGGCCACTACATAGCACAATGACATATTCAAGGCTATCAGCTTATATTTCAGTCTGTGTGTTCAAGGTTTCAGGTCCTTTTATGATTACGCAAACATCAGAAATTTAGTGGTATAATAAATGGTACTTATGAAAGCAGAGTTTTAGAGCTAATATTAAATTTGCAGGCTCAAAACACCCACTTAATATTTAAACAAGTATTTGATACTTCTGTTTGTTCAAAAATAGAAAGAGTAAATACACTTACGTAAAAGTAACTTTTACTTTTCAACAAGCATGCTCATGTAATTTTTATATTAGTACAAACTTAAAAAGCAAACAAACAAATCCACCATATGACTTTTTAAAATAAATGATATCAATTCACCTATTCCCTACTTGAGTACATTTACATTAAGGCTTTGAATCATCTGACCCACGATTTTACAACATTAAAACGAATGGGTCCACATGGATGCTAGTATGTCTCACTGAGTCTCAGCATGAATAGAATTAAAGCTCACCACCTTAAGGAAACAGAAAGTCACATGCTCATGCCTTAACTATATTACTTTTGGTCTCCAAACTAGAACATAAAGTTTAATAATAACAGTATTTCATGGCAAGAGATGAGTACTTTTTATTAATTATATTTTATTAATTAATATTATTAGTTTAATGGCAACATCTTTGGAGAAACGTCATCTTTGGTGATTCTGGCATGGGGAGTTCATTCAGTTCAATGTGCTGTAAATATAGCCCTACTTTTTCCCGTTTCATAGTTTCAAGACCCCACATAGAGCATGCAGCTCACAAGCCTGAGCTGACCATGATGGACTCAAAGGTCCCAATACCACAGGTTCTAGGTCCTTATTAATTATTGGATATCCTGATTTGGCCATTCTATCACATAGTACTGAACCATTTTTTTAAATTGCTCCCTTTTCTCTGGTCCAGGTTCTTCAATTTTGTCTGACCCATCTAGGAATTTTACTGTGGCAATTCCTACAGCCCTTGGTTACCTAGTAAGAGTGTCTTGCAGGGGGTTTAGGACCTATCACCCACCCATGAATTCTATAGGAATCACTTCGGTCCTTCACCGGCCAAGTCCCTCGTGGGAGATTGGAACCGCGGTTAGAAGACCTCCGAACTCACTTCGGAACTAAGTTCCGTCTCAGTCACACTCTTACACACACAGGCAACAGAATCCCACCCAAACGAACAATATGCGCCTTAAATTCTTATGACTCTATCATCTTCGTTGGGATCTTTGCATGCAGAATTATGGGTAAAATACAATGCTGCAGCCGGCAAGGAAGCTCATAAAAAAAATCAAATTCTTTGCTTGCCTTTATTCAGGTTCAGGATGGCATTCCTGACTTGAACAGGAGCCACCAAATGGTGGGGTGCCCCTCCTAGATCAAGTCAGAATTCAGGAACCAAGACCCTCTCAGATGAGCCCCCAGTTGTGATAAATGACTGAGTCCCAAATAGGATTATAATTAAAGTTTGTAATTTATTAAGTGAATAGAGGCAAGCAAACAGCGCTGGGTGCACTGGGAGTCTCTGCTCCACCAAGATGCACACCTGTTACATCAGGGGGCTGTTTTTTATGCTCCTAGACTAATACATATTCATCACTATTCCTAGAAAATGCAGGGTTATTATAATTAGTTCCCAGAATACAAACCCTCTCCGGACGCATGCGTATCAGTCTCTGGTGGTCTTTCTGGGGGTCTCTTGTGCTGAAGGCTCGTAGTCTTCCTCCCAGGCTTTGTCCTTTGGTCGTCCTTCAACTCTCCCTTTCTCCTTATTTGGTGGATCTCTTTACTGGATATCAGAGGCTTAGGCAGCATCCCATGAAAAAGTTAGCAGTTTCCTAAAAAAACTCCTTGGTTCTCTTATCTCCCAGAATAGAGTCTCAATGTTCGCCCTTCACACCCTCTATTTACACAAATTGCTAGACTCTTATTTTGCACAGTACAAGAACTATGTACACTAATCACTCTGTTTTTCTTAAATAGAAGATTATATTTCATCGTGTGGCCCTAGCATTGTTCCATACTGACACAAATCAAATGAACACATTTCATACATAGGCAGATTCTTGGGTTCTGAATGGCAAAAAAATTGGCACTCTTCTTTCACCCAAACACTTTGTAGAGGCAGCTGTGAGATGAAATTTGCTTTGCAGTCCCTGAGAGAATGTATGATGATGATGAGCAGCATGCTAATTACATGATAAAGACAGATTCTTGTTTATAAGATGGGGTGTACATGTGGAGTCAAAGCCATCTGGAAAATCACTGCAGAGCCATGCTAATGGCAACGTGTCAAAATGACGTAGTTTTCTCCTGGCCATGATGGAGAATTATGAACAGCCCAGTGCCCAGTTTTTATTTGTGAAAGTGTTAGTTGACATAAGCTAAAACTGTGTCAAGGTCTGTAGTTAAAATGTACCAATAAAAGAAATTTGCCTTGGGACTGATTATTTTACTGGTATTCTCATAGACACAGAGGTAGTAATGAAGATTTTAATATAGCCTCTCTCTTTCTAAATATATATATTTAATTTTAATTTTAAGTTTTATTTTTTCCCCATGGAGTTACTGTACAAATCCATTGAAAACTTCATCTCAAATTATGGCTTGTATTTCAGACTTCCCATTGGTTTGTGGAATCAACTCTCCTATGGTAGAATGACCCCATTCTTAAGTACAAACACTTGGAAAGAAAGAAAAAAAAAAAAAAAATAGTAAAGCAAATTCTGAACTGGGTTTACAAATGATTTTGAAGTCAAATCTTATTTATTGGGTTACTTACATATTGGTTTATTCTCATTGCCATCAAAACTTGAAAAGTGTGTAAAATTGCTGGAATCTAGCATGATTTTGACAATTTATTAAACCTTATATAATTTTAATCTTTTTTTCATAATTCCTAAAATTGCACATTTAGATCTATCATTATGAAACTATACTTATCTTAAGGTGATATAGATGGCTAGTTAGTAGCATCTGAGACTTTGTGGAGAGACAAAATAAATCGTTTGTCATAAGAAAATTTATAAGTAGCAAAAAAATGTGCAGAATATTTTCGCAGTTATGAAGAAACACTTTTACTTTCTCTTGATAGAAGTATTTTCATTTCCAGTTAATGAAAAGTACAGGCCTACCAGGACAATGGACCACATAATATTCAAGATCCAGGAAAATCCTATTAGGGAACAATTAACATCTGATTCTACGTATGAACTGTGGGACTCTAAACAATTTTGATCTTCTTCTGACTGCTGACTCCAGCTGCATCTTTTCTTTCTGCTGGAGAAAGAGCTTGATGTGATCTTTCCCTCTAATTTATCTTGGCATTTGTAGAAAGAGAGGCCAAAATATATGGACCATGTTACTCAGTCCAGCCCTACTATGCTACATATCTGATGTTTTAGAGTTCCTTTTTGGGCCAAACCCCATCTTCAGTGTTGTAAGTTTTATTTCTCACTATTATTAACTGTAAATGCTGATCTAGAGCAGCATTTTAAAATCTTAATTTCTCATGAAACTAGGTAATTTTCCACCTTAAACAGATGTTTTCAAAAATATATATATATATATATATATATTTTTTATTTTCTTTCCATAATTACCTATTAAAAATTAGAAAATTTTGTCACATCTAAAATTGTGTGATACAAGTATTCTTTAATAAATATGCACAGAAAATAAATTTACTCTGTCAAGAATTGCTTCTTATTCCTTTGTGTTCATACTCTCCCTTTAAGAGCTAAATGTTTTGCAATGCTTTTTTTGTACTCTGCTTTCAACATGTCAGAGTAACCTAAGAAATTATACCCGTAAAGCATTTTCCTTCTTTCTGATGACCATAGGAGTGTGCTGTTATATCTTTTTGTCACTGTTGATTGATAATAATGTTGAGATGTTCATTGACTCTACTTGGTAGTACACCTACATGATGTGAAAGTGATGCATATTTTTCTGTTTAGACAGTTAGCTTTTTGTCAGTGAAAAAAAAATAAAAATAAAAGGATTGAACTGAACAAGTTGCTGTAAGGCAAGAAATGATTGATTGGCTGGATATAAAACAATTGAAGAGATGTGTGTCCTCATGTGTGTAATAGGTTGTGCCAGGAACTAGAGTTGGGTGGAGAGATACAGGAGAGGATGAAAATGTGTTCTATTATCTATTGTTGTTTGTTTTGCTTTTTGCTTACTTTTGTTTTGTGTTTCATCTTTTTACAACATCAACATGAGTGGAAAAGTCTCCTGGGAAGCTATAAAGCTATACTAGAAATTTAGCAAGTATATGGGATTCAAAACACACTGTTCTTTACCTTTTATACCTGCTAGTCAAATGAAACAGAAGGTGTTTCAGCACTGAAAGTTTTATTATTATATAAGATAAAACCAACAAGTACTGATGGACTCCAGCTGTTATGCAGTAATGGTTATGAAGACTCTCTACTGAATATTTTCCAGGTCTTATGAATCTTTTTGATGAGAGAATAACATATATATTTTTAAGGTCCTTTTCATACATTGTAGTGAATTAGGTGATCAACAACTTTTTTTTTTTTTTTTTTTTTTTTTTTTTTATCATTGCACTGTTCCAGTTATTTTGCTATATTTGTTGATTTGTTTTCCCATTCATAGAAAAATATATAGTGTTACTACTCCATATATAAATTCGTGAAGTAAATTTAGGAATCTTTATGGGCAGAAATTTCAATGTATTTCGTTGTCATTTTATTAGCTTATATATACATATAAGCTTAGTTTCATATGTGGAGAAACATTCAGACATTTATTTCTAGCAGTAATCGAAGATACTTTGCTTTTAGTTTTATAGCTTCACCCAAAGAACTGTGATAGGTAGTTGCCAAACCAATGTACACAGTCTCAGTGGTGATAGACAATAAGTCAATTAAATTAAATAACCAACTACATAATCAGTTTGTGAAAAGAAGAATGTTAATAACATAATAAAACAGGAAAAAAAAATGGAGTGCAAGTTGTATATTTTTGTAGGAAATAAAACATGTTATGACATGACTAAAATGTCCAACTCTGGATAAAATATTTTATTTGGTGGCTAACAGTCTGGGACATTGAAATGGCATGATTGTTTGTATTGAGTTTATGTGGCAAAATTTTGGCCGTTATTTTGGCAGTTCTCTGTATGTTAGGGGTGGGCTCTGGGAGAGGAGATGAGGGGCTGCCCCTGTGTTGGACAAAGTCAGTTCCAGACAGATCCAAAATAGCACTGCTAGTGGCCCAAACTGGGGCACTTCTATGATAATGTTTTTAAGAAAGTGCAAAGAACACTGCATAGACACTGTAAGAGAGGAGTGAGAAAAAGTGAAACAGTCCTGCAGACAACAAGGTGACTGAAGAAAGAGGGGAAGAGGTGCTCTAGGCACTAGAACAGAGATTCACCAGTAGTTACGGACTACCACATCAGGATGGATAAACACACTGTAGTCTGTAGAGGACTGAATGCAGTAGCAGTTTTTCTTGCAGGAACTGTGCCCCTTGGGATAGCCATGCCCGAGTCTATTCGTGAGGGGCTGTACCCTGTCAGAAGGATCTATGCTGGAGTTTGTGAAGGACTGAATCCTGTGGGATGATCCCCACACTGAAACAAGGGGGAAGTGTAAGGAGAAAGGAATGGTAGAGACAAAATATAATGACCTGTCTGGAACCCTCATTCTCCATTGCCCTATACTGCTTGATGTGGAAAGGAGGTAGAAGAGTGAGGAATGAAGAAATGAGGTTCAGCCTGGGAAGAAAGGAGTTCTGTGAATCTTTATTTATTTTTTATTTTTTTTTTTCCCCTCACCATCCAAATCTACTTTTAATTGGAAACATATTAATTCTCCCTAAGTCTGTTTTGCCTATAATAGTATTTGTTGAACAGTCTGTCTGCCCCTATCTCAATCCACAGGCTCTTTCATCTTATTTTCTCCCATTGTCCTGCTAAGGAGGGGGAATGAGACAGTGGCTTGGTGGGCACCTGGTGGCCAGCTGATTTCAACCCACAATACAGTTCCTTTGGTGAATGTTGAGCTTTTATGTAATACACAGATTAATAGAAATAAAGTAGCTGCAGCAGGTATACCTCTGAAGAGGCTGTGGCCTGGCAATAAATCCACTCCAGAGCAGGTAGGCCTCATAGCATCTGTGGCCATGTATAAGCCCATGACACAGTAGGGTAGACCTCTGAAGGGACTCATGGATGAATGACTCGCCATGCCAGAACAGCTGCACCTCAATGGGACTGTGGCCAGTGGACAAACCCAGTCTGGAGCAAGGGTGAGAGGAGTTCATTGTAATGTTAAACCCTATGGCCTATTCTAAACAGATCAGGAATGGAGAATATAATGGATTTTAATATTATTAAAATTATTAAATTATAATTTAATGTATTTAAATATATAATTAAATATATTTTATCAATAATCAATAAATTATTAAATAAATAATAAAATATAAATTAGATATTAAAAATAATAATTTTAATTTGTTGTAGCCCATGATATGAGTTGCATGTTATAGGAAACACGGTATCAGGAACTCACTGGTACTAGCCTAGCCTGGGGCAAGGGGTGGAGTTCATTGCAATGTTAGACACTTTAGCCTGGTCTGAAGGGAACAGGGGTGGAGACTATGATGGTACCTTTACATTGTTGCAGCCCATGATATGAGTTGCATGTTATAGCAGGAACCACTCAAATCAAGAGAGGATGAATCTTACAAGATATAGCATATGCACAGCAGCAACACAACCTGAGCTGGATTTGACATCCAGTAACTCCATGCATCACACCACCTCTATTAAAGTGGGATCTTTTGTATTCTGACTATATTTCATCTATATAATATAGTAGCATTATTCAGGAACTGTCCACATAATACTCCTTTCCACTATGATCATGTTCTAATTGCTTATTAAAATTTGCCTTTTTTTTTGATAAGAATAAAAAAAAAAAATATTTTCTCTACTCTGTATTGTTTACAGCCCAAAATGAAAACCAAACCAAACCAATCAATCAATAACCCAAACCAAATCATTATAGCTTTTACTCTGCAGTTTGTTTTCTAAGAACTGAGAACTACATGCTCAGTATAACATCAGTATCAGGAAAAACTGTGTTCTAATGACATTTTACAGATAGCCCTCTAATACCTCCATCATTATCATTTTATTTTGCATTCTTTGGGCAAAATTTGCAATGGATATTAGGTGTGTGGGAATGAGGGGTAAAGCTTTTTGCAAAACACCTACTGACTTAAGAGAACATTCATGGTCTGAGCTGAATTTGTTCTTCAGCTCCATCATCTCTGCTCTGACAGGTTTGTCATTTACATAATACGGACAGTTTGACTCCAATTTTTTGTGACTACACTTGCACAGACTACTTGGGCTAAGACAGCATTTTTCTGCTCAGTTGCTAAGCTCTTGAAATGTCAACTTCAATCTGTTTTTAAATTTCTATCCATTGCTACATTTTGACCCATTTTTAAATTTTAATCTTTAGTTCAAATATTTACTTTGCAAGCATACTGATGTTGACTTCATAGCTTTTCTGTTTATTTTTAATTTACTTCACGATCTGTTAAACATCCTTTTCTGCATCTGTAAAATTTTGTTTGCATAAATCATTATTCAGCAATTTAACTATCTTGCTCAATTAACAGACATAAATAAAATTCCAGAAATCCTGAATAAATTATTAAAAATAAGTTTACTCATTTGCTGTAACCAATCTAGCTCTAAAAGCTACTAGCACGACAGGTGCTAGCACAAGCTCTACCATTAAGATGCTACCTCTCTTCTAATTCTATGTACTTATCAAAGAGCTGGGCCATTACAGATAAAGATCAGCAAAACAGCATATTACATTATGTCACTGCAAACTCAATCAGCGTTAGAAATGCATCATTATGAAATAAATATTGTGAAAGTGACTAATAAGGAATGCAGATAGAAACCAATACTAGGTACTGAGAAGAGAGGTTGTTTTACATAAGAATTCCAAGTGAAGGAGGAAATTATTTCTAAGCAAAAAGGGGAATTTGTTACCTAAACAAAAAAGCTCACTCTTTTCTTCTCTCCAGTAACCTACTGCAGGTCTCTGTTCTAAAGTACAACAACAATGTCCTTTCTAGTTACTCAGTTACTAATGCAATAGAACTCAAATAAAAATATCAAGAAGGTGTTTTCAACTTGCTATTCAAGTAAATCATTAAAAAGTACTCTAAGTCCTTGTTTATGTGGTATATCACTTTCATATTATCACACAAGGTGTCAGACTCTAACCACCACTTAAAAAAATGTGAAAAGCTAAGCTTCTTCCACTATGAATTGAGGGGAAGTCCAGTGAGGCAGATGTCACGGTGGATTACAATATTCTCAGAAGGGATAGGGTCGGAAGAAGAGCCATTAGGTAGCACTGTACTTTAGGGGGTGTTTGGGTTGTCTTGAGATTAATAACGGTAATTATTAGGTTGGGTGGTTATGGGTAAGAATCAAGGGGAAGACCAATGAGGCAGATGTCATGGTGGGAATCTGCTATAGACTGCCTTATGAGGCCAAAGAGGCAGAAAAAATATTCTACAAGCCACTAGAGAAGTCTCACAGTCAGTAGCCTTTGTTCTCGTGGGGGACTTCAACTTACCAGATGACTGCTGGAAATACAGCGCAGCAGAGAGAAAATAGTCTGGGAGTTTCATAGAGCGTATGGAAGATAACTCCTTGATGCAGCTGGAGAGTGAGACAATGAGGGATGGTGCCCCACTGGATCTTTTGCTTGTTAACTGAGAAGGACTTGTAGGTGATGTGAAGGTTGGAGGCCATCTCAGGCACAACAATCACAAGTTAATAGAGTTTTTGCTTACTGGTAAAGTAAGGAGTGGGGTTACCAGAACTGCTACCCTGGACGTCTGGAGGGGAGACTTTGGTCTGTTTAGGAAACTGCTTGGCAGAGTACCTTGGGAGGTAGTCCTGAAGGGCAAAGGAGTCCAGGAAGGCTGGACACTCTTCAAGAAGGAAATCTTAAAGATGCAGTAGCAGGTGTGGAAGAAGACCATCCTGGCTGAACAGAGAGCTGTGGCTGAATCTCAGGAAGAAAAAGAGGGTCTGGGACCTTTGGAGAAAGGGGTGGGCCACTCAGGAGGAATATAAACATGTTGTGAGTCTATGCAGAGAGAAAATTAGAAGGGTCAAAGCCCAGCTGGAGCTCTGTCTGGCTACTACTACTGAAGACAATAAAAAAGTTTTTATAAATAAATAAACAAGAAAAAGAAGACTAAGGAGACTCTCCATCCTTGATTGGATGTGGGGGAAAACACAGTGACAAAAGATGAGGAAAAGGCTGAGGTACTTGATGCCTTCTTTACCTCAGTCTTCAACAGTAAGACCAATTGTTCTTTGGTACCCAGTCGCCCTGAGGTGGTAGATAGGGACAAGGAGAAGAATGAAGCCCTCATAATCCACAAGGAAATGGTTAATGACCTACTTCTCTATTAAGATATATGCAAGTCTACAGCCATTTTCTCACTCTCCCCCCTCCCTCTCTGGAATGAGGGAGAGAATAAGAAAGAAATGAAAGCCTGTTGGCTGAGATAAAAACAGTTTATTAGAACAGAAAAGAAAATAACAATAATAATAACAATAATGATAATAGTATTCCTACTAATAATGTATACAAAACAACTGATGAACAATGAAATTACTCATCACCCACTGACCGATGACTGACCAATCCCTGAGCAGCCAGTCCACCCCACCTTGGCCAGCCACCCTATATTAATTATTCATCATGACATCAGATGGTATGGAATACCCCTTTGGCCACATTGGGTCAGCTGTCCCTGCACCTGGGGACAGCTGACCTGCACATGTATTGCTACAGTCCAGGGGAGGAGTGGATGGAAAGCTGCTCAGCAGAAATGGACTTGGGGGTATTGGTCATTAGATAACTGAATGTGAGCCAGAAGTGTTCTCAAGTGGCCAAGAATTTCAACAGCACCTCGGCTTGTATCAGACTGTGTCCAGCAGGACTAAAGAAATGTTGTACTTTCCTCTGTATTCATAGGATCATAGAATATCCCAAGTTGGAAGAGACCCATAAGGATCATCGAGTCCAACTCCTGGCTCCATGCATGAGACCATATGACAGAGAGCACAGTCCAAATACTTCTTAAGCTCTCACAGGCTTGGTGCCCTGACTACATCCCTGGGGAGCCTGTTCCAGTGCATGACAACGCTCTCAGTGAAGAACTTTTCCTGATGTCCAGCCCAAACCTCCACTGTTGCAGCTTGACACCATTTCCACGGGTCCTATCACTGGTCACTAAAGACAATAGATCATTTCCTGCCCCTCCACTTCCCCTCATGAGGAGGTTGTAAACCATGACAAGGTCTCCCTTCAGCCTCTTCTTTTTCAGGATGAACAGGACAAGTGACCTCATCCCCTCCTTTTACACCTTCCCCTCTAGTCCCTTCATCACCTTCATAGCCCTTCTCTGGACATTCTTCGATAGTTTCTCATCCTTTTGGTATCATGGTGCACAGAACTGCACACAGTACTTGAGGAGAGGCTGCACTAGCACATAGTAGAGCAGGACAATCACTTTCCTTGACTGACTCACAATGTCATGCTTGATATACCCCAGGATACAGTTGGCCTGCTGGTCTGCCAGGGCACACCATTGTCTCATATTCAGCTTGCTATCAACCATAATACTCAGATCCCTCTCTGTGGGGCTTCTGTCCAGCATTTTGTTGTCCAGTCCATACATATAGCCAGGGTTGCCCCTTCCCATGTGCATGACCTGGCATTTTCTCTTGTTAAACTTCAAATGCTTTGTGATCACCCAGCTCTCCAGCGTGTCCAGGCCTTTCAACCCTCAACAGAGTAAACAACTCCTACAAATTTAGTATCATCAGAAAACTTATTCTAAACATCTTCTAGTCCTACATCCCATTCATTTGTGAAAATGTTAAAAAGAACTTGCCCTAAAATGGAGTTTTTGGGGAAAAAGTTATCTTTTGAATGGTTAATCAGCTGTGGTAACACTTTGGTTACTGGGAAACGTATATAGAGTGCTATAGTTATAGTACTGAAAGATCTGTGCAAGTTCTTCAGACAGTGATCAGTCATACATAATGAGCAAAAGTTACATGTAGAGGAATGATGCTTGTTCATCTTCTCTTCCCATCATTGTTTTTGCTAGGGATAACAGGCACAGAGAGGAGAGTCAAAAGCTTGAGGAATTCCTCTTATAATGTTTTCTTTCCCAGATATCCCAAACTGAGAATTATGTTGCAAACATCTAAAATATGTAAATGTTACTCCAGCATACACTATCTGGTGTACAGAGTTAAATGCATGTGTGGAGGAAAAGAGTATCAGATCTATGAGGCTGTGATAAGAAATTGCCCAAAAGAAAACTTCTGTAGTGAAATATCACATGTTTCTCTCTGATATACTTCAGCGTATTTTCTTGTTCAGCTTATACGAAAATTTCTACACACAGAAAATTTCCTGTAAATGCAGGATTAATACATGTGCTTCTGAAATGTATGTTATGAAAAAGACTAAACTCAGTCTTTTAAAAGAAAAAGATTGTGCAGGTAAAGAAAAGAAGACTGCATAGAATAATCAGGCTATAGCAAAGTGGGGAAGTTTAATTAATTTTTGTGTTAAATCTTCTGCAATTGTCCTTTATTTTTGAAATAGGAACAGATATCTTGTAGGCTGTGAACTAGAAAAGATGATGAACAAATATGAAGCTAAAATAAATTTTTATATTTCAAGTATCTGGGGAGTCTGATTTCTGAACAAACTTTGGTAAGTTTCTGCAAATTAGTAGGAATTAAACCAATACCCCCATTTTAAGAATCATGCCTGAAAGCTTCTCTGACAGAATAGTAGAAAAGGTCTAACCTCGTCACCCAGGCCCTGCTAATTACAGCAAGTCACTCATTCATTCAAAGTATTGATGCTTGCTTTGAAAGTCTATGTTCTCTTTTAACACAAGGGCAGAAAGTATGAAAAGGTCAGTGACATATAGCAACAACTGTTTGAAAACTATTTAATGAAATAGTCTGCATGAAAATGAATTTTATTCTTTGAAACACATGAGGTTTAGAGGATATGTGTCAAAGTCATCTTAATTTCTCATCATGCATGTCCTTGGATTAAAGCACTAAAAATACTAAGCTGGCTGTTTTATGAAACAGAAGGACATCCTTAAGGGAGAAACCATTTTGTCAGATACCTTTGCAGAAAGGACAAACATCTCACTGAAAACTAATCTCAAAGTTTAGTAAGAAGTCAATTGTTTCTCACATGCAGTTTTCTGTCTTCTCTGGTGACCAGCTTCAGGAACTGAGGGAACAGCATGAAGCTGCAATAGGGGAAGTTCAGACTGGAAAAGGTTCATCACAGAAGATAGTCAAGCACTGAAACAAGTTCCCAGAGCAGTGGTTATTTCACCAAGCCTGCTGGAGTTCAAGAGTCATTTGAATAATGCTCTCAGACATATGGTTTGACTTTTGGATGTCCATGTGTGAAGCCAAGAGTTGGACTCTGTGATCCTTTGTGGGTTCCTTCTATATTTTTCCTTGAAAATCCTTTCTAAATAATTTTACAACTTTCTTGTGAGAAAAATATGGAATTGAGAAATGTATGCCTTGTGTATCTATTTTTTTCAGTGTATAGCAGCCTGGTCCATATTTAACCTTGTCCTATACAAAGTGAAATTATGACCAACAGAGGATAAGAAATAGCTAGTAAGTCAAACTCTGAGTCTTTGACAACCTAGTTTGAGGACAGGTGGCTAACATTCTTGGGAATATTTGAGATAAGATTTTTTAAAATATCACTCAGATAATGGTATGCACACACAGAGAAATAAATCACAGTATGTAGCCATCTTCATTAATCAATGGGATAAACGAGTTCTCATTTTATCCACAGATTGTGCCCTCAAACATTATCTTCAAGATCTCATTTTTATGAACTAGGGTAGACCTTATAAAAATACAAATCTATAATAAATAAACAAACAACAAAATAAATCTAAGTATTTCTGGGAAAGTGTGTTTGGCCATTGTAATTGGCACAGAACTTAAGACTCATTAGATTTGATCAGTTAAAATTATAACAGAAAGTAAGTCACTAAATTATCACTTGCCTTGAGAATCCCAAAATAATGAATTTATGATATAAATGATCACATACAATGGCAAAATAAAACTGTATTATATACTTATAATTTACCATGTAATTATTAGAAAAATAATATTTTTGATGAAAAAGCTGTTAAGAATTACCAAAATGTTTAGATAGGTAGACATGCATGCTTTTTTTTTATTAGAGAAAAATAAGTGTATTGATTTTACTAAAGTATGGGGGGGGGGGGGGAACTGGTGGTTAGGGAAGGGGTGTTCTGAGCCTGGGAAGACCCAGGGGAATGCTGAAATGCATCAAAAACTGGCCACCTACATGAAAATGGCTGACAAGGTGTAGGTGTGGCAAGCAATGACACCAGTCACCTTGCATTTCCCCTAAGCATCCCCTAGGGAGCACACGTGACCAGGAGTGTGGCATGGCAGTTCATGCAAGAGGACACAGGAAGGGTTCCCATTTCAGGGAAGGCCACTCCAGTGGCTGAGCAGGAGATGCCTAACACCCCTTGACCTGACACCTGGATCTGCACTGGCCAAGGGCATGCACTTTACCTGATACCCAAACAGAATGGAGGGTATTCATCTCAGGGAAAAGACCAAAGCACTGGCTGCATGGTCTACATTGTTTACCTCAGCAGTGGGTGATGCCTCCACACAGAGCTACTGAGGGGTCAGGCTGCAGTGCAGATTTCTGACTGCTGGAACTGCCTAGATCTTTCCCTTGGGGCAAGGAAAGGTGGCAGACCTGTATGCAAAAGGTGTGCTGATGTGGAGGACCTCCTGTTCCAGGTGGACAAGCTGCAGGAGGCAGTGAGAAATCTGCATAGCATGAGGGAAGCTGAGGAAGATTAAGATGGATCTTAGCACAGTCTGCAGGAGACTGACAACTCACGACCAAACAGCCTGAAACTGGAGAGGGGCAATGAAACTGGAGAGTGAAAGATGCCAACTATGAGGACCAGAAGGAGGATGTCTTACCCCAAAGCCTGAGGTGCCCTTACAGAACTGCTTCACCCCTCTACAGACTGAAAAGGAAAGGAAAGACCTGTCACAAGGTGGGTGGAACTGAGTACAAGAGACCAGCCTGCTCCCTGCATAATATCAGTCAGTCCAAATAAGAAAAGACAATGGGTAAACACAGTAGAAGCCTCTCTTCTGAGTGGTAAAGAGGCCCCCATGTGTCAAGCTGATACACTCTTGAGAGAAGTCTGCTCCTTACCAGCGCTTGTAACAGGGATACTACCAAGAGACTGACAAGTCTCATATATCCTAAGTAGTCCTTAAGCTTGTTTGCTGCTGCAGATAAGTGAAGAGCCATATACACTTCTCATAAGGGAAGAGCAACTTACATTATCTACCTGGTTGTGCTAAGCATTTGATACTGTCTTCCATGTTAGCACTTGCAGGGCAAGCAAGCGATCAGGCCCAGTCAGCATGGGTTTATGAAAGGCAGGTCCTGCTTGACGAACCTGATCAACTTCTATGACAAAGTGACATGCTGGGTGGATGAGAGAAAGGCTATGGATGTGGTCTACCTTGACTTCAGCAAGGCTTTTGACACCGTCTCCCACAGCATTCTCCTCAAGAAACTGGCTGTTCTTGGCTTGGACTGGCGCACGCTTCGTTGGGTTAGAAACTGGCTGGATAGCCTGGCCCAAAGAGTCGTGGTGAATGCAGTCAAGTCCAGTTGGAGGCCGGTCACTAGTGGCGTCCCCCAGGGCTCGGTGCTGGGGCCGATCCTCTTTAATATCTTCATCAATGATCTGGACGAGGGCATTGAGTGCACCCTCAGTAAGTTTGCAGATGACACCAAGTTAGGTGCGTGTGTCGATCTGCTCGAGGGTAGGAAGGCTCTGCAGGAGGATCTGTATAGGCTGCACTGATGGGCTGAGGTCACCTGCATGAAATTCAACAAGGCCAAGTGCCGGGTCCTCCACCTGGGGTGCAATAACCGCAAGCAGAGCTACAGGCTGGGAGATGAGTGGTTGGAGAGCTGCCAGGCAGAGAAGAACCTGGGAGTGATGGTGGACAGTCAGCTGAATATGAGCCAGCAGTGTGCCCAGGTGGCCAAGAAGGCCAACGGCAACCTGGCTTGTATCAGAAACAGTGTGACCAGCAGGGCTAGGGAAGTGATCGTCCCCCTGTACTCGGCTCTGGTGAGGCTGCACCTCGAGTATTGTATTCAGTTTTGGGCCCCTCGCTACAAGAAGGACATCGAGGTGCTTGAGCGGGTCCAGAGAAGGGCGACGAAGCTGGTGAGGGGCTTGGAGAACAAGTCCTACGAGGAGCGGCTGAAGGAACTGGGCTTGTTCAGCCTGGAGAAGAGGAGGCTCAGGGGTGACCTTATCGCTCTCTACAGATACCTCAAAGGAGGCTGTAGTGAGGTGAGGGTTGGTCTGTTCTCCCACGTGCCTGGTGACAGGACGAGGGGGAATGGGCTTAAGTCCCCCAGGGGAGTTTCAGGTTGGATGTTAGGAAGAACTTCTTTACCAAAAGGGTTGTTAGACATTGGAATGGGCTGCCCAGGGAGGTGGTGGAGTCACCATCCCTGGAAGTCTTTAAAAGTCGTTTAGATGTAGAGCTTAGGGATATGGTTTAGTGGGGACTGTCAGTGTTAGGTCAGAGGTTGGACTCGATGATCTTGAGGTCTCTTCCAACCTAGAAATTCTGTAAATTCTGTATGTTATCCTTGTGTCTAAATTGGAAATACATGCATTTGACAGGTGGACCACTTAGTGGGTAAGAAACTGGCTGGATGGTTTCACTCAAAGTGTTGAAGTCAATGGCTCAATGTCCAAGTGGAGGTCAGTAATTAGTGGTGTTTCTCAGGGGTTGGTACTGAGACCAACACTGTTTAACATCTTTGTCAGTGACATGGACACTGGGATTGAGTGCACCCTCAGCAAGTATTCTGATGACACCAAGCTGTGTGGTGCAGTTGACACACTGGAGGGAAAGGATGCTATCCAAAGGGACCTTAGAGGCTTAAGAGGCATACTTTTAGGAACCTCAGGAAGTTCATCAAGGCCAAGTGCAAAGTCCTGCATCTGGGCAGGGGAATCCTAAGCACAAATACAGGCTCAGCAGCCCTGAGGAGAAGGACCTGGGGCTGTTGATAAGAAGCTGAACAAAAGCTGGCAGTGAAGCTTTTCTGCTTCAGTCTTTATTCCAAGATCAGCCCTCAGGTATCTCAGATCCTGGAGATGCGAGGAAGTCTGAAGAAAGAAGGACTTTTCTGTTGTTGAAGAGGATCAGGTCAGAGATGTTTTAAGCAAACTAGACATCTACAAATTCATGGGCCCCCATGGGTGCTGAGGGAGCTGGGCAATGTTGCTAGACCACTCTTCATCATCTTTGAAAGGTCGTGGAGAACAGAAGAGGTGTGTGAGGACTCTAAGAAAGCCATTGTTACACCAGTCTTCAAAAAGGGCAAGAAGGAGGACCCAGGCAACTACAGGCCAATCAGCCTCACCTCCCTCCCTGGAACCGTGATGGAACACCTTATCCTAGAGGTCAGGATGTGGAGGATAAGAACATTGTCAGGAATAGTTAGCATGTATTCACCAAGGAGAAATCATGCTTAACCAATTTGATAGCAATTTATGTTGAGATGAGTAGCAACGTAGATGAGGGGAGAGTGGTGGATGTGGTCTACCATGACTTCAGAAGGGCTTTTGATACTGCCTCCCATAACATCCTCATAAACAAGCTCAGGAAGTGCAGCCTAGATGAGTGGACAGTGAGGTGTACTGGTAAGTGGCTGGATGACGGAGCTCAGAGGGTTGTGCTTAGTGGTGCAGTCTAGTTGGAGGCCTGTAGCTAGATGTGTTCCCCAGGGGTCGGTACTGGGTTCAGTGTTGTTCAACTTATTCATCAATGACCTGGACTATGGAATGGAGTACACCCTCAGCAAGTTTGCTGATGACACAAAGCTGAAAGGAGTGGCTGATACCCCAGAGGGCTGTGATGCCATTCAGAGGGATATTGACTGGCTGGAGGGCTGGGCAGTGAAGAACCTCATGAAATTCAACAAAGGCACATTTGGGGTCCTGCACTTAGGGAAGAATAACCCCATGCAGCAGTACTGGCTGGGGGCTAACCTGCTGGAGTTCAGCTCTGCAGAGAGACCTGGGAGTCCTGGTGGACAGTAGTCTGACCTTGAGTCAGCAATGTGCCCTTGTGGCCAAGAAGGCCAAGTGGTGTATTCGGAAGAGCATAGCCAGCCTGTCAAGGAAGGTGATCTTTCCCCTTCTACTTGTCCCTGGTGAGGCCACAGATGAAGTATAGTGTCCAGTTCTGGGCTCCCCAGTACAAGAGGGAAATAGAACTACTGGAGCTAGTTCAGAGGAGGGCTACGAAGATGATTAGATGACTGAAGCACCAGTTGTAGGAGGACAGGCTGAGAGAACTGGGCCTGTTTATCCTGGAAAAGAGAAGACTGAGAGGAGACCTCATCAATGTATGTAAACATCCAAGGACAGGGGTTGAGAAGATGGATTCAGTTTCTTTTCAATTGTCCCCAGTGACAGGACAAGAAGCGACAGACATAAACTGAAGCACAAGAAGTTCTGGGTGAATATGAGAGGGCATTTCTTTATTGTGAGGGTGACAGAGCACTGGAACAGGTTGCACTGAGAGGTTGTGAAGTCTCCTTCTCTGGAGGTATTCAAAATCTTTCTGGATGCCATCTTGCATAATGTGCTGTAGGTGATCCTGCTTGAGAGGGGAGTTGGACTAGAAGATCTTCAGAGGTCCCTTCCAACCTCAGTCATTCTGTGATACTTTAACATTCTCTTGCAGCCCAGAAAGTCAAATGCATCCTGGACTACATCAAAAGAAGCATGGCCAGCAGGCTGAGAGAGGTGATTCTCCCTCTCTGCTCTGCTCTTGTGACACCCCACCTGGAGTTCAACACAAGTGAGTCCAGAGAAGGCCCATGAAGATTATCAATGGACTAGAACACCTTTCCTATGAAGAGAGGCCTTCTAGCATTTAAAGCTGTCCTACAGGAAAGCTAGAAAGGGGCCCTTTGTCAGGGAGTGTAGTGATAGGACAAGTTTTGGTTTTAAGCTGAAAAAGAGTAGATTTAAATTAAATATTTAGAAGAAATTATTTACCCTGAAGGTGGTGAGGGAGAGGAAGAGGTTGCCCAGAGAAGCTGTGGGTGCCCCATCCTGGAAATGTTCAAGGGCAGGTTGGATGAGGCTTTGAGCAACCTGGTCTAGCAGAACCTGTCCCTGCCCAAGGAATGGGGGTTGTAATTACATGATCTTTATGATCCCTTCCAACCCAAACCTTCTTTTATTCTGTGATTCTGTGAAAGCTACTTATTCATTTAAAAAAAGGATTTTTTTTTTTTTTTTGATATGTCTCTCTTTTAATCAAAATACTTTAATTCATAAGTTTTTACTGTCAAGGATATTCCCTCTTGAAGTTTACATTGAAAAAATATCTCTGACCCTTATGATTTTCTTTTTCTGTAGATAGACCCAGCAGGTGTCTATCCTGCTTTTCTAAAACAGCAGGTTTTGTATTTTTCTTGCTGTGAATACTAGAGCTGAAATACTAAACATAACCTGAGAATAAGTTATTGAGATCCTATGAGATTATGAGTGAGACAACAGCAGATGGAAGATAAACCTGTGTCACTGGGTGCTATTGAAAGTGTCAAAAATGTTATGAAGCTGAATGGCTAGTTGCATGGGACTGTGATGTTTCATGTCAGAGAAAAACAGCTGAATGATATTTTTGTTAGCTATCCTCTGTAAAGGTTTGTGTAGGATACGTACTTAAGCTGGATACTGAGTTTGTATTAGATTTCTGCACTGAAGTGATTTTTGTCTTGTAGTCCTGAAAACCTTACTCAATTACTCATGATTTAATGTTACAATTTTTAATCTTTCTCTGTTCTGTTCTATTCTCTTCTCTACTCTCTCTGATTCTGACTGTGCACATTCCAAGAGTTCATCAATGGTTAAAAGTAACAATGTCATATATGATTTTTTTTTTCTTTTTCTGCTTTCCAGAGTGAGGGTTGTCTACATCTTATAGAGGTGAACAACTCTATGGATGAGGGTAAATAGGGGGATGAATTATAGCTTTAATACTTAATTTTTATTAATGTCACCCAGAGAATCCCTTTGTAAATGGACAATAAAGAACGGTCTCTCCAGTGACTCCATAACTATTATTCATCCATTATTATTCCTTATTTGTTCAGGAAAACTGGAGTTTGGATTCACAAAACCATAGGCTGAACCTGTTTTTCATACATCCGGGATATCTTGAGGTGAGAGTTTATTGAATTTCATCCAAGTGGGTAAATGTTTATGCAGATCTATAGGGGATAAGATTCATGAAGTCTCTGGAAAATTTAGAAACATATGCGAACTTTTCATCGAAGATGAATAACTATGGACATCCAGCCTCTACTCTATATTTTGAAGACTGAGAACCATTTAAAAATTCTTAGGTTAGCAGGGAAGCAAGGGAAAGAACAATAAAAGATATTTATCTAATAGAAAAGAGTTGTCATTATTCCATTTTTCAACTATGAGAAAGTCTGAATGATAGAAAATTGTTGACCCTTTCAGTATTCTAATTATTAGGTATGTATTTTCCATCACTATGATCTGGAGGAAAGTCTAGCTCTATTTTTTTTTTTTTATAAATATGCAGAAAATGATAATCCATATTCCAGAGAGCTTTGTCACAGAAACTGAATTCTTGCAATATGATCATAAGTATCATTCTATGGCAACAATTGGAGGCCAGATAGAAAATAACAAACATTTTACTAAGAGAAAATTTGGCATATTACAAATGTGTAAGGATTTAAATTATTTTGAAAGAAAGAGAAATAATGATGGAGGTGTAAGTTGTAAGTTATGCACAAGATATTTCATGTTTATCCAATATAAATTATTTTGAGTTCACTCCTTTATAATTCCAGTGGATAAAATAGTATGTAACAGATATCTTTGAATTAGATAAAACAGCTGAGATATTACAAGCTATTTAGGTTTACTATAAAAATATTTATTTCTGCTTCAGCATGTTGAGCAATTCCGTGGTTGTTTATAAGGTTCTGATATTTATGAGGGAAAAGATGAACAAATGATCAAAGTGGCACAAGTTACTGATGTTTAGGGATGTATCACAGAATCACAGAATCACAGAATTTCTAGGTTGGAAGAGACCTCAAGATCATCGAGTCCAACCTCTAACCTAACACTAACAGTCCCCACTAAACCATATCCCTAAGCTCTACATCTAAACGTCTTTTAAAGACTTCCAGGGATGGTGACTCCACCACCTCCCTGGGCAGCCTGTTCCAGTGCCTAACAACCCTTTTAGTAAAGAAGTTCTTCCTAACGTCTAACCTAAAACTCCCCTGGCGCAACTTAAGCCCATCATTCCCTCTCGTCCTGTCACCAGGCACGTGGGAGAACAGACGAACCCCCACCTCACTACAGCCTCCTTTAAGGTATCTGTAGAGAGCGATAAGGTCACCCCTGAGCCTCCTCTTCTCCAGGCTGAACAAGCCCAGTTCCTTCAGCCGCTCCTCGTAGGACTTGTTCTCCAGGCCCCTCACCAGCTTCGTCGCCCTTCTCTGGACCCGCTCAAGCACCTCGATGTCTTTCTTGTAGCGAGGGGCCCAAAACTGAACACAATACTCGAGGTGCAACCTCACCAGAGCCTAGTACAGGGGGACAATCACCTCCCTAGCCCTGCTAGTCACACTGTTTCTGATACAAGCCAGGATGCCTTCATGGCCACCTGGGCACACTGCTGGCTCATATTCAGCCGACTGTCCACCATCACTCCCAGGTTCTTCTCTGCCTGGCAGCTCTCCAACCACTCATCTCCCAGCCTGTAGCTCTGCTTGCGGTTATTGTGCCACAGGTGGAGGACCCGGCACTTGGCCTTGTTGAACTTCATGCAGGTGACCTCAGCCCATCGGTGCAGCCTATCCAGATCCTCCTGCAGAGCTTTCCTACCCTCGAGCAGATCGACACATGCACCTAACTTGGTGTCATCTGCAAACTTACTGAGGGTGCACTCAATGCCCTCGTCCAGATCATTGATGAAGATATTAAAGAGGATCGGCCCCAGCACCGAGCCCTGGGGGACGCCACTAGTGACCGGCCTCCAACTGGACTTGACTGCATTCACCACGACTCTTTGGGCCAGGCTATCCAGCCAGTTTCTAACCCAATGAAGCGTGCGCCAGTCCAAGCCAAGAGCAGCCAGTTTCTTGAGGAGAATGCTGTGGGAGACGGTGTCAAAAGCCTTGCTGAAGTGAAGGTAAACCACATCCACAGTCTTTCCCTCATCCACCCAGCGCGTCACTTTGTCATAGAAGGAGATCAGGTTCGTCAAGCAGGATCTGCCTTCCATAAACCCATGCTGACTGGGCATGATCGCCTGCTTGCCCTTCAAGTGCCACCTGATGACTCTCAAGAGGATCTGCTCCATGAGCTTCCCTGGCACTGAGGTCAAACTGACAGGCCTATAGTTCCCCGGGTCTGCCCTCCGGCCCTTCTTGTAGATGGGCGTCACATTTGCTAGCCGCCAGTCAGCTGGGACCTCCCCTGATAACCAGGACTGCTGATAAATGATGGATAGGGGCTTGGCCAGCTCCTCTGCCAGTTCCCTCAGTACCCTTGGGTGGATCCCATCCGGCCCCATCGACTTGCGCACATCCAAGTGCCGTAGCAGGTCACCAACCAGTTCTTCATGGATGGTGAGGGCCACATCCTGCCCCCCATCCCCTTCCACCAGCTCAGGGTACTGGGTATCCAGAGAACAACTGGTATTGCCGCTAAAGACTGAGGCAAAGTAGGCATTGAGCACCTCCGCCTTTTCCTCATCTCTTGTAATTAAGTTTCCCCCCGCATCCAGTAAAGGATGGAGATTCTCCTTAGTCCTCCTTTTTGTGTTGATGTATTTATAAAAACGTTTTTTGTTATTTTTAACGGCAGTAGCCAGATTGAGCTCCAGATGAGCTTTGGCCTTCCTAATTTTGTCCCTGCACAGCCTCACAACATCCTTATAGTCCTCCCTAGTGGCCTGCCCACTTTTCCAAAGATTATAAACCCTCTTTTTTCTCCTAAGCTCAAGCCACAATTCTCTGTTGAGCCAGGCTGGTCTATTTCCCCACTGGCTCATCTTTGGGCACATGGGGACAGACCGCTCTTGCGCCATTAGGATTTCCCTCCTGAAGAGCTCCCAGCCTTCCTGGACCCCTCTGCCCTTTAGAACCGCCTCCCAAGGAACTCCACCAACTAGTGTCCTGAGCAGCCCAAAGTCAGCCCTCTGAAAGTCCAATACAGCAGTTTTACTGGTCCCCTTCCTGGCCTCGCCAAGAATAGTGAACTCCACCATTTCGTGGTCACTCTGCCCAAGACAGCTCCCGACAATCACATCCTCCACCAGTCCTTCTCTGTTTGTGAAGAGAAGGTCTAGCGGGGCACCACCCCTGGTAGGTTCACTAATCAGCTGCGTCAGGAAGCTATCTTCCACGCTCTCCAGAAACCTCCTAGACTGCTTTCTCTGGGCTGTGTTGTGTTTCCAGGATATGTCAGGGAAGTTGAAGTCCCCCACGAGAATAAGCGCCGACAATTTCACAGCTCCTGTCAGCTGCCTGTAGAACTCCTCATCTGTCTCCTCATCCTGGTTCGGTGGTCTATAGCAGACCCCGACCAGAACACTAGCCTTGTTGTCCCCGCCGATCCTAACCCAAAGGGACTCGACCTTGTCATTCCTAGCCTCGAGTTCTACAACATCGAAAGACTCTCTAATATAGAGAGCTACACCGCCACCCCTTCTGTGTTGCCTGTCCCTTCTGAAGAGCTTATAGCCAGTCATTGCAGCACTCCAGTCATGAGACTGGTCCTACCACGTCTCTGTGATGGCAACCAAGTCGTAGCCTGCCCGCTGCACGATGGCTTCCAGCTCCTCCTGTTTGGTACCCATGCTGCGTGCATTGGTGTAGATGCACTTCAGCTGGGCCTTTACCTTATCCTCCGGCCTTGCCATTGTTCCCCCTGGCACAGCCCCAACAATCCATGCTTCAGCCCTATCCCCCTTCTTACCTAGTTTAAAGCCCTATCAATGAGCCCCGCCAGCTCCTGGCCCAGGATCCTTTTTCCCCTAAAGGATAGGGACCCGTCTACGGCCATCAGGCCGGGTGCTGAGTAAAGTGCCCCATGGTCGAAAAACCCAAGATTTCTTCATTGGCACCAGCCCCGGAGCCACGTGTTTAACAGGTGGGCTTTCTGTGTCCTCTCCGTACCTCTCCCTGCCACTGTAGGGATGGATGAAAACACCACCTGTGCTCCCGCTCCATCCACTAACCGTCCCAGCCCCCTAAAGTCTCTTTTGATAGCCTTCAGGCTTCTCTCTTCAATGTTGTCACTGCCTGCCTGGACTATCAAAAGAGGATAATAGTCGGAGGGGCGTACCAGGTTGGGAAGCTTCCTGGCAACGTCCCTGACCCTGGGCCCAGGGAGGCAGCAGACTTCCCTACGGGTAGGGTCAGGCCGACAAATAAGGCCCTCTGTTCCCATGAGAATAGAGTCTCCCACAACAATAACCCTCCTGTATTTCTTGATGGAGGCAGTCCTGAGGCGTGGAGTCGACCTCCTCGCCCTAGGCATCCTCCTGGGAACACTTTCTACCTCTTCCTCACCCACTGGTCTCTCGAGCTCCAGGGCCTCAAACCTGTTCCGTAAGGGCACCTGGGAAGGTGGGGCTGGAAGGGGAGGGCATCGCCTGTGATGTCAAGCAGGGACCTGTTTCCATTCCTCCTCAACTCTTAGGTCCCCTCCCTCTGCCCGACAGCGACAGGGCAGGGGGTCCACCCCCATTTGGGGTGTCTCACCCCGGTACCTCTCCTCGAGGCCCTGCAGGGAGTTACTCCACAAGTCTATCTCCCGCTCACACTCCCTGTGAAAATGCTGAGACCAATTTTTACAATTTTTACTTTTTTTTTTTTTTTTTTTTTTTTTTTGCCACTCTCACTCTGTGAAGTTCACTGTAGTCAGATCGATTTGTCTGATACACGCAGACACTAAAACAGAATAGGAATGTTTCCCTAAGTATACATCCAAAGATCTTTTGAATAGGATAGCGATACAGCAGTTAAGAGCAGTACCTTTTTCAGGCCAACTCAGGAAGCGAGTTTACTCGTGTGGTAATGGAATTAGGGGAAAAAATCAAAACTGTTTTGCTAAGGGTTTGGGACATATCTAATATAGGAAAAAATAACATTAACTTATTTTACACGGCTGTTCTTTGACTTTGCTGAAGCTTTGAAATTACTTTGAACTACTCAGAGAAGAAATACTATGTATGTTTAAAGGATTAACACTGAATGGGAATAACTAGCATAATGGTGTGGAAACTCTTGCAAATCCTGTTCCTCTGCTTTCATGCATGTTTTCCAGTTGAGATTCCCCTTTCCTCAAAAGTTGAAAGACTGTTTAGGAGTGAATTTTATTCAGATTGCTGTAGATAGAAATGGTACTGATTTATTTTTGTCATTTTAAAGAAATCCTTAATGAATCTTTTTTATTTTTGTAGTATGCTTGTATCTGTATGCATGTGTAAGTCTAATTTAAAAGGTTTTACTGACACAGTACCAGGTATGTGTCTTAGTAGAAGAAATAAAAAAAATAAAATAAAATAAAATAAAAAATAAAAATAAATGAAATAAAATAAAATAAATAGAAAAAAAAAAGAAAGCAAACAAAACTCTTCATCAAGCAAAACTTGAAGAAGCATCATGAGAATAGAGAAGCTGGATACAATGCAAAACAGACAAGACTGAGAAAATTATCTCTCCCAGTGGAAGGATCTTCTGAAAAACTGAGCTGTGGGACAAGAATAAAATAGCTGCTCAAGAAATCTAGCAGTTGTGGTGTAACCTGGAAGGTAGCTAAGCACCACACATCTCACAGTATGGCTCACTCCCCAGAGCATGACTTAGGGGAGAATTGAAAAATGTAGGAGGGTACAAAACACAAACAGGTGATGCATGACACAATTGCTCACCACCAGATGACTGATGCCCAGCCAGTGACCAAGAAACAACAGTCCCTTCCTGGTCAATTCCCTCTGGTTTTATTGCTCAGCATGGTGTCATATATCCCTTTCACCAGCTGTCCTTGGTCAGCTGTCCTGGCTGTGTCCTCTCTCAGCTTCTTGTGCACTCCAAACCTCCCCACTGGTTTCAATATGAGAAGCTGAAATGTCCTTGACTTAACATAAGCACTGATCAAAAACAACTAAAACATTATGAGTTACCAACTTTATTTTTCTCCTAAATCCAAAACACAGCACCTTACCAGCTACTAGGAAGAAAATTAAATCTATCCCATCCAGAACCAGGACACCAGCTCTCAAAGAACACCAGGAAGTCAGACATCACTTCTACAAGAAAGGTAAGAGAAAAAAAAAAAAAAAAAAAAAGTGAAAAAATAAGCTGACAACCAAATGACAACCAAATTTTATGAAGGCTAGAGAAGCTCTGGGACAGGAACATCAGAACAATCCCAAATGAACAGAAGATAGCATGAGAGCAAGGAAATTTGTTGTTGTTGTTGCTTTCTTCTTCTTCTTCTTCTTCTTCTTCTTCTTCTTCTTTGGATGATGTAACATGGTACAAAATTTTAATAATCTTCTAATGTTTTGGGCATCGTCAATAATAGTGATGAAGGCCAATTAAGTATGATGATCTACATAAAGGAAAGGAAAGCAGATAACACACTGATATCACAAAAACACAAGAATGTTTACTAACCAAAGGAAAAGTTTTCAATGTAAATTTCCACAAGAAACTTGAGCACAGTATTAACAAGGATCTGAACATGCAAATTTTAAGGCAATGGAGAAGGTCAAAAAGAAATATTAACTGCAAACCTGACCACATGACAAAAATATCTGCGGGCAGGTAGCAAAACATTGTCAGCAAAACTGAAGTTCCTGGTCAAAATTTTTTGGCTATTCTGAGTTCAAAGCAATGAAACTCATTGGAAAGATGATAGGTTACTGTCAGGAGCAATAAAGTCTTTCTGCAAAGACACAGCATGGCCACCTGAAGTCAGTACAGAATTTACACTTATATTCTCCAAATGAAACAAGGCTGAACCATAACAACCAGTCACAACTCTAAAATAGGAAGAGAGATGCATGTATGATGCCCTTCCTTATTTATTTATTTATTTATTTATTTATTTATTTATTTATTTTCTTCCATAATATAAAGGTTCTTCATGTAATTCCTATAGCGACTATGATGCCTGCTTTTAGTCCTCAGTTCCACCTGCACAGCAATGAATCAGGGAAAGAATATGTCTGTTATTTAGGACTTTCCAAGATATGACAGATTGTCCATATCTTTCCAAGATATGAAAGATTGTCCATTAAGTGGCCTTCTCTCATTTTCTGTTGCATTTGGAATTGTCCTCCAAAATAAATAAATAAATAATATATATATATATATATATATATATATAAAAGCACAAATAAATAAATAAATCTGTCATGTTTTTTCTTTTGACTTTTATTTTACACTGCAAGAGGAAATGTTGAAAGGAATTTCTTCCCTGTTTTAGTAAATGTTTTATTTGCGACTACTGATGAATTACATTGGAATTTAAAGGAAAAGTACAATGGTTCAGTCACAGGTAACACACAATTGTCACTTTCTGGATAACTAAAATGTGAGCTTCACAATATTATCAAGCACCAGACAAAACATAGAACATACCTTTCTTTTAATGTGAGTTTCAGTAGGAAAATAAAGGTTCATCCTGTACATTCAAGGCTGCTTATCAGTCTGCCAACCACACTTGTTAAGCACAGCTCTGTATAGAATTAAAGTGTGTAACATGCATCTATCCAGCCACACAACAATTGAACCATTATTTTATTTTTTTTGAAAAGATAAACTAGAAGCATATAAATACGAGATTCAACAATGTGCAATTGTTTTGCTTTTTCTGGAACTGAAGATCTGGTATGTGATTTGCAGTGAAAGTAAACTTGAGTGTTGCAAAAAGGAGACATACAAAATAAAATCAAGTGTGCTGAATGTAAATTATTGGAAAATGTAGAAGGAAGAGGTATATGTGACTATCAGCTAGTTGAAACAAGATAAAAATCAACCTCACCAATTTATGATGAAAGTTTAGTAGCTTAGGAATCAAATCTATTTGCAAATATTTTCCTTTAATGTTAATGATCATGAAATATCTGATGATGCATTAGTCATACACCAAGACAGTTATTTTCTTTGGGGTAGAGTGTGAATACAACTTCTGATATTAATTTAGTCAGTAATTCAGAAAGGTGAAGGCTTTCAGTAGTGGTAGATAAAATAAATTATTATA
Source organism: Heteronetta atricapilla (assembly GCA_011075105.1). Taxonomy (NCBI): domain Eukaryota; kingdom Metazoa; phylum Chordata; class Aves; order Anseriformes; family Anatidae; genus Heteronetta; species Heteronetta atricapilla. Next base: position 47,484,123 of record CM021763.1, on the reverse strand, counting down.
CCCAAAATAAAAAATTAAAGTATTCTATTTTTTTGTGTGTTTTTAGCCATTGAGTCTTAAACACTTTCCAATTAATTCAATAGAATCTCTCAAGAGCTAATCTGTCTCAGAAAAGCTACACTAAATTACTATTTTGCATAGCTTTTATTTACGATAGGCAGTTTCAGTGGTGTAAATGATACAGCTAATGTTAATAATACTCTATTGGATGCCACTCTATCCATCTATCTATATTAAATATATATATATGTATATATATGCTTTCTACTTAGGCTTCTTCCTAAAAATGGGAGCATTGGAAAGGACACAGTAGTTTCTACATCTTAATTTCCCATGATGTGCTTTTCCTTCCAGGTAAGGGGTATTTAAAAGAGCATAACATTTCAATATTAATAGGTTATGCATAAAAACCCTATAAATAAATGTTGTGGCTCTTTAATATAAAATTCAACAACTAATGCTGAAACTTCAAGAACATTCTTTCAGTCACCCCAAACAGAACCATTATCTTCATATCTTTGTAATTTTATTGTGTCCAACATTAACTTGTATTGCACATCAAACTCTATTTACAAACTATATATATAGAAAGAAGGCAATTCTTTCCAGCTGTCTTCAAAACACTGTTTCAGTTGTTCGTGACATAGATTTTCCTGCTACTTTTTCTTTAACTACACTCCAGTAGTATTGCTTGGGAAGAGTAGATTGACACTGAACAATTTATGCTATTTAGGACAGTTTTTAATAGCATTTTACTTCATTTTTGTATTTCTGTGATTTAAATTCCAAACTTTCCTACTACGTACACCTTTGATTTTAAAGCTGTTGTATTATTGGATGATTTGAGAAATGTAAAGGACACACAAGTCTGATTGTAGGAACTTATCCATTCAGCATAATATTTTACATTATATCCTCACCCATGACATAGATAGCACTAAAATGTATGGCTGTTGCTTTGAGGACAGTGGCATTGACGTCACATTCAGAGCCGTCTGGGAATCAAACATATCTCTGTAGGAGTATCAATACAAATAGTACAGTCTTGAGACTAGATCTAACTGCTGGAGGCATCAGAGATTATGAAAATCTATAAAATCTGCAAATAAATTGGAAAAATCTTATTCTAGAAGATATGATTTTCAGAATTAGGATCTTATTTATTTTGCATTTTATTAAAGCTTTTATGCTTCTGGGATTAGAACTCAGTAATTCCCACTTAACTGTGATAACCACAACAAAAAATTCTTATCTGCCTACTTATTTAAATAATTAACCTGCATTGAAGCCCCTGTTAATTGACTGGTTTATTTTAGGGAACAGATGAAAAGTATGGTTCTATATTGTGATTCTTGTTTTCTTTTTCTGTACTACCTTTCAAATTAAGAAACATATATGAACCAATTAAATTACATAAATTCTTTGTAATTGTTTCCATGGAAATAATTTATTTTACTGAGTATTAGCATATGTATTGTAATAGTGGAACAACTTCAGGTTTAAATTGATGTAGCATGTATAAAATGGCAATCTGCCCAATGAGATGCTAATGCAATTGTTTAGTTATTTTCTAATTTAGCCTTATACCTTTAAAGTTTTAACAACTGCTTATGCTAAATCTCTATTTCTCTTACCCTTAAGTAAAACAAGTAAATCATCTAACTCCCCCCCCACCCAAGACATAAAATTGATAGTGTGAAATTATAGCTTAAATGATAGTAAAACCAAGCCAGTTGCTGCAGATGGAACAATTATAATAAGCTGAATTGTTGTTGCTAATTTATTCAATGTTTGCAAAGGAAACATTTTAATCTGCAGTTAAATACCAAGTTTCCTCATAAAGACCATGTTAACAAGGTAGGTGTGAATGGACTGCTCTCAGCAGAGAAGAAAGGTGAAGACAGCCAAAGGTTGCCAGTCCATTGCTTAAAGGCCTCATGTAAAAAAAAATAATGAGACTCATACAGACTACAGAAAACAAACAAACAAACAAACAAACAAAAAAAAAACAATTGCCACCACCACTAAAAAAAAAAAAAAATAGCAACAAGATTAAAGAGAAAAGCTGTCAATTTGTTAATTACAGACACCGTGCATCATATGAATTCCAATGTTGTTAAGGAGGCAGGTGTCCAGAAATGATACTTTGAGATGTTGGAAAGAGGGTGTACCAACTAAAGGTTGGTACAAGTACAATCTTGATCCAAGTTACGTAATGAGAAATGACATATCACAATATTTTTGTATGTTCCTTGTGTCTCTTTAAGATTCTAATTTATTTAATTTTTAGCAAACTTAGAGTATGGGATTTGCCTTGTGCAGAAAACAGGCACTGAAATCTTTTCATCCTCAAGATACTGCTTTCCTTTCCACTTAAGTCCTCTACTGTGCAATCGTTTCAGTTTTTCAGTTTTCAAGAGAAGGGAATCGAGATCCCAGTAGAGTCTAACAATGGTTCAGGCAATAAACAGTGAGAAGACAAATGGGGGCCAGGTAACTCAGGCAGAAGAGAAATAATGAACAGCACTCCAACTCCCTCATGGAATTCTGTTCTGAGGGGGAATATGCAATGGTATGTGTGGAATGTATCACTTTCAACTTCCTCATTCCAAAGACCTGAGGGAACAATGCAGTGAAAGTGTCTAGCATTACAAGTTATGCACTGTAAAACATGAAGAACAATATTTATTTTATTTTTATTTTATTTTATTTTATTTTATTTTATTTTATTTTATTTTATTTTATTTTATTTTATTATTTTATTTTATTTTATTTTATTTTATTATCTTATTCATGTTTATTTATTTATTTACTTACTTACTTATTATTTTAATTTCAAGCCCCTCTCCTCCCCCCAAATTGCCTAGATAGAGAAAGAATCCTCTAAAAAATGTATATATAGAGATGTTATCACATATGTGATCATACTATGACTGTGATCTAGAGGTACAATAATTAGGAGTAAAAGGTAGTCAGAATCTCAGAGCGTGTACAGACTTTTAATAGAAATGTTGAGAGTTGTATGAAGGGGAAAAGGATGGGAATGTCTGTTGTTAAAATCCAGTTTGGATAAGCAGCCAAACTGTAAGAGCCGATACTGCAGATCATTATGATCCTAGCAGTTCAGCGTGAAACTTCTCATATTCCCAAGAAAAATCTCCCAATAAAACACCCTGAACATGTGCTGCTCCAGCTGGATCCATACAAGTCCATGGGTCCAGATGGCTTTTATTCCAGGGTGCTCAGAGAGCTAGTTGATGTTATTGCAGGACCTCTCTCAATTATTTTTCAATGGTCTTGGGTATCTGGAGATGTCCCAGTAGACTGGAAGCTGGCAAATGTTGCAGCAATTTTCAAGAATGGGAAGAAAGAAGACCCTGTCAATTACAGGCCTGTCAGCCTAACATCAGTGCCTGGTAAGATTATGGAGATTATCCTAGAAGTTATTGAAGCGCACCTGAAGGACAATGCAGTCATTGGACCCAGCCAACATGGGTTCATGAGGGGTAGGTCCTGTTTGACTAACTTGATTTTCTTTTATGATAAGATCACCCATCTAGCTGATGATGTGAATTTTTTGGATGTCAGTAAAGCTTTTGACAGTTTCCCAGAGGATCCTACTGGACAAAATGTCCAGCGTACAGCCAAACGAAAACATCACATGATCTGTGAACAATTGGCTGATGGAAAAGGCTCAAAGGGTTATGGTAGGTGGGTCCACATGAGGCTGGTGAATGGTCACCAGTGGGGTCCCCCAAGGCTCCATTTTAGGGCCAGTCTTCTTCAATATTTTTATAAATCATTTGGATGTAGGACTAGAAGGTGTTTTGAAAAAATTGCTGATGATACTAAACTTGTAGGAGTTGTAGGGTAGAAAGGCCTTGCAAAGAGATCTGGAAAGATTGGAGAGTTGGGTGATCACAAAGCACATGAAGTTTAACAAGAGCAAGTGCCAGATCCTGCACCTGGGAAGGGGCAACCCTAGCTATATGTACGGACTCGGTGACAAAACTCTGGACAGCAGCCCCACAGAGAGGCATCTAGGAATTGTGGCTGAACATGAGCCAACAGTGTGCCCTGGCAGCCAGGAGGGACAACCGTATCCTGGGGTACATCGAGCATGGCATTGCTAGTAGGTTGAGGGAAGTGATTGTCCTGCTGTACTCTGCACTGGTGCAGCCTCACTTTGAGTATTGTGTGCAGTTCTGGACACCAGAATAATAATAAAAAAAAAAAAAGAAAAAACAACAACAACAACAAAAAAACTATATAAAACTGTTGGAGAGTGTCCAGAGAGTGTTCTGTTCAGCCTGAAAAGAAGAGGCTAAGATGGGACCTCATTGTTGTCTACAGCTTCCTCACGAGGGGGAGTGGAGGGGCAGACCCCGATCTTTCTCTTTAGTGACCAGTGATAGTGACACCATTTAGTGAAACCATTGAAATGGTGTCAAGCTGCAACAGGGGAGGTTCAGTCTAGGCATCAGGAAGAGGTTCTTCACTGAGAGGGTGGCCATGCACTGGAATAGGCTCCCCAGGGATGTAGTCATGGCACCAAGCCTGTTGGAGTTTAAGAAGAGTTTGGACTGTGCACTTAGTCACATGGTCTCAATGTTTGGGTAGACTTGTGTGGTGCCAGGAGTTGAACTCGATGATCCTTATGGGTCCTTTCCAACTTGACATATTCTATGATTCTGTGATTCTCAGGTCATCCAGCACAGAAGACAGGAGAACCGTTACTAGGTCTTGGTAATTCACAAAGGTAGGACTAAGATGGAGAAGCAAATCACTATAAGCTCCTAAATGGAATCAGAAAAGCATATGCAAAATAAACACACAGTAAACAAGCTGAGAAGAATTCAGGAGATTTGGCAGAAATCAAAAGACATCTTTCCTTATCCTCTATGTTGGTGGGAGGAAACATGGAAAGAAATGACAGATAGGTACAAGTGTGCTGGTATCCACATGCTGGACAGACCTCTTGGATACGTGTTTGTGTGTTCTTGAGTATGTGGGCATAAAAATGCTGATGGCATCAGCTTTGCTTTAAAATAAACTTATAATCACCTTATATAAAATCTTGCATTGACCTTTTCTGCAATGGTGCTTCAATTGTGCAACACTTTTTCTTACAGGTGGGGGCATAAAGATTTTTCATTACCCTAGCTAAATACTTTGTTCTTTTAACTTTAAGTTCTGTGTAGCTACATAAAAGAGAGCAAAGATAGTCACTCCTCACTGGCATTTATGATTGTCTTAATTTTCTTTTTGTTTCAAATGAAGTTACTTTTAAAGTAAAACTTCAAGATTTCTCATGAGTATCCTCTGAGAAGCATTGTTTGCTGTGTTTGTTAGTCTGAATCACTTAAATGTTCCATTACCTTGTTGTTGGTTGCTGACATTATTAAGGAGATTGATTTTCTTCATGTTTATTTAACTCATTTAAAAAGATGTTCCTCACAAATTTTATTCCTCCAGCTCCATCCATTACATGCTAAAAAATAAGTTTGCAAGGAAAGACAGATTTATTTTTATTTTTTTACTTCAACATTGCACATTTCTGCTCTACAGGTTCTGAAGCTGTTTACTTTAACTACAGATAGCTCACAGAACAAAAAGGAATATTTTTCTCCTAGCTGAACTTAGGCTTCATTATTTTTATAAATCAGTAGACAGTAGGTTTATATTTTGAACCCCTGATGTTAGAATCAGTTCAAAATTAGCAAGATGAGTTCACTCACATCTAAATAAAAAAAAAAAAATAATAATAATAAAAAAAAAAAAAGACTGATAATGATTCTCCTGGTTGATTGTCAAAGAAGATTAAAGTCAAAAACCAATTGAGCAGGATGCTGACATAGTTGCTTAAGAGATTTTGATTTTTTTTTTTTTTTTTTAACCATATACTTCTTGCACAATGTTCTCTTATTAACCAGATACAAATGCTCAGATCTGAGTGCCTAATGAGATGTGTCGACAGCTGATTTGACTTTGCTTGGCAGTCTTTAAAATTTTCTGCAACACCTTATCCCACCCCTTTTTTTGAACTACTCTTCTAAGTGAATAGCTTATGGAAACAGAAGGGCTTGACATTGTGTGGTTGATGTGACTTAACAGAAAAATCCTCTTTTTCTAAGCAAAGTTTTTATACATGCTTTGAAATACTATGTTTAACTTACACAACAAATGCATGTACATTGATATTATATATATTCATGCAGACACTTTTTGGGGATATGTTTTTTTAAAAAAGGTTTTTATGTGAATAGTCTTCTATTAAATTGTAGTTGTAAAATGAATGGAATGATAGTTGTATGAAAGATTGGAAACATGGATTACTCATTATAAAAGATAATTTTTAATTTGCATGTGTAGAACCACAAACTAATTTTTGTTTTTCTCTTTGTTGGTAGAATATTATTATTATGTATATTATGTATATATATAATATGTATATATTATGTATACATATATATATGCATAATTATATTATCCAATTAGTAAATGAAATTGTAGCAGGCACTGTGTGAAGAAAGAAATTCTTAATGTACAAATCCGTAGTGTAAAGGATACAGACACTAAGAACAGATGGTCCACCAGCCAAAGAGAAATAAAACAAATGGAGAAAACAACATTATAATAAAATTTTATTTCACAGCTTCAGTGGGAAATTTAACAGTCTATTCAGAACTTGAGATAAAGTGACTTCCATAGCTCTGTTCTCTGATGTTTAATGTTTCTTTAAGATTTTTTTTTGTTTGTTTTCAAAGTTAGCAAGAAGGGTTTTCCAAACCACCTTGTCTCAAAGTTAACACAAAGTAAATCTTTGTGATTCTGCTTTCCTTAAGGTCAAAGAGAATCAAGGCCAAGCTACTCTGCGCTGGTGCGGCCTCACCTCGAGTACTGTGTGCAGTTCTGGGCACCACAGTATAAAAAGGACGTGAAACTGTTGGAGAGTGTCCAGAGGAGGGCTACGAAGATGGTGAAAGGCCTGGAGGGGAAGACGTACGAGGAACGGCTTAGGGCACTGGGCTTGTTCAGCCTGGAGAAGAGGAGGCTGAGGGGAGACCTCATCGCAGTCTACAACTTCCTCGTAAGGGGGTGTCCAGAGGCAGGAGACCTTTTCTCCATTAACACCAGCGACAGGACCCGCGGGAACGGGGTTAAGCTGAGGCAGGGGAAGTTTAGGCTTGACATCAGGAGGGGGTTCTTCACAGAGAGAGTGGTTGCACACTGGAACAGACTCCCCAGGGAAGTGGTCACTGCACCGAGCCTGACTGAGTTTAAGAAGCGATTGGACTGTGCACTTAGTCACATGGTCTGAACTTTTGGGTAGACCTGTGCGGTGTCAAGAGTTGGACTTGATGATCCTTAAGGGTCCCTTCCAACTCAGGATATTCTATGATTCTATGATTCTATCTTTCCTGAAGGTTAAAGTAAAAATAACTTCAGACAGCCTGTCTCCAAGCATTTTTTTCCTTAATAAGTTCTGTACCGTTTCCCAGCAGACAATTTATTTTTTTTTTTTTTTTCTGTCTTTTTGTAGACTCCCAGCTGCTCAGAATCCAGTATTCTCTAGAGTCCTTTTTTTCAAACAATAATTCCTATTTAGTAGCATACAGATGTGCTTATTCTAGTATACCTGCTTACAGCTCTGGAGATATGAAGCAAACAGACCACAGATAATTTTTTTTTTTTTTTTTTCAATAAAATAGAGAAATTTGGAGAGAATATATAAATAATATTTTCAATCCTAAAACAGAATCAGTTCAGATTGAGTTAAACATAGATATGCTTTCTGTATTAACAAAGTTACAACAGCCTCTCCTCCTGTATTTTTCAGAATGGGTATTCTTCTGTCTTATTTGTTTCCCTAACAGTATTCAAAAATGTGGAAAGTACTCACTGTGCAATATGGATTCTCAGAGATCAACAATTAAGCAGTGTTTGAAGAAAGTTGCATGTAATCATGACTAATAAGAAAATATTGCTGGCAGGTTATATTTCCCAGTACTTGCCAAATGAACAGTAGACTAAGATTTAACTACATGATCAGGTTATTTCCAGATGTGGATGATTTTAAATTAATTAATCTGTCCATTTAAGTTATGAGTTACTCCTTTAGCTGATAAATCTAGAAAAAAAATTATTGATTTTTTGCTCTGGCAGGTAAGAAAAAAACAATCACACAAAAAAAAAACTAATAAACAAAACCCTTAAACTTGTTGGACCTTAACCTTGTGGGACCCTTCCAACTGGGGATATTCTATGATTCTGTGTATTAGGATACATATCTGGATATAGATCTGACTGAAAGTTCTGGCTCAAAGCACAATGTCGTATTGGAGATAAGTGATGTCTTAAATCTGCACAAAGATTTTTCAGATCAGTGCTGTCTGGAAAGCTTTTAAACACAGAGGGTGTGGAATGCTATGTTGATTTATGATGCTGACACCTTTTTGTAGAGGGTAAATTAAAAATGTAAGTATTCCTTTATCTTTTTCTGATAAAGTAAGATTGTTTTAACTATCTGTTGAGTACAATTGAACCTAACTCAATTTACCTGGCTCCACCTGAAGGGAATATATCTATATGGGAATATATCTTTATGTGTCTTTTTGTATTTTTTACTTAAAAATATATATTTTTTTATTTTATTATTATTATTTTTACTGCTTAAAGTGCACGCAATTTTTAGAACATACATGAGCTGTTCTGTTAAGTAATATAGGTCAAATTAATCTTCATGGCTGATTCATCCTATATAATTTATATATTTTCAGAAACAGCTGCAAGTAAGAATTAATTAGAGAATACATAAATAACATTAATCACCATAATATTTCCCTTCATAGTAGGAAAACCAATCACTTTTTTATTTCTGCATTTGTTTTTTCCTGAATAAGGTGTCATACAGTTATGGGTGGAAAGAAAATCACCAGCTTTAAAACTCTAAAGAGGTCATTTAACATTTGCTTTTTCCAAAGCAAATGTTCTGATTTTACTTTGTTCTGTATGTCATCATTATGCTTGTTAACATTGTCAAGTTAAAGAATTATAATCATGTGTCTCTTAGTTCTTTTCAAGAAAACGTACTTCATCTTTGAGCTGCTATGGTTTTCTTGGCTTCAATAAAAAGAGTCAGTTTAACCTCTATTTGGCAGTGAATAAAGGTATTCCTGACATTTTGTTTAGAGACAATCTACACACTGTCACAAAAATCAAACTAAGATTTATAAGATAATGTTGAACTGACCTAAACTCTCTATTTGCACTAATGGAAAGTAGCACAGAGAAACCAGTATATCTGTGTTCTTCTGAAGACAAAGCAGCAGCAACAGCAACAACGATTGGAAAATTGAGCCAGCAGCCAGATGAACAAATGAGCAAAAGCTATGCAAGCACATTGACTTCTCTCCAGTATAACTGGGATGTGGAATAAAGAACAAACTTTGTTCTTATCCCAAATTACAGAATTACAGAATTTCTAGATTGGAAGAGACCTCAAGATCATTGAGTCCAACCTCTGACCTAACCCTAACAGTCCCCACTAAACCATATCCCTAAGCTCTACATCTAAACGTCTTTTAAAGACTTCCAGGGATGGTGACTCCACCACCTCCCTGGGCAGCCTGTTCCAGTGCCTAAAAACCCTTTCAGTAAAGAAGTTCTTCCTAATACCTAACCTAAAACTCCCCTGGCGCAACTTAAGCCCATTCCCCCTTGTCCTGTCACCAGGCACGTGGGAGAACAGACTAACCCCCACCTCACTACAGCCTCCTTTAAGATATCTGTAGAGAGTGATAAGGTCGCCCCTGAGCCTCCTCTTCTCCAGGCTGAACAAGCCCAGTTCCTTCAGCCGCTCCTCGTAGGCCTTGTTCTCCAGGCCCCTCACCAGCTTCGTCGCCCTTCTCTGGACTCGCTCAAGCACCTCGATGTCTTTCTTGTAGCGAGGGGCCCAAAACTGAACACAATACTCGAGGTGCGGCCTCACCAGAGCCGAGTACAGGGGGATGATCACTTCCCTAGCCCTGCTGGTCACACTGTTTCTGATACAAGCCAGGATGCCGTTGGCCTTCTTGGACACCTGAGAACACTGCTGGCTCATATTCAGCCAACTGTCCACCACCACTCCCAGGTCCTTCTCTGCCTGGCAGCTCTCCAACCACTCATCTCCCAGCCTGTAGCTCTGCTTGTGGTTATTGCACCCCAGGTGGAGGACCCAGAACTTGGCTTTGTTGAACTTCATGCAGGTGACCTCAGCCCATCGGTGCAGCCTATCCAGATCCTCCTGCAGAGCTTTCCTACCCTCGAGCAGATCGACACACGCACCTAACTTGGTGTCATCTGCAAACTTACTGAGGGTGCACTCGATGCCCTCGTCCAGATCATTGATGAAGATATTAAAGAGGACCGGCCCCAGCACCGAGCCCTGGGGGATGCCACTAGTGACTGGCCTCCAACTGGACTTGACTCCATTTACCATGACTCTTTGGGCCCGGCTATCCAGCCAGTTTCTAACCCAACGAAGCGTGCGCCAGTCCAAGCCAAGAACAGCCAGTTTCTTGAGGAGAATGCTGTGGGAGACGGTGTCAAAAGCCTTGCTGAAGTAAAGGTAGACCACATCCACAGTCTTTCCCTCATCCACCCAGCGCGTCACTTTGTCATAGAAGGAGATCAGGTTCGTCAAGCAGGATCTGCCTTCCATAAACCCATGCTGACTGGGCCTGATTGCCTGCTTGCCCTTCAAGTGCTGCATGATGACTCTCAAGAGGTATATCAAGAAATTTATATTACTTTAAAATACTTACTTTTATCCATATGCTATTTTCATGGATATATTTCAAATCCTTGTTCGTCAGAGTAGGAGTAAAAAAAGCACAATTAAAGGATTTAAAACTAGGTTTTAAGCAGATCTCTGAATTCTTCTTTGGTGTGTTTCTCTGCTGACAGTTTTTTTGTAATTTTGGATTTACTTTAAATCCTCTTAGGATGCAAAAAATATATATACATAAAGAACATTTGCCAATTTTCCTACGCAAAACTATTAATAGAAATTTCATAGTTAACTGATAACTAGAGGATTTTATAATGATGCTTGAATCAGAAATATACTTTATTCTCTGTTGTAAAGCATTCTCTGAAAATGGTCCAAATGCACTATTTGTGTACTGGTGAATGTGGTCTTTATTTTGAAGCTGTAGCAACTGAAATCTACTAGACATGCACAAAATTCCACTTAATCCTCTAGAGAACTCATAGTAGTTGAGTTCAAGTTTCATCTTCAAATTAGCTTATTCAGTCTCCACCTGTATTACTGCCCTCTTCAGTTAAGAAAAAATACGTTTACTGTATTAATATAAATATTCAATAGAATTTTTACAGAAAAATTTCTGGATTTTTAAATTACTATCTGATGTAAGAAAGCTATTTGAAGAGGGTGGTTAACTATCTTAAAGACTCAGCACTTCAGTCCCATTCTAGCAGTTCAAAATACTTTAAACATGAGAACCAGCCTGGATAAGCTTAGATGCTGGGAATCAAAGCACAGTGAAAAACAAGTCTTTTATACATGATTACTCCTGTGAGGATTTTAGACCAAGGGACAAAGGAAAACAAGTATATGGATCACCTTCTGTAATACTTTTGCGGTCTACAGTTTTTCTGTCAAGAAAACAGACCTCTCCATGTTACAAATCACAGGATAAGAGCCCTGTTGAAATTGAGATTCATAGAATCATAGCATCATAGCTGGGGTTGGAAGGGACCTCATAGATCACCCAGTTCCAAGTCCCCTGAAGTGACTTGAAACCTGCCACCCTGCAGGTGGTAGGGATGCCACCCACTAGATTAGGTTGTTCATGGCCTCATCTAACCTGGTCTTGAGCACCTCCATGGCATCCACAGCCTCTCTGGGTAACCTGTTGCAATGTCTTACCACCTTCTGAATGGAGAATTTCCTCCTAAACTCTAATCTAATTCTCCTGCTTTTAGTTTGAAACCATTCCCCCTTGTCCTGTCAGTATCTGATTGAACAGAGTCACTTCCCATCTTTTTATAAGTCCTTTTTTATAAATCCCCTTCAAGTGCTAAAAGGTTGTAAGGAGGTCCCCCTGGAACCTTCTCTTCAAAAGGCTGAACAGCCCCAGCTCTCTCAGACTTTCTTTGAAGGAGAGGTGCTCCAGCCCTCTGAACAACTTTGTGGCCCTCCTCCGTATCTAGGTTGACATCCTCCTTGTGCTGGGGGCTCCAGACCTGGACACATTGCTCCAAGTGGGGCCTCACAGGGGCAGAGTAGAGGGAGACAATCACCTCCCTTGACCTGCTGTCCTCTTCTCGTTTGAAGCAGCCCAGGATGTAGTTGGCCTTCTGGGCTGCAAGTGCACACTGCTGGCTCATGTCAAACTTTTGATCCATCAGAACACCCAAGTCCTTCTCTGCAGGGCTTCTCTCAATGAGTTCTTCACCCAGTCTGTACCCATGTCTAGGATTGCTCTGGCCCAGGTGCAGCACCTTTCACTTGGACATGTTGAACCTCATGCAGTTCATGTGGACTGACTTCTCAAGCTTGTCCAGGTCTCTTTGGATGGCATTCCTTCCTTTTATATTATCTACTGCATAACTCAGCTCGGTGTTATCTGCAAATTTTTAGAGGCTGCACTTGATCCCGCTGCCTATGTCACTGATAAAGATATTAAACAGTACTGGTCTATGTTGTCTATGTTGTTTATAATGATAATAAAAAGTATTGGTCCCAGCATAGACAAAATTTACAGAATTGCTATCTTTTAATGCACAATATTTCATGTGTCACCTCAGAAAGACAAACTTTAGTTCTGTAAAATACCTTTCCAAATTTTCTGAAGCCTTTTCTTTTTTGTTTGCTAACCTGATTAGCTCTCTCAGTTGTGAGAGAATGTTTCCACCTCCTGAAGCACTTCTGTTTTATCTGCTAATCTACCTACTTACAATGTGACCATCATTACAATATCTATTGCCTTGTAAATTCTGAAAGGAAAATCTTTTGCATTTATCACAATATGGATGAGAGAAGCATAAAACAATTTATATTGAAAAGGAAATCTGGAGGTCCTCTGATCATACGATCTGTTCAAATAAAGGCTTTATATATATACATACATAAATAAATAATTATTAGGTTGCTCACAAAACATACACATACAATTCTGTATACACAAAGGGCTTTAAGTGTTACAGGTTAGGAGCATTCCAAATATCCATGCAATCCTTGCACTCCATCAATAGATAGATAAATTCCCCCAGAAATAGTGAGAAAGATACCTGCTCCCTACTACCTAGGTAGCACTGCAATCTATTTCCAGAGTACACAGGATTCAGAAAGAACCACTGATGTTTGTTTGATAAGCAGCACTTATCTGTCTCTCATGCATAAGATGAGAAACTGCAGCTGTGTAGAGAAGCCCAGGCTATCAACACTAAATAAATATTCAGCTTCTATGCAATAAAATGTACCCCGGAAATTTTGTATCTTAGTAGCTCAACAAGTCTATCACGGTTTGCAAGAATCTTCTGGATATATTTTCATATTGTATATTTATTGTTGGATTTGTATGTATGGCCAAATGAAGAAACATTTTAAAGTGGCAAAAAGTAACAGAAAACACGTTATCATATAGCATTTTTAAACATTTACTTCAAATAATAAGCAGTAGTAGTGGTGGCAATCCACCTAAGTTCTTCCTGATCCATTTCTTCCTAAAAGTAAATAGTTCTTGATAGCTTTGTTCCAGATGTGGGTCCCATATGGCAGGTAAATATTGCTTGTCTTTGCTAGCTTCAGTTATTTCTGTACCAGATATTTTACAAATCTGAAGCCTCTGTAATATCAGTTACTGCTTTTCTGCACCTGATTCTTTATGCATGTTACTTTTAACCTAAACATTTTTAGATTGTATACTAGTCCCTTTGTGTTTATTGGTTAGTATATCCTCTAGAGATTTGCTTTGCTGCTTTTACCTTGACTACCTAAGGGAAGTCAAGTATCCCTCATATTTATCCCAGAGGGCCAGAGTTTTTTGAGGAACAGGTGGTGGAAGAATAATTGTTTCACCATGGAACAGAATTATAAATGAAAGAAGAAATATGTAGCCTCAACTAGGCAGCTGAAGAAGCAAAGGAGAGACTTGTTTTGACCACTTATCAGAGGATACAAAAATTCTGGCATTGGTAAACTGAATATGTACCGAAATGTTACGAATCTGAGCCAGTTCACTCTCTATCTATGTAAGGATAATTCATAAAGGTTTTTAAAAGTTTTGGTGATTGAATGAACAGTGAAGAAAGTATGAAAAACAATTCCAAATTAGACTGAAGAAATATTTATTGTTGAGACTGTTTGTAAACATTGTGGTTTGGGTTGGCTTACTTTTTTTTTTTTTTTTTTTTTTTTTTTAATTATATTTCTGTCAGGTAGGGAGAAGGAGTGTGAAAAAGAACCAATTGATGGGAAAATAGTAACTTAACAGGTTTTCAGTTTGATTTTCTAAATCAATGATAGCTGCTCCATCAGAATTCTTATTCTGTTTCTCCTTCAGTTATATTACTAAATTACTAAATTACTAAATTTACTAAATTACTAAATTATTAAATTTACTAAATTACTAAAAAGCTTTATAAGCTCTTTCAGTTTATATAAAAGGAATATTTGTAAAATACGTCAAGTGTTTTCCTGCTTAACATAACCTGATGATTACCCTTCATTATTTGAAACGGAAGTGGTGATTTTATTATCCGACATTGCTCAAAATTAACTTTTTTCTTTTCCCCCTAAATGATTGTACAGAATTTCTTATCATAATTAATGATTCCTGAAAACTACCAGAAATCAACTGAGGAAAAAAAAAAAAAAAAAAAAAAGTGTTCATTTCTTTGTTTACAACAGACTGCCTATAATAAGATAATACAAAATCTATGCTTGTCAGTACAAATATCATAGGAGTCTTCTCAACCTCCTCTAGACTCCACATTTAACAAGGACAGGCATACTTTTATTTCTATTTGGTGACTAGTGTGTTAATGAGAATATATTTCTGCCATAATTGTGTTTCCAAGCATGTCAGACTTTTCACAATATATTCAGCTAAGAAGATCTGACTTTATTTTATTTTATTTTAATTTTATTTTTCCTTTTCTTCTTTTTTTATATTTATAAACTTCAGGCTAAACTTGACGTACATTGAGTACCTCTTTTAGGAATAAGATTATTTTTTTCCTAGAAGCTAAAAACCACGGTCATTTGATAATAAGGTGTTACGAACCACAAACTTTACATATTTTTCCTTCATTTTCTATAGCACGGAGAAAGGATGATGATCCTTAAGATTTTGCACCAGAAGGGATCTCAAAGTTGCTTGTGATGGTAATTATTTTGGACTGGGGTTAGGTATGACTTACTACTTTCCATCTACTCTCTTCCACCTCCTTCCCCCAAACATAGGAGGGGAATGGGAGAATAGGGGGTGTGGGCAGTCCATAGCACTTTGTCTCCACCTTCCTTTCAGTTACTTTCTGCCACTAATCCAATGTGGGATCCCTCCCACGGCATGTTGTCCTTCCTGAACTGATCCTGTGGGGGCCCCTAACATGGGGCAGCTTCTGGATTCTTCCCACAGAAGGCACCCCTGCTCCCCTGATACCAAACCCTTATCACATAAACCCTTTACACACCCCCATCTCAGTACCTCTCCCAGTTGCCCATTGCCCAGGACCCCACTTCAGCCCCCAAAATAATAATTCCCTGCCTCAGTGAGGTCACAGCAGGGCTGGTCTCCATTTCCCTACAGCCCTGCCCTGCCTGGTTATGTGCCCAACCCACCAGCTGTCCCACATCCAAGTCCCCATCCCCTTCCTGTTCCCATTGCCGGAGAAGTGCCCAGGACTATTAAATCTGTCAGCTGCCATTCTCCTGGCTGTGAAGTGGGACCAGCCTAGGTGCCATGCCCTTTTCTGTTGCACTAGTTCTGCCCTTGCTGAGTCCAGGCACTGGGACAATAGGTGCCTTTTTTACTTTAGAGTTATGCAGTTATCCTCTAGTACTAGGCTATTTTAGAGGTGAAATGTCCCAATACACCTTTTCAAATCCAGTGGTTGATATGTGAGAATTCCCTTTCCTAGACTTACTGATGAAATGAAACTTACTCAGAATTAATGTGTACATGTATATACATGTATTTATGTAATGTGGGCACTTTATAGGTTGAATTAAAGTTGATTTGATTCCTAACAAGTGTACATATAAATATCAGTAAAATGCATTAACAAAGATTGTGGCTGAATAGAAGAAATAATACTCAGAATATAATATATAGGATTTTGTAGGGATCACATTCTGTAAAAGGAACAAACAATTTTTTTTCTTGTCAGGTGAGGACTGACTCCAAATACAATTTAGTCTTTTGGTAAATATCATGCCTATTTTTCTTCTTTCTCTTTAGGTTTTCAATGACTGCAATTTTTTCTCAGATGTGAACAATGACCTCCTGAAGCAGTGAATAGAGCTAATTTACCAAACTTGATATTTTATTTATTTATTTATTTATTTATTTATTTATTTTTGCCACTAATATCATTGTTGCATTATATCACATTAATCAATGAAAGTTGATGTCAGATGAGTTTATGCTCAGTAGCATAAATATAACACTTGAAGAGTTTAATCTAAAATAATATCTCAATGTAGATTCCTAATTTATAATACAGAAATCTGATAAGATAGTATTTCAGTATTTTTTAATGTTTGTTGTTGTGTATTTATTTATTTTTCTGCATTAAAATTTTCATTGGCTTATTGATTTTGTTTTGTTTTGTTTTGCTTTGTTTCTGGTAGATAATGAAATATCTCAATATTTCAGAAAATTTCAGAAGAAAATTTAAATTTTTTAGAGCCACAACAAATAAAGTGTGTATTGGGGAGGTGAGAAATTTGTGACTGTTGTGGTTTAACCCAGCCGGCAGCTAAACATGCAGCCATTTGCTCACCCTCCCCACTCCCTCTCTGGGATGGGGGAGAAAAACAGGAAAGTGAATCCTGTGGGTTGAGATAAAGACAGTTTATTAAGATAGGAAATAATAATAACAATAATAATAATAATAATAATAGTAGTAGTGTGTACAAAACAAGTGATGCACAATGCAATTGCTCACCACCCGCTGACCAAATGACCAGCCCATCCCTGGGCAGGCCCCCCCCCCCCCCCCACCCCAGCTAGCCACCCCTATATATTATTTTGCATGACGTCAGATAGAACCCTTGGTCATGGAATAACACTTTGGCCAGTTTGAGTCAGCTGTCCTGGGTCTGTCCCCTCCCAGCTCTTTCTGCACCCCTAGCCTGCCCGCTGGCAGGACAGAGAGAGAAGCTAAAAAGTCCTTGGCTTAGTGTAAGCATTGCTCTGTAACAATTAAAACATCAGCAGTTTATCAGCACTCTTCTCATCCCAATCCAAAATATAGAACCCTACCAGTTACTAGGAGGAAAATTAACTCTGTTCTAACTGAAACCAGGACAGTGACTTAGGTAGTCTATAAATTATCTGTAAATAAGAAGTGAAATCAGATAATATTTTATGCAGATTTCTAACAGTCTCAGTGGAATTTCACTTAATGCTGTAGGTTCCAAATATAATCAGTGCTTTTCCCTACTGTATGGCTTTGGGGATGAGGACATTTGGTTTTTAAAAGACACATTCTAGCAGCAGAAAAATCAATTCATATACATAGCACAATGTAAAGAAATATTGTGTAAGATGTCTGTAAATATGATAAAGTAGTTGTAACATCTTTTAGAAGAAGGCCCTAGGAATACTTGTGGTGCAGTGAATTCTAAGAGCTGAGAAATTTCCAGACCAGCTCTACAAATAAATGCTGGATATGATAATAGAAGAATAAAATCTTTACTGAGTTTGATAAAGGGAAGAAATATAACTAAGGTAGTCAAGGATAGTTGGAAAGCTGACTTGAAAGTTTACAGAAAAAAAAAAAATATATATATATGGCACCCAAGACTCCGTACAGTCCACAAACCACAGTTTACAGAGTTCACAGAAATCGGGTTTTGAAGGATGAAGTCCTAAATCAAATAGAAACTTTCATGATTTATTTTATTTTATTATTTATTTATTTATTTATTTATTTGAGAATGGCAAGGAGAAGTTATATAAAGTTTACTGGTGCTAAATACTGTCAAAACAATATCAAAGTTTTTTGTTTGGATTTTTGGAGTATGTGTTTAAGTTTTGTTGTTTGTACCAAAATGCCCCCAAAATTTGCAGTTGAAGCCAGTAAAATTTATTAATCCACTTTACATATTGTTCTTCTCTCTAAGTGTGGTTGTTTTATATTTGGCTTTGAGGAAAATGTATCACATAGTAATTATCTTCCTCACATTTTTCCGTACTGTTTCTGGGCAACTCACATCTGTAAGTGCCTCAGACTTCAGCTCTTCTCCAACAGGTTGTTTTTACCCAATATGATATATTATTGGTGATAATTTTTACAATGTGAAAGATTCCTTGGCTCATAGACAGAGTTTCCTCTCAAGATTTCTTCCAGTAAGGGGAGGAGAAGTCTCTTACATCATGCAATTAGGAAATGGTGGCTGGGCAGAAAAAGATTAAAAGGAGAAAATAGAATTAAATAGAATTAAAACTGGGAATTAAAAA
>CM021763.1:47415836-47465325 GCA_011075105.1 Heteronetta atricapilla | reverse complement strand
AGAAAGAAAGAAAGAAAGAAAGAAAGAAAGAAAGAAAGAAAGAAAGACAGAAAGAAAGAAAGAAAGAAAGAAAGAAAGAAAGAAAGAAAAAGAGAGAGAAAAGAAAAGAAAAGCAGGAGTAAGGTTTACTGTCACCTACTTATAGTAATGATCTGTTCTCTGTATTTCTATCATAGAAGACAAATCGTTCCCTTCTTCTAATTTATCAATAATAATTTTATTGTTCTATTAATTTTCTACTCCTTGATTATTTCTCTTCTCTCTTCCTGACACCATTCTTCAGCTTCAAATATCTTATACTCTCTAGCAATACTTAACTCTAGGATTGGCCTGGCTGCTCACCTGTTCTTTCTATTCAGGTCCTTGGTATTCCGTATTTACCATCTCAGTCTTTCACATTGCTGAGAGATGCTTTTTAAGGGTGTCTTTTAGTTCTGGAAAGAACAAATATGCCACATATCATCACTTCAATCACTGTAACACTGATGACCATCATATTGGCAAGCATAAAAAAGGTTACAATCTTCAGGTAAATGCAAGTTACTCATCTTGCCCCCTAGCATGAGAATAACATTAAATAAAAACATAGAAGATTATTTTTAATATTGTGTAAAAGCAAACACAAACAAATAATAATAATAATAAAACAAACAAACAAACAAACAAACAAACATGTTTAAATGAAATTTGAACACAGACAAGCAAATAAAATTTCCACAAATATGCCCTGAATATGCCCTGAAAATTTCAGGCTTACCTTTTACATAACATCCCAAGGCTTACAGAATATCAAGAAACAAAAGATAATACCTTTTATTAATAATATTCTGAATTCTGAAATATTTTCCCATGTTTTATAGTTTTAAATATGAGACAATTTATACACTGCATTTTTAAGACAGCCTACAATTGCCTCCACATTGTGTTTAATGATTATTTATGACATGAATGAAAGATGCTTCTCAGAATGTCTCCTTTTCATCAAAGAGGTATAAAAAGATTACAGTACTAGAAAATGATTGTAAGTAGGATTTCTCTTGTATTTATTTTCCACAATGTGTGTAATCTTCCTAATCATAAATCATTGTAAATATTGGGGTGATAATCAGGATTAATTGTATTACATTGATTAAAATAATAATAATAATAATAATAATAATAATAATAATAATGGTAAAATCCCAACCGTGTTGCTGAGTAAGCAGCTGACTGCAGTCAGCTTCACACCTCTTCATGTTTAACTGGAAATAAGTCAGTGAATATCCTCCAGAAGATGTGGGAGCATGTTCAAGTAATGCACATGAAAGAGGCCTTAAAGGAGAAAATAAAATAAAAGAAGATACCATGGCTCTTAACTTCAGTTGGGTACTTAAACTTTGTTCATGTTACTTTCTTAAGTGGCAGGTAAGACACTTGGTTGTATATCCTGCATTGTATATCATGATGACATTAATATTTTGTGGAGATAGCAAGTATTTTTTAATCACTTGGCAGTTGACAGTGATAATTTCAATTCCTTACAGGTATGGCACAGTTTCACATAACAATCATTGTATTTGCACTGAACTCTTCAAGCCTTTCTCAAGCTTTTTATTTATTTTATTTTATTTTATTTTATTTTATTTATTATTCTTATTATTATTTTTCACACAAAAGTATATTTATATTATTGACTTAGGATATTAGTCCCTATTGACTAGGGACTCAGAAGTATATCTTAACAAGTATATATGTTCACGTTGTTTTTTATACTTAGGCAGCAGTAAAAGTTTCAAATTCTTACTTTTTCTACTCTCTTTGTACTTATTTTAAATTACTAAAATCAACGCTAAACTGTATTTTGTACCACTTAAATATTCTTATAATTACATTGTGCTTTGTGTTGGAAAGTTTTACATGTACATTTGTATAAATTCAAAAGGAAGTCTGATTCAACATCCTTGTTGAAAATGGACATGTTAACATCACATGACTTCTCTACCAACAAGTCAGGTGATGTCTTTGTGGAACATGTATCATTAAGGAATTTCTTAGAAGCCCTGTTGTGCGCTAAATGGAAATGTGGTCTCAGGCAGCTTTCAATTGACATGAGGCTTACATGAGGTATTATCACTACATTAATTATCATGACTCTAGATTACAGGAAATCCCCAGAGATTTACTTCATTATTTTTTGATGAATTTCTAGTGAGTTAAGACATTCATGTGAAAGAGCTTTACCCCAGGTAACTGGTTTCTGCTTGGAGACAAAGTCCGGAGGAGGTAGCTAACCTGAGGACTGGTTCTCGTCATTAAAGAGCTACAGATCAGTCTTGTCATCTATTAACTGAATTAAATGTGGAGGACACTGTAGAATTCAAGAGAGCTAATAAGGTATATTATATATATATATATATATATATATATATATATTGCCTATATATTGAATATTGTGTGTGTGTGTGTATATATATTTATAAATCTGTTTTCCTACTAGTAAGTGTCCTAACTTGCAGAATAAATCTAATTTTATTTTATCTTCATTTTGTCTGGTGTAAAAAGAGACACCAGGATTATCTGCCAAATGCTTCATTCTCTAGAGAGTAATGAGCAAAAAAGATATAGTTGATTGCTCTTGAAGGGCCTTGTGTCCCCTGTAAGGTAGGGAACTAGCTGAGTTTGGAAAGATTTCCTCCCTAACTGAAAATGGCATTAGTAACAACATTATAGTTTGAAACTAACATCGTATCAGGGAGAGAACAAGTATTAAAAAAGAATTATTGCATACAGCAAGTGAGAGGTTTAAGAAATTGAGCCTTAGGGTTCAACTTAATGACAATAATTTAATAAATCTTTCCTTTGCATTAGACTGGCAAACTTTATATAGAGTAGGCCTGCAGCTTAGTGAGGACAGAAATTCAAGATGCACTGTCTCAGTCTCCTTGTGCCTCAGACAGGATGATGTGTAATACTCTGATGCCAAATAACCATGCTTGAATACTGGTCTTTTCAGTTTCAGTTTCTACATTTAGTTCAAACCTTATTTCATTTAGATGCATATATACATACATATTTACATGCAAACAATTGCAACTCCCCTTGAATGCTGTGAAGAGTGCTACAGGTCCCATTATTTACATTATTCCAAGTTTTCATCTTCCTGCAGTTAAATTGCTATATACTATAGCTGATTTTTTTTTCATTTTTAGTATTTCCTTTACGAAGAAAAATCTAAGTAATCTAATCTAATTCTAAGTAATATTGATGTACTTCAGTTGTTATGGCTTGGGAGAATTCCAGATAATTGTTCAAGCTTGTCTAACTTCCATTTTAATGAAGTTAGAAAACAGTTAATACCGAAGGAGACAGGAACAAGAAATATGTTTAGGAGAACAGAGTGGTTTCATCAATAATTTGAAAAAAATATCTGCATTCCATGCTGAAATAAGAATTTTGTTATAGAAATTAGAGTTAGGCATTTAATTAGCAAGCACTTTCTCAAATATGGTCAGGTTGAGCCCAACTAAGAAGAATAATATAATTACAAGTATGATTGATCAGGAAGTACATTTCATAACAATGTAAGGCATTAGGTATAGAACAAATTCTGTCATAACAAGGTGGTTGAAGAGGCGAGGGCAGGGCCAGGAACAACCCTCTTCTTCCCACAAAGGCAGCCCCTGGGGAGCATAACCAACCAGGAGTACAGCAAACAGGGTGGGCAAACACAATGTGGAGCAGCAGTCAGGGTATGGCATGGCAGTTTGCACAGAAGTGTACACAGGCAGGGCAACAGAGGAGGGCAGGAGGTGAACCAATCTCTGCCCTCTATTCAGGAAGCACATCAAAGCAGCTTCCGGTGAGGCAAAAAATAGTGTCCACTCGCTGCACCTTCCAGGCTGAGGCTGAAACCCAGACAGAGGAACCACTGATTTGAGGAAAACAGACTCCACAATCTTTACAAAGATTGTAAAGTAGCTATGTTTGTTTAGTGCTGTGTGGCACAGGGGGTTAGGCCCTCCAAAATCGTGCACACCTAGTGCAGTAATTTGCTATGGTTATATGCAGCAAAAAGTTACATATGAATGAAGTTTCACAATGTGCCTATACATACCCATAACCTGTCCCTGCTTTGTATTAAAATTATTTCCAAGGAGTCATTTCCATAAAATCCTCCCATCTGCACCTGTGCAGTGTCTCCTGGTGGTGGTCATTGGGCGTCATGGGAATGAAGGTTGAAGACTGTTCTTCATCACCACTAGTTGACCTCTTGTCTTTGCACAGAGTCAGTTGCTCCTTGGCTCTTGTTCATCCACAGTACCAGTTTCTGCCAATTGTCCTGGTTTCAGTTAGGACAGAGTTATTTTTCCTCCTAGTAGCTGGTAGGGTGCTATGTTTTGGATTAGGATGAGAAGAGTGTTGATAATATGCTGATGTTTTAATTGCTGCAGAGCAATGCTTATACTAAGCCAAGGACTTTTCATCTCCTCACTCTGTCCTGCCTGTGGGCAGGCTGGGGGTGCAGCAAAAGCTGGGAAGAGGATATCCTCTTAGAAGAGGATATTTCAAGGACCCAAAAGGGTTCCCGTGGGCCTTTGGCATAGCTGCCTTAGAGACAGAGGGCATTAAACAGTTGTCTACCTTGCCTGGTCTCTCAGAGAACTCTTTTGCTTTGGGGTTGCTGAGGGTCAAAGAACAACAAGTGCCAGTTGCTACTACAACTGTGCACCGGCGGCAATATTGCACCAACCGAGACTCCCTGATTGCCATCCATGAGCTAATTTGTCAATTGGAGAGCCAAGGAGTGATTAGCAAGACTCATTCACCTTTTAATAGTCCCATATGGCCAGTGCGAAAATCTAATGGTGAGTGGAGACTAATGGTGGACTATCGTGGCCTGAACAAAGTCACACCACCACTGAGTGCTGCAGTGCCAGACATGCTAGAACTCCAGTACGAACTGGAATCAAAGGCAGCCAAGTGGTACGCCACAGTTGATATTGCTAATGCATTTTTCTCCATCCCTCTAACAGCAGAGTGCAGGCCACAGATTGCCTTTACTTGGAGGGGAGTCCAATATACGCGGAATCGGCTGCCCCAGGGGTGGAAACATAACCCTACCATTTGCCATGGATTGATCTAGTCTGTGCTGGAGCAGGGGGAAGCTCCTGAACACCTGCAGTACATCGATGACATCATTGTGTGGGGTGGCACAGCAGAGGAAGTTTTTGAGAAAGGGAAGAAAATAATCCAAATCCTTCTGAAGGCTGGTTTTGCCATAAAACAAAATAAAGTTAAAGGACCTGCACGAGAAATCCAGTTTTTAGGAATAAAATGGCAAAATGGATGTCGTCAAATCCCAATGGATGTGATCAACAAAATAACAGCTATGTCTCCACCAACTAGCAAAAAGGAAACACAAACTTTCTTAGGTGTCGTGGGGTTTTGGAGAATGCACATTCCAAATTACAGTCTGATTGTAATCCCATTCTACCAAGTAACCCATAAGAAGAATGATTTTGAATGGGGCCCTGAGCAATGAAAAGCCTTTGAAAAAATTAAGCAGGAAATAGTCCATGCAGTAGCCCTGGGGCCAGTCCGAACAGGACCAGATGTAAAGAATGTGCTCTACACCGCAGCCGGGGAGAATGGTCCCACCTGGAGCCTCTGGCAGAAAGAACCTGGGGAAACTCGAGGTCGACCCCTAGGGTTTTGGAGTCGGGGATACAGAGGATCTGAGGCCCGCTACACTCCAACCAAAAAGGAGATATTGGCAGCATATGAAGGAGTTTGATCTGCTTCGGAAGTGGTGGGTACTGAAGCACAGCTCCTCCTGGCACCCCGACTGCCAGTACTGGGCTGGATGTTCAAAGGAAGGGTCCCCTCTACACATCATGCAACTGACACTACATGGAGCAAGTCGGTTGCACTGATTACCCAGCGGGCTCGAATAGGAAACCCCAGTCATCCAGGAATCTTGGAAGTGATTATGGACTGGCCAGAAGGCAAATACTTTGGGATGTCATCAGAGGAGGAGGTGATCGTTGCTGAAGAAGCCCCACTGTACAACAAGCTACCAGAAAATGAGAGGAGATATGCCCTGTTCACTGGTCCTGTCACATTGTGGGAAAGCATAGAATCATAGAATCATAGAATATCCTGAGTTGGAAGGGACCCTTAAGGATCATCAAGTCCAACTCTTGACACCGCACAGGTCTACCCAGAAGTTCAGACCATGTGACTAAGTGCACAGTCCAATCGCTTCTTAAACTCAGTCAGGCTCGGTGCAGTGACCACTTCCCTGGGGAGCCTGTTCCAGTGTGCAACCACTCTCTCTGTGAAGAACCCCCTCCTGATGTCAAGCCTAAACTTCCCCTGCCTCAGCTTAACCCAGTTCCCGTGGGTCCTGTCGCTGGTGTTAATGGAGAAAAGGTCTCCTGCCTCTCGACACCCCCTTACGAGGAAGTTGTAGACTGCGATGAGGTCTCCCCTCAGCCTCCTCTTCTCCAGGCTGAACAGGCCCAGTGCCCTCAGCCGTTCCTCGTACGTCTTCCCCTCCAGGCCTTTCACCATCTTCGTAGCCCTCCTCTGGACACTCTCCAACAGTTTCACGTCCTTTTTATACTGTGGTGCCCAGAACTGCACACAGTACTCGAGGTGAGGTCGCACCAGCGCAGAGTAGAGCAGGACAATCACCTCCCTCGACCTACTAGCGATGCCGTGCTTGATGCACCCCAGGACACGGTTGGCCCTCCTGGCTGCCAGGGCACACTGGAGATGGAAATTGGAGATGGAAAAGCATTGGAGATGGAAAGCTGCTATATGGAGTCCTACACGACAAGTTGCAGAAGCTGCCAAGGGAGAAGGTGAATTGAGGCAATTTGCAGAAGTGAAAGCCATCCAGCTGGCTTTAGATATTGCTGAACGAGAAAAGTGGCCAGTTCTCTACCTATACACTGATTCGTGGATGGTAGCAAGTGCCCTGTGGGGGTGTTTACAGCAATGGAAACAGAACAACTGGCAGTGCAGGGGCAAACCCATCTGGGCTGCTGTGTTGTGGCAAGATATTGCTGCCTGGGTAGAGAACCTGGTTGTAAAGGTATGCCACGTAGATGCTCATGTGCCCAAGAATCGGGCTACTGAAGAACATCAAAACAACCAGCAGGTGGATCAGGCTGCTAAGATTGAAGTGGCTCAGGTGGACCTGGACTGGCAACATAAGGGTGAATTATTTATAGCCCAATGGGCCCCTGACACCTCAGTCCATCAAGGTAGAGATGCAACATACAGATGGGCTCGTGATCGAGGGGTGGACCTGACCATGGACACTATAGCACAGGTTATTCATGATTGTGAAACATGTGCTGCAATCAAGCAAGCCAAACGGTCAAAGCCTCTTTGGTATGGAGGATGATGGCTGAAATATAAATATGGAGAGGCCTGACAGATTGATTACATCACACTCCCTCAAACCCGCAACGCAAGCGCCACGTACTTAGAATGGAAGAAACCACCGGATGGCTGGAAACATATCCTGTGCCCCATGCCACCACCTGAAAAACTATCCTGGGCCTTGAAAAACAAGTTCTATGGTGACATGGCTCCCCAGAAAGAATTGAGTCAGACAGTGGGACTCATTTCTGAAACAACCTTATAGACACTTGGGCCAAAGAACACGGTATTGAGTGGGTGTACCACATCCCCTATCATGCACATACCTCCGGAAAAGTTGAGTGATACAATGGACTGTTAAAGACTACACTGAAAGCAATGGGTGCTGGGACATTCAGAAATTGGGATACACATTTGGCAAAGGCCACCTGGTTAGTCAATACTAGGGGATCTGCCAACCGAGCTGGACCAGCTCAATCAAACCTGCTACGCACAGCAGAAGGGGATAAAGTTCCTGTAGTACATGTAAGAAACATCCTGGGTAAAACAGTCTGGGCTACTCCTGCCTCAGGAAAAGGCAAACCCATTCGTGGGATTGTTTTTGCTCAAGGACCTGGATGCACTTGGTGGGTAATGCAAAAGAATGGGGAGGTCCGTTGTGTACCTCAAGGGGATTTAATAGTGGGTGAGAATAGCCCATGAGTTGAGTTGTATTATGTTAATTATTATATAAAACTGTGTGTCATTACTACCATAGATGAGAATAGTGATTAACTAGAATGTATTGGAAAGAGTGTAACCTGAGCATGACATAAATGGTATGGAATAAGGAGTGGATATATATCCTGGTTTCAGTTAGGACAGAGTTATTTTTCCTCCTAGTAGCTGGTAGGATGCTATGTTTTGGATTAGGATGAGAAGAGTGCTGATAACATGCTGATGTTTTAATTGCTGCAGAGCAATCCTTACACTAAGCCAAGGACTTTTCAGCTCCTTGCTCTGTCCTGCCAGTGGGCAGGCTGGGGGGACAGCAAGAGCTGGGAGGGGACAGACCCAAGACAGCTGACCCAAACTGGCCAAAGGGGTATTCCATACCATCTGACGTCATGCTGAACAATATATAGGGGTGGCTAGGCGGTTTGGGGGGTGGTCTGTTTGGGGTTGGGCTGGGCATTGGTCAGCAGGTGGTGAGCAATTGCATTGTGCATCACTTGTTTGTACATATTATTATTATTTATTATTATTATTATTTTCTATCTTAATAAACAGTCTTTATCTCAACCCACAGGCTTCACTTTCCCGTTCCTCTCCCCCATCCCAGAGAGGGAGGGGGGAGGGTGAATGAATGGCTGTGTGGTGTTTAGCTGCCGACCGGGTTAAAGCACCACACAATTTCTTAAGATAGGCTCACACTCTTATTAAGAGACTGACCTTGGTAAGGAGCCCAAGGCTTCTTGCTTTAGTTAATTTGCACAATGCACAATAGTTACCAAAGACACTAAATAGCATCCTAATTTAATGCTGTCAGTGCTCTATCTCTATCGGTAAGATTCTCCTAACTCCCTTGCTCACCACGACCCCTCCTGATAGAAGTCTTTACCCAGACAGACCTCCCAGGGACTGAAAGAGCTGTCTAGACCCACAGCAGGGAATTCCAATTTCTGGACATCCCCCTAGGGCCTGAAGGCAGTTAAATGTTGTGGTTGCAAGTGTGACCAGATAGATGCAATCTCTGAGCAAGGCAAGCTGTCTTGTTGCAAGAGGAGCTCAGCTGACTATGATACATCCAGAAGTCTGAGTGGAACTTCAGCACATGGTATCATATCATGTGCTGATGCAGGCTGAGCAGCAGCTTTGGCTTAAATCCTTGCAAAGCTTTCTATCTTTTAGGTAGAGCTTGAGTGACTCTAGACAAGAGTATCTCAGTTACAATTGGAGAAAAGTTTTCCTGTCTCCATTTAAAGGAAGAGGCTCTGAGAAATTCAGAGCGCATGCTCAGTGAGGGGTGGTCGCTCCTTGGAGGAGGGTAGCTTTTGGCATGAAGGTGTGTTTTGGTATTATAATGATACTATAATGAGCAAAAGTACACTAGAATACAGCATTTGTCAAAACATGACAGGTCGTTAGCTCAGGGTAGAAAAAAGTGGAACTTATCAATCTCCATGTGCACAAGAATAATCGAGTCCCCACCTAGTCACAGAGCTTAGCCTTGATATCTCCACTCCACTGTACTCTCTGTACTGTTCCTTAGAGCCAGCACACCAGGCTTCCACAGTGCGATGGCATCTAAGGTTGGAAGTCTAGGGAACGAGTGTTCCCTAATGCAGCTATGCCCTACCCTGAAAGCCTTTTCAATGTAGCATGTTTTCTTTAAAATGTAAATATTATTTTTATTTTCCAAGTTACTTTAGGCAATTACACAATTGGAGATTCCTCTCTGAGAGGCACTGAAGTGCCCATTTGCCTCCCAGACAGTATCTTGAGAGATGTTTGCTGCCTACCTGGGGCCTGTATTCGTGACATCACAAAGATGCTACTGAGCTTGGTCAAGTTGGGGGACTTCCTGTTCTTTCATGTAGGGACAACTGAGGTTGTGACAAGGAGACTGAGAAATATTAAAAGGGACTTTATGTCCCTTGGAAAGATGCTGAAGGGATCAGAAGCACAAGTAGCATTCTCAGTCCTCCCAATCAAAGACGCACCTGAGAAGGAGACAGCATATGGATCCAGTGAGTGAATCACTGTGTAGCTGATGCCATAATCAAGATTTGGGGTTCTGTGATCTCAGGCATGCTTTTGAGAGAATTGGCATGCTGACATAGGATGGGGCACACCTGACCAAGGGGAGTAAGAGTGTTTTAAGCAGCAAGCTGCCCAGACTCATTAGCAGGACTTTAAACTAGATTTGATGGGAGAAGGATATGTACATGTAAGTGACTCAAAAGACTCAAAAGAACTCCTGAATTCCAATACTTTAAAAAAGAGCAGAGAAACCCCTGTGAATCATCCCATAGGAATTAGGAAAGACTCCTCTAAAAAGTCGATGCATCCCATAGCCCAGCTGAAGTGCCTGCACACCAATGCAAGAAACATGGGAAAGAAGAAGGAGGAGTTGGAAGCCATGGTGCAATTAGAAAACTATGATCTAGTTGCTGTCATGGAAAAGCCATGGGATAAATCACACAGCTGGAACATTGGAATTGAGTTCTACAAGCTTTACAGGAGAGACAGGCAGGGAAGGGGGTGTTGCCTTCGATGTTAAGAAATGGATAGATTGAGAAGAGTTGTCTCTAAGAAACAGCCATGAACTGCTTTAGAGACTGTGGGAAAAAAATTAATGACAGGACCAGAAAAGGACATCTTGTAGTCAGGGTCTACTACAGGCAGGAGGCCTGTAGATCAAGAGGAGTCTGTTGATGAGGCCTTCTTGCTTCAACTACAAGAAGCATTATACTCAGAGGCTGTCATCCTCCTGGGGGATTTCAACCACACAGAGGTTTACTGGGAAAGCCACGTGGAAAGCAGTAGGCAATGCTTTCCTGGAGACTCCTGGAGGCCATTGTGGACAACTTTCTTGTCCAGGTGTTAGACAAACCAACCAGAGGAGAAGTGTTACTGGACCTGGTGCTCATCAGTGAAGAGGAGCTCATTAAAAAAGTTAAGATTGGAGGGAACCTAGGTTGCAATGACCACACCTTGGTTGAGTTTGTGGTCTTGAAGGATATGGTCCTGGCTAATAGCAAAGTCAAGACACTGAAATTCAGAAAAGCCAAATTCCAGGTGTTCAAAGAATTAGTGGGTGAGATCCCATGGGACACTGTCCTTAGGGATTAGAGTTGGCAGCTCTTTTAGGATACCTTATTTGGAGTGCAAGAATATAGCTGAATAAAGATCTCCTGGTCAAATTTAGGCAAAAGACGGAAATTCACAGATGGTGGAAACAGGACCATGTACCCTGGGAAGAGTACAGAAATTCTGTCTGATGTGCAGAGACAAGATCAGGAAATCCAAGGCACTGACAAAACTAAATTTAGAGAGGGATGCAAAGAATAACAAGAAGGGTTTCTATAGGTACATTGGCCACAAAAGAACATAGTGCCTCTGACAATGAAGACAGAGAACAGGTAACGACAGATGAAGAGTAGGAAGAGGTACTTTAAAACTTCTTTGCCTCAGTCTTCAGTAGTGGTCAGGCTTTCCACATCTCTTGTGTCCCTGAACCTGTAGGTGGGGGGTGGGAGAGCAGGGTCCTTCCCACTGTAAGTGAAAAGTAAGTCTGGAACCTCCTGATGGATCTTAACAACTATAAGTCTATGAGCCCTTATGACATGCATTCTGGGGTCCTAAGGGAATTGGCTGATTCAGGCACCAAGCCACTCTCCATCATATTTAGAAAGTCCTGTCAGTCAGGTGAATTCCCTGGTGATCGGAAAAAGAGAAACATCACTTCCATTTTTAAAAGGGTAGAGAGAAGGACTTGTGGAACTGCAGACAGGTCCTCACTTCTGTGCCTGGCAAGATCATGGAACAGATCCTCCTGGAGGCAATGTTAAGGCACATGCAGGACAAGGAGGTGATCTAGGGCAGCCAGCATTGCTTCAACAAAGGTAAATAATGCCTGACCAATCTGGTGGCCTTATATGATGGTATGACTGCATCACTCAACAAGGGAAGTCTGACTGATGTCAGTCTTGGGCTTCTGCAAGGCTTTTGACATGGTCCCACACAACATCCTAATCTCTGAATTGGAAAGATTTGAAGGGTGGACCATCTTGTGGATAAGAAATTGTCTCAATGGACACACGCAGAGAATAGTGGTCAATGGTTCCATGTCCAGGTGGAGACCGGTGACAAGCAGTGTCCCTCAGGGATCTGTCTTGGGACCAGAGCTTTTCAATATCTTCATCAATGATATAAACAATGGGATTAGGTGCACCCTCAGCAAGTTTGCAGATGACACCAAGCTGAGTGGCACAACTGATACCAAGGAAGGAAGAGATGACATTCAAAGGGGGCTGGACAGGCTTGAGAGTTGGGCCTATGTGAACCACATGAGCTTCAACAAGTCCTAGTGCAAGGTGCTTTGCCTGGGTCAAGGCAATCCCCAGCAGGAGTAGAGACTGGGGGAAGAACTCACTTAGATCAGCCATGTGGAAAAAGACTTAGGGGTTCTGGTGGATGAAAGGCTTGACACGAGCCTGCAATGTGTACTTGCAGCCCAGAAAGCCAACTGTGTCTTGGGCTGCATCAAAAGAGGAATGACCAGCAGGTCGAGGGAGGTGATTGTCTCCCTCTACTATGCCCTTGTGAGGCCCCACCTGGAGTACTGCATTCAGGTTTGGGGCCCCCAGCACAAGAAATATGTGGAGCTGTTAGAGAAAGTCCTGAGGAGGGCTACAGAGATGATCAGAGGACTGCAGCACCTTTCCTACAAAGAAAGACTGAGAGATCTGTGGATGTATTATGCTTAAAATTACTACCTATACGTAGACAAATTCATACTTTTAACTCAAATATGAAGTAGTGTTACACTTAGATACTTTGAGGTTATTGTCTCATTCAACATCTGATTAAAATTTTTGGTTATTTTTTCCAATATTATTCTAGGTTTCCTTATTTCTAATGGATTTTTTTTTTTTTTTTTTTTTAAACCATTGTTGGTCTTGTAGAAACAGAAAAACATGTAAGCAGAAAACAATGCATTGTGCTACAATTGATTTTGAATTGCTCTACTACTCATAGATTACCAACCTCTGCAATGAAAATGAATTTTCCCAATCCAGAGCAAAGAATTCAATTATGTATGTTATGACCTTGGGAGATATAAGAAATTATAGATGTTTTATTTATTTATTTCAGTGTGAAATACATCATCTTCAAAGTATGGGTCATGTCCCAAATTTCTTTTGACTGTCCTGTCTTCACAAAATGTTAGCTTCTCTTATTTTAAAAGATAAGATATCCTCTTATCTTTGGCTTTGTTTATGATAGGGCAAGGGGGAATGGTCTTAAATTCAAGAGGATAGGTATGTAGAGGACTGGATGTTAGGAGAAAATTCTTCACTGTAAGTGTAATGAAGCACTGGAATACGTTGCCAAGGTATGTTGTGGATGCCCTATCCCTGGAGGTGCCCTGGATGGGGCCTGAGCAAATGTAATCTCGTGGGAGGCATCCCTGCCTATGGCAGGGGCGTTGGAGTTAGGTGATCTTTAAGGTCCCTTCCAACCTAAGCCATTCTGTGATTACATGATTCTATGAACATTAGGGGTGAAAAAGTTCCTCTCAAGAAACATCAACATTAGCAAAGTAAAACAAAGGATTTTCCTGAAGTAAAAAAAAAAAAAAAAAAAAAAAAATATTGTTGTACATGAAGACTTGGTTATCAACGAAGTGACACTTTCATATCTCTTGGAAGGATTGACAAAATAATTTATCATGTGCTTTTGTAAAGACAATTTAAATGAAAAGAGTGTAAATAGCATGGAGAAAAGTAAGTGAGGAAATGGATATAGATTAGTAGTCTATTGGAATTAGTAACTACTAATGGATCAGTAGTCTATTAGTAGTCTATTTGTAATCTATCAATTTTCAAGAGACTAGTAGAAGGAGTTGTGAGGAGTGGTAGAGAGAGAGTTACTGTCCAGCAAGAATGCCTTTGTAAAAGTAGGGAGAAAGACCAGTGAATGCAGCAGAAGATGGTAGAGAGGGATAAATATTAGTTAACAGTAAAAAGAAAGTGAGGAAGGAAGCACCATAGGTCAGGAAATGTGTGGATGAGGTCAAGTAGTATTAGATCTGAAGCAGGCCAGTGAATTAAACTTAATTTGCATATACTTGTTTTGATCATCTTTAAAGGAACCTATAATTCTGTATGGCAAAGAAAGTGTGCACACCAAAAACAGATATCCCTATTATTTCAGCAAATGTCTTTCGAGTATGAAGTAGGAGACCAAATATTATCAAACTGTAATAACTATTGTGAATAGTATTTTTCTAAATAATTAAGGCAAAATCAAAATAAATACTTGTGGTAATACAGAGAATATATTAAAACTATTTTTTTTTTTTCTGTAAAATTAAATTGAAAGAAGAGAACCATAGTTTGTAGAAATTTTCCCAGAATCTTGTCAGCCTTTTGTTGTGGTACGTTGTATGACCTCAAAAAGGCCAAATTGTTTTTCATTTTATGTGTAAAGCCCTATGGGACTTACCTAAATATGTTTGTGTGAAGGGATAGACACAACTTTGTAAAGAACCAGTCAAATTTGTTTAAGAATCTCCAAGAGAGTTTTGACAGAATGATTTTGATGTTTCTTTCCAGGTACTGACCTGAAAGATTTTTTTTATTATTTTTTTTTCATGAGTAATGTATCTTATATCAATATCTTAGGTAACGAATGCTGATGAGAGGATTTTACAGTTTAGTTAGCCCACAGTTTATATTCAGAACGTTATGTGTTATATAGTTTTCTAAATATCTTTATTTAGACAGATGTACAGGAAAAGAATGAACATTATTTCTATTTTTATTGAAAACAATGAGATTATTTGCCAGATTTGCAGTGAGATTATGTTGTTAGACCTCTTGGTGACTGAAAAATTAGATAGAATAGTATTCTTCTAAATGAAGATAAATTTTTAAAGCAGTGCAAAAGGTTAACATTAAATTGTAATCACAGAATCACAAAATCACAGAATTGAAGGGGTTGAAAGGGACCTCAGAAGATCATTGGGTCCAATACCCCTGCCAAAGCAGGTTCCTTAGAGCAGGTTGCCCACATAGGTGTCCAGACAGGCCTTGAATATCTCCAGAGAAGGAGACTCCACAGCCTCCCTGGGCAGCCTGTTCCAGTGCTCCGTCACCCTCACTGTGAAGAATTTCTTTTTCATGTTGGTGCAGAACTTCCTGTGCTCTATCTTGCAGCCATTACCCCTTATTCTGTCCCCACAAACCACTGAAAAGAGGTTGGCCAAATCCCTCTGGCCTATCCTGGTAGTAGGAAAGAAAAGACTCTAAATAAGCTTGATTTTGATAGTGTGTGTTGCATGGAGGATGAAAAAGACACACAAAGATTCATACCTCTGATTTTTCTATAAACAATTTCTGCCACTGAGGAAGGGTGGGGGGACTGAGAAACTGTTCTTTGTAGACACAGAAAGGTGTTTCATGGTGAAATTCTAACCTTTATAGATAACACAAAAAAAAAAAAATAATAACAATAATAAAAAGTCTTCAGAGATAAGCTGAACATTCTATTTTCATTTGGATTTCAAGTTCTTTTGAAAATATAGCTTATTCTGAGAACGTCTTTTTAGAGTAACATTAGTTGGTATGCATGGAGCTTACTACTCAAACACTAAATATTCCAGTCCTTCCAATAATAATAATAATAAAAATAATCATAAAAGAACAAGGAGCAGTTTTTTTTTCATTTTGAATATATTATGACCATTCTTATCTAGTGGTCTTGAGGTATTTAGAAGAAGCAAAAGACATTGAGTAGATTATTATTTTTCTGCTACATGACATAATAACAGGGCAATTTAACTCTTAACTATACTAAAAGATGGAGTTTAAGTGGCATGGAAGTCCTGTTGAATTTTTGTCTTGCAAAAGTAGTCACTATTGCTTTATAGTAAATTATGCAAAAGTGACAATTTCTGTATTATAGACCAACATCTTGAGCTTATCTACAGATTTGTCACTTCTAGGTGCTTATCCTAGCTGTGTCTAGCATTTTTTCCCATGTAGTTCATGAGCGAGGCCTTCTGAGGGATGACACAGAATGGAATAAACAGTTTAAGAGCGAGCTGTTCTCTTTCCTTTTGCCCTTAATTTTACATTGATGCAGATGTTGACTCTGACCTCTGTTTTCAGTTCCTTCCTGCTCTCTCCTTTCTGATATTTTGGAAAAGATGGCTAAATTTTGTGATGAGTGTGCTTCAGAAGCAAATTGTTATGAAAATCAGACAGATGGAGTTATCTAGCAGGTACTGATAAGATACAGATCATGGACTTCCCCTGCACTGTGATGCCACATGTGAAGTGGAGCCTGTCAAAAATGATGTCAAAGTAATCCAATACTGGGGAAGAGACAGACCAAAATGGCTTCTGTTTATTTGTTCATTTGTTTTGTTTCGTTTTAAAGGAAATGATAATTGTCAATATCTGGTCAAAGTGAGTGAAAAAATGCCTTTCTTAATTTTGAATACTTCATCATAGTATCATTTGTCATATTATTATCAAGACTGAGATGTTCTCACAATGAATTTAAATGCTATTTTCGGGAAAAGCACAGAGGTTAAAAGATTCAGGAGAAAGAAATCAAAGTTAATCTGTTATTTGTTTATCCAGCCTTACAATAAATCCTTTCTAACAGCATTATGTTAAGAAAACTCACAATGTTACAGGGCATCTTCAGAATGTTTTCATTTTCACATACTGTCTGACTTAAGCCATAGTACCTTTTTAAAAATATCAACTATATGTTCAATTATTGCTTTTCAGTTAAAGACTTAGCAGTCTCTCCCAATATGAAGATTCCTAAAGCAAGACAATATCCTCAGCTCATCCTGAACAAGAGCAATTCAGTTGTACTGAATGTATGTGTATGTATTTATGTATTTATATTTAATATATGCATATATTTTAAAATGAATTGATCATAAACTAAATCTGGTTTATAAACATTTCATAAAGCTGATACAAAAAATAAAGAAACTAAAAATCCATTACACCACCAGCTGTTGCAAGTTATTAAAATTTTAGCTAAGAGTGTGGTGGACTGCTGATGGACTTTGAATAGGGGCAAAGACAGTATTTCACACACATCTTTGTCTCTGTTATTTCTAAATGACTTGATGTAGCTAGATGGAACCTGTCTGATGGCAGTCTTAGGTTAAATATGCAGAAAGAGAGACCAGGCTACAAAGGGTAATGCAGCTGAGCATAAGGTTGGAATTACTGAAGCTGCAAAGTAACACTTTACAGTAATTTCAGTATGGTTAACATTTACTGTAAAGTAATACTGGTATTACTTTACAGTAATACCAGTAATACCTCTAAATCACTACTTTATCCTTTGCTACTATGCTTCTTTCTACTCTGCTTTTAAGTAGGAAATTCCTTCTTATTTCCTCCCACAAGTTACATATAAAATATTATGAATTGTTGTATAGATTTATTATCTGAGATGTTTTAAACCTAAAAGGACAGTGAAGCTGGTAGGAACCACTAGAAGTGTTTAACTTTTTTTTTTATACAAACTCATTACATGTATTAATAAATCCTGTCAAACAAATAGCTCAGATGTTGGAGATGCCAAGTAAAACTGACATCAGAATTCTGACAGATTTTGGTTATATTTAATCCAAAATATTCCTAGAATTATTTATCTGACTTTTACTGTCTTTTGGAAATGTGAAAAGAAAACTTATTGAGAAACTAAAGTATTGCCTCTCTTTCTCAGGGTATGTATGGGAGACTCATGACCCTTTCCATCTCGTTATCTGTCCCTCTCTTACAACCCTATTGTAGATCAATCCAGTTGGATTTGTCTTTGTTCTGTACATCCTGATTCACCTTCCTTATTTTCCACTTAACTGGGGAAGAACAAGCCACTATAATATGTAATTATACTCATCTGACTTTTTTTTTTTTTTTTTTTTTTTTAATCTCTTATTATCAGCTTCTCTTTTATGTGTAATTTAACACAATTCCTTATGTACAATATCTTAGCCCCACAATAACTCACAGTGTTAATGTGGTGCATAAGTAAATGTACTTGTTAGTATATTATTTCCTAAAATAATAGAAAAATAAAAAAATAAAAAGCAGACATCCTCCAATTAACCTCGTGTCTAGTTTCTAATTGGTTCAGTCTTTCTAGTGGTGTAAACTATACCTATATATTAGGTATACCTATATATTAGGTATACCTATATACCTAAACTATATATTTTATCTAAATACTATATTTAGATAAAATATTTTTATATAAAAGAACATAGGAGGAATGAATGCTTGAAATAACCTTTTAGCCTGATAATTAGTACGAATTTGGAGATAACAGATATTTATCTTTTAAGAAAAACCTAAATTACATTCTTGCGTGGGCTAAGGTTACACAGTGGTAATGCATTACTTTGTCACCACTGGAAATGGACTGCTTTCCAGTCTGACTTATTGTAAATCATCTGTGTAAGAAGTTAGGTCTCTAATCAGTTGCTGTCTGGCTTACCACATTATGGAACACTACACATTTTTCACATACTCTTAGAGATGGTCAAGAACAGAATGGATGGGATTGTTGCAAGTCAAGAGTAAGAAGCACTGAAAA
Source organism: Heteronetta atricapilla (assembly GCA_011075105.1). Classification (NCBI taxonomy): domain Eukaryota; kingdom Metazoa; phylum Chordata; class Aves; order Anseriformes; family Anatidae; genus Heteronetta; species Heteronetta atricapilla. The sequence goes on along the minus strand of CM021763.1, from coordinate 47,446,614 downwards.
AGTGAGTGAATAGATTTATGTCAAACAATATATGCTTTGTTATACTGGTAAAAATCCAAACGAAAACTATCAGTTTCTTAATTTGCTGAGATGTTAAAGAGAGCACAGTTCAAAGTGAGAGAGCAACTGAGACTTCTACACATGTAAATGTGGTAGGAATTTGTGTTGTTTTGTCTGATTTAATGTATTATCAAGTAAACTGTAGAAAATCTATTAAATATGCAGTAAAAATAATTCCAATATTAGGATTGGTCAAAGAGAAAGGACTAAAATTCACTTTCTTTCATCAAAAAATGAAAGTGAGAGCTTCTCTAAAGAAGAGACTATTACAGCTCACAGCTCTTTTTTTTTTTTTTTTTTTTTTTAGAGCAGATTCATGACTCTTTTTCAATAGCTTTTGTATGTCAATGACATTGTAGTTAAATTGTCTATCGCACTTTTAGGAGTGTTGTAATCAGAATGAAATTTATTTTTCTGTAGTATATTCATCTAAGGATCATTATCCTGCTCTTCATGACTTCCAAATCATAATGTTATTATTTTTTACCATTTGGAAAGATTTTTTTTTTTTTTTAATAATCTCCTTATATTGTAATTCCTTATCAAGTAGATTTGTTGGAGAGTGTAAGGATATAAAAACGATGTATATGAGCTTGTACAACTTCAGCATAGTATTATGTACTATTTGTTTAAATTCATAGCAATGCATGAATAGAACAGATATATATATATATATATATATATATATATATTTCCTTTAAAAGTAAAAATGTTTCATTTCGATATCTTTAGAATTGAATGTTCAGTTTTAATATTCAGGAATGTGATTATTTGGTGAGAAATCTCTGGGGGTGGGGGTGAGGAGGTTGCTTGCATCCAAGAAAATCTTTGAGGACAATACATTTGGATGAAAAAAGACCATGCCATATGTATGTATATTCCATATACCTATATGGAATATTTATCTTAAAAGTTTGTTATTCTTAGTAAGAGTGATAGGTCAAATGACAATTTTTTTTGCTGATCCTGAATCACAGAATCATAGAATCATTAAGGTTGGAAAAGACCTCCAAGAACATCTGGTCCAAAAAATCCCCTATCACCAATATCACCCACTAAAACATGTCCCTAAGCACCATGTCCAACCTTTCCTTAAACATCCCTGTGGACAGTTACTCCACCGCCTCCATGTCTAACCACTCTTCCTGAAAAGAATTTTCTCCTAATTTTCAACCTAAAACTATCATTAATTATCAGCTACAAATGACTGAACCCCAGCTCCCCACAACTTCCTTTCAGGTAATTGTAGAGAGCAGAGTCCAGCTGGAGACCTGTGACTAGCAGTGTTCCCCAGGGGTCGGTGCTGGGTCCGGTCTTGTTCAACATCTTCATCGACGACCTTGATGAGGGAATAGTGTCTGCCCTCAGCAAGTATGCTGATGACACAAAGCTGGGAGGAGTGGCTGACACACCAGAAGGCTGTGCTGCCATTCAACGAGACCTGGACCAGCTGGAGAGATCAGCAGGAAGAAACCAGATGAGGTTTAATAAGAGCAAGTGTAGGGTCCTGTACCTGGGAAGGAACAACAAGAATTATCAGTACAGGCTGGGGGACGACCTGCTGGAGAGGAGCTCTGAGGATAAGGACCTGGGGGTCCTGGTGGACAACAGGTTGACTATGAGCCATCAAGGTGCCCTGGTGACCAAAAAGGCTAATGGGATCCTGGCATGCATTAAAAGGCATGTGGCCAGCAGGTCAAGGGAGGTGATCCTTCCCCTCTACTCTGCTCTGGTCAGGTCTCACCTGGAGTACTGTGTCCAATTCTGGGCTCCCCAGTACAAAAAAGACAGGGATCTCCTGGAAAGAGTGCAGCAGAGGGCCACAAAGATGATATGGGGCCTGGAGCATCTTCCCTATGAGGACAGGCTGAGAGACCTGGGTCTGTTCAGCCTGCAGAAAAGAAGACTAAAAGGGGATCTTATCAGTGTCTATAAATACCTGAGGGGTGGGAGACAGAAAGATCTAGCTAACCTCTTCTCAGTGGTTTGGGGATAGGACAAGGGGCAATGGCTGCAAGATAGAACACAGGAAGTTCCACACTGACATGCAAAAGAAATTCTTCACGGTGAGGGTGATGGAGCACTGGAACAGGTTGCCTAGAGAGGTTGTGGAGTCTCCTTCTCTGGAGACAGTCAAGGCCTGTATGGATGCCTACCTGGGCAGCCTGCTCTGAGGAACCTTCTTTGCAGGGGAGTTGGACCCAATGATCTTTTGAGGTCCCTTCCAACCCCTACAGTTCTGTAATTCTGTGATTCTGTGATAAGGTCCTCCCTGAACTTTCTCTTCTCCAATCTAAACAACACCAGTTCTCTCAGCTGCTTCTCATAGGACTTGTGTTCCAGACCCTTCACCAGTTTTGTAGCCCTTCTCTGGACAGGTTCCAGGGCCTCAATGTCCTTTTTGTATTCAGGGTCCCAAACCTGAACATTGTACTCAAGGTAAGGCCTCATCAGAGCAGAATACAAGTGGACAATCACATCCCTGGTCCTGCTGGCAACATTATTCCTGATACATATCAGGATACCATTGGTTTTCTTGGCAGTCTGGACACACTGCTGGCTCATGTTCAGTTGAACACTGACCAACATCCCCAGATCCTTTTCCTCTCCACAGCTTTCCAGTTACTCTTCCCCAAGCCTGTAGCCTCACATGGGGTTGTTGTGACCAAGGTGCAAGATTCAGCACTTAGCCATGTTGAATTTCACCATGTTGAATTTTCAATTTCATGGCTTCTGTCCATTGATAAAACCTGCCTAGGTCCTTCTGCAGGGTTTTCCTACCTTCCGGCAGATCAACACTTCCACCCAATTTGGTGTCATCTGCAGATTTACTGAGGGTGACCTTAATTCCCTCATCCAAATCCTCAATAAAGATATTAAAGAAGATGGGCTCCAACACCGACCCCTGGGGAACAACACTAGTGACCGGCTGCCAGCTGGATTTCACTCTGTTCACCACCACTCTCTGGGTCTGGCCATCCAGCCAGTTTTTAACCCAGCAAAAATTGTACTTATCCAAGTCATGGGCTGCCAGCTTCTCCAGGAGAATACTGTGGGAGACTGTGTCAAAGGCTTTGCTGAAGTCTAAGTAGACTACTTCATCAGCCTTACCCTCATTCACCAGGTGTGTCACCTGGTCGTAGAAGGAGATAGGTTGGTCAGGCAGGATTTGCCTTTCATGAACCCATGTTGACTGGGCCAGATTCCCAGGTTGTCCTGCACATGTTGTGTGATTGAATTCAAGACGACCTGTTCCATCACCTTTCTTGGCTCTGAGGTCAGGCTGACAGGCCCAGGTCATCTTTTTGACCTGCCTTATACATAGGCATCACATTAGCAAGTGTCTAGTATTCCAGGATCTCTCTGGAGGACCAGGACCACTGATAGGTGATGGAAAATGGCTCATCAATCACTTCCACCAGCTCCCTCAACACCCTTGCATAGATCCCATCTGGCCCCATGGACTTGTGACAGTCTAGATGGAGCAGCAGGTCTCTAAATGTTTCCACCTGAACTGCGGAGGTTTTCTTCTGCTCCCCATCCAAGACTTCTAGGAAGGGAGACTGAGTATCTTGAGGATAAGTGGTCAGACTAGTAAAGCCAGATTAAAAAAAAAAAAAAAAAAAAAAAAAAAAAAGAATTAAGAGCCTCAACCTCTTCTTTATTCTCAGTAGTTGTGTTCCCCCCTTCCCCCCTGTGGTGTAATTGCTTAAGGTAATAAGGAAATATAAAGTAATAAGGAAAATAAAATTAATACTCACATTTTAAAGAAAATGTACAGCATTGAAGAGGCTGCTTTACAGAACATAGAGTGGAGTGAAGACACCACGGTTAGGCTCTATGACCAGGTGGAGACTTGATTGTTCTTGTACACACTGAGGCCAATAAACTGCACTTTTGCTACCCTGAGCCAATCACTGTGTTTTGACAAAATGCTGGACTCTAGTGTACTTTTGCTTATTAAAATCTCATTATAATACCAAAACACACCTCGATCCCAAAGCTACCCACCTCCAAGGTGCGACCACCTCTCATTGAGCACGTGCTCTGAATTTCTCAGAGCCTATACCTTTAAATGGAGACAGGAAAATATTTCACCAATCATAACTAAGATATGCTTGACAAGAATCACTAAAGCTCCACCTAAAAGATAGAAAATAAATAAACTAGCATAAGAGAGAGGGGATTGATGTTAAGGAAGATACCATTGTCAGAGAAGATACCATTGTCAGGGAAGATACCATCATCAAGAGAGATACCATCATGAAGGAATATACCATCATGAAGACCTCAGTACATAGGCTGTGCCTATCTTTGGCTCCCCTCTATCACCTCTCCCCTCCCCCCGCCCCTTTATCCTCATCACTGGGACACTTTTAGGTGAGATTTGAACCCTTGGTTATACTGGGTGTCTCTGTGGAAACTTAGAATTTTTTATACAGTCTTTGTGCCTTTTAAAGCATTAATAGCCAAGCTGTGTACCTCTGTATTTCATGCATGCTAGCTTTCTTTTGCAGACAGTAGTTATTGCCAGCAATCCAAAGAACCTGTGTATCTGTTGTTGTAATAAATTGCACTTAATTGCATTGTTCCTAGCAGAGACAGTTCAACTACGAACACGAACAGAGTGAGGGAGTGTTATTTTGTAAGTGAATCCGTGACCATGATAGTTCAGGACCCTGAATCCACTGGGCTCATATCAGTTAATAGGCTACACCCCTTAACTTGACAACCCCTGATTCTGATCAAGGATGGAGATTCTCCTTGGCCCTCCTGTTACCATTAATATATGTGTAAAAACATTTTTTTTTTTTTATCCTTTACCTTAGTGGCCAGGTTGAACTCATACTGTGCTTTAGCCTGACTGATTTTCTCTTTGCATATGCTGGCAATTTCCTTGTACTGTCCCTGAGCTGCCTGTCCCTTCTTCAACTGGACATAACTCTCTTTCTCCTGAAGACTCATCAAAATTTCCCTGTTTAGCCACGCTAGTCTTATTCCCTTCTGGCTCATCTCATGACACACTGGGACAGACTCCTCTTGGGCTTATAATACTTCCTTCTTGAGGATATTCCAGCCTTCCTGGACCCCTCTGTCCTTCAGGACCAACTCCCAAGGGACCCTCCCTACCAGCACCCTGAACAGTTCAGAGTCTGCCCTCTGTAAGTCCAAGGTTGCAGTTTTACTGCCCTCCCCCCTTCTGTCCTCACCAAGAATAGAGAACTCTATGATTTTGTGGTCACTCTGCCCAAGGCAGCTCCCTACCACCACATCTCCCAGCAGCCCTTCTCTGTTTATGAACAGCAGGTCTAGTGGGACACCCCTCCAAGTAGGTTCACTAACAAGCTGAGGCAGGCCAATATCTTCCACACACTCCAGGATCTTCCTAGGCTGCTTCCTCAGGACTGTTTTGTATTTCCAGCACATGTCCAGGAAGTTGAAATCCCCCATGAGAACAAGTGTTGGTGATTGCCCAGCTTCTGCCAGCTGCTTGTAATATACCTCATCTGTCTCTTCATCCTAGTTTGGCAGTCTATAACAGACCCCCACCAGCATGTCCACCTTGTTGGATATCCCCCTGACTCTTATCCCTAGGGACTCCACCTTATCATTCCAAGCTCTGAACTCTATAAAATCTACAAGGATCCTGTTGTGGTTTAACCCGTCCAGCAGCTAAACACCATGCAGCCGTTCACTGAACCTTCCCCCTCCCGCTCTGGGATGGGGGAGAGTAATGGAAAAGTGAAGCCTGTGAGTTGAGATAAAGACAGTTTAATAAGATAGAAAATAATAATAATAATAATAATTATTAATAATAATAATAAGTAGTAGTAGTAGTGTGTACAAAACAAGTGATGCACAATGCAATTGCTCACCACCCACTGACCAAATGACCAGCCCATCCACAAGCAGCCGGTCCCCCCACCTCAGCTAGCCACCCTTATATATTGTTTTGCATGACGTCAGATAGTAAGGAATACACCTTTGGCCAGTTTGAGTCAGCTGTCCTGGGTCTGTCCCCTCCCAGCTCTTTCTGCACCCCCAGCCTGCCTGCTGGCAGGACAGAGAGAGAAGCTAAAAAGTCCTTGGCTTAGTGTAAGCATTGCTCTGCATGTTATCAGCACTCTTCTTATCCTAATCCAAAACATAACACCCTACCAGCTACTAGGAGGAAAATTAACTCTGTCCTAACTGAAACCAGGACAGATATGTTTCCCCCTTGGAGACAGGTGCAACCTATCTGCAGCCATCAGCCCAAGTGTTGAGTAAACCACCCCATGTTCAAATAAATAAATAAATAAATAAATAAATAAATAAATTTAATCCTGTGATGGCACCAGATTCTCAGACATAAGAGACTGAAATATTCTTGCTTTTCAAATGAAGAAATTCATTTATTAATTTAAAAAGGTATTTTTTTTTATATCTTCCTACAAACTTCCTCCCCCCATCTCCTTTTTTAAAGGTATATTTACACTGAGTTTCTACAAAACACAAGTCCTAAATACGTCTACTATCTATGAAGAAATTTTCATACAGCTTTAATTTGTAACTTTAAGTATTTAAGTCAGAAAAATTCTTCAAGGATCAATTTCTAGATTAGTCTAATTGAAACAAACAAAAATCCAAGTAAGGCTTAACCTGAAAAGAACTTGGTCCATCTGTGCTGTGCTACTGTGCATTTCATCCGTCTGTGTTGTTGCATCTTGTTTTAGCTGAAAGTTTGCCATTTTTTGCTCTGCAGTCTTTGTGTTCATTTGTAATTTTCCATCAATGAATTCTGCTCAGGACTTTCAGTGCGAGCACACTTGAACCGGATGGGAATCAAAACTTGGCTTCAATTTCTGTCACTCAGATCCATAACCTAAATTTATAAACAATATTTTATTGGACTTCATTTTCTTTTACTCTTGAAATGACTTGGACTACTAATCTGTTTATGTCTCTTGAGTACTCTTTGTCTCTGTTGGCTGGTCCTATTTGCTGTGGTTTTGCTTTTATAGGACAAAATGCTTACAAGAATAGCAGCATTATAAAACTAAATTAGGCAAATATATCAGAGAGGTCTGATCACCACATAAAATTTCACCTTTTGGGATTATGTGAATGACTGAAAAAATTACCTTGGATTTTCATTGTAACTAGGCTTCAGTTGAAAAAGTCACTTTTCCCACTAACATCAGCTTTGGTAAAGTAGGTCAATGAAACATTTTAAATAATTCAAAAATGTTTAGAGATTTTCACCATATAAAACTCATTTGACAAGAAGATACATTTAAACAATGTAGTTCATTCTTTAATATCAGTGTTACTTCTGAAGTGAGAAGGAAGAAATGACATTAGAAATGGTATTTTTACTTTTTCCAACATTTATAATCATCAGAGATTTTAAAAAATGCAATGTATGTCTTGAGAAGAGCCTCTTATATGTCTTCTACAAAAGAACCTCACCTTCCTGTGGCTTTTTCTAATGACTCTAAAAATAGAATAACACCTTAATAAAATCATAGATAGTAATGAAGACATGCAATCTCTTATGAGCATGTCTCAATACCTTTTTTGATTTTTTTTTTTTTTTCTTTTGAAACATAGTTGCTGCAGTTGTGAGTTGTGAGAAATGAGTATTCAAGACAGCTTTCTTTGAATTTGGGGAACTGGGCTACATAATTACAATACATGAAATATTTGTGTGGTTCTGTCAATAACAAACAACTTGTTAAACTGTATTGTTGACATTTAATGCTGATAAAAAACCAGTAACAAAACAAATAAGCAACCCAAGAGAGGTTCACCTCTGACTTCTTCAGTCCTAAGTGATCAATAGAGAATAGATAATTTGTCAGAAACAGATTGTGTGGCTCAGCTCAGAGCAAAGTTCAGACTGGAGAAAGTACAAATGATTTTTCTCTTTGTGAAAGGCCTGATTACTTCAGGTCATGAATGCAGCTACTCAGAGAACAGTAACAAGTTTGCACTGTAACAGCCTATGATCACTGTCTGACAGAATGTCATACATAGGAAACATTTCCTTTAATGAAAGTTTGCCATAGTAAATATAATCACATTTTAAAGTTTGCTAATCAACTGTGAAACTGATCATAGACAAACTGAACTAAGTAAGTTAAAGGAAGATAATATCCTAAGGACTGAAAACTAGATTATTTTCTAGCAGGCCTTAAAATAGTGTAAAGTCTTGTCTGAATTTTTATATACACATATATATAAATAATTATTATTATTCCATAGTTTTTCATTCAAAACTGTGAAAGATTTTACCATTACACAGTATTATTAATAAAAAATGGGATTAAACAATTATGAAGAAATACCTTTAAGTATTTCAGTGTAAATATCTTGTAATGCAATAGAACTATGATTTCTCAAAAAAAGAATTTTATCCATGCATTATTTCTACACAAGAGTCTGGTAAAATTACCTGTAACAGAAGTTCACTGATTTTTTTTTTTTTTTTTTGTGTGTGTGTGTGTTTTGTTTTTGTTGTTACAAGACCTTTTTTGTTTCCACATTTTTTTTAAAAAAAAAACATCAACAAAAACCAAAAACATTATACATATGCTTGTTCTGATGAAATTTCAGTCCAAAAAAAGCAATAGCAAAGCTAATATTTATTTATTTTTATTTAAAAATAAAAATTTAAAAATATTAGCTTTTTATTTAAAAAGCTAATAGCAAAGCTAAAACATCTATATATATATAGATGTTTTCTTATTAAAAATATTAAGCTATTTTTTTCTTATTTTTTTGTTAAAACATAATTATGTCATAGTCTACAGCAGGAATAAATAAATTTTGGCCGGGAGCTCTTGCTTTTTTCTGCTGTCCTTGTGAAAATCAACCAGCTGGATTATATTATATTAAATTATATTCCTTGAAAACCTGGAACTTCATGGGTATTAAATATATACTTCTTAAACCCTGGTTTTCGAATCCCCCCCCAGGTAGGTGTTTTCTGTTAAAGACATTCAGTGCTAGGCAAAAGAATATGCATAATGTTCCAAATGAAGACAGTCTTTCTCTTTTGCAAGATAAATAGTTTCCTCCCCTTCCTGGTGCTAGTAAAGTAGGAGAGAAACTTTGGAGGGACAGATGATGAAATACTGACCTGAAAGACTAAAGGGACTGCTTTCTACCTTTGGATTCCATACACATACACACACACACACATAAAAATGTTATGGTGGATCAGATTTTTCTCAATAGCTCTGAGGAGTGTGGAGAGAAAAATGGGACTGATGGTGTGCTTGGGCAAGGATCAGGTGCAGAACTTGTAGTTAGATGTTTGTGGCTGGAGATTGGGACTCGTAGCCAGGGGAACAGAGACCATCAGAAAGTAACATTTACAAGAATAAGTATGTTTTCACTTTGATTAACTTTTTCTCAGAAAGAAAGTAAGTCACCATAGATCTAAGCCTGCTGTCATTCACTGACCTAGACAGGTTGCTTCAGAGGAGGAAAAATACACTGAGGTACTCCTTTTACAAATTCCCTTTTAATTTCTAGGAGATTTGGGAAATATTCTGGTATTATTCCCATGCCCCCAGAAGTGGATAACTTCCATTTTTCCATCTTCCAGTAATACTAGCCCAGTCTCTCTTCATATTCTTATTCCCCTTATTTCTTGCTTACATCCACTCCCATGAAGCACTAAGCTCTAGGGCCTCAACATGAGACACACGGACCTATTAGAATGAGCCCAGAGCAGGGCCACAAGGATATTCAAAGGGCTGGAGCATCTCTCCTGTGAAGATAGACTGAGAGCTGAGGTTGTTCAGTCTGAGAAGAGGAAGCTCAGGGGAGACCTTATAGTGCTCTTCCAGTACCTAAAGCTGAGGGGGGACTATTTATCAGGGAATGTGTTGAAAAAACAAAGAGTAACATCTTTAAACTAAAAGAGGGTAGATTACAATTAAACATAAAGAAGAAATTCTTTACTCAGAGGGTGGTTAGGCACTGGAACAGGTTGCCCAGAGAAATTGTGGATGCCACATTCCTGTCAGTGTTCATGGCCAGGTTGGAGGGGGTTGTGAGTATCTTGGTCTAGTGCAAAGTATCCATACCTGTGGCAGGGGGGTTGGAAATAGATGAAATTTAAGAATTCCTCTGGCACAAACCATTCTAGGATTCTATGATTCTTCATCTTCTATTTATTTATTTATTTTCATTTTTATTTCATTTATTTTTTCACTAGTACTATGTAGTTGCCCATTGTAAGGTAAGAATAAACTTGAAGAAACTATTATTTTAGGGCACAAGTATTTTAATTTTGTTAACCTAAAAACCACTATAGTGTGTTTTACTTACTGTTAAACTATTTTTTAGTTCTACAATAAGTTTCTTCTTGAAACTAGTGTTCTTTTACCTTTCAGTTTTAACAGCTGTTATATATATCTTTATATCATATATAATTTTTATATAAATCAGTGGATGGTTGAAATTTTGAAAACACCTTTTACAAAGACTAAGATACTCAGGCAGGGTATTATTTTAACAACTAGAGCTGCACATAACAGGGAGAGGGGAAAACAAATGTGTGATTTTTTCCTGCCTGTCTATTCAATAGTCTGTAACTTACAGTAAGCATGAATCCTATGATGTAGTATAGGATAAAGATATGTGTAACAGGCAGATCATGTGAGCTATTATCTTGGAAACTCTACACTGACTACAACAATGTTCAGTATTGACTCATAATTCAGTAACCATAACTTCACAAAGGACACGGTAGGACAGAACCTCAAAAATTCTGTGTTAACTTTTCACTTCCATTTCAATTTAAGAAGAGCCAAGAGACATTGATAGAATACCTGTCTCCCAGCCTATAAAAAGAAAAGAGAGGGAGAGAGATGCTATTTATATATAACTGTTTTCTGTATGTCAACATTGATTTAGATAGTATCAATAACAATGGAGACTTAGAAACCAGATTTGTAGATCATTAGCATAAACTAACTTCCAGCATTCTTGCCTATCATTTGTGAGGATCCTATGTACATTACTAGGTGGAGGGTGAAATATTCCCCACTAGTGAAATTAACCAATTGATATTAAGATTCTTGGTACTATAGAAGACATTAGACTTAAATTATGTGGCATGGCTTCCTAATTTATGCAGCAGACTCACTACAGAATTATCAGGCAATGTAAATTGCCTCCAAAATAATTCAGTAGCTTTTAATTTATTGAAATAAATTTGAAAATTGAACAGTAACATGAGACTATAAAGCAGCATATTATTATTTGTGTAATAGCAGGCTTGGAAACCATAAGACAGAAAGGACAATCTTTTGAAACAATTTGATAGCTGACAATTTAGGACACGTGGTAATAGCAAGGCAAAATGAGATGAAGCAAGCGGAGTATGGGATTAGTTGGATGACACCAAGTGCTTTAAAGGAGAGACTAGCACAGGGGATCACTGAAAGGGGGCAAGAGTCCCTTGCACCTGAACCTCTGTGCAATAGTGGTTTCCCATAACTGCAAAGGAGCTTTTTTTTTTTTTTTTTTTTTTTTAGAAAAAAAAAGAAATATATATATATGGATATATGGATCCATATGGGTATATGGACCATGCAACTATCTTTCTACAAGTGAGCAAGAAACATAAAAATACAAAAATAGAGGGAAAATAATAGGAGAAGACACATTAAATGAAAGAATAAAGTTACTGGATTTATAATGTAAATAGATTTTTAGGTCTTACTGAGGGAAGGCTGCTGTGCTAGTAGCCTCAAAATTACATTATATATGTAACTGTCAACTGAAATGAACGTCCCAGTCTGCAGAATCATTCATTGCTCTGGTAACAGAATCTAAGCTGTATTTGATGTTGCATGGCAGAATTCTGTATAAAGATATCTTCTATTTATCCATGACCTTTAAATCTCATGTTATTAGTAAGAATTTCTCATATCAAATCTGCTTATTTTAAAAGTTTTTTTTTTTTATTTATTTATTATTTTTTTTAAATTTTTTTCTTGTTGCTCAGGTATCCTATAATAGATACTTTCAATGAATATTTTGAGACACTGGATTTCACATACACAATTATGATGTTAAATCGAAGATTTAAAATAATTCTGATTAAAAAAAAACTGATTTAAAGCACAGTATAAATAGCATTTATTATTAACAGTGATAATTAAAGCAAAAATAATGGAAAGAAGAAATAAACTTTTCAAGTGTCTGCTACAATTAAATAAATTTTGGTAAACATAATCTTTAAAAAATTTAGGGATAGTGTGAGAAAAGCTACAAAAATTAAACTGCCCTAGTAACATCTCTGTCTTTTCAGACTAGCACACAAATAAAATATTGGAAATGTACTTGTTATCATTGGTTTCTCTCACCAAAACCACTGGTTTCTCTTTCAAAAAGTCTCACTTAAATCCACATTGCTTTATTCCACTTTGAAATCCATTCAGACTATCCTTCCTTTTAATGAAGGAAGCCCCATTGCTTCCATAAATAAAACAAACATGAAAATCTGTTAATGCAGCACAGCCCAGCAGATGCTTTTTCACAGAGCCTTTCTAAATGGAAAGAAAACACTACTGAGGTTATGAAATACTGACTTGCTTTATATAACAAACTGGCACAACATTTAATGCTGGCAGATCTTCAGATTGCACTGACAGAAGCTAGATGCACTTACAAGAACCTAAGTGTTGCTAAAACCATGTCTAGATACACCTTCACATTCCCTGAAGATATAATGCCTGCTCAATAAATACACTATATATTTGCTATAGATTTGTGGCTAAAAGACAATGAAGCTGAGAAGCCTTCCAAGTTTCAGGCAGGCATTGTATTAAGATACTCTCTTGAATTCAAAGGAATGAGAATCAGGGCTCCTAGTAAAAAGTGAGTAAGAAAACCAAAAGATCTGAAATGTGTGTGAAAGAAAAGCTTTAAATAACATGTTTTATTATTTGTTAAACTGTTCATTGATTTCCCCTTCTCACTTCAGTAAAGTCTAGTAAATGAAACAATAATATTTTTCCTTCACTCCTATCATGTCAGACTGGCTCTAAACTTACATGAGGGGAGACTAAAAACTGATCGGTGTAGTTCATTATAATCAAGAGCTGGTGCCATCTTCAGCAAAACAGAATAGCTATATTTGTGTATCAGCAGTCACTGAAGCACATAGACTGAAGTGTTTCAAATATATATATGTATTTATGTATATATATATATATATACATTTCCAAAAAAAGGGCAGATCAAATTATGAATATACACATTGCATTTGCCTTTTTACTGTTTATATTTCCTCTGAATCTCAGAAAGGTAGTTAAGTATGGAAATGGATTGCCAGGAAGTCACTGTCCCTGGGGGTGTTTAAGGAAAGCTAGGGCATGGTGCTTAGAGACATGGTTTAGTGGGTGATATTGGTGGTAGGGGGTTGCTTGGACCATATGATTTTGCTCTTTTCCAACCTTAAATATTCTTTGTATTGTTAATACCATGCCAATTTACAGTGTTTTCACCAGGTAGGATGAACTAACATGGAAGAATTCCAACTAACTATATTTCAAAAGGATAAATGACTAAAAAACTTACAATAATACTGAATGCAATGGTTATGCACTTTCCAAGATTCTGCTACTTGCATTTAAAAAACAAGGAAGAGAATGTGTTTTCAAATATAAATAAAATGTGTCTCTTTTTTTTTTTTTTTTTTTTCTGAAAATAATATTCTCATATGATTTCCTTGTTACATTTAGGCTACCATAAATATTGATGGTGTCTATAAATACTTCATGCCTATCAGTACTTGATGGAAAAATAGGAAATGCCAATAAAATATATCCAGCTTGGAAATACGTCTACTAACAGAATGAAAGTGTGGTAGTTTTAGCCAGCTGGGCAGCTGAGCTCCACTACAACCTCTCTCTTACCCCCCCTCCTCAAAGGGAAAGATGGAGAAAATATGATGAAAAGGATCAAGGGCTGAGATAACCAGCAGGTGTTATCTCAGGTGTGCCCACAAGGTGTGCCCATGACAACAATTATTGTCATGGGCAAAACAGACTCAGTGTAGGGTTACTAATGTGATTTATTACCTATTACTAATGAGCTAGAGCAGTGAGAAACAAAAATAACAATCCAAAACCACCTCCCTCCCATCCACCCCCTTCCACCTCTTCTCCCTGCATGGTGCAGGGGAACAGGGGAGTGGGGGCTGTGGTCAGTCTATAACACTTTGTCTCCACTGCTCTTTCATGGTCACTCTCTTCTGCTGCTCCAGTGTGGGATCCCTCCCATGGGATGCAGTCCTTCCTGAACTGATCCTGCTTGGGCTTCCCACAGGCAGCAGCTCTTCAAGATCTGCTCCATATATAGGTCCATACCAAATACACAGATAAGTTCCAAATATAGTTCTGTCAGGAACAAACCACTCCAACATGGGTCTCTGTGGGCAGCAGCTCCTGACAGCTCATCTGCTTCACCATACAACTCAGGCTGCAACCTCCTTCAGACTTGATCCACTTGATCCACTCTGCTCTCCTCCATGATATGCAGTTTGGAAATCTGTTCCACCACGGTCTTGATGGGCTGCAGATGGACAACCTGCTCCATCAGGGGCCACTCCACAGGCCACAGGGGAACTTCAGCTCTAGTGCATGGAGAACCTTCTCCCCCTCTCCCTAATTAATTGACCTTGGAGTCTGCAGGTCTGTTTCTCACTCCTCACTCTCCTAGCTGCTGTTGTGCAGTAGCTTTTCCCCCCTTTCTTACACATGGTCTCACAGAGGTGCAAACATTTTGCATATTGACTTGACTCAGGGCAGAGGCAGGTCCCTGTGGAGCCAGCTAAAACTGACCCTTATCAAACATGGGGCAGCTTCTCCCAACTTTTCACAGAGGCTTACCCTGCCACACCCTGCTACAAAAACCTTGCCATGTAAACCCAATACAAAAGGCAACTTCATCTTCTATGTGATACAGCAGTTAGAGTAATCTCTACTAGAGAAGGAATTTAACCTATGGATCTGTGAAGTCTACAAGAAATTCTTAATTGAAGGTGAAGAAGCTGCAACCTGTTGAAGTGTCAGTGGCCATATAGAAAGATGAGTGAAAAGGGTGGTATTATGAGATATGAACCTGAGATGTCAAAGAACAAGATGAAAAAAATGAAGGGAATAAATAGATCTAAAAGAACAATTACATTTCATCTAAGTAAATAGCTTTTCCACCTAAAGACAAGGTTAATCAAAGAAGGATTAGCAGTTGTTGCATATAGTTAATTGGAACTGAATTACAAGGTTGTGTAATTTGGACAGATGTAAGTTTTAAGCACTCTTTGGCTTTAAGAGAATGTTAATATTTATCCTTTTATGCATTTAACTAAAATGCCAGTGTGAAAGCTGAAGGGTAGGACACAAATCTCTCAATGAATATGATAGTAAACATACTAAAAATGGTTTTAGCATGTGCAACTTTCTGCAAAGACCACCTCTAAAAGTGGGATGACAATTGCTGCAAATAATCCATATTTGAAGGAGATAACTTAAATGTTTTTCTGTATCAGAATCTCAGAATCCGAATCTAAAGGTGAAAATTTAAACACTTTTCTTTGGAGTGTGGTTACTTTATTTTTTTTATTATTAATTTTTATTTATTTTTCAAGCATACATCTATGTCTGATTTGAGAAAGTCTGACAAAGCCTGAGCCAATCATTTTATAGATGAGAAAAATATAAACCTTGAGCCTTCTCAGTGGATACAAATGAGTACTTAATAGAAGTACAGAATAATTCTTTTCTCTCTCTTTGACATTTTTGTTTTCTAAAAGCAGCTTACATACCAGGGCTTCTTGGGGAATTCCTTCAGATTTCTTTTTCTGCTCAAAATATTTTCACATTCCCTGGAGGAGATAAGACAGCTCTTGAGCATTGTACTTCATGATTCCATCTCTGTCTTTATCATGCTGACACATAAGGGTACAAAAGGAAATATATTTTAAATAGAAAAGTAAAAGTATCATTTAATGTATATATTTTATGCTGTAAGGAAATTATAAATATTTTAGGAATGAGAATATGAATGAAATATGGGACACTTCTGTATTAAAACCCTTAATAAGGGCACATTATTATTTTCTTATCCACTCTGCAAATCTTTTATACTGAGGGGAAAAGATTGATCCAAAGCAAAATCAATTAAAAAATTGTTAATATATCATAAATCTTGCCAACTCTTTTGAGTTCTTCTGAGATTCCAGTCCTAGAATTTTTTTCATAATACTACTTAAGAAGAAATTTGACAGAAAATCCTTGATTCGGTAAAATAGTGATGGCACACCCCGCTGATTTTTTAGGGGAGGAAGATATGTAGAGCTTTTTGTTTTTCTTAGTAGCTTCAACTTCAGGCAGTTCTTGATGACATAAGTGTTTTGAACTATAAAGAATAAAGGTCTTATAGTGATTAAATTCAGATTTGGCTTCTTAGTGTTTTTGTTTTATTTTGCTCTTTTTTTTTTTTTTTTTTTTTTTTTTTTTTTCTTTGCTGATACAACATTCAACATTTCTAACTACTACTACTACTAGTATCATCAGTGGTAGTAGTAGTATCCTGGTATCCTGGAAGATAAAACTTTTTCTAAGTTTCTATTTTTTTTTAGGTTTTCTTGGTTAAGGCTTATTAATTTTTGTTGATCATATTAGAATGATATATATCAAATATAGATTTGGCATATATTCTGCAGACAGAAATCAAATTAACTTTCTTATATTTATTTGCCCAGTTTTAGAGTTAAATGTTAACAAAGTAGTCAGGTTCCAAAACACAATTAGAAAGCCATTAAACTAATTCAGCAGTTAAATGCTTCTAAGATAAACAGAAGATCTTTAAAACTAACCTAATTAGTTCCAATATAGAAATGGTCATTGATATGATAGGAAGTACCATAAGAAGTGCTTGTCTGAAGGTAGATTCCCTCACCAGGAATCCCTGTGGCCTCAGAAGTATTCATCATGTTTATCATCTGTTTACTTCTGTGTGCATTCTAATTGAGTCTAAATAAAATTTATAAACTAGAAGACAGTTTATTTATTCCCCAAATAATGAGAAACTACATTGAAACATGTAGCAGAAAAAAATGAAGTACTCTCAATTTTTGTGATTGTTAGTTGTATACATAAATGTAACTGCTTCATTTGCGTACTAATATAAGGGCATAGAGGGGTGTTGTCTTCCCTTACTTTGTGATTGTCAGGCCTTCAGATGTGCACACCATCTTATTCTGGAAATGAATGAATTAACTCATTGAAGTCTCCTTCTAAATCTGCATATATAAAAACAGTTGGTTGTAATTCACTTTCACTTTTACATGTATTTGTCTATAATGCATATAGAGATTATTTCCAAAACATTTTCTCCATTAAGAACAAAAATCTTAATAATAATAATAATAAGTAACTAAATTGTCATTCTAAGTACCAGTAATAAAAAGTTATCAGTCAACTCATTACTGTTAACTGATTATGGACATATTTTAGAACTTAGTACTAATTTTCTGTAATATGCTTCATCATTATATTAATTTTCTGAATTTAGCAAGATCAGTATGTCTATCAACTAAAATTGGTATGCCTTAAAATTATTTAATTCAATCGGTATTAAGACATTGTCTTTGTAAAATTTAAATGGATAAAATAAGAATAATTTTTTTTCCTTTTTTTTTTTTTTTTTGGTGGTGAGGAAGAAGATTGAATTTCATGAATAATTGTTAGTCAGAATGAAATTTTATTTACTTATCTCACAATGAAAAGCATGTATATGAATGTGCAAAGTGTATGAATGTGTAAAATGAGAATGTGAATCAGACAGGTTTATAATTGGTAAACATAAACTTTTCTTTTGTTAATAAGACTAATAGATAACACTAGTGATTACAATTTCTTGCTCACATTTTACAAAAATATATAATGCAAGAAGATGAAACTAGATTACATTAATGCTATTAATTAGGGAATAAGTTTTAAAAGATGTTATCTGGACAGCCCATAAATAGTACTTGAACAGAGATCTACTCTTGAACATCAGATGTACAAGAAAGTTCTTTTACTAGAAGTTAATGCATTCATCTACATGCATTTTTGTATTTTTTTTTTCATGTTAATATATCTAATGCCTCCTGCTATTAAGAAAAAATAATAATAATAATAATAAAGGACATAAATATAAATCCCAGCAAAATTCAATAATTTTGTACAAACCATCATACAAATATAAGTTAAACAACATATAGTGTGTTAACTACATGATGCTATGCAGGAATATTAGTATGGGAGAGCATACCCTTATTAATAAAACAATACCATTTAAAATTTTGCAAATCTTAGAAATAGTTTTGAAAAATTTTTTACTAATACAGTATTATATTTTTAATCAGTTTTTTACTATAGCATTTCATTCAAAGACAGTTGAATTTAGGTAAATATTATTAATTTTCTCCATCCTTCCATGATATGAACAAATAAATACCTCCAGTTTTTAGCCCTGTCTTCATTGTTATGAGAATTCCATACAAATTATTACAGATAGAGAGGATGTCCTGTAAGTTTGAGTTTTGTCTCCCAACTGGAGACACAACTCCCATCTCCCAACTGGAAATTTAGGTTGCTAATGAATTTCTCAAGGACAGTGGTGTGTCTTGAACACACAGAGAGACTATTCATTATCATATTTCTTTAGATATAGCATTACTACCAGTAATACAGAGGGACTTAAGGGTCCCCAAAATGGGGAAAGAGTTTATCATGTAATGACAACATCCTGCAATTTTAGGAGAAAAATATCATAGGGTGTTATTTTTAGCCATATTATTTATTTTATTTTATTTTATTTATTTTATTTTATTTATTTTATTTTATTTTATTTTATTCTATTTTATTATTTTATTTTATTTTGTTTCAATGTATTATTTTATTTTTGCTTTTATGTCTTTATCTAGTGGAATATATTCACTTGCTTATTAAGATGTTCATAGGTAATTTCTGGCTATGTCAAGATATTTTAACCTTTGCAAAGGTTTGCATTACTAACTGTACACACTGGTATTTCATTTCTTTGACAATATAATCATGTGGGTTTTACAAGGCTTTATTTAGATATCATGTTCAAAATAGTATAGGATCTTTTGGAATTTTTTTCAGATTTCAGATCTGTTTTGTTGTTGTTGTTTTAAACTGATTGCTGGACTGTGATTAAATAATTGTACAGCTTAGCATTTAAAACTTGAAATGCATTGCAAATCCCACTTTCTGTTTAGGGACAATAGTAACATTAAAGCTCGATCTAAATCTGAAATTGAGCCCAACTGATTATTTTGCCTTATCTGGAAGAGATACTTTATTTTCTCATGCTATGTACCGCATCATATTCATTACAATGATTAAGACTTACTAAGAAACAATTATCTGACAGGCCAAGATGACAGCAACCTAGATCTTTTCTTAAAATAAAAACTGCAACTATAGGAGTAGATAAAGTAAATGTATATAGCCAAAATAAATAAATAAATAAATAAATAATAATATTAAAAACAATAATAATAATACTTGGTGTTGGCAAGTAGTTTAATTAATTCAGAGTGTAGAATCTGATGAAATCATTGGGACTTCTGGGAAATCATAGTAGATAAACTAGTATAATCACAAGTTGACTACTGATAGTCATAGAATTAATATAAAAGCTCTTGTATATGCTGTTAAAGGTAATGTAGAAAGCTTATGATAAACATGAAGTAGTCATACAAAGCTTAGTAGATTGGGTTTCCTGCACTCCATAGTATTAAGAGTAACAGTGTATTCAGAGTAACAGTGTATTCAGAGTAACAGTGTATTCAAAGTAACAGTGACTAGACCTACGTGGACTTGGCCTTAGGACCTGAGCTTGACCTGTGGGACAAAAGATGATAAAGCTGTATACAAATTTTACATTACATTATATAACTAATTCTGCCCATATGGTAGGTGGTATGCTATTCCCGTCCCTCTTTTGTCTTCAGAAAATACTGATGACAAGTCTTTCTCATGATCTTTGAGAAGCTGAAATGATCAAATATATACTAAATAATTTAAGTAATAAACCTTTGTTTGGGGGGAAATTAATTTTAAATTTGTATTCAACAAGGACTTGACTTTTGAGACTGCCATACAAAACTGTTGAAGACATTGTAAATTTTGCTTATTAATGCAGGAGCTCTGACAGAGCTTTTTCAGATGCAAGTTTTTTTGCAGTGTTTTGGACACCTAGCAAAGTGTGCTTCGTGACATATGGGATTACATACTGTCTTCTGAAAAGTTCAGTAGCCAACTGCTAGTTTCTCTTCAAGTTTGTTAGAGACAGGCATGGAAAAGAGCATTGCTGCAATCTAGTCATTAATCCAAAATGAGAGTACAACATCCCACATCTCAAGATAGCAAAGGCAGAGAGTGAGCTCCCATACATGGTCCTTGGTCCTGTGTTCCTTGTTATTTATTCACCTTTGCATAAAACTAGAACAGCCTTCTGGCTGTGCTTTTTAATATACTCCCTTCCTTACCTGGCAGCCTGCATCTCAGGCAGAGGGATTATGCTAGCCATGGCCTTTTTCACTGCTCATGGATAAACAAGTCAGTGATAGTGTGCTGGGAGACCCCCTTCTATTTACCTAATGACATGCTGTCACTCCTCTGTACAGAATCTGTGTCAAATCTCAGTTTGGGGCAACTTTTCAGTACTTTAAACATATCAAGATATTTTGTAGATTGCTTTAATAGGATATTTTTGAAAGAAAGTTTTGTTCTCTTACACTCTTCTGTTGGAGATATAGCTACCCTAAAGTTTCTCTCTACTTGAGTAAAAACAGAATCTAGAAAAGATTGTATTCAGGGTCAAATAATAATAGTCTAATGTATTTTATGTTTACAGGCCTTATGCTGGAGGTGAAAGCAATTTCAAAATGAATACTTGTAATGTAATACTTACACTAAGTGTGCTTACACTAAGGCAAGGAATTTTCAGTTTCTCATGCTACATTGCCAGCGAGGAGGTTGGGGATGCACAAGAACCTGGGAAGGGGCAGTCCCAGGACAGCTGACCCAAACTGGCCAAATTGATATCCCATACCATATATGGCATCATACTGAACAATAAAATTAAAGGGACTTGACCTTGAGTTTACCTCTGCTTAGGGGTGGGCTGGCATTTGTCATTAAGTGATGAGCAATTCCATTGTGCATCACTTGCTTTGTATATTATTATTTTTCCATCCTTTTTTATCATATTAATCTATCTTTATCAATGCGTTTTACCTTTTTTCCAATTCTCTCCATCCCACTGTGAGGGAGGGGAGGAAGCAAATAGCTAAATGGCTATGTGGTGCTTAGCTGCCTGCCAGGTTAAACCAAGACAGTCTTTTTGGCACCCAAAGTGGGGCATACAGGATTTTGACTAAAGTTTGCCATAAAACAAAATAAGGCCAAGGGACCTGCTCATGGAGGTTAATGATTGAAATATGAATATAGAGAGGCCTGGCAGATTGATTATAACACATTCTCACAAACCTGCCCAGGCAAGCACCATGTGCTTACAATGGTGGAACCAATCAATGGATGGCTGGAAACACATCCCATGTTCCATGCCACCACCCAGAATATTATCCTGGGCCCTGAAAAGGAAGTCTTTTGTTAACATGGCAGCCCAGAAAGAATTGACTTCAACTCCAAAAGGACTATTGTAGTGTAAACCTGGCTGGCAGCCAAACACCAGACAGTCATGTGCTCACCCATTCCCCTCCCTCTCTGGGATGGGGAAGAGAATCAGAAAAATGAAGTCTGTGGGCTCAGATAAAGACAGTTTATTAGGACAGAAAATAAAGGAAATAATAATAATAACAATAATAATAGTACTACTACTAATGAAGTGTAAGAAACAAGTGATGCACAATGCAATTACTTACCACTCCCTGACCAAATATCTCCAAGCAACCAGTCCCCCACCCCAGCCACCCACCCCACATTAGTTTTTCATCATGACGTCAGATGGTATGGACTACTCCTTTGGCCAATTTGGGTTAGCTGTTCTGAGTCTGTCCACTCCCAGCTCCCACAGGCACCCCCGGCCTGCCCACTGGCAGAACAGAAGGAGAAGCTGAAAAGTCCTTGGCTTTGTAAGCACTGTAAGTAGTAAGCACTGCTCTGCAACAGTTAAAACATTAGTGTGATATCAACATTACTCTCAACTTAATTTCCAAACACACCACTATATTAGCTACTAGGAGGAAAATTAACTCTGTCCTAACTGAAATAAGAACAATATTCAACCCTTATGCCATACCACCTTGTGCTCAAATCACATCCTTTCCTATACATTCCAATTAATCACCACTTTTCATTTATGTATATAAAATGGTCACTGAGTTTGTGTGGTCCATGACTGACTTCGGGCTCCATCTGTCACAGCAGTGTTTTACAGCAGAGGAGATAGTGTGTGATGTTGGATCATCACATATTTAGGCCCCCTCAGGGTCCATCACACTGCTGCGCTTGTCAAATTCTATCAAAATTCATTCATCATTATCTGTGTGGCTGTTCCTGTGATATCATTAATAGGACATTGTCATATAACAATCATGATAGTGATGATAAGTCATGATGTATTATAATTAGCATAATACAATTCAACTTATGAGCTATTCTCACCCAGTATTAAACCCCCTTGAGATACACAAGGGACCTCCCCATTCTTTTGCATTACTCACCAAGTGCATAGAGGTACCTGAGCTATCCCACACATGGGTTTGCCTTTTCCTGAGGCAGGAATAGCCTAGACTGTCTTCCCCAGCATGTTTTTTTTATGTATACTACAGTGACTTTGTCCCCTTCTACAGTACGTAATAGGTTTGTTTGGGAAGGTCTAGCTCTGTTGGCAGATCCCTGGGTGTCGGAATGGGATAGACCTGGAGTAACGACGCAACCTCAATGCGAGTATAATCATTCTCCTTTAATGAATGTTCTAGCAAGGTATATATATGCTACCCCTACAACATGCACAGACAACAACTTATAATTGGTCTAGCTTTTCTATGCACACATCTCTAGTACTAATATAATTGGTACAACGGTGTCGTCTCTCCTCCTGAACATAGTTCTGCATATTTTAGTTGTAACATCACTCAAGGTTATCAGTCCTGGGCCTACATTATCTTCACAGTCCTTCAAGGCCTGAGTTGCGCACTGTAATTAAATCATGCCTCTTCTCATTTAAACATAGCTCCTCAATTCCCCCTTTTTGTTTTTGAGCAACCCAGGCCTGGTCTACTACCTTTAACACTGCAAACATTGTAATAAGCAAGGCACTATGGGCAACAGGGTAAAAATAGAATAGTGCTTTGCAGCAATGCTGCTTCTCACTCACACAGCACAATCACACAATCATGCAAAGAGGCCTCTTGCATGTTTCATTCATACCACAAGAAAATATCACTTAAAATAATTTGTCCGTGGCTTCAGGAGGTCCTTGTCTACTCCCGTGGTGAGCGGCTGAGAGTGGAGACCCCTCCGAGGAAAATGCTCGGGGTGCACCTAGGGGCGTCCATTCCACAGTCGATCCCACAGCTGAGCAGAGTGCCTCCTGGTTCAAGAAATGATGCTATTGTAGTTTTGTATAATTACACCAAAGAGATGCATTGCGATAAGGAGCGAGTGTGGCATTGACAATTTGTTTCATGGTTTGTTTTTTGCCCATGTAATTGAACCTTACACATGCTGTGGCTGTTACACTTCCCAGAATATCTAATTCCTGTGGCTCTAGGGGCAGTCACAGCAAGTAGATCGTCCAGTCTTTGTTATCTGCTGGGAGCCCCACCAGACATGTCGTAAATGGGTCGTTAGCACTAGCCAGGCACAGGCACATTGCTTCTTGTCCTGTCATGTTGGTGAGGGTGACCCAGATGTTGCAGCATGGTTGGATGGAGACCAAGGTCTGGCAATAACCGATGACAGTGGTGATTGTGAGGAGGCCAACCATGGCCTTACCCCCTTGCTGGTACCCTTCTTGGTCTGTGACAGCATATTGCGAGTCCGATACAATATTCAAAGGTACTATTTTTTTTTTCTTCCTTTTTTTTTTTTTTTTTTCCCTTTTGTTTCTTTTTTCTTTTTCTTTTTTTTTCTTTTTTTTTTTTTTTTAATTTTCTCTTCTTTTTTTTTTTTTTGTTTTCTGGCTGTAATGTCCTTCATCACTGCACTGATTCGTTGCAATCAGGCATTAATCTCCATTTCCCGCTATTCTTCTTGATGAGAAACACTGGTGAATTCCATGGGCTGTTTGTCAGAACAATATGTCCTTCTTGGAGTTGTTCTTGAATCAGCTGCTGCAGACTACTGCTCGGAAAAGAATCAATGGAGCAATTCTAGTTCCCTTTGATATTGACAATGCTGGAGACAGTGTCCAAGCCATAGCTTGGCTTTTTCTGTTATAATTGGCATCAATTTTCCCTGGCAAAACAAACAATCCGGTCACAGTTGTACTTGATCATCCTAGCAGCAATACACTACAGTCAGTCCCAATTGGTCCTTTGACGTTCAATGGAATTTTATGAACATGAGTACCCCACAGTGTGGTGTCTATTACTGTGGAGACATCCACTCTGGCACTCCCTCTGGTTCTCGCTGAGAGGGTGTCCACAGTAGTAACTGTGGCAGTGGGGCTGCAGCATGGAACCCTGCTCCACCGTGGTACTCCATGGGCTGCAGGGGGACAGCCTGCTGCACCATGGTCCTCATCACAGGATGCAGGGAATTTCTGATCCGGTGCCTAGAGCACCTCTCCTCCTCCTTCACTGACCTTGGTACCTGCAAGGCTGTTCCTCATTCCTCTCACTCTCCCAGCTGTTGTGCTGCACAGCGTGTTCTTTCTTTTTTTTTTTTTTTTTTTTTTTTTTTTTTTTTTTTTTTTCTCCTGTCTTAAATCTGCTCTCACAGAGGCGCAGAACAACACCACTTATTGGCTCAGCTCTGGTCAGCAGTGGGACCCTTACCTAACATGGGACAGCTTCTAGATCCTTCACACAGAAGTCACCCCTATGGCCCCCTGCTACCAAAAGTTTGCCATGTAAACCCACTACATTCCACCCCTCGCCTCTGTGAAAAGCATATTTAAGAATAATCACAATATACTCTTTACAATTATCACAATCTTCACAAACTCCACTTCCATCAAAAAGAAAAATAATTCCCCACACCAAAATAAACATAACATCATCACAACACCGATGAGGTGGACAACTTACACACACACCACCCCTCGTCCCTTCACCACACTAATATGAAACATATTCCTTCACAATTACAACTTTCTGGAATTCTTCACAACTTTTACATTCATAAAAATGTCCAGTCCATGTTTTGCCCGTTACTTCTCTCAACTGTCCTCCTTATCTCAAATTCCTTGAGCCCCACGTTGGGTGAGTAAAAAACAGTAAGTTATCATGGATTTGGAGTGGGAGGTTTGAAGAAACCAATCTTCCAGCAGTATCGGACAATAAATGCCACAGAAACTATAGTAATGCTGATTTGTACTGGAGCAAACAATTTGTGAATAGCATATGCCAACCCAAATGTGCCTGTAGCAGCAGCCTGTTTAGATGGCAGCAATGACTCACTGAAACCAAGTTTAAAGGGAACTGCAGTCATGTCCACACCACTTGATACAGCCAGGTAGAAGATTCCTAGAGATACTAATGAAATTTCAACATGGAATGAAACCCCTACAGCACCATATTCTTTGAAAAGTTGGCTTGCTTGATTGCAGCACGTTTCACAATCATGAATAACCTGTTCAATAGTGTCCATGGTCATGTGCACCTCTCGATCATGAACCCATCTACTTGTTGCTTCTCTGCCTTGATGGCCTGATGGGCCCATCAAGCTATAAATAATTCACCCTTATATTGCCAGTCCAGGTCCACCTGAGCCACTTCAATCTTAGCAGCCTATTGATATTTTCCAGTGGCCCAATTCTTGGGTACATGAGCATCTACATGTTGTACCTTTACAACCAGGTTCTCTACCCAGGCAGAAATATCTTGCCACAATGCAGCAGCCCAGATGGGTTTGTCTCTGTGCTGCCAGTTGCTCTGATTCCATTGCTGTAACCACCCCCACAGGGCATTTGCTACCATCTATGAATCAGTATAGAGATAGAGAACTAGCCACTTTTCTCATTCAGCAATATCTAAAGCCAGTTGGATGGCTTTCCCTTCTGAAAACTGGCTTGATTTACCTTCTTCCTCATCACCTTATGCAACTTGTCATGTAGGACTCCATACCGCAGCCTTCTACCTCCAGAGCTTTCCCACAATAGTACAGGACTCATCAATGAACAGGGCATATTACTTCTCATTTGCTGGTAGCTTGTTACACAGTGGGGCTTCTTCAGCACAGGCCACCTCCTCCTCCAGTGATATCCCAAAATATTTGCTTTCTGGCCAGTCCATAATCACTTCCAAGATTCCTGGGTAACTTGGGTTTTCTATTTGAGCCTGCTGAGTAATCAGTGCAACCCACTTACTTTATGTAGAATCAGTTGCATAATGTGTAAAAGGTGTCCTTCCTTTAAACATACAGCCCAGTACTAGCAGTCAGGGTGCCAGGAGGAGCTGAGCTTCAGTACCAACCACTTCTGAAGCAGATTGAACTCTCTCCTATGCTGCCAATATCTCTCTTTTTTTTTTTTTTTTTGGTTGGAGTGTAGCGATTCTCCGATCCTCTCTATCCCCAACTCCAAAATACTAAGGATCAACCTTGATTTTCCCCAGTCTCTTTTTGCCAGAGGCTCCAAGTGGGGCCATTCACCCCAGCAGCAGTGTAGAGCACATTTGTTACATCTGGTCTGCTTGGACTGGCCCTAGGGCTATTGCATGAACTATTTCTGCTTAATTTGTTCAAAGGCTTGTCATTGCTTGAGGCCATATTTGAAATTGTTCTTGTGGTTTACTTGGTAGAGCAAGCTTACAATCAGACTGTAATTTGGAATGTGCATTCACCAAAACCCCACGACACCTAAGAAAGTTTGTGTTTCCTTTTTGCTAGTTGGTGGAGACATAGCTGTTATTTTGTTGATCACATCCATTGGGATTTGACGACATCCATCTTGCCATTTTATTCCTAAAAACTGGATTTCTCGTGCAGGTCCTTTAACTTTGTTTTATGGCAAAACCAGCCTTCAGAAGGATTTGGACTATTTTCTTCCCTTTATCAAAAATGTCCTCTGCTGTGTAACCTCATACAATTATGTCATTGATGTACTTACTAAGGGTGTTTAGAAACTACCCTCTGTTCCAGCACAGTCTGGAACAGTCCATGGCAAATGGTAGGGCTGTGTTTCTATCCCTGGGGCAGTCAATTCCAGGTCTGGACACCTCTCAAAGTAAAAACAAACTGTGGCCTGCACTCTGCTGATAAAGGGATGGAGAAAAATATTTTAGTGACATCAATTGTTGCATTCCACTTGGCTGCCTTTGATTCCAGTTCGTACTGGAGTTCTAGCATGTCCGGCACTGAAGCACTCAGCAGTGGCATGACTTCATTCAAGCTACAATAGTCCACCGTTAGTCTCCACTCACCATTAGACGTTAGCGCTAGCCCTATATGACTATTAAAGGGTGAGTGAGTCTTGTTGATCACTCCTTGGTTCTCCAGTTGATGAATTAGCTTATGGAAGGGAATCAGGGGGTCTCGGTTGGTGTGATATTGCCGTGGGTGCACCATAGTGGTAGCAATTGGCACCTGATGTTCTTTGACCCTCATCAACCTCAAAACAGAAAGGTCCTCCGAGAGACTGGGCAATGTAGACAACTATTTAATGTCCTCTGACTCTAAGGAAGCTATGTTGAAAGCCCACTGGCATCCTTTTGGATCCTTGAAGTATTTTCTCTTGGGATAGTCTATACCAAAGATGCATGGAGCATCCGGGCCAGTCACAATACGGTGCTTTTGCCTCTCATTCCCAGTTAGACTCACTTCAGCCTCTAATACAGTTAACTGCTGGGATCCCCCTGTCACTCCATAAATACTGATGGGTTCTGTCCCTTTATAACTTGATGGCATTAGAGTACATTGTGTACCGGTGTCTACTAAAGCCTTATACTTCTGTGTGTCTGACGTGGCAGGCCATAGAATCCACACAATCCAACAAGCGTGATTGTCCCTTTCCTCCCCCTGGCTGGAGGCAGGGCCCCTCGAATCCTGGTCAGAATCTGCATTTTTTTTGTGTGCCTGGAGAACTGTCCACTGGAAATTGGAGCAGCAAGTTTCTCAGAGAATCCCCTTTTTCTGATTGTTTTTCCTTGCAACTTAAGTACCTGTGCCTCTAGGGTCAAGGTAGGTTTTCCATCTCATTTTCTCATGTCCTCTCCATGGTCACATAGGTAAAACCACAGGGTGACATGGGGTATATACCCACAATATCTTCTTCCTTGCTTACCCCTAATAGCTGACACTGGTTTGTACACATGGGAAGGAAGATAAATTCTCTCTAAGTTGGTGGACCTCTTCAGAAAGTTTCTCTGGAGTATTCTCTTTGTTATCTTTGAACTGGTAAGTCTTCAAAAAGTTTTTCCACAGTCAAGGCAAATGCCAGTAGGGAATAGGAGAGAATTTCTTCATACTGCTGGAGTTGTTTAGCCAATTCATCCACCATGGCTTCCTCATCCTCTCTCCAGGTCATTACTGCCAATGACCTGGCATATGACGATGGTAAACTCCATACAAACTTCTGCCATGCTGGTCATGTACACTTGACTATATATTTATCTCTGGTTATCTGTTTGTTGTCTAGGTCCCTATAAATCACCTCCCATATGGCTAATTCCCTCAGGTACTGGATCCTCCTCTCCATAGGGGTCCACTTGCCTGGTTGGCATACAAGTTCTTCCTTGAAGGGATACCTTTCCTTCACACCTGACAGGAGATGCATTCAGAGGCTGAAGCCTTTTGCTCCATTTACAACTGTTTTGACAATGCCTGCATCCCTAGCAAGAGATCCCAGCCACCAGGCTTCCCTGCCCTCTAATTCCAGACTATTGGCTCCACAATCCCAGCACTGGAGAAGCCATGTGACAAGGTGCTCACCTGGACAATGACCAAAATCTTTTTGCATATCTTGTAACTCATGCTGGTATAGGTTTTAGGTGGTTATTCCACATCTTCATCTTCCTGTTTCTCTGATGGCCCAGCCTCGTGTTCTCCATACATAGTCTAAGTAGGAGTTTTTCTACTTTCTGAATGATCTGATTCTCTAAGCCATCTTGGTTATAGGTGCAACTGATGCTGGTACAGTTTGTTTCCTTGGCTTAGCTTTGGGGCCCCTTGTAAGGCGGAGTAGCTGCTAGTCCTGTCTCAGGAGTTGAAGAGGCCACAGGGTCTGTCATTGGGGTTATAGTGTTATTGCATGCAGCTTAGTGAGCACAGGCCAAGCTCCAGCATGTTGCAGTGATTTGTGTCTCTTTGCAATTGCCAGGGTGGGAACACACCTTTTTCAAGCATTCAACCTTTATTTATTTATTTATTTTTATTTTTAAGATTTTGCTGTCCAGGTGTGTGAATTTCCAAAGCATTGGAAGTGCCCACTGCTCCAGATGCCTGCCCATATACTCCCACAATCCCTGCCACTCACAAGTATTCTGCCCTTTATCCAGATATCTGGATGACATTCTTAAGTATTTGTTTAACCTTAAACAAAACCTGAAGTACATTCAGGAGACAACAATAACAACATGCTGGTCTGAATATCTCATTCAAAGTTTTGAAAAGCTATTGTAACTTGCCTGAAGGAGAAGGGGGTAAAGGAGAAATAGAAAGTGAACAAGTGGGAAAAAAACATTTCCCCTAGTCCCCTCCATAGATTGAGTCTCTGAAGAAAAAGGATAAAAGCTCTAATTATTAATAATTTTGGAGGTAGGGTTTTCAAAGTATGGAGTATATGGCAATGCTGAGTACAAATACCAGATTAGTCTCATGGCCAGTAATTTTAATATATCATAAACCAGTGTTACACCGTACAGCAAGATAATGATCCTACACCAACCCCCCGAAGTGATAAACAACATGACAGTAAATAATGTGTTATATAGTATAATGTGTTATAGTCCAAGTCCATTTGAATCTTTTCATATTTATATTATACATGGCTTAAAAAACAAAGTGATTTTTACGTGGATCCTCCTTTGTTTCCTGTGGAGCTATGTTTAAATGAGAAGGGGCATGATTTAATTAAAGTGCGCAACTCAGGTCTTGAAGTACTGTGAAGATAGTGTAGGCCCAGGGTTGATAACCTTGAGTGATGTTATAGCTAAAATATGTGCAACTATGTTCAGGAGGAGCGATGGCACCGTTGTACCAATTATATTAGTGCTAGAGATGTGTGCATAGAAGTTAGACCAATTATAAGTTGTTGTCTGTGCATGCTGTAACGGTAGCATATATATACCTTGCTAGAACACTCATTAAACGGAGAACGATTATACTCGCATCGAGGTTGCATCGTTACTCTGGGTCACTCCCATTCCGACAGTTTCCTCAAAAATCAAATTCAGAGGGTTTTTTTGTTTCTTTTTCTTTTCTTTTTCTTTTTCTTTTTCTTTTTCTTTTTCTTTTTCTTTTTCTTTTTCTTTTTCTTTTTCTTTTTCTTTTTCTTTTTCTTT
>CM021763.1:47397805-47415736 GCA_011075105.1 Heteronetta atricapilla | reverse complement strand
TTCTTTTTCTTTTTCTTTTTCTTTTTTCCTTCATTTTCTCTGTGAAATTGTGGATCTTTGTAAATGAAAGCAGGACTAATCTATAAGCTTGCTTCAGTCTCTTTGCATCACAGGTCATATTTTTATAAACCTATTGGTCTACCAGGTCTAGACCTGCATTTATATGGCTTATCTTATACGCCACATTTTTTTTTTTTTCTTGTAGAATTGCCAAAATGATAAAAGTAATATTTCTGGAACAACAAAACAGACACACACAAAAAACACACCTCATTCTGGAGTAATGGCTGGAGGTGACTTATTGAAGCTAAATATACGCCCACATTGTAGGAACAGGTTCAGCATTGAGGAAAATTCCAGGGCAATATGCAAGAAATATGTTCCATGACAGTCCCCATGGTAACATAGTCTGCAAAGTTAGGTATTGGGACCTGGTGGGACAGCTCACATCAGGAACACTGTCATGGAAGGTTATGCCCTTTTTAGGAAAGACAGACTAGGGAAGTGAGGGGATGGGATTGTCCTTTATGTGAGGGAGCAATTACAGTGTACCCAGCTCCATATGAGGGAGGGTGAAGGACAAATAGAGGGCTTGTAGAGGACAAATAGAGGACAAATTAAGGGGTGGGCAGTATGGGGGACACTGTTGTGGGATATACTACAGGTCACCAGATCAGGAGGAGGTCAATGAAGCCTTCTACAAGCAGCTGGTAGTAGCTTCACAGTCCTGGGCGCTGGTTGTCATGGGGGACTTCTATTATCCAGACATCTGTTGGGTAAGCAACTCAGCCATGCATGCACAGTCTAAATGGTTCCTACATTGTGTTCAAAATAATTTTCTGATGCAGATGGTGGAGGAGCCGATGGGGCTGGGGGTGCTTCTGGTTCTTGTCCTTACCAACAGGGATGGGCTTGTTGGGGATGTGAAGGTTGAGGGCAGCTCGGGATGCAGTGACCAGGCGATGGTGGAGTTCAAGACAGAACTTGGTGGAAGTAAGGCTAAAAGCAGGATTGCTACCCTGGATGTTCAGAGAGCCAACTTTGACCTCTTCCAGGACCTGCTTGGGGGTATCTCATGAGCTAGGTTGCTAGAAGACAAGGGTGCATGTGAGAGTTGGGCAACATTTAAACAAGACTTCTTCCAAGCTCCGGATCAGTGCATAACTAAGAGTAGGAAACTGGGAGAGGGGGGCAGGAAACCTGTGTGGATGATCAAGGAGCTCATCGATAAGATCAAAAGGAAGAGGAAGGTCTATAAAATGTGGAAAAAGGGCCTATCCTCCTAGGAGGAGTATAGTATTGCCAGGGCCTACAGGGATGTGACAAGGAAGGCTAAAGACTACCTAGAGGTGAGGCTTGCAAAAAAGGATAAAGGATAATAATAAGTTTTTTGTTTGTTTGTTTGTTTGTTTAAGTATGTAAACAGTAAAAGGAAGACTAGGGATAATGTGAGTCCCTTGCTGAATGAGGGGGGTGTCCTCTTAACAGGAGATGCTGAGAAGGCAGAGATACTCAATTCTTTCTTTGCTTCAGTCTTTGCTTCAAGGACTCCCCCCCAGGACTCCTCAATCCTGGAGGGAGGAAAAAGGGTCTGGGAAATGGAGGGCTCCCCCCTGGTTGATGAGAGAGTGGTTCAGGAGCATCTGAGTGGGCTCAACACACACAAATCCATGGGTCCCAATGGGATGCATCCACGTGTGCTAAGGGAGCTGGTGATTGCCAAACCACTCTCTATCATCTTTGAAAGGTCATGGAGAAAAGGAGAGGTACCTGAAGACTGGAGGATAGCCAATGTCACTCCGGTCTTCAAGAAGGGCAAGAAGGAGGATCTGGGAAACTACAGGCCAGTCAGTCTCACCTCTGTCCCTGGAAAAGTATTGGAGCAGCTTGTTCTGGATGCCATCTCCAAGCAATTGGAAAAGAAGAATGGATTCACCAAGTCAGCACGGATTCACCAAGGGAAGTCATGCTTGACTAAACTCGTCGCCTTCTATGATGGCATCACCAGCTGGGTAGATGGGGGGAGAGCAGTGGATGTCATCTACCTTGACTTTAGCAAGGCTTTCAGTACTGTGTCCCATGACATCCTGATAGCAAAGCTGAGAAAGTATAGGATAAATGAGTGGACAATAAGGTATATAGAGAACTGGCTGACTGGCTGAGCTCAGAGGGTGGTGATTGGTGGCACAAAGTCCAGCTGGAGACCTGTGACTAGTGGTGTTCCCCAGGGGTCAGTGTTGGGTCTGGTCTTGTTCAACATCTTCATTGATGGCCTTGATGAGGGAATAGTGTCTGCCCTCAGCAAGTATGCCGATTACACAAAGCTGGGAGGAGTGGCTGACACACCAGAAGGCTGTGCTGCCATTCAGTGAGACCTGGACCAACTGGAGAGATGGGCAGGAAGACATCAAATGAGGTTTAATAAGAGTGTAGAGTTCTGCTAGTGTAGAATCCCGCACCTGGGAAAGAACAACAAGAAATATCAGTACAGGCTGGGGGATGACTTGCTGGAGAGGAGCTCTGCGGAGAAGGACCTGGGGGTCCTGGTGGACGACAGGTTGACCATGAGCCAGCAGTGTGCCTTCGTAGCCAAGAGGGCCAAGGGGATCCTGGCATGCATTAAAAGCAGCGTGGCCAGCAGGTCAAGGGAGGTGATCCTTCCCCTCTACTCTGCCCTGGTCAGGCCTCACCTGGAGTACTGTGTCCAATTCTGGGCTCCCCAGTACAAAAAAGACAGTGATCTCCTGGAAAGAGTCTAGTAGAGAGTCACAATGATGTTACGGGACCTGGAGCCCCATCTTCATCTTCCCTATGAGGACAGGCTGAGAGACCTGGGTCTGTTCAGCCTGGAGAAAAGAAGACTGAAAGGGGATCTCATCAATGTTTATAAATACCTGAGGTGTGGGAAACAGAGGGATTTGGCCAACCTCTTTTCAGTAGTTTGTGGGAACAGGACAAGCGATAACGGCCACAAGATAGGGCACTGGAAGTTCTGCACCAATGTATGAAACAACTTCACAGTGAGGGTGACGGAGCACTGGAACAGGCTGCCCAGGGAAGTTGTGGAGTCTCCTTCTCTGTTGAAATTCAAGGCCCGTCTGAACGCCTACCTGGACAACCTGCTCTAAGGAACTGATTTTTCAAGGTCCCTTCCAACCCCTACAGTTTTGTAATTCTGTGATTCTCTGATTCCAGGATGCTGACTGTCAGTATTTGACTCTAAAACTAAATGCTTGGTGTGACTGAACATGTAGGGGTTCTTTCTAAGTTGCGGATATTTTTCTCCATAATTAATTGTTGTCAAGTCAGCACAACCATTTAGGAACAAAATACCTGAAAACTTTTTTAGAATTATTCTTACTCCTCAGAGTATTTGTACCAGTATAAATGGTCTTGTAATGGGTGATTGAGGTTATGTAAACTACACTGGCTTTATAACTTTATAAAATACCCAATATTCATAAGAATTTTAAGTGCCTGACTTTTGTTTCTCAAGTTTTGCAGCAAGTAGAAATAAATAGGAAAGTTTTTTTGTTTTTTTTTTGTTTTTTTTTTTTTTTAATTAAAAAGTTAAATTCTGCTATGTCAACATGTATTTACGAATGTTCTTTGAAATATTTCTCTGCTCTTCTATATATATGTTCCTTGAGTAATTGATCTTATTCATCCATCTTTAACTCTTTAACCTTCAGGATTTTCCAATACACATATAGAGATGCTTATATTCTATTATTAACTAGACACTTTTTTTTTTTTTTTTTTTTTTTTAATGGAGATACCTAAATCAAACCTAGCTAGTTTTTCACTGTTATTATGGTGCTTCCTCTTTACTGCAGTGTGGTAGGTTAAACTACCCATGTTTAAGGATATAGTTTATTTATTTTTTTTTCCTGATCACTTTTCATCAATTTCTTCAACATGATTTTATATTTTTATCCATTTTAGTATGACTTTACTATAAAAACAAGCCAGATCAATCACTGAAACACATAAAATTTGATTGATTTCTGTAGATTAGCTCCGCTATCCAACTACCCAGCGTGGAAATAAAACATAACAGCTGCTTGTACTTTTCAGAATCTTTTGTTCATTAGAAATGTATTATTTTCTTTGGTAAAATCCTGCAGGATATAAACAGTAGCATACAAAGTTTTTGGACATGAAAACCAAGTAATTTCTCCTAATCATAAAGATCCTGTTTATTTAGATTTTAATTTAGATTGTAATTTACTTAACACAGGAGCTTTTCTTGTTTATATAATTCAGTGGAATGCATAATGTGGTCCTATCTTCAATTATAATATCCTAGAAGCACTGCAATTTGATTATTAATAGTAACTAAAATAATATAACTATACAATTGTGCATG
This sequence comes from Heteronetta atricapilla, assembly GCA_011075105.1. Classification (NCBI taxonomy): domain Eukaryota; kingdom Metazoa; phylum Chordata; class Aves; order Anseriformes; family Anatidae; genus Heteronetta; species Heteronetta atricapilla. Next base: position 47,411,367 of record CM021763.1, on the reverse strand, counting down.
AAATACAATTGTGCATGAAAGTTACTTCAATACAAGAAGATTTGTGTCATTGTAGAAAAAAAAAAGAAAAAAAAAAGTATATAAAAGAACAATCTTCAAGTAGAGGTTTTGGTCCTGTAATTCCCATTCACTTTTTGAACTGCTGAAGTTGAGGAGTGTATGTAGCACTTCACTAGCAGACAGTAGCTGGTTTAAATATGGGTACTCATACTTGATAAGTAGGCCTGGCCTGTTCAGGTCTGTTTTTCCAGGATTCTGAAACATTTTTTTATAGGTAATCTCAGGCTGTATATTTTAAATTGAAAATATGCATTGTGCTTTAAGTATTTTTCCAGACTTTGCAGAACCATTTGGAACATTTTTAGAGGACAGGATGGAAAATGTTACTGCATGAAAACTATTTGTAAAGATTTAAAAAAAGGAAATACCTTCTACAGATAGGAAATAAGATATCTATTTTTGATAACTCAGAGTGCACTCTGCAATATTTACACAGCTCCAGAATGTGCTCCCAAATGTCTGATTATTTTCTCACTTGATGAAGAGAATTTCAAGTAAAACGAACATTCTTCCCATCATCCTTCATTCAAATAAGCATAACTCATGAAATAAATTCACATGTAATACTATCAGATAAGATTCTCCTTATAGTTCAACATTCAAGAAAGAAGCACTTTGTAATACATCAATAATTCTGTCTTAATTATAGACTGTAATCAGAGAAAAAGTCTTAGCATTTTGAAAAGGTATATAAGTGGATCAAAATCCTCTGCTGGATCACTGGTCACAGGAATGTCAATTTGGCCGTTGTTATTCATGCATTTGTTGAACTCAGTTTCTGAAGAGAAGGTCCTGCCATGCTTGACCCTTTCCCCTTAATAACATAAAAGCACAATTTCGTTGACACTGCACTTTCTAATTTCCTATTTGGAAGCTTGAGTTATATGAAAAAAGGTAGCCTTTGATAAATTGTTCAATCCTTTGTTCTTCTGTCAGATGACCTTTAATCAGTTCTTGACCTTTTATTCTGTGAATTGGATTCCATTCACCCAAAGGTCTTTTTAACTCTTCATATAGAACACTTCTATCATGGGCTAAACTATCACTTTTGAGCCTTTATTTGGTTTCTTTTGTCTGGAAAAAAAAAAAAAAAAAAAAAAAGGGAAAAAAAAAAAAGAAAAAAAAAGGGATTAATTTCCCTTCAAATCTATTAATGTATTAATATTCTAAAATACATGTTAGAGGTGGGAGATTTTAGTATTAAAAGTGAGAATGAAAACTGAATCAACACAAACATGAAGTCTAATGTAGGAAAGAAGGAAGGAAGAGAGAAAAGAAGAGAGAAAGGAAGAGAGAAAGGAAGAGAGAAAGGAAGAGAGAAAGGAAGAGAGAAAGGAAGAAAGAGAGCAGAAGAGAGAAAGAGAGAGAGAATGAAAGAAAGAAGGGAAGGAGGAAGGAAGGAAAGAAAGGAAAAAATATGTGTATTTCTATTATCAAACTTTTGAAAAAAATGTGAAAATTTGTGAAATGTGTTAGCTGTGGACATAAACTTTAAGACTGAATATGCCCCAATTTTTATGGAAGTGAATAATATTCTGTTTCTTTTGTCTTAAATGACAGAACCTGGTGACTTTCTTTTTAATTTGTTTATTTATTTATTTATTTTATTTGTCAATTTATTTATTTATTCATCCATCCTTATATATATTGATTTCATGCTCCATTTAATGGATGGTAAGACCATAAAGTAAGAACATACTTTAGGATTTTATTTTTGGTTTTGGCAAAATTACCAACATATTCCCCTCACTAGTCTCCCATTTCAGATTAAACAATTGATAGTGAACCAATAAACTTGCAGAATGTTCCTTAAAGCATGGCAATGTAACGACTCAGCACTTACTCCCAAATTGCTTTAAAAACATAAGTCTGGAAGTTGTTTGTTGCTGAACACTCAGACTTCATTGACACAAAAGCTGAAAAAGTGTTTGACTTATCACAGCCTTATTTCAGTTTAATAACTGTAAACTTTTGCTAGCATAGAATTACTTGGACAATGAGATAAAATTAAGATAAGATCAAGATCCATAAATTCATTGCCTGCTAAAAATGATTTACTTTGCCTAATCTCCCTATCAAACTTTTTTTCTCTGTTAACAGGGTGAAAAAATCATTGAAAGTGCTGCATTGTTTTTATGTATTCCACATCTGTACAGATCTAATCTTTGTATGTGTGTGTGTGTGTGTGTGCGCTCACGCGCACATGCATACTCACACGTGAGAGTTTATCGATTAGGAGAAAAGGGAAGAAAATGTTTTTATGATCAAATTTATTTTCCTCAGCTGAGTTATTCTGGTAGAAAACTGAAATAAAACTTTTACAAAGCAGAATGAATCTTGTAACTCATTGTCAAGGTTGTTGAGAATTATGGTTCTATTTAGAGTCCTTTTCTGGTGGGAAGTTTTCATAATATGGTGGCACAATTGTAGGAATCTTAGACATACATGTGAATCTCACCATGGACACAGAAGCTGGGAAAAGCACTTCAATTTTTTTTTTTTTTTTTTTTTTTTCCAAATCTCTCTGATTTTACAGCACATTGTGGCAAAGTTGTAGTAAAAAAAAATGCAGTTGCTTACTACGAATAAATTGAGTAATTGTCTACCAAAGTACAATAACAAAATGTCACTCTAACTACAAAAGTCAAGATTCTTACAACATATATTAAAGCTACAATAGCCTCAGTGTTTCAGTTGTTAACTGAAGAAATGAGAGAAAGAGAAGAGAAATTAATGACTGACTTCTAACATCCTCTTAAGCATCCATGTATCATATAACTAGTAAAAATAAAACACTTTGAATTCCTTTTACAATACTTAAAGTATGATTGAGGTGAAGATTCTCAAGCCTATGTATCTCTCCAGAGATGGTGTTGAAGTCTGTCAGAATGAGCACAGGTTTAATTCAATCCACTAGAACAAGATACAGAAAATAAGACAAAAGGAAGCCAAATGTATATTCAGATCACTCTGCAAACACAGAACACTTTGCTACAGAAAGAGGAAAGGGATAAACGAGATGCTGCAGATAAGACACTGAATTCTTGAGAACTACAAATTAAATGCAAGAGATATGAAAGATATGAGTATAAAGAATAACAGGTGGCTTGATGTAAATCACAAACCGAAATTGAAGATCAGTTAATTATTAGGATAACTGCACTTCAAGTTATCATCTTATTCACAGATGACATCTTAATTGTGAGAAAATTAAAACAATACAAGCAAAGCTTGATGAGATTATAGAGTATGACAGAAGACCTAATCAGATCACAGCATTGTACAAAGAAAGATAGCATTCACAAGTTAGTCAGATAAAGCACACACAAAAACACACACACACACACAAGACAGCTTCAACTTAAAAATAATAAAGTTACTGAAAGATGAATGGAGTATTAACATGAATAATTTTGAGATAGGGTGATAAAAACAAAGACATATTCTGGAGAGATGTAACTGAAAACAGTAATTTTGAAACAACTTGGAAGGAATCACAATGCATCAAGGATAGCCCATGTTCCCATCATGTTCTGAAATTATAGTTTCAGTCTTTTATAAAGTAATCTTCTGGATACTGGATACTGGTATAAAATTCCAAATCAATAATGTAGGCAAACCCAATTTAAAAAAGGCAGGCAGGCAGGCAGGCAGGAGTGAAGGAAAGAAGAAAGGAACTAAAAATTCTAAGGAAAACAAAACAAAAAAGAAATGGTTTGAAACCACTTGTGCTTAGAAGACTTCTAAAAATGCTTCTTTCTCTAAAAAAAAGAAAACAAATCTAAAATCTCTAAAAAATGCTTCTTTCTCAAACTTTTAATAGCTATTCAGGTTTAATCATCTTATTAAGGATTTTACTGTGGACTGGTGAGTGAGTTTGCTTCTAGGTAGTTCTGGGTAGGAAACCATGCTAATGCTCTGTCCTGTGATACCCATTGCACAGCACAGTTATACATATCATTATGTTACCTTCTATCATGCTTTTCAGACCATTGCTATGCTCTCTGCTTTCTCAAGTCCTGATGTGATTTTACACATGTATTCCTAGTTTCTTCCCTAGACTTTGTCCCTTGTTTCTGCTGTTGCATCTTCTGTCCTCTTGGCAATATTGACTCTTACTAATTGTAAATCATCTTACTGTCTTAAAACCATGTTAGCTCAGAAGAAGGTGATTCCTTCTGTGTACATGGATTTACTATTGGGAAACTGATTTTGTAAATGTTATTTCCAGGTAAGCAATTTCTCTCTATCTAACTATACTAAGAAAATAAAATTATATATCTACTTGGTTTTGTTTGGTTTTATAGTATGAAGAGTTGTTTAACCTTAGGCAAATCACTAATCCCCAAGAACCACAGTTCATCCACATGTAAAATAGGCCTAATAAAAATATATAAGTAGCAAGTATGACATTTAAGGTAGCCATATAACTTACAGCAGTAGCAGAGTAAAATTGGCATAATTAATTGAACTGCAGTGAAACTAATTCTAATGGCAGCAATAAAATTACTCAGTCCATAAGTTTTATTCTGTTGCTAGTCATATAAACAATATAAATAAATATAACGCCCATTTCTTTCTCTCCATTGTAGAGCAGTTGCACCAGCAGTAACTTTACTTTTGCTGCTGTTCATAGTTATAGAGCACTTAAGGAAAGGGAAAGTAAAACTGACAGATTCTGTTAGACATGCAAAATGTTCTTTAGCAGACCATTGAATTAGCATTGAAACAGACATAGGCTTCATTTTAGTCTGCTGAAAAGATATGTGGGTGTGATCAGTGGAAAAGATTTTATAAGAATGATTGGAAATAATAATAATAATAAAAAAAATAACATAGCTTTTTATCTCAAAGTTCTCTGCAATTGTAAGTTGTTGTTCTTGTTTGCTTTTCAGGCGAAGAGGTAATTCATAATTATAACAGAATTTTTAAGCACTACTGATGTTAATAAAGCTAGTGAGCAAGAAAACAACAACAACAACAACAACAAAAGATTTTGCCAATCAATAAGTTCTACTTATTTCTCATAAGTAAAAATGCACCAGTTAGGATCTTGGTTTTACTGATCAAGAGCCCACTGAGAGTAACTCAGGTACTTGGTGAAAAACTGGCATTGTCAAGACAAAGAATGTTAATGTTTTCCTATGTCACACCACCAATAAGTTGATCATCATTTTAATTATAGTACTGACAAAATTCCAAATTTCAAAATTTTTAACTTTTTTCAAGAATTTTGCCCAGATGAAAATATTTAGCTATTAGCACTATTGATCCTGTAATGTAGTTGTATTTCTGTGATAACACTTAAGTTGTACTGAACTACAATACAGATTTTAGAAATATTCATCTTCCAGTTCTGAGTTTTCCATGTTTTCTATCTAAAACTCCAAATCTTTTTTCTCCCATTACCTGCAAGTGAGGGAAATATAACAGCTCTCATAGTAGAAAGTAGATTAGTTATAGCACAAGAAGAATTTTCATGATTAAAAGATGAAGAAATTCCTGGAAAGAGAAATTGGAAGGGGGATGAAGACATAGGAGACTTTAGGTTTTTTTTTGAATTGTATCTAGTTATATCTAATTATATCCAGTTCTAATTACATATAAAATTAAGATTAATAAAAAGTTGTTACAATTGTGACAGCTTTTTTTTTTTTTTTTTTTTTTTTTTTTCTTTTTAGCTTAAAAAAATGCTTTCTAGAAAGACTCAGGACAAAGAACTATATTTCACACTGAATATATATCAATGAAATGTGCTGGCAAAGTAAGGTGGAGAGAATTTGGAAACTGTGCTAAACATTGTTCAACTTCATATCACATAATATTTCCAAGTAATTCTAAATATCATAAAGTTTTTAGAAATTCTATAAAGAGTCTACATAATTCTAGGAACTTGACAATGTTTCTGTAACCTAACACTCAAAGCAATCCCACAGGAATATAGGAAATTCACAATTCATATCCCTTATCATCATCATGCAGCATAGATACATGATCTGAGGCTTCTCATTCTCCTCTTGACCATGTGAAGTAATATACTCCTGACTAGGTCCTGTCAGATGTGCCTGAAACAATTAAACTTTCTGTTATTCTTCCTTACTCCTTTTGCCCTTGAAACAAACATTGGCCTTGACAAAAGCTTGACTAATGTTTGAAAGAGTAGTCGTGTCTTTGCTGAGGTTACCTTTGAAAATCTTGTATTCAGGTGGGTTGTATGGAGTCCTCCCAGTTGTCTCTTACTATGTCTGTGCACCAGAGAATTTTCTGGAAGTTCTTTGCATCTCTTCTTGCAAAATGGTCTAATCTAGGATTTAATGATCTGTTATAAAGTGTGTTAGATGAAATATATACAGAACTTGTATTAAATTGAGCCTAGCAAGGGACCTTGAAGATCATCTAGTTCCTAGTTCCAACACCTCCCCCTGCCCCTCCCCCCGCCACCATAGGCAGGGACATTTTCCACTAGATGAGATTGCTGAAAGCCCCATCCAACCTGGCTTTGAAGAATGCCAGAGGTGGGGAATCCACAGCTTCTCTGGGCAACCTGTTCCACTATCTCATCATCCCCTGAATAAAGAGCTTCCTCCTTACATCTAATCCAAATCTCTCTTCTTTTAGTTTAAAACCATTCTCTAATTGTCCTGTCATTATCTGTCTCAGCAAAAAGTCACTCTCCATCTTTATTATAAGCCCCCTTTAAGTATTGAAACATCTCAGTGAGGTCTCCCTTCTGTTCATCTGAAGACTTCTCTTCTCCAGATGAACATCCACAGCTCTCTTTCTTCACAGGAGAGGTGCTCCAACCTACTGATCATCCTTGTGGTCTTCCTCTGGACCCATTCTAACAGATCCACATCTTTCTTATGCTGGTGGCCTGTTGCAGTTTAACCTGGCTGGCAGCTAAACACAACACAGCCATTCGCTCACCCTCCCAACTCCCTCTCTGGGATGGGGGAGAGAAACAGGAAAGTGAAGCCTGTGGGTTGACGTAAAGACAGTTTATTAAGATAATAATAATAATAATAATAATAATAATAATAATAATAATAATAATAACAACAATAATTAATAATAATAAAAACAATAATTAAATTAATAATAAATTAATTAAATTTATTAATTCATTAATTATAATTATATAAATTAATTGCATAATTAATCAATTGATCGATCGATTGATTATATAAATTATTAATTAATTTATTAAATTAATTAATATTTAATTAATATTAATATTAATATGTATAAACAAGTGATGCACAATGCAATTGCTCACCACCCGCTGACCGATGCCCAGCCCAACCCCAAACAGACCGTCCCCCATCCTGCCTAGCCACCCCTATATATTGTTCAGCATGATGTCAGATGGCATGGAATATCCCTTTGGCCAGTCTGGGTCAGCTGTCCTGGGTCTGTCCCCTCCCAGCTCTTGCTGCACCCCCAACCTACCTGCTGGCAGGACAGAGCGGGAAGCTGAAAAGTCCTTGGCTTAGTATAAGCATTGCTCTGCAGCAATTAAAACATCAGCATGTTATCAGTACTCTTCTCATCCTAATCCAAAACATAGCAGCCTGCCAGCTACTAGGAGGAAAAATAACTCTGTCCTAATTGTAACCAGGACAGGACCCCAGACATGGACACAGTGTGGTGCCTCACAAGGGCAGAATCAGGGACAATCAAGTGCCTCAACCTGCAGGCCACTACTCTGTTCATGCAGCCCAGTATGCACTTGGCCTTCTGAACTGCAAGCACACATTGCTAGCTCATGTCAGGCTTACTGTACACTAGAACCCGCAAGTCCTTTTCCACAGGGCTGCTCTCAATGAGTTCTTCTCCCACTCTCTACCCCTGTCCGGTATTGCCCTGACCCAGGTGCAGCACCTTGCAATTGGGCCTTTAGAACCCTATTAGGTTCACATGGGGCCACTTCTCAAGGTTTTCTAAGTCTCTTTGGATGACATCCCTTCCGTGACTGGAAGGTGATGTAACATCTTATCCTTGATGTTATCTCTAGGCATATCAATGATAAGAGGGTCATTAGGGGCAGTCAACATGGCTTCACTGAAGGTAAGTCATGCTATACAAACCTGATAGCCTTTAATGAGGACATAACCAGGTGGACAGATGATGGAAAGGCAGTGGATGTGGTCTATCTTGATTGCAGTAAAGACTTTGATACCATCTCTCAAAGCATCCTCACAGCTAAACTGAGGAAATGTGGTCTAGATGATTGAGTAGTAGATGGACTGTGAACTGGCTGAAGGAAAAAAGCCAGAGAGTTATGGTTAATGGGACGGAGTCTAGTTGGAGGCTTGTACCTGGTAGAGTCTTTTATGGGCTAAAGTTGCACCAAGGAAGGTTTAGGTTAGATATTAGGAAGAACTTCTTTACTGAAAGGGTTGTTAGGCTTTGGAATGGGTATTCCCAGGGAAGTAGTAGTTAAGTCACTATCCCTGGAGGTCTTTAAAAAACATTTAGATATAAACCTTACTGACCAGTGCACCCTCAGTAAGTTTGCATACTACACCAAGTTAGGTATGTGTGTCAATCTGCTCAAGGGTAGGAAGGCTCTGCAGGAGGATCTGGATAGGCTGGACCAATGCACTGAGGCCAGCTGTATGAGGTTCAACAAGGCCAAGTACCAGGTCTTGCAGCTGGGGCACAACAACCTCAAGCAGCACTACAGGCTGGGAGATGAGCAGTTAGAAAGCTGCCTGGAAGAGAAAGACCTGGGATTATTGGTTGATAGTCAGCTGAATATGAGCCAGCAGTGTGCTCAGGTGGCCAAGAAGGCCAACAGCATCCTGGCTTGTACAAGAAGCAGTGTGGCCAGCAGGTCCAGTGAAGTGATTATCCCCCTGTACTCAGCTCTGGTGAGGCCTCACCTCGAGTACTGTGTTCAGTTTTGGGCCTCTCGCTACAAGACGGACATTGAGGTGCTCGAGCATGTGCAGAGAAGGGCAACGAAGCTGGTGATAGGTCTGGAGAACAAGTCTTATGAGGAACGGCAGAGGGAGCTGGGATTGTTCAGCCTGGAGAAGAGGAGGCTTAGGGGCGACCTTATTGCTCTCTGCAGGTACCTTAAAGGAGGCTGTAGAGAGGTGGGTGTTGGTCTATTCTCCCACATGCCTGGTGATAGGATGAGGGGTAATGGGCTAAAGTTGCATCAGGGGAAGTTTATGTTGGATATTAGGAAGAACTTTACTGAAAGGGTTGTTAGGCACTGGAATGGGCTGTCCAGGGAAGTGGTAGAGTCACCATCCCTGGAGGTCTTTAAAAGACATTTAGATGTAGAGCTTAGGGATACGTTTTAGTGGAGGACTAGTTAGTGTTAGGTCAGAGGTTGGACTTGGTGTTCTTGGAGGTCTCTTCCAACCTAGATGATTCTGTGATTCTGTGAATACATTCATCATCAGCTTGGATGAGAAAATAGAGTACACTGTCAGCAAGTTTGCTGATGACAAAACTGGGAGGAGTGGCTGATGCACCAGAAGGCTGTGCTGCCATCTAGTGAGACCTAGCCAGGCTGGAGAGTTGGGCAGGGAGAAATTTAATGAAATATAACAAGGACAAGTGTAGAGTCTGGCATCTGGGCAAGAAAACTCCAGGTACCAGTATAAACTGGGGACTGACCTGTTGAAGAGCTGTGTAGGGGAAAGGGACCTGGGCTCCTGGTGAACAGCAGGATGACCATGAGCCAGCCCTGTGCTCTTGTGACCAAGAAGGCCAATGGCATCCTGGGGTGTATTCGAAGGATTGTGGTCAGTAGGTCATGAGAGGTTCTCCTCATCCTCTGCTCTGCCCTGGTGAGACCACATCTGGAATATCGAGTCCAGTTCTGAGCTCCTCAGTTCAAGAAGAACAGGGAACTGCTTGAGAGAGTCTAGCACAGAGCCACAAGGACGATTAAGGGAGTGGAGCATCTCCCTTACAAGGAAAGGTAGAGGGAGCTGCGTCTCTTTAGCTTGGAGAAGAAGAGACTGAGGGGTGACCTCATTAATGTTCATAAATAAGTACAGTGAGTGTCAAGAGGATGGAGCCAGGCTCTGCTCAGTGACATCTAATGATAAGACAAGGGGCAATGGGTGTAAGCTGGAACATAGGAAGTTTCACTTAAATATGAGAAGAAACTTTTTCATGGCGAGGGTGACAGAACACTGGAACAGACTGCCCAGAGGGGTTGTGGAGTCTCCTTCTCTGGAGACTCCAGAGAAGATTCAAAACCCTCCTGGATGCATTTCTGTGTGATCTTATCTAAATGTTCCTGTTCCGGCAGGGGGATTAGACTAGATGGTCCTTCAAGGTCCCTTCCAATTCCTAACATTCTGTGATTATGTGCTTCTGTGATTCTGTGACCTTCTGTATACAAATAAGAAAGAAGAGTTTAGATCTGCTTGTCAAAGAAAACATAATTATTTAGTTTTCCAAGGAGCTGGTAAATAGTCTTTAAGATTTAAACTTGTCTCTCTTTATTAAAGCTGAGTGAAGGTGTTATGAGGTTGTTTCATCCACTTTGGCATCACAAAAACATCTGTAACACTTTTGTAGATAGCAATGTCCTGGTGTCTTGTTAAGGGGTGTAGCCGATTAACCATCATGGGTCTGGTTGAACTCAGGGTACTTAACTATCATGGTCACAGATTCACCAATAACGTAACATGCCCTCATTCTAGCTGCATTAAATGAGAACTATCTAACTAACATTGTTCCTGCTAGGAACAATACAAGTAAGTGCAATTTATTACAGCGACAGGTACACAGGTTCTTTGGATTGCTGGTGATAATCTACTGTCTTCAAAAACAAGCTAACATGCATGAAATAGAGAGGTACACAGCCTGCCAAATAATATATTAAAGGGCACAAATACTCTACAGAGATTTCTAAGTTTCCAAGGAGACACCTGATATAACTCAGTGTTCAAACCTCACCCGAAAGCATCCTGATGAGGGGTGGGAGGGGAGGATGAAGAGAGGCTTAGCCTATCAACTTATCCCAGAAGTCAGGATAGTATCTTCCCTTGTGATGATATCTTCCCCAATATCCCCCCTCTCTTAAGCCAATTTTTATTATATCTTTTAGGCAGAGATTGAATAACTCTACTAATACATACCTTTGTTATGATTGGTGCTAAATGTTCTTGCCTTTGTTTAAAGGTATAGGCTCCGAGAAATTCAGAATGCATGCTCAGTGAGGGGTGGTCGTACCTTGTGGGTAGCTTTTGGGATGGAGGTGTGTGTTGGCATTATAATGATATTATAAGGAGCAAAGTTCACCAAAAGGACAGCTTTTTGTCAAAAACATGTCAGGCTGTTGGCCCAGGGTAGCAGATGTACAGTTCCGACGTACCTTTGAGTTCCCATCTTATCGTGGAGCCTGGTCACGGTGCCTCCACTCCGCTCTACCTTCTGTACAGTTTCTTTTAGAGTCAGCACACCAGGTTACCCTACTGTGATAACATCTAAGGTTAGAGGCCTAGGGAAAATTTAGGTAATGCAGCCACACTCCACCCTGAAAGCTTCTTATTTTTCTTTAAAATGTGAAAATGAGTTTAATATTCCTAGTCACTTTAAGCATTTACTCCACACCTGGCTGTATGATGAAAAATTTAATTTATACACACTTGGCCAACTCTCAGAGCACCAACTGAAATGACAAAGATTTTTTGACCTCTCATTTCTGATAACCAGTTGATTTAGGTAATAAAAACCTGAGAGAGTCCACATGAGTTTAATGATTTTATACAAATAATTTTATTTTTTATTTTATTTATTTTAAGTAAGGGGAAACAAAGGCAGAAAAATTGGATGGTATAAGAGGTGGAAAAAAAAAAATAAAATAAAAATTGACCCAATTCCAGCATGCTTGTTTGGTAGGTGTAGAGGATATATGTTGTTCAGCAGTACTTCCCCGACTTGAACATTCGTATCTACTAAACTTCAGAGCAACTTTGACTTCTATTTAAACATCCTTCCTTTATTCCAAACATTTCAATTTTGGGAAATTCTATGGGTGGTAGCAGGCTAGATTGCTAGCTGAGATTAACAATTTGAGATTGTATATTATCATATTGATATATATATGTACATATATAAATTTAGTTTAATTAAACTAAACAGATTGTCTATTTTCATATGGGACTCCTATTTTTATGATTTTGTCTTTCTGAAGTCCACCATTCTGGTGTATCTGTGAATGCTGAATGTTGAATTCTTCCCTTCAAAATTCTGGAGTGACTCTGGAGAAACACTTCTTGAAAGCTATGTCCACTATCGTTCTATTACTGGTTAGCACTTTGATTCTGTAGTTTCTTTTCTGTATTATGTAGATCCTACCTTTGGATTTGTTGCAAGCTCATCTTTCTTTTAAATGTTAGTCAATTTTTCAGAAACACTTTAACAGTGTGGTGGTTTTACCCAGGTGGGCAGCTGAGCTCCATCACAACCACTCTCACTCTCCCTCCTAAAAGGAAAAGGGATGGGGGTGGGAGTGTGTGGGGGGAGAGAAAAAGGCACAAGGGTTGAGATAAGGACAGAGAGATCACTCAGTAATTATTGTCACAGGTAAAACAGACCCGGTATAGGGATATTAAAGCAATTTATTACCTATTACAAAGTTTGAGCACTGAGAAAGTAAAAACAAACAAACAAACAAACAAAACACTAAAACTAAAAACACCTTCCCCCCCCCCCCCCCCCTTTTCTACCTCCCCCTCTACCTGACTGGCAGAGGGGAGTGGGACATGGGGGTTGCATTCAGTTGTAACACTTTGTCTCCACTGCTCCTTCACGATCACTCTTTTCCCCTGCTCCAGTGTGGGGTCCCTCCCATGGGATACAGTCCTTCCTGAACATATGTGGGCTTCCTACAGGCAGCAGCTCTTCAAGAACTGCTGCAGTATGGCTCCGTACCATGGGGTCCATCCATCAGGAGCAAAGTGCTCCAGAACAGGTCCCCCATGGGCGGCAGCTCCCACCAGATCCCCTGTTCTTGTGTGGGATCTATCTATGGGCTGCAGCTCTGGCCTTGAGCCGACTTCTGTGGGGACTCCCTATGGCCTGCAGCCTCATTTAGGTCAAATCCACCTGTTCCAACATGGGCTTCTCCATGGGCTGTAGTGTGGAGATCTCCCATGCTCCTGTGCTCCACCATAGCACACATGAGCTACTGGAGAACATGTTTCACCATAGGCCACTGGGGAATTTCAGTTCTGGTGCCTTGAGCACCTTCTCCCCTTCCTTCTTAATTGACCTTGCTGTCTGCAGGGCTGTTTCTCACTTTTCACTCTCCAGCTGCTGTTGTGCAGCAGTTTTTTCTCCTTTCTTATCTGCTCTCACAGAGGAGCAAAGAACATCACTTATCGGCTTGGCTGTAGGCAGTGGCAAGTCCCTTTGGAGCTGACTGAAACTGGCCCTTAGGTAACATGGAGCAATTCTTCTCACAGAGGCCTGCAGCCCCCGGGGGGGGGGGGGGGGGGGGGGGGGGGGGGGGGGGGGGGGGGGGG
>CM021763.1:47376191-47387856 GCA_011075105.1 Heteronetta atricapilla | reverse complement strand
AGTATGTAACAAGTCTATGTCAGAATATTTTCCTCAGCAACTCTATTGCCTTCAATCAAAATATCTATAAATTCTCTGAATAATTAAAATCCATCACTCAACAGATATACCTAGATGTCTGCTGCACTGAACAGTTTCCAAAAAGAAAACTAACTCCACTTTAGGGAGATCTCAGCTAAATTATAAATTTTGCATCAGTAAATTTCAGTTCTGTGCACATACATGTACAAGACTTCTGTTTAATGTGTAATATAGTTGAATACAGGGAGAATTTAAAGTAAAGACTTACTCTTCAAGCTTTATTCAATAAACATCTATAAAAATGCATTAATCAAATCCTTCATATATATATCAGATTTCTTATTACTTATGAGCTTAAAGAGGGAGAAAAAGCTGTTGAATTAAATGTATTCAATTATCATCAGAATGGGATACTGATTCTTTTCTTCCTCTTTTAATAAGCTCTTATAATAGCTTCTACATCCTGCTGAAGGAAGAGTTTGAGAAATGGAGAAATGAGTCCATTGGAAATTAGCCATCTTGTATCTCTTTGGAATTAAACTTATGATTAATAAATACGGATTACAGAACTAAATTCATTGTTGTTTCATGGATTTTTGGATGGAAACAGCATGTGAATACTATATACATGACAGCTCTGAAATGTATTTTTATTTCTTTTGAAATTAGCTTTTAGAAATACGGTAAAGGAAACAGGCTTTTTAATTCTAAATTTAGGCCATACCCTAAGGGTCAATAGTAATTGAAGACAACAAGTCAGTATGCCCTGCAATCTTCACGTCTCATTATTACTTTAGCAAACTTTAATAAACATCAGTTTAAATCTTACTATTTTGTGTAATAACAAAGATTTTATATTAAGAAATCCTCAGATCATTCAATCTGTTGAGCATGTTCAAGCCTTTTCTTGTTTTGGTTCAGAGTCTAGAAAATGTAATAAAGCCACATTCTTGTAAAAGCCCTAATAAAAGCTCAATTTATTGAGCTTTTTTTGAACACTTCTATGCCAATGTCAATATAATATATGTATTCGTAACGTGTTTTTTTTCACTGAGGAAGCTATTTCACATTAGAGTAATAGGATTTAAGACTAGTAATAATTCTGTTGCATATTTGTATACGACGGTATCTATAGATTTCAGAATATACTCCAATTAACATTCTTTTCAAGAAACTGCCACTTGTATAAAAATAATTGTTCGAAAATACTTCAAATAGAGATTTGTATTTGTAAAATTTATAAAGTTATATTTCCCTGATAAAGGAAAAATGACCAGTTGTAAAGTCTCAGACTCATCTACAACAAGTATGCCTTTCTGTAAGGAAGATGCTGGGTACATGATCATTGTACCTAGCTAAGGATTTTGACCACAGTAATTCATATTGTGTCTAGACTGTGCTTACATATCTGATTGCAAAATCATACCAAAATGTAACTTTAAGTAGCCATCCAGCTGTAGAAGCCTGCAATCCAGTTAGTTTAGTTAGTCTTCAGTTATTTTAGTCCACTGTTCTCCTATCTGAAATATCAGATAGTGTATATTATCAAACCTCAGATTAAAGTAAATTCCAGGGTCCTGAAGGAATTGACTGATGTAGTTGCCAAGCCTCGCTCCATCATACTTGAAAAGTCATGGCAGTCAGGTGAAGTCCCCAGTGACTGTAAAAAGGGAAACATCACTCCCATTTTTAAAAAGGGTTGAGAAGACCTGGGGACCTACAGACTCACAAACATCACAGCTGTGTCTGGGGAGATCATGGTGCATATCTTCCTGAAAGTATTGTTAAGGCACATACAGAACAAGGAAACCATCCAAGACTATCAGGTGTCCAAAACTGCACACACTACTTGAGGCGAGGCCATATCATCACATAGTAGATAGAGAGACATGTACAATATTTAACGATTGATCTTTAATCTGGGTTTGGTCTTAAAAAAGCTAGCAGTTCAAGCATTACTTTCTGAGCAAGATTTAAAATAAATGCTCAAAAAAAGTAAAATAGGAATAGCTTTGAGTTGCCTTATGTTTGATCTGTGGTTAGCCACAAACTTTCTATTAAAGCATCCCCAAGATAACATTACGATATAAAATGTTGGCTGTTCTCTGTATAAGCACCTTTATTTACCTGATTTAGGTATGACTCAGAGTACCCTTAGGAACAGAATAGCTAGTCAAATGAACAAGCAAGTGTATCAAAAGTTGTATCTAGAGCACTTAACTGAAATTCCTGAAGTCAAATGGTGTAAATAAGTCAATCTGTGGTTTTGTTTTAGGCTATGATTCAGTACTAATCAATATTTACCAGGTACAGTAGACTACTTGGAAGCCATTTATGGCTTTCTCTTTGTAAGCTAATAACAACAATCGATTTACTTTCTTTAGATTTGGTTTGAAACTGGGTTTGGTCTTTCATTTTTTTCTGTCTTGGGTGTAGACATCAAAGACTTGCTCCATTTCCATGTCATAAGTAAAAAAGGAGAAGTTATCATTCATGTCTTTTCAGGATCTGACTTATTTTTTTATTTCAATGTATTTATTTTTTATTATTATTTTATTTATTATTTTATTTTTGTTTTATTTTATTTTTGTTTTATTGCAATTCCTAAATAAGCATTTTGTCTTAGAGAATAGGATTCTATTCTGCATAGGTGACCTTCTAACTCTTAAGTAAAATCAATGCCACCTAACAACTTTCAAGATAAGGTTAACGGCTGCTTACTGCCAGGTACTGGATGAAATATTTTCAGCCCTCATTGTCCGTGATCTATCCTGAAGAGTCTAGTCTAAAGGACCATTAAAAATCTTAAAATGATATTTTCTTCTTCTTTTTATATCCTTTTTCTTAATCTTGTTATTTATTTATTTACTTATTTATTATTATTCTTGGTACAAAGGACGTGAAGAATTTTTGTGAAGGGTGTTGTAGATAATGAAGTTGTTAGAGAATAGGTATAGACAGCTGAAATAGAAAAGTTTGGTGAAGGTCAGATGACTTGAACAGTCTACAGTAATCTTGAAGCTCCTCTTAAATTTCTGCATAAGACTACTGTCTTTCAGACAGCTACATTCATATAATGTTCCCTGCAACAAACAAACAAACAAACATTTTAGGTCTTTTAAAAAGCAGTATTTTTATTGACCCTTTCAGAAGGTAGCCAGTTTTGTATTTAAGGCTGTCTATTTTCTGGTAGATCCACAAATTCTGAAAATCCTATATGTAGATTAGATATCCATAACTGACATTTTAGAAAGTTCAAAGTGAGTTTTTGAGTGAATTCTGAAAATAACAAACAAGTGAACAATTTATTTGTTTGGAACTTTAGGAGTTAAAATCTTTGTGAGAGATTTTGTGTGGGAGACACACTATGTGGGCTACAGAGAAAACAAGTTTGATTCAGTACTGCAGAACATGATCACTGAACATAGTTCATTATTCCACTCCTATCACACTTTTCACACAGGACTCCCACTTCTATTTACTAGACAAGGGAAAAACTACCCAGATAATTACACAGGAAAGCTTCTAATAATTCATAGCTGAAAAGTCCTTATTCTAGGTAAAAATAAACATGTATGTTAATATTATATATGTATTATTTCCTCTTTGTTTGACTGAATTTCTATAATATAGACTGTGTGAGAACCAGACAGAACCTAGGTGATAAGACCGCTGTCTTGTAACTCATCTCCTTCATAGCCATTAAAGATTCTGTTTATTGAAACTGCAACATTATAAATTATTTTACAGGTTGTAGGACAGTTTCTAGCATGTTGTACTTCAAATCAGATGAAAGACTGTCAGTAACAGAAATTTCTCTGCTATAGCTGATTTATGTTCCCTCTGTTTCCAGATGAAGTTCAGCATTCAGAGTTTTATGCCTGAAGTAGTTATGAAGCTTTCATTAAAAAAGCAGAAGTGAAATAAACAAGTTAATAAAGTCTCTCTTTAAAGAGAAATAGTTTTCTGTGTTAACTGAGATTTTAACAATGAAAGTCTCTTTCAAGATGGTGATGATCATTACCTTCATTTTAAGAAGAGGATCATGAAAGTTAAGTCCTCAATAATTCTTTGAGTTTTCTCCTCAGCTGGTAGTATTTTTATTATTATTATTATTATTATTATTATTATTTTTATTATTATTATTATTATTATTTTGGTCTTCCTATCCTTTGAAAAGATCTTTGCAGTTTTATATTAAGCAACGAGTTATTTCTATCACACCTCACAATGATGGCAGTGACCATTCATGATATGAATGGTATTGGAGGATATGATTATCTTAATAATTACAAATGTTTAATTTTATTGGGAAAAAAAAAAAAAAAAAAAGTTGGTGAGTAAAGCCTTGCTTTACTTACTTTACCCCTGAAGAAATAATTACAGGTATTATGGCAAGATGCCATAACACCATTAATAGTAGTTCCAGCTCCTCAACTTATTTTTTTTATTATTATTATTATTTTTAGAAGCTTTACTATTTTTTAATTCCATCGTCTGTATCTCTTCTTTAATAATGATAGGGGTACTCAGTGTTCATTTCAAATTATTGTCAAACAACAGTACTTGTAAACCATTAGTCCTGGGTGAACATTGATCTGAAATTCCCTTGAGTGATTTAGAAAATATAGCTAAATATATAAGTCTACAGAAAAATTAAAAATCCCATCATAGTTCATATCCATCTGGCACTGCCTTAATGATCTCAACATTTGTGCAGTCAGTTCTGAAGTTCTGTTGATTGCCTAGCTACATTAAAATAGGATCCCACAAATGATTTTGTTTCATGAAAATTGCAGTGGCTGTGTAGTAAGCTGTAAGTTTGAGATGATATTTTGACAAGTGCTCTTTGATATTCCCATTTATCAAAGTTTCTTGTCATCTTAAAGATCATTATGCATTACAGTTTTTCTGTTTTCCCACCATGATGAGAGATGCCTGTAGGCTGAGGGAAATGTTTTATTATAAAGAAAGAGATAAGAGCACCATTACTAAGATACACAAGTGCATGACAGTAATTTTGTTCTTTATTATAAACTCAATGATTTGAAACTACAGTTGACTCTTAAAGTAGCTCATAAAAATCTATTCAAACAGTTCAGTAGCGTAAACATGGTTGTGGTGTGAAAAAAACAAAACAAAACAAAACAAAACAAAACAAAAAAAAAACTAAATACATCTTACAACTCTGTAGTTGAATAAAGGCGTATGAAAACACTAAATGAAAACTACACTTTATATTGGCATATATCAAATTATACTTCATGCAAAGTGCTATTATACTCTTCAGTCTCTCATATCACCAGACTAAGAAACAGTCTTGTTCAGAATGATCATCCATTTGATTAAAAGGACTATATAAAAGATTGATCAAGAAAATAAGACTATTAAAAAATCCTGTTCTGATACATGCTTACATGGATGGAGATCAGTCTTTCTCTCTGCCAGCTGGTGAACAGGTTGCCCAGAGAAGTTGTGGATGCCCCATCCCTGGAGGTGTTCAAGAACAGGTTAGATGAGGCCCTGAGCAATCTGATCTAGTGGGTGACGTTTTTGCCTATGGTAGGGGGTTTGGAACTAGATGATCCATTCCAACCTGAGCCATTCTGTGACTGTATGATATACTAATGATTAGTCTTGTATTATGTCAGAGATATGAAGGAACAGGAACAGATTAAAAACAAACAAACAAACAATATAAGAATATATGCACAGAAGAGTCAGTATGGGTCTATGACTATGACCCAAGGATAAAACATCACAAAGGAAGGACCAGAAACATGCTACAAACTGGTCTCAATGCATTTGTGAAGATATGTGTATGTATGTATGTATGTATGTATGATTATGATTATGATTATGATTATGATTTTGTCATTACAAATGTCATTACATCTATAGATCAGGTATTTGTTAGTATGAAGGTAACTACTACGAATTCACCCCAAGACTTCCAGCAAATTCTTTAAAATAATACCAAGAAAAAAATATATATAGCTTCCTCTGGGTGTTTGTCTAGATTCAGTTATACTCATGACACACCTGAGACCCCTGTGTGATATTCAAAAATATTCTGTTGGTATATGCCACCTAAAAAAGAATGTAGCAATCTCAATTACAGAGTAGAAGAGACCACCGTCTTTGAAGAGATGAATCCATTACAAAATGTAATAATACAAAATCAGTTGGTCATACTCTCCTAAATAAACTGCAAACAACATCAGAATATGTACTAGAAGCTCAGTGCATGTTATCATGTAAATCCACTTGGGAAATATGGGTGTCATGCTACAGGTGACCTCTTATTATTAATATTGTTGTTATTGTTATTATTGTTATTGTTGTTATTATTATTGTAAAATTATTGTTCCATTTATTTATGTATTTGTTTTTTTGTTGTTTGTTTGTTTGTTAAATCATATCACTGTGATATAATCTCTATCTGTACCGAAGAGCTTTGTTCTCCACATATGAGAGTTAAGACACAATCACAGGCACATATGTCATTTCTTTTGTTTCCAAAATATCATTCCCTTTTAACTCTGAAACAATGTTAAAAGAGAAACTTGTGAAACTGTAAAATATATTTAGGGGACTAGGGGAATAATAATAATAATAAAAAAAAAAAGAATGGAAGAAGAAAAATAAAAGAAAAAAAAATTTGTATTTGGTATTAGCTAAAATGTTTTACTTATGTGTTACCATAGGCTTTGTATATGGTCATAATTATAATCATTATCATAATTGGTTCAGATAAAAAGAAATAATCCTCCCTAATGTGTATCTGAGTCCTCAGTTATGGGGGAGCCTAATTTATGTTTAGCTATAAATCTGTAACTATGCATGAACAGATGCTGCTTCAGACTTGGTAGCGTGGAGGAGAAATAACATCAGAACCATGACTGTACTGTGTGATGCACAATAACAGTCCCAATGCAAAAGCTTTATGTATAATAATACAGATTCTGTTGTCATCATTATCTGCTGTCCTGGCAAATCTACCTCTGGTTAGAAATCTAGACTCTGTTAAGAGCCAATTCTTCAAGCATGCCATTGGAGTTAAACTGTCAGCTATGTTTGTAATAGAGTAATCTATAGGTAAAGATATAAATTCCATTCCAATATACTGAGCAACTGATTCTAGTCAGTGACAGCTTTTCCAGAATTCTTTACAGAACCTGATTGAAGGCAAGGAGTCACTGTTTTAGAAGCAAAGTTTTTAAATTAAATTCAAAATTAATTAATTATTATCTTTTTGTTCTGTCTTTTCATCTTGTTCCCACTATTTGCTTCATCTTGACCTGACAGAAAGCATCTTTAAGAAATATAGATTCTGTATTTTTATTTATGTATTTATTTATTTCAGTGCCTTAAGTTAAAAGTAATGTGGCATAATGACCACAGGGACACAAGGGTTCTTTTTAGCTCAGTAACTGCTACTTCTTTATTAAGGGCATAACTTCAACTTCAGCCCCCTATTAAGGACAAGCTCCCCTCTTATACCATTCACTCCACATCAGTACTTCTCCGCTAACTATTCATTGCTCAACAACTTTGCCTGGCAATACCAAACACCCAGCAACTTCCATGCCTTAACAACTGGAGAAAAAGCAGTCTGAAACAGCAAGGCATCTCCTGAATCACCCTTCTAAAGTTTTACATTCCTCCTGGCTTCGTTGTTAAGAGTCCAATGTTATCACCAGCCACGGGGCTTGTTGACCCCCTTGACCACACTACCACAAAGTGACAGCTTCAGTTCTGTAGTTAGAAAATATGGGAGTATAGGGTCTAGCAAATAAGACTAACAAGTGTTTTCACTTCCTATGTAGAGGCAGACAGAATATAAAAATTTGATATCTTATCAGATAGATAGTACTTCATATGGAAACTGATAAATTTAATTTTGAATTGAAAAATCTGGCAACCAGTGAAGTACTGTAAGTTAAAATTCCACGTATTTTAGATTTCCCTTAAGATAATATTAAGATAACAAGTGATTTTTATGTATAAACATTCTTCTTGAAAATATCACTCATTTTTCCCTATTGACATTCACAGTCCTCAACATGTCTTCTTTTATCAGCAGTGCTTGGCTTCTAGATTTACACTGAAATGATTTATTGAATTTTATTGTTCTCCTAATTGTTTTTAATTACTTTAAAATTCTATAAAGTACTTCAAATAACTTCTTATGTTCTGAAAAGTGAATTTAATTTTGGCAAAAGTTGCTAAACATACAGAAGAATTACAGCAAGTAATAGAAGGATATCAGTTTTCCACCACTGCCAACTTACCTATTTGAAATCTGACCCACAAGTATAGCCACTGTGAAAACAATAATTCAAACCAATTTATTTTTTAGTTCTATGAAGATTTTTTTTGTGCCACAGTTAAAATGAGGTCAGCTGATTTGTGTGTCTACATACCGACATGTATATATTTGTGTAAATAGGTGTATATATGAGCATTAAATTGGTACACATATATATGACCTGTCTGTAAGACAGGTCATAGAAGAACATCAACTTATACTTGAGAGTCCCCTGTCTTCAAATCAATGAAAATAAACTTGTGCTTTCAGTCAGCACAAATCACTGTATAGCCACAACCTTATGACGATAATTTACATAAGCTTTATTAATTTATTATTATTATTGTTATTATTAAAGATTTTCAGTCTGGATTTGTACATTCATTTGACTTGCAGAGGTATGCAGTAAACAAAACCAATTATTTTAGACAGATAATTAAGAGTCTGCTGTGTATAACTTTGGCTGTATAAGCTGTACATGCTTACTTTAATTTTCACGTTCTCCTGTTCAACAGTTTTGTAGAAGACAATATATATATAAAAAAAACACCTTATGTCTTCTCCAAAACTAGACTTACTGAAAGCAGCAATCTCAATGGAATATTCATTACCTTTTTAAAATGATAATACATAACTAGGAAAAGAGAATAGAACAAGCAAGGGGTATCATTCAGATAAATCTGAATCATTCAGATTCAGATAGATCTATCTATCTATCTATCTATCTATCTATCTATCTATCTATCTATTATATCTAACTTTAAGAGGAAAATTTCAGCCTTATCTAATTTATGTAGCTATAAAGGAATACTAGATTTATATCTATATCTATCTATATAGGTTATGTGCAAAAATGTCTTTGCAAATCAAAGAGTATGTATGATTTTCTTGCAAAGGAAAAGAATGGTTTAATAGTTTTCATGTTCAATAAGAATATATTTTAGAAGTGTGTACCTGTAAAATCATATTATGCATCTATCTTGGGAACCTTTTTGAATTTATTTAAACTTAAAGAATTAAGCACAGTGTATTTAGAAGCACACATATATTTATATTTTTATAGACGTATAGATTTCAGAAAATACTGTTTTAAACCTGTATAAATAACAAAAAAGTCAAGAAGTGGAACATGAGAGTGCAGTAAACACTAAATGCGATCACTTTGTTATAGAGAACCAAAGGGTTAAGTGTGTTTTACACCAGTCCTAGGTGTTTTTATTTTAAGCTTTCTACCTAGAGGTCACCTGCAGGCAATAATAAACAGAGAGGACTCTATTTATTTGCTTTACTTTGACTAATAAAAAGTATAAAGTGATTTATCCATCTTCTGGATATGCTGTGAAGAAAGGCTTTCTCACCATTTTTGTTTAGTACTAGCCAGTATAGACTGCATTTTGCTCTGGCCACTTGGGCTACTTCCATACAGATGGACATTAGTTTCCCCTCACTAAATAGATGAGTAGAAACATGGTATGACATTGAAGGAATTAATTGTCCTTAGTGAGCTCTTAGTGTATGCATGTAATGATAGGCAGGTAATGCATTGAGACACCTGTATCAGAGGGGAAAAGAAAGCCATGACATTACTGTAACAGTCAAATGAAAAGAAATATTGTGACTCAGCAAGCAAGTGATCTCAGAAAGGGACTATTGTATGCTGGTGTCCTGAAAGAAGAAGGGAGAATCAGTAGAGTTCAGGTTACTAAAAGCTCAAGTTCATAACTGAGTTCAAAACTCAGTTCGTAACTGAGTACTTCAGGAATGCTGTCTTTTTTTTTTTTATTTTTATTTTTATTTTTATTTTTTTTTTCTCTTAACAGAAGATACAGAGGAGAACAAGATCCTCTTTATATGTTTTGAGCTTCTATTCTTGTTTTGGACATGTCCTCAATAGTGAATGGTTGGAGCTTTATTAAAATATAATGTAAAATATAAAATATAATTTATATAAATATAAATATAATATAAATATGTCTGTGCTGCATATTCTTATTGCAGTACTGCATAAAGAAGTATACTGATGCAGGTTAAATCTTGAAGAAAGGAATACAACTAGGTCAGCCTGGGTATACATTTCTAAAAAGTGTGTCCTCTTAGTCAAAGCAGAACAAACACAATGTACATTTTCAAGTCTAGTAGTTACTCCTTTTGCTTATGTTAGTGAGGTCTTTAACTTTTTGTGAAGCACTGGAATTTGATCTAATTCTTATTTATGTATCCATTTAGTGTTACAGAAGACTATGATGTAGTTACTTTAAAATAAAAACTTTTGGTTGGTGATATCCTGCAGTTGTTTTGACATGACAGTTTAAAATAAAGTCTGAATCTCATTTACAACTGGGGGATTCCTTTAAGAAATTCTTCAGTTGATCTGTAAATACATTGCAGATATCAGAGAGATTTATCAAAAATATTTTAGTATTGATAAAAAATAGATAAGAGGCTCTTTCAGAAATTAGAGTTTAATTATAATATGATTTTATTTTTACTCTGTTTTCAAAACTATTTTTCCTTACTTGCTCAAAATAATGTTTACGTAGTTGTGCTGTGTAGAGATCCAAATCCTAGAAAAGTAGAATATACTAGTGTTCATTAGCTATATGCAGATTCCAGAACTTTTCAATAAAGTTCAGAAGTATAATACAGTGCATCCTTTGCTCAAATTTTATGCAGTAGTTCATAATAGAAACTTTAATCCACTGATGTTGTAAGCACAGAAGGTAGCTCAGGCTAACTGCCAGAATACTATCTCATCAATGAATATTTTTCATATATTCAGTGTTGCATGCTTACTTAATTGAAAACAATATCAAATGTGATTCACATTTGATGTGAACAGTGCTTGTAACGCATTCCTAGTAGAGTATGAGCCTTGGGAAAACAGTTCTGCTCACAGAACTGCTCCCGTAATGTTACAATACAATATTATTGAAAAGGATACTGAACCCCAAGCACTATAAATGCAAAAATGTGTTGTGATACATTAATAACTAAAATAACAGTATAAGAATGATCTCAATTGAAACTGAGTTTATTTTGACTTTAACCTTTCCCAGGAAGCTGTAGCTTTCTCTTAGGCTTTACCATTGCTCGCTGCTAGAGCAAGCTGAAATCAACAACTTAACAAGGTCATGTCAAAACTTGTCCACTGCTCTAAGGATTCTGGGGCAATAGTACTTTTGTACAGTTTTGTCTCCTAGTAGTCCCCTAAAAATACTCTTCACTTATTTGACTGTCTAAAAAAAACACCCCTTCAAATGTCTGCGAAATTCACTCATGCCTCACAGCACTGTCTGGAACACTTATATAGTTCCAATTCTTTATTTTTTATTA
>CM021763.1:47347683-47376091 GCA_011075105.1 Heteronetta atricapilla | reverse complement strand
TATATATATATATATATATATATATATAACTATTAATTCCTCACACCGTGTCCAGTAGTTCATCATGTGCTGTGCATTTAACTAAACCTGTCTGGGGAACAGCTGTCTGTTGCAACACTAACCTCCATAAAAATTAACCAATATGAAAAAAATGCTATTGAGCAGAACAAATTGTAGCTGACCATTACCATCTATGTTCAGAATCTACTTGTTGGCTTATGGACATTGTCTTTTTCTATGAAGTTCTGATTTTAGATCTGTTAGGTAGAAATACTCTAATTGTTGAAAATTCATAACTACTGCAGAATATATAACAGAACATATAACAGAAGCCTTATACAGCTTTTGATGTGAAACTTTTGCAAAATGACAAAAAAAAATATTAAACCATGACACTGGTTTTAAACTATGACAAGCAAGATAATATTGTTGCTTTTCATTCTCTTTGCTGTTATAGGTGAAGGTGGTCTATAGTGCCTTAATTGTAAGCTTGTCAAGTTCTCCCATGACTGTGAAGTAAATTCTTCTGTTATGTTTGCATCCATCTTTCTGTCCATCTGTCCTGATTAGTCGGAGGCTAAACATATGAGGAATACACCTCATATGAAGCATTTGCTTTCTCTACTCTGAGTTCACTGAAGTGTTATGAAGAACTGTGACTTACAAAACTCTCCAATTGTGCTCATCATGGTTCAAAATTATCTTCCATACCAATAGGCAGGGATCAGTTGAGTTTCTTTTGTGTATGCTCTCAAAGCAGTAGTCATTTTACCATTATATAAACCATTTACATTCCTGTATTAATAATTGTATGAAATTAGTGACATGTTTTTTATTACTTATTATGTTCTTATGCTTCATTCTGTGTCATTTCTGTGGAAGATGATAGCATTAATATCCTGTCAGACAATTATCATTAATGCTATGACAATTTCTTTACACTTCAGCAAAATATCAATAAGTAATATACTCTGATCAGCTTGTCAAGTTATGGAGAAAAAACATTGTGATGGGGTTGTCACAGAAGGTGTCTTCAGTAATATACAAAGAATGAATGTAAGAAGGAGTAATACGTCAGAATGAAAATGAAAATATCCTGATAGTTTTGATAAGATAGATATATCACCTGGTTTATTAATGAAAGAAACTACATCTGTAGTTAATCTTAAAAAAATCTTCACAAACTTAATCTTAAATATGTACACATTTGGGGAATTAGAATTTTTTAATATACTGATTGACAACAGTTGTATCATCTGATCTAGTTTTTCCACGGGTACTTATAACATGAATCTGAAATGTCTAATAACAAAAATACAAAATATATTTTATGGACTATTATATATTTTATGGACTATTACAACAAATGTGAATACATAAATATATATATTTATATATATATATTGGGTTATTTATATACATAGAATAATAGAATTATTTGGGTTGAAAGGGACCTTAAAAACATCTACTTGCAATCACCATTACATGAGAAGGGACACATCCTCTAGACAATGTTGATCAAAGCCCCATCCAACCTCGTCTTAAACATTTCTGGGGAGGGGACATCCACAAGTTCTCCGGTCAACCTGTACCAGTGCCTCAACACCCTCTGAGAAAATAATGTCTTCCTTATATATAACCTAAACTTACTCTTTTTTTTTTTTTTTTTTTTTTTTTTTTTCAAATTCATTACCACTTCCTAGTAAAGAGGACCTCTCCAGCTTTCCTTGCTGAGTGTGCACTCAATCCCACTGTCCATATCACTGACAACAATGTTAAATAGTGCCAGTCTCAATACTGACCCCTGAGGATTTCCACTAATCACTGAATATTTGAACATTGACCCATCAACTACAAACCCTCGAGTGCAACCATCCAGCCAATTCCCTACCCAAAGTGATCTATACAATCAAATCTACATTTCTCCAAGTTAGACACAAGGATATCATGGCAGACAGTGTCAAATGCTTTTCACAAGTCCAGGTAGATTACATCAGTTGTCATTTCCCCTATCCAACCAATGCTGTATTCTCATTGTAGAAAGCCCCCATATTTGTCAGACATAAACTGTCCTTAGAGAAGCCATGTTGCCTATCTTTGCCAAGGACTTTTCAGCTCCTCGCTCTGTCCTGCCAGCAGGCAGGCTGGGGGGGCAGCAAGAGCTGGGAGGGGACAGACGCAAGACAGCTGACCCAAACTGGCCAAAGGGCTATTCCATACCATCTGACGTCATGCTGAACAATATATAGGGGTGGCTAGCCAAGGTGGGGGGCCGGCTCTCGGGGTTGGGCTGGGCATCGGTCAGCGGGTGGTGAGCAATTGCACTGTGCATCACTTGTTTGTACATATTATTATTATTATTATTGTTATTATTATTATTATTTTCTATCTTAATAAACTGCCTTTATCCCAACCCACAGGCTTTACTTTCCCGTTTCTCTACCCCATCCCAGAGAGGGAGGGGGGAGGGTGAGCGAACAGCTGTGTGGTGTTTAGCTGCCGGTCGGGTTAAACCACAACACCATGATGGGATCTATCCTCAGTTTCCTCTTCTCCAGGCTGAAGGTTGCCTCTCCGAGATGATTGGCTCCGGGGCAGATGCGTTCCACAGCAGAGCGGGGGATTGGGCCAGGCAGGGCTAATTTTTCCGGCATCGAGCCTACTCGAGGGAGCTGACAGGACCTGGCAGACCTCATGAGGGAGGCTGACCAGGCCTAGGTGGAGCCAGCAGCACCCCCTCCCTGGCCATTCAAAAGCTGCCCCTAGGGAACGCGAGCGACCAGGAGCGTGGCAAACAGCGCGGGCAAACAGGGTGTGGAGCATCAGAAGGGAGTGGCGCGGCAGTTAGCGCAGCAGTTCGTACAGGAAGGGCTGAGCACTCTCCCCCGCCCATACGTAACACCTCCTCAATGACAGACGTTAGATAGACTGCAATGGTCTCCACCAGGCTCGGTGTGCTCACCAGAAAGACGGTACACACCCAGACCGGCTACCCATTCAAAAATGCAGCAGTTCAGGTCACCGGATGCAGGGAATGTCTGAGCCTGTTGCTGTCATTGGCGGGAGGCAAAGAAACTATGTGCGTGAGGTGTGAGCAGGTGGATGACCTGGTCTGCATGGTGGTGGAGCTCAAGGAGGAGGTGGAGTGGCTGAGGGATATCAGGGAGTGTGAGCGGGAGATAGACTGGTGGAGCAACTCCCTGCAGGGCCTCAAGGAGAGGTACCAAGGTGAGACCCCCCAGATGGGGGTGGACCCCCTGCCCTGACGCCGTCGGGCAGAGAGAGGGGACCTGGGAGTTGAGGAGGAATGGAAACAGGTCCCTGCTCGACATCACAGGAGATGCTCTCCCCCACCGGCCCCACCTTCCCAGGTGCCTTTACGGAACAGGTTTGAGGCCCTGGAGATTGAGAGACCAGTGGCTGAGGAAAAGGTAGAAAGTGTACCCAGGAGGATGCCTAGGGCAAGGAAGTCAACTCCACGCCTCAGGACTGCCTCCACCAAGAAAGAAAGAAAGGTTATCGTTGTGGGAGACTCTCTCCTCAGGGGAACAAGAGCCTTATTTGTCGGCCTGACCCTACCCGTAGGGTAGTCTGCTGCCTACCTGGGCCCAGGGTCAGGGACGTTGCCAGGAAGCTTCCCAACCTGGCTTGCCCCTCTGACTATTATCCTCTTTTGATAGTCCAGGCTGGCAGTGATGACATTGAAGAAAGAAGGCTCAAGGCTATCAAACGAGACTTTAGGGGGCTGGGATGATTAGTGGAGGGAGCAGGAGTACAGCTGGTGTTTCTGTCTATCCCTGCAGTGGCAGGGAGAAGTACAGGACACAAAAAGCCCGCCTGATAAACACATGGCTCAGGGGCTGTTGCCAGCACAGAAATATTGTTTTTTTTGGCCATGGGGCGCTTTACTCGGCACCCGGCCTGATGGCTGCAGACGGGTCCCTGTCTCCAAGGGGAAAAAGGATCCTGGACCAGGAGCTGATGGGGCTCATTGAGAGGGCTTTAAACTAGGTATAATGGGGGATGGGGCTGCAACAAGGCTTGTTGGAGCAGTGCCAGGGGGAACAATGGCAAGGCCGGGGAATAAGGCAATGGCCCAGCTGAAGTGCATTTACACTAATGCACGCAGCATAGGTAACAAACAGGAGGAGCTGGAAGCCATTGTGCAGCAGGCAGGCTATGACTTGGTTGCCATCACGGAGAGGTGGTGGGACCACTCTCATGACTGGAGTGCTGCAATGTCTGGCTATAGGCTCTTCAGAAGGGACAGGCAGCACAGAAGGGGTGGTGGTGTGGCTCTCTATATTAGAGAATCTTTTGATGTTGTGGAGCTCAAGGCTGGGAATGACAAGGTTGGGTCCCTTTGGGTTAGGATTGTTGGGAAGGCCAACAAGGCTAGTGTACTGGTCGGGGTCTGTTATAGACCACTGAACCAGGATGAGGAGATGGATGAGGAGTTCTACAGGCAGCTGACAGAAGTTGCAAAATCGTTGGCGCTTGTTCTCATGGGAGACTTCAACTTCCCTGACATATCCTGGAAGCACAACACAGCCCAGAGAAAGCAGTCTAAGAGGTTTCTGGAGAGCATGGAAGATAGCTTCCTGACACAGCTGGTTAGTGAGCCTACCAGGGGTGGTGCCCCACTAGACCTTCTCTTCACAAACAGAGAAGGACTGGTGGGAGATGTGGTGGTTGGAAGCTGTCTTGGGCAGAGTGACCACAAAATGGTGGAGTTCTCTATTCTTGGCAAGGCCAGGAAGGGGACCAGCAAAACCGCTGTATTGGACTTCCGGATGGCTGACTTTGAGCGGCTCAGGACTCTGGTTGGTAGAGTCCCTTTAGAGGTGGTTCTGAAGGGCAAAGGCAGTCCAGGAAGGCTGGGCACTCTTCAAGAAGGAAATCTTAATGGCACAAGAGTGGTCTATCCCCACATGCCCAAAGACGAGCCGACGTGGACGAATACCGGCCTGGCAAAACAGAGATTTGCAGCTTGAGCTTAGGAGGAAAAAGAGGGTTTATAATCTTTGGAAAAAGGGCAGGCCACTGAGGAGGACTACAAGGATGTTACGAGGCTGTGCAGGGACAAAATTAGAAAGGCCAAAGCTCATCTGGAGCTCAATATGGCTGATGCTGTTAAAGACAACAAAAAATCTTTTTACAAATACATCAGTGCAAAATGGAGGACTAAGGAAAATCTCCATCCTTTACTGGATGCGGAGGGAAACCTTTTTACAAAAGATGAGGAAAAGGCAGAGGTGCTTAATGCCTTCTTTGCCTCAGTCTTTAGCGGCAATACCGATTGTTCTCTGAATACCCAGTACCCTGAGCTGGTGGAAGGGGATGAGGAGCAGAATGTGGTCCTCACTATCCACGCAGAAATGGTTGGCGACCTGCTCCAGCACTTGGATGTGCACAAGTCGATGGGGCTGGATGACATCCACCCGAAGGTACTGAGTGAACTGGTGGAGGAGCTGGCCAAGCCGCTTTCCATCATTTATCAGCAGTCCCGGCTATCGGGGGAGGTCCCAGTTGACTGGCGGCTAGCAAACGTGACGCCCATCTACAAGAAGGGCTGGAGGGCAGACCTGGGGAACTGTCAGTTTGACCTCAGTGCCAGGGAAGCTCATGGAGCAGATTATCTTGAGTGCCATCACACGGCACTTGCAGGGCACACAGGCAATCAGGCCCAGTCAACATGGGTTTATGAAGGACAGGTCCTGCTTGACGAACCTGATCTCCTTCTATGACAAAGTGACGCGCTGGGTGGATGAGGGAAAGGCTGTGGATGTGGTCTACCTTGACTTCAGCAAGGCTTTTGACACCGTCTCCCACAGCATTCTCCTCAAGAAACTGGCTGCTCTTGGCTTGGACTGGCATATGCTTCATTGGGTCAGAAACTGGATGGATAGCCAGGCTCAAAGTGTCGTGGTGAATGGAGTCAAATCCAGTTGGAGGCCAGTCACTAGTGGCGTCCCCCAGGGCTCGGTGCTGGGGCCGGTCCTCTTTAATATCATCATCGATTATCTGGATGAGGGCATTGAGTGCACCCTCAGTAAGTTTGCAGATGACACCATCTGGTGCATGTGTTAGGTGCATGTGTAGATCTGCTCGAGGGTAGGAAGGCTCTGCAGGAGGATCTGGATAGGCTGGACCAATGGGCTGAGGTCAACTGCATGAAGTTCAACAAGGCCAAGTGCCACATCCTGCACCTGGGGCACAATAACCCCAAGCAGAGCTACAGACTGGGAGAGGAATGGTTGGAAAGCTGCCTGGCAGAGAAGGACCTGGGAGTATTGGTTGATAGTCGGCTGAATATGAGCCAGCAGTGTGCTCAGGTGGCCAAGAAGGCCAACGGCTTTCTGGCTTGTATGAAAAGCAGTGTGGCCAGCAGGGCTAGGAAAGTTATCGTCCTCCTGTACTCGGCTCTGGTGAGACTGCACCTTGAGTACTATGTTCAGTTTTGAGCCCCTCGCTACAAGAAGGACATCGAGGTGCTTGAGTGAGTCCAGAGAAGGGCGATGAAGCTGGTGAGGGGTCTGGAGAACAAGTCCTACGAGGAGCAGCTTAGGGAGCTGGGATTGTGCAGACTGGAGAAAAGGAGGCTCAGGGGCGACCTTATTGCTCTTTGCAGGTACCTTAAAGGAGGCTGTAGTCGGGTGGGGATTGGTCTGTTCTCCCACGTGCCTGGCGATAGGACAAGGGGGAATGGGCTTAAGTTGTGCCAGGGGAGTTTTAGTTTGGATGTTAGGAAAAACTTCTTTACCGAAGGGGTTGTTAGACATTGGAACGGGCTGCCCAGGGAAGTGTTGGAGTCACCATCCCTGGAGGTCTTTAAAAGACGTTTAGATGTAGAGCTTAGGGATATGGTTTAGTGGAGGACTGTTAATGTTATGTTAGAGGTTGGACTCAATGATCTTGAGGTCTCTTCCACCCTAGAAATTCTGTGATTCTGTGAAAAATCCAAATAACTTCAGCCACTCTTCATACACTTTCCCCTCTACACCCTTTATCATTTTTGTTGCCCTTCTTTGGACAATCTCTAACAATTTTCTGTATTTTTTATACTGTGGGACACAAAACTGTACACAGCACTCAAGGTGAGGCCACAACAGAGCAGAATAGAATAGGACAATCTCTTCCTTTGTCCAGATAGCAATGTCATTCTTGATACACCCCAGGATACAGTTGTCACTCCTAGCTGCACAGGCACACTTCTGGCTCATGTTCAGCTTGCTCATGGCTCATGTTCTGCTGGCTCATTGTTCAGAATCCCCAGATCTCTTTCTGCAGGGCTGCTCTCAGAATCTCATCCCCTGGTCTGTGTGCCTATAACAGGGGTTGCCCCTTCACAGAAGCAGAATCCAACATTTGCTCTTGTTAAACTTTGTATTATTGGTGATTGCCCAGCTCTCTAATTTGTCAAGATCTCTCTGCAAGGCATCACCACCCTCGATGGAATCAACAGCTCCACCCAATTTGTTATCATCCATGAACTTGCTCAAAAAGCCTTCAAGTCTTTAATCCAAATTATTTATGGAAACATTGAAAGAGACGGATCCAAAAATGGAGACCTGGGTGTCCTGGTTTCAGCTAGGATAGAGTTAATTTTCCTCCTAGTAGCTGATAGGGTGCTATGTTTTGGATTAGCATGAGAAGAGTGCTGATAACATTCTGATATTTTAATTGTTGCACAGCAGTGCTTACACTAAGCCAAGGACTTTTCAGCTTCTCTCTCTGTCCTGCCAGCAGGCAGGCTGGGTGTGCAGCAGGATCTGGGAGGGGACAGACCCAGAACAGCTGACCCAAACTGGCTGAAGGGGTATTCCACACCATCTGACATCATGCTAAACAATATAGGGGTGGCTGGCTGGTATGGGGGGACCATCTGCTTGTGGATAGGCTAGGCATCGGTCAGCGGGTGGTGAGCAATTGCATTGTGCATCACTTGTTTTGTGCACTATTATTAGTATTGTTATTATTATTATTACTAGTTATTACTAAATAATAATAATAATAGCAATTATTATTGTTATTATTATTACTAATTAATTACTAGTAATTCTGCTAGTAATGTTGTCTGTATTACTCTTCTAACATATTAGTTTTCGTCATGAAATTTATAATTTTTGTTCACACAAATTAGTAATTATTATAGGTAAATTAAATAGGGGATTTCCTTTTTTAATCACTTTTGGAAAACAAAATAAAACACCCTTCCCCCCCAAGAAAAAAGCAGAAAAACCTCCAGAATCCAATTAAAATACTCTATTGACCTTTTCTTAAAAATGCCATTTAAAACAATATATTCTGTTCTTGGCTGCAGGAGGATTGGTAGTTGAATTTATACCGTAAGACAAAAATCTAAGTAGAAGCTCTTAAGCTTTAGACAATTCCACTTCAACGGGAGAAGTTTAACACACCCTTGCTTCAGGCAATATTTCACCAAATATAAGGACCAGGTATCCCTAAATCAGTTTCACTAAAGGAATAACTTTGCTGAGCAGATACTTATGTGCCTTCTGTCTTTAAACTTTTTCTTATATTTAGTATTCACTATTAGTGCTCACAAATAGTCTTTTGAGAGAAAAGATGAGAAATGCTTAGACACTGTAAAGGGAGCTTACAGGTCAGGGACTTTTGACAAATTAGCTCTTAGTTCACTACCATATACATAACCACTCTCATTTTAAGACAGGGAAAGTAGGTGCAGGATTGGTTAGATTCTTATTTTTGAACTGTGAGGAAAACAGGTCTTTGCAGAGTTTTCAGGGCTGGAGTATGTTTGCAACATTTCTACAGCTGTCTTTTTTTTTTTTTTTTTTTTTTTTGGCACTACAGAAATTGCTAGACATTATTCCTGTTTGACAGGATACAGCTCTGTTTTTAATGCCAAACATTCAGTGAAGCTTAAAAACTAGTTGACACCTACAAATGTAAACACACTTGAGAGTAATATTGTGATGAGTTTTTGTGGAAGTAGTCTTAGTCAAGTTCAATGTTAACTTTGAAATACAGTTGTAAGTGGGCAAACTGTTGTATCTTAAATTTGGTAATATTCACTGTCCCATCTAAGTCTCACTTAGAAACCTCTTTCATTCTGCCCCTAACAGCACCCAGCCATGGACCTGGTGTATTGTTTCATGAAACTTATGTTACGTTGCTTTGCTCTTTCCTACTTTCTACATAGCAACAGGATGTAACTGATAATCTAGTACATGGTTCTCTATGTTTCAGTAATGAACAGGGAAAGCTGCCATAAAACTTGCTGAAATAATGATCTGGTACACAGAAAACCTTCACTTAAGGGAAAGACCTGGGAAACTCTTTCTCCTTGGAACTATGAATACCACAGTCTAATATTTGAAACCTACTAAGGCATGAGGCTACTGGTGAGCTTGGGCATGGCAAAATGTTGGCAGGGATCATGATGATTCCTGTCCTTGATAGTGGTTTCTCTTGTTCTGTACAGACAGTAAATAATATATTATGAAAATACTTAGTGTTTCCCTGGATTTTCCTTCCACATGAATCCCTATATGGCTGTAAAGACACAACATTTGAATAGAAGAGGTTTGTGCTTTTTTAAGTTAAATTAATCATAGACATGGTAGTGGGGTTGGAACTAGATTATCTATATGGTCCTTTCCAACCCAAACTATTCAATAATTCTATGATTCTGTGTTGACAAGCTGAAAAGATGGTGGGGAATATGTGCGCTTTCTAACATGAGTGAACACAATGTATTCCCTCATGGCATAAATAAAAACTGATGTATTGACTTAAACATCCTTATGTAAATTTGAGATAGTATTAATTTTAATGATTTTTTTTTTCCTAAAATATTATTTGTATTTGTATTTGCATTTGTATTTGAAACCTGTGGCCTCTGTGATAGAAGAAGTGGTTTATTAGGAACACTGCAATTGTAGATCTATTAAGAAGAAAGTCAAAGTTATCCCAATCTCATTTCCTGAGTTCTTCTGACTTCATTAGTAGATTGACCACAATATTAAAAAGTAAATTTTCTTATCTGTTACTCCTTTTGACTGTTATAAATTTTCTGCCTTTGAAAATAAATAAATAAACTAGATTTTAAATACTAGAACTGAAAGTGTTATTACATTGCAAGAATGTAACTTGTATGCATAGCATATCCTGCAAGACTTTTTTTCCTCACGCTTGTCAAAAATTGTACTATCCTATTGATTATAAAGTTAATTTGACTGTTTTTGAACTTCTCTTCACAGATTCTACTTTCCAGTTAAATTAACAATTTTGTGTGTAACTTATTCTTTTACCTCTGGTTGCAGTAAGAGTATACAATGTGGACAGAGGGATTCAAATTTTTACTTGTCCTACTCTGTTATTTCAATCACTAAGGTTGTGGTACTTTTCATAAAGGACATTTTGTATAGTTACAGTCCCTGGAGGAATTAATGAGATTAATATTTATTTATTTATTTAAATTTATTTTAAGTATACAGTTGCATTTTTAAGATTAATGAACTAGCTCTTTGAGTCTTTATAATGATGTGCTAATTGTATATTCCTCAGATCACTAAATAGGCATATCATGTAGTAGCAAGTCAAAATGCTTTATAGAAAACTATTCCATTAACATTGTTATCTTATGAGCTAAGCTTATTTTCCATCAGAAAATAAATAAATAAATAAATAAATAAATAAATAAATAAATAATCTTAAATTGAGAAGGTCTGCTTTGGCCCAGCCCTGAATAGATTGACATTAGTTATATTACCGACATCTAATTCTCAAACTCTCACTAACCATCCTGTTATTTTGAGATTTATGTCACCCTTTAATTACCTTGCTCATTCTATTTGACTTTTTAAAACTGACATTTCACTAACGTTTTCCATCCCCTATTAATTTTTGACTTTTGTGGATATGTAAAAGCTTGATGAGAGTTATGTTAACAAGCCATGTAGTGGAAGGGGAAAATGCTTGATAATTTATCTGAAAAACTTTTTACATATTAATTTCTTGAAAATTAATGTATTATTATTATTTATTATTATTTAATTTATTTTTTCTCAGTTCTTCAGTTTGTGGGGGATAAAAACCCAATTCATTATAGTATTCATACATAATTACAAATGTAAAATATATCTTTTATAAGATTTCATTTGTTACACATTAAATAGCCAATACAGGTCCTGGAATTTGTAAGGAGAGAAAATGTGCTCTGAAAGTATGTCAATTAACTTAATTCACTTCTAAGCAGGAATGAGTATATTAAGCAGTATAGAGAAGCAAAGACCAAGACTGGGACCTCCTGATGCAACTTGACAACTACAGGTCTATGAGGCCTGATGACATGCATCCCAAGGTCCTGAAGGAATTGGCTGATGTAGTTGCCAAGCCTTGCTCCATCATACTCGAAAAGTTCTGTCAGTCAGGCAAAGTCTCCCATAACAGGACAAAGGGAAACATCACTTCCATTTTTTTTTTTTTTTTTTTTTTTTAAAAAAAAGGGTAGAAAGGAGGACCCACTACGGATCAGTGAGCTTCACCTCTATGCCTGGCAAAATCATGGAACGAATCCTCCTGGAAAAAAAACAAACAAACAAACAAAAAAAAAACATTAAGGCACATGCAGGACACTGAGGTAATCTGGACCAGCCAGCATGTCTTCACCAAAGTTAAATTATGCCTGAACAATCTGATAGCCTTCTATGATGGTATGACTGCATCAGTTGACAAGGGAAGACTGACTGATGTCATCTGCTTGGACTTCTGGAAGGCCTTTGATATGGTACCACATGACATCCTAATCTCTAAATTGGAAAGCTATGGATTTGAAGCACTTACCATCCAGTGGGTAAGGAATTGACTGGATGGCTACACCCACATTGTACTGGTCAATGGTTCTATGTTCAGGATGAATCTGGTGATGAGCAGTGTCCCTCAGGGATCTGTCTTGGGATCAGTGCTTTCCACTATCTTCATCAATGATGTAGATGATGGGATTGAGTACACCCCCAGCAAGTTTGCAGATAACATCAAGCTGAGTGGTGTGGTTGATAAAACAGAAGGAAGAGATGCCATTCAAAGGGATCTGGACAGGTGGAGAAGTGGGCCTATGTGAGCCACATGAGGTTCAACAAGTTCCGTTGCAAGCTATTGCACCTGGGTTGGGGCAATCCCAGACAGCAGTACACGCTGTGTGAAGAACTCATTGAGACCAGCCTTATGGAGAAGGACTTGGGGGTTCTGGTGGATAAAAGGCTTGACATTAGTCTGCAATGTGTGTTTGCAGCCCAGAAGGCCAACTGTGTCCTGAACTGCATCAAAAGAAGCATGACCAGCAAGTCGAGGGAGGTGATTGTCTCCCTCTACAATGCCCTTATGAGGTCCCACTTGGAGTACTGCATCTAGGTTTGGGGCCCCCAGCACAAGAAAGAAGTGGACCTGCTAGAGTGAGTCCAGAGGAGGGCTACAATGATGATCAGAGGACTGCAGCACCTCTTCTGTGAAAAAATGTTTGGAGAGCTGGGGCAGTGCAACCTGGAGAAGAGAAGGCTCCGGTGAGACTACACTGTGACCCTTCAATACTTAAAGGGGTCTTATAAAAATATGGAGAAGGACTCTTTACTTGGATATATGATGATAGGAAAAGGAGTAATCATCTTAAACTGAAAGAGGTTATATTTGGATCAGACATTAGGAGGAAATTCTAAGGAGTAAGGTAGTGAGACACCGGAACATGTTGCCAAGAAACATTGTGGATGCCCCATCCCTGAAGTTTTTCAAGTCCAGGCTGGATGGGGCCTTGGCCAACATGATCTAGTGGGTGGTATCCCTGCTTATGGCAGGGGTGCTGGAGTAAGATGATCTTTAAGATCCCTTCCAACTCGAGCCATTCCACATTTCTATGTTAAGTTTTCTTTTTCTGCTGCCTACGGTCTCATGGCTATCATATATTTTTAAATAATTTGTTAAATTAATTACTGTCCATCTCATTTCATACTCTTCTTTGCACTTGTGTCATGTTAAAAGGACTACATTTTCAAGTTGGAGATGTTAAATATCACAAGGGTCATGGTGGTTAAATAGAGACTGGATGTTGGCACACAGCAAGCAGAATGTGCCAATATCTTGCTTTCTTATGAAGATATTACTTTTTTTTTTTCTTATGTGTGTGAAATCTCCACAAA
Source organism: Heteronetta atricapilla (assembly GCA_011075105.1). NCBI lineage: Eukaryota > Metazoa > Chordata > Aves > Anseriformes > Anatidae > Heteronetta > Heteronetta atricapilla. The sequence goes on along the minus strand of CM021763.1, from coordinate 47,362,913 downwards.
GACTGGGTAGTAATTTTATTTTCTCAGGGCTCTGTGTAAAATTTCATTGCAACAAAGGATCTTTGTTTCATTTTTTTTTGTTTGTTTGTTTGTGTTGCAGAAATGCAGGGATGTCTACATAGGTCATAGATGGAGAAATAAATAATTAAATAAAGTAGGATTTTCAAAATCAGAAGGAAATTATTTTAAGTGGCTTCAGATACACTATCTCAACATCTTCTCATGCTGGAAAGCACTTACGTAAGAAATTGTGTTTTGTTTCTGTAGATAGTCCAATAATTTAAAAATGCCATTTTTATATACTCACATGAACTACTAAAGACTTTTGCTGTTGCTGTTACTTTGCAGCTTACTCAATTTGTCTGTGAGCTTATAGTTGGAGACTGGTGTGGGGGGCTATGTAGGTGTCGTGGTTTAACCCAGCAGGCAGCTAAGCACCCCACAGCCCCCTTACATCTTATTCTATACCATGTACATCATGCTCTGCTCCCACACTTTCTCCTACATCCTAGTTAATCACCTCCTTTCCTATCTTTTGATATATACACACAGATATAATTCTGTTAATCTATTGGACATCCTTCTAAAATTTCAGTTAGTCCATGGCTTTGGACTACACCTTTCATAAGAGTTCCTCAGGACAGGACAGGACTGGTGGTGTATAGTGTTGGTTTGTATACTGAAGTCAATTCTGGTTCCATTACTGCTGTTCTTGTCTGGTTCCATGATAATTCATTCATTTATCTGTGTGATTCTTATTCTAATACCATCAATATGACATATAGCAACCATGGTAGTGATGACATTCAGCATTATATATTAATTAACATAATGCAATTCAAAACATGGATTATTCTCACCCAACATCAAATCCTCTTGAGGGACATGTCAGAATTCCCCATCCTTTTACATTACCTACCAGGTGCACCCAGATCCCTGACCAGAAACAATCCCACAAATGGGTTTCCCTTTTCCCAAGGCAAGAATAAACAGACTGTTTCCCACAGCATATTTTTTATGTACAGTACAGGGACTTTTTCCCCTTCTACACTGTGCAAAAGTTTTGACTGAGCAGGACCAGCTTGATTGACAGATCCCCTAGTGTTTATCAGGTGGCCTTTGCTAAATGTGTATAGTGATGTTTCGATGTCACAGAACACATTGTCCTTAGTGTAGTCTTTAACAGTCCATTGTATTGTCCAGTTTTCTTAGTAGCTGGTGCAAGATAGGGGATGTGATAAACCCACTCAATGGCAAGCTTTTTGGTCCAGGTATCTATGAGTTTGCTTTAGAAATGGGTCTCAGAGTCTGACTCAAATCTTTGTGGAGTACCATGAAACCATAAGACTTGTTTTTAACGGCTCAGAATAGTGTTCTGGGTGGTGTCATGTGGCATGGGATATGTTTCCAGTCACCTAGTAGTTGTTTCCACCACTGTAAGCACATGGTTCTTGCCTTGGCGGGTTTGTGAGACAACAAAATAATCAACATGTCAGGCCTCCTCATACTGATATTTTAGCCATTGTCCTCCTCTTAATTTGCCTGATTATAATACATTTCACATTCATGGATAACCCTGCTGCTGTGCTATGCTGCCCATGGTCACACTCTGATCACAAGCCCAGCTATGATTTGCAGTAGATATATTAACCGCAGTGCCTATCATTGCAGTTTCCATTTAATTTTCTTCCAATTGAGGATATATGTACTGGGTCTGGTTGTGATGGAGTTAATTTTCCCTGCAGCAGGCCATAGAGTGCTGTGCTTTGCACTTGTAGCTAGAACAGCACTGGTATCACACTGGTGTTGCGTCTACTGCTGAGCAATACTGACATAGCATCAGGATTCCCTCTAACTCCCCAGAGACAGGAGTCTGGGGATGGGCAAGAGGTGAGGAAGGAACATCACCAGTGCAGCTGACCTAAATTAATCAAAGGGATATTCCATGCTATATGTTGTCACACTGAGCAACAAAATGTGGAAAAAGGAAGAAGAGGGGAGGTGTGGGCTGTCGTTGTGATAATGTCTGTCCTCCTGAACAATGGCTATGTGCGTTGAAGCTGTGCTTCAAAGACGTGGTCAAGCATCACTCATTGGTAGGAAGTAGAGAATAACTGCACTTCCACACAGCCTTTGCTTTTCTTTTTTTATTTTCTATTTTTTTTTCTTTTTTTTTTTTTTTTCCTTTTTCCCTTTTCCCTTAGTTATATTATTTAATTAATAATATATTTTTCCCTTAATAATTATGTTTAATTAAATTATTCTTATCTCAACCCTTGAGTTACTTCTTACTTTTTTCTTCTTCCCTTCATCTTCTGAGGAGGGGGAGTGAGACAGTGGTTATGAGTTCAGATGCCTAGCAAAGTAAAACCACCACAAGATAGTGACTACTTTTAGTTAGGATGAGTATGGGCTCCAGCACAATGTGGAGAGCTCTAACTCTGTGGCATTGCCAGCATAAAGGCTTACAGAAACCCTCAGTGACTTTTTTTTTTTTTTTTTTTTTTTTTTTTTTTTTTCCTCAGTCTTCACCAGCAAGTGTTCTAGCAACTGATGTCATCTACCTAGATTTGTGTAAAGCATTTTACACTGTCCTTGTGATATCTTTGTCTCTAAATTGTAGAGACATGGATTTAATGGATGGATCACCCACTGCATAAGGAATTACCTGGGTGGTTACACAAAGAGTGGGTCATTGTAAAGTGGAGGCCAGTGATGAGTAGTGTTCCTCAGGTGTCAGTATTGAAATTGGCATTGTTTACCATCTTTTTTCAGTGACATTGACAACAGGATTGAATACACCCTCAACAAGTTTGCCAATAACACTAACCTGTGTGGTGCAGTTGACACATTGCAGGGAAGGCATATCATTCACAGGGACCCGACATCTTGAGAAATGGGCCCACACTAATCTCATTAATTTCAACAAGGCTAAGTGCAGATTGGGTTGGGATTAAGAACATATCTAAGGTTAAGGGCTTGGGAGTGTTTGATGAAAAACTGAATATGAGACAGCTTTATGTGCTTGCAACCCAGAAAGCCAGCTGTCTCCTGGGCAACATCAAAGGAATCATGACCTTCATGTTAAGCAAGGTGATTTTCCCCCCTGCTCTGCTCTCGTAAAACCCCACCTGGTGTGCTGGTACTCCAAGCATAGGAAGGACATGGACCTGTTGGTGCAAGTCCATGAGAATGATCAGAGGGCTGAACACCTATCCTGTGAAGACAGGCTGGGAGAGTTGGGGTTGTTCAGTCCAGAGAAGAAAAGACTGAGGGGACTTGGAGAGTCACTGTAAATGGACAAGAGTAATGACTTTAAACTAAAGAGAATAGATTTAGCTTAGGCATAAAGAAGAAATACTTTGAGTGTGGTGAGGCAGTGGAACAGGTTACTTAGAGAAGTTGTGGCTATCCCATCCCTAGAAGTGTTCAAGGACAGGTTGGATGGGCCTTTGAGAAATGTGGTCTAGTGATAGATGTCCCTACCTCTGGCAGAGAGGTTGAAATTAGATGTTCTTTAAGGTCCCTTCCAACCCTCATCATTTTATGAATGTATGATTTTAAGTATCTTTTTCTAATATTCTCTCAGTTTTTCACAATTCCACACTTTTTCAGAGGTGAAGTTCAAAACCATCAGAGGTTACAGTCATGAATAGTCTGCCCATATAATCCTATGCCTTACCACCCATAACTATCCTGCCTCAGTGCAAATCTCTGTGAGGTGTTCCTGATCTGTTTAAACTTAGACATATTAAAGAGACAAAGCAAAGTAAAATATGTGTTTTTTGTTTGTTTGTTTTTTTTGTTTTATTTTTTGTTTTTTTTTTTTTTGAAAATTCCAGCTAGAACAGCAGTGGTATCACACCAGTGTTGTGTCTGCTGCTGAGAAGTGCTGGCACAGCATCAGGACTTTCTCTAACCATCCTAGAGGGTAGGCAAGAAAGTGAGAAAGAAACATCATCAGGGCAGCTGACTTAACCAACCAAAGGGATATTCCATACCATATGATGGCACACTCAGCAATAAAAGGTGGAAAAAGGAAGAAGAGGGGAGGGGTGGGCACTCACTGTGAAAACATCTGTCCTCCTCCCAAACACTGGCTACATGCGTTGAAGCCCTCCTTCAAGGATGTGGCCAAGCGTCTCTCATTTGTGGGAAGTAGAGAGTAATTTCTTTCCTCTGCACTTCCAAATAGCCTTTACTTGTTTTGTTTTGTTATTCCCTTTCCCCCTCCCTCTTCCCCTTTCCCTTTTTCCCTTTAGTTGAATTAATTAATAATAATAATATTTCCTAAATATATATATATATATTCTCTTTAATTAAATTATCCTTATCTCAACCCATGAGTTGTTCTTTCCTTTACTTCTTCCCCTCTTCATCTGAGGAGGTGGGGGTGAGAGAGCGGTTGCGGTGTTCAGCTGCCTAGCAAGGTAAAACCACCACAGAGTTTATGATATATGAATTTAAAGGTTTTTTAAAACTTCTGAGAAATTCCTAAGGGCATTTTTAACAAATTCCAATGTATGTGTAAATCAAAGATGAAAGGTTTTTTTTGTTTTTTTTTTTTTTTTTTTTTTTTTTTTTTTTTCTGTTAAAGGACTTTGATTATAGATTCTGGTATCAGAAAGTAAAGCAAACACACTTAGGGATATCAGAAATGCTTCTCTCTGGACACTGCCCCTAGACTTCATTCCCCTGCCCCTAGACCTTCCTAGACTTCATTCCCCTGGCTGAATGTTGTACTGGATTCTTTCAGGGAGGCAGCAGGTGGCATAGGAGTTTGAAGTCAACATCTATGGTTCCTAATTTGTTGCTCTATTGTGGACTTCTCTACTGGCTTCAGTCAGACCTCCTCCTTTATCTCTTCTTTGTTTCTTTTTGGACAGATTTTTGCTCCTGTCCTGTTTAGGCGTTGTACTGGGTCTGGCTGGGATGTTAACTTTCCCCGCAGCAGCCCATACAGTGGGATCCTGTCAAGAAGTTCCTGACATGTTGCTGCAGAGGCCAACCCTATAGCTCCCTGCTACCAACATCTTTCAGTTATGCCCATCACAGTATTATCTCAGTATTGGATGCTGATAATATGGTATTAATTCCTTTGTAAAATGATCTGTATTGGCTTGTGTACTGGTTTTATATGGCAAAGTTTTGATATCATGGGGCTGCAGAAGTGGCTTCTGTGAGAAGAATCCAGAAGATCTCCCATGTTAGGTAAGGGCCAGTTTCAGCTAGCTCCAAAGGGATGCACAGGTGTCAAGTCAATAAGCAAAGTTGTTTGTGCCTCTATGAGAACATACTAAATAAAAGAAAAAAGAACTGCTGCACAACAGCAGCTGGGAGAGTGAGGAGTGAAAAATATCCCTGCAGACAACAAGATCAGCAAGAAAGGTTGGAGAAAATGTGCTCCAGGCTCTGGAGCAGAAGTTCCCCTGCAGCTGGTGGAGAGGACCATGGTGGAGCAGGCTGTCCCCCTGAAGCCTATGGCAGAGGCACACTGCAGCCCATGGAGGAGATCATGGTAGAGCAGGTGGATGTGGCCTAAAGGAGACCATGGCCCATGGAGAAACTCCACCAGACCAGACTCTGGGCTGGAGCTGCAGCCTGTTCAGGGGAGTGCACAAAGGAGGAAGGGATTTGGGAGGAACTGCCATATGTGGGGGACCCATGCTGGAACAGTTTGCTTCTGACAGATGGACCCTGTGCTACAGACCCATGTTTGGAACAGATCTTGAAGAGTTGCTGCCTGTGGGAAGCTCATGTAGGATCCATTCAGGAAGAATGGACCTGTGGAATGGAGCAGCAGAAGAGAGAGACTGTGAAGGAATGGTGGAGATGAAGTGTTACAGCCTGATTGCAACCCCCATTCCCCATTTCCCTGCTCCACGCAGGGGGAGGAGGTAGGAGAGGGTGGATGGGGGGATGGGGGTAACTTTTTTTTTTTTTTTTTTTTAGTTTCTCATTGCTCTAGCTTTTTTGTAATAGGCAATACATCATTACATTAATCTCCCTATGCTGAGTCTGTTTTACTTGTAACGACAATTGTTGAGTGATCTCCCCGTCCTTATCTCAATCCTTGAGCTGTTTTCATCATGTTTTTTTCTCCTTTTCTGTTTGAGGAGAGGGAGTGAGATAGCAGTTGTGATGGAGCTCAGCTGCTCAGCTGAGTAAAACCACTATAGCTTGCATGATATGGCCAAATGTAGGTAGAAGGATTTCTCCTTCTGCACTTTATTTCTCTATTCCTCTTGGGTTTGTTGTGGCAAGGCATGAATTCTTGTTTTTGGGTCTTCTGGATATATATTTATACATAAACATTTTTGTTTTTCAAGATTGGGATTTCTACTGGGAAAATTTCCAAGGAAGGAGCTCTCAGAGATTAATTCTCTCTTATGCTTGGTAACCTCAGGTTCTCCACCTGGCTCCAGTGCCTGTCCTTGTCAACCATTCCATAGTGACTTGGAGACTGTAGGCACAGCACTAGAAAAAAGCAGAGAAAGATAGGAATTGCAAAAGACCACAAGAATGAAAAGCAGCAAAACTGAGTGGGATATAGGATGAGTTAATGTAGATTAAATGTGATTGGTATAGGTATGCAACGTACAAAATGTTTATGTGCCTGTCTTGCTTTCTGTGATGTTACCTGGGTTTTGGGTCTACTTATTATAGTAGTATGTATGTTCAGTGCTTGTTGTTATTAAATTAACTGAGTAATTAGGAGTATATATACATGTGTGCATATATACTCCAAGTAGATTTTTGCCTGAAAAACTGGATCATAACAGATAGGTTTATAAAAAGATGAAATATATAAAAAGTTGTTCTGCTGTTCTAATAAATAAATAAATAAATAAATCGTTAAAGATTTAAAATTAAAACCAAACACTTCCATCCCCCAGCCTGTCAATTGTCATCCACCTAGTGTCTTCCAGAGTGAGTAGTTTACTAATATAGGTAAGATATTAACACTCCAAACAAAGACATATAAATCCATCAAGGTTTTTATTTATTTATTTATTCATTTTATATCTTAAAGTGATTTTAAAATGAATGATTGCAGAAATGGAGAACTGGTTAAGGATGTCTTGATTAACAGGAAGAAGACTTAAGCTAGTTAAACTCACACAGAATATTGTAAAAGTTCATACATAACTGAAAAGAATATTGAGGAACAGAAATATATTTATTTTTTCATGAGAGAATAGTAAAAGCATAGGGTGACCAGGAGTATCTGGTAACTCAGACGTAATTGATCACTAAGGATTATTAATGAAGAAAAACAGACTTGTACATGAACACTGCAAACTAATTCCAAGATTTTATTAATTCAGAGTAGAAGAGGAAATCTAATATGACCTGAATATGGGTAAATTATCTGTCATAGTTCATGCTCTGAGTAATGAATAAGTTACTGAGAATTACATGGTTAGCTGTTCAGATGACAAAGGACAAAGATGAACCAGACAATTGGATATTTGCAAAAAGATCTGGGGCAACTAAAACTAAGTTCCTTTTTACAAGATAAAATCCTGTAGAGAAAATAATCTTTAAGGCTTTGATTATTATCTGAATATGTAGTTCTGGTAAGGATATACTTGTAGTTTTTGACAGCTCATAAGATACAAGCATATTCATGAGCTTAAAGTGAAGATGTATGTAGGCTGGTGCCAAGTGATGAAAAATATAGAATAAAATGTATTTTTTGAGAACAAAACATTGAGAAGGAAACAGAATGTGATACTAAATAATGTGATACTACTCAAGCACACTTCAAGTAATCTTGAGAAAACTGATTAAAATGTCATAGTATCAATTTTTCTCATTAGAAAAAAATATCTATACTTTGTGTGTAACATCTATTTGTTACAGACTTACATTTTGATAACAAATTAAAAGTAATGGTGTTTTTTATTATTATTGTAATTATGAGTGATTGGTTTTCACCATAATATGGATAGTAAGCTATTGGATTCTAGTTCTACTACAGTTTATGATTGGTCCTGTTCTTTTCCCACTATGGCATGAAGACTGTAAAATGCCATGAAAGTAAGTTCAATTCTTTATCTTTGTGATTGAGGAATTTATAAATATTCAGCTAAAATATCTTGTTTCCCTTGATTATTAATTAATTAATTAATTAATTAATTTTGCTACTTTTGAGTAATTTGGGCTACATATTTTAAATGTAAGGGTAAGGACAAGTATTCTGTAATATTAAAGGAATCCTGAGGTAAGGAAGTTGCATTTATGTATTAGTTAAGGTTTTTATGAAATCCAGGCTTGCATCACATGTTTTTAAAATTTCCTTCAAATTTGTCTGTTTAATATTTCTGAAACATTAGAACAAGTGAGTAAAAGTAATTAGTCTTCTGCATTGTGTTAACCATACTCGAAGATCTTCCAGTAATTGTATACTGTTTCATATATGCTCACTCAAAATAGGTTTACTTTTTTTGGGAAAAAAACAAAACAAAACAAAACAAAAAAAAAAACTACAGAAAGACAACTCTTTCAGAGAAGACTTTCAAAAGGGACTAACTACTGTTTATGTAAACAAACATCAACCTTTATTTCCCTTAAAAACTGTAGTACTTGCTATAATGTGATATGTTTCATGACATCTGAAAATTTGTCAGGATATCAATTTCATGACTGTAAGAGCAGCATCCGTCAGATAACAGATTATAGTTATATTCTTCTCTGTAGCTTCATACTGATTCAGTCTCAGCATGCGCCTTGAGAATTATAAGGTTTCGTCTTGATTTCTTGTGGCCAGGAAGGTGGCAACTTGCATGGCAGTGGCTTCATTACATGAACATAGATCTTTTACTATTCATGCTGTGTCACTTCTGTTGCAAGTAAGGCTGTCTGGGATGCAATTGATAAAAAACTTATTTTAGGTTGAGGGATATAATCAAGAAAAGAAAAATTAGAACAGAAAATGAGATCAGAAAAAAAAAAAATAAAATAAAATAAAATAAAATAAAATAAAAAGCCCATCACAACACATACTGAAATGACTAGATTTTTTTTTTTTTGCATTAGTAGATGGCAGACCAAGTACATTAACAAAAAATGTGCAATGTGCAGAAACTATAATGTTTTCCTAATCATATAGTGGTAACAGGCAAGAACCTTTTTTATTCTCAGGATATGCATTGGGAGTGCATTTGATAGTAACAAAGAACAGTCATAACGGATAGAAGTGATTTGCCCTCAAATAGAAGGGCAAATTTGGAAAGACTAATTTGACATAATAATTTGTCAGTGCCCTAGTATGACCTGTGCAAATGTCAGCTAGTGACTGTCTCTTGACGGGAACATGCACTGCCCTTTTTTTTTCTGTCTTGTATAAACAGTTATCTGAGGTACAAGCCACTTCAGGATAAGATGAAAAATAAATAAATAAATAATAAAAAAATACCAACAACTAGTATGCCATAGATGTCTCCCTCTTTTTTTTTCTATATGTTCTGCTTTGTAGGTGCCTTCTGGCTATTGTAAGAGTTTTCATTTGATGATGGTTATTATGCTATTTTTTTTATATAACAAATACAGAAGTTGTCTAGGGACATATAGGTTCCACCTAGCCATTGTAACAAAAGAGTCACCTCCCCACCGACCTCTATTTTTAAGTTAATCTTCATCTGATATGGAATGTTGGTGTGTGTAAAGTGCCTTTGTTCTAATCTACTAATCTTTGTTCTAATCTCTTTACAAATGTTTTGCACATTTGATAATATCATGCAGGTTTCGTAGCACATACTCAGTGGATTAAGAATTAGAACAAAAGATGTTTGAAAAATTAGAAATTTTACATGATATACCATCTTTGCTCACTGTGGTAGGACAATATGTGAGTTCCACTACATCAGCATAAAGGTGCCTCACTACCATATGTTTCATACCAAATTTAAACCTGCAGAAAAATCTGTATGTTACTGCTGCTTTTGCATCATTTAAATTTGTTACACGTAAGGTTAGCTGAATTCAGAGCACCCAAGGGGACTTTTTCTCCCCACTCAGATAGATATAAAATCAAGCTGCTCTGGGGCCTCAGGATTCCAGTCCAGAAGAAGCTGCTGTGGATCCCTGTCTCTAGCTCCAACCATTAGTGTTTGGATGTGTATTCCTAGCAGCATCATAAACACTCTAAGGACTCAGTTTACTACCAACACATCAAGGAAGAAAAATACTTTTTTATAGGCATCACTTACACATGAATAACACTCCCATAAATATGACCATTATAAAATATTTGATCTTGTTCTTTCTCATAGGCATACAGCACCTACACCCCTAGTACCTCCATTATACAGTTCTCAGATGTCTTGTTCTACTCATTGGTTAATCCAGCTTGAAATTTTTTAGTGTCTTGTAACCAAGTTCTCATAGGTGTCTCTGGTAGCTGGCCCAGACCTGTTTGCCTTGCAGACTAGTCCACTTTGAAGTTCACAAGTCTCACACATCTGCACAGAGCCAAGAGAACAATCAGGAAAATCGTTAGAGATAGTCTAATAAAAGTTTAAAAGAGGTCGTATTGGTCAAGCACTGACAAGGGTACAGACCAGCATCTAGCTCATGGTGACTGGTCTCTCTTAAGTTCTCTTATTTCTGTTCTCTTGTGCTTTCTCTTCACTTATACACTTACTCTTTCACTCTTCCTTTGTCTCTTTCCAAATAAACACCTTACCCCTGAATTCTTTTTACCCATTGACCTTAGTTTAATTGCATTTTTACCTAAGATTTGTATCGTAACTTAGATGTTGTTGCTCTAGCTAGGCTCTTTTCCTCTAAAATTCCCCAACATTCTATATTTATCTGTGAAATATGGCCATTTTGCTTCTAATTTAATGTTAGTGAAATATGGGCATTCCTAACACTCTCATGGCTTTTTTCCACTTCCTGACATGCTATATTCTAATATCCACCAATTTCTCATTCCCTCACATCCTCCAAGTCATTCCCTCAGGTCCTATCACTGGTCACCAGAGAAAAGAGATCAGTATGTAGAATACTTCGCAAACCCAAATATTTGGAATACTTGGCAAACTAAAAGAGGGGAAATGTCATAGAGTCATAGAATCATAGAATATCCTGAGTTGGAAGGGACCCTTAAGGATCATCAAGTCCAACTCTTGACACCGCACAGGTCTACCCAAAAGTTCAGACAATGTGGCTAAGTGCACAGTCCAATCTCTTCTTAAATTCAGACAGGCTCGGTGCAGTGACCACTTCCCTGGGGAGCCTGTTCCAGTGTGCAACCACCCTCTCTGTGAAGAACCCCCGCCTGATGTCAAGCCTAAATTTCCCCTGCCTCAGCTTAACCCCGTTCCCGCGGGTCCTGTCACTGGTGTTAATGGAGAAAAGGTCTCCTGCCTCTCGACACCCCCTTACGAGGAAGTTGTAGACTGTGATGAGGTCTCCTCTCAGCCTCCTCTTCTCCAGGCTGAACAGGCCCAGTGACCTCAGCCGTTCTTCATACGTCTTCCCCTCCAGGCCTTTCACCATCTTCGTAGCCCTCCTCTGGACACTCTCCAACAGTTTCATGTCCTTTTTATACTGTGGTGCCCAGAACTGCACACAGTACTCGAGGTGAGGCCGCACCAGCGCAGAGTAGAGCGGGACAATCACCTCCCTTGACCTACTAGCGATGCCGTGCTTGATGCACCCCAGGACACAGTTGGCCCTCCTGGCTGCCAGGGCACACTGCTGGCTCATATTCAACTTGCTGTCTACCATGACCCCCAGATCCCTCTCTTCTAGGCTGCTCTCCAGCGTCTCATCGCCCAGTCTGTACGTGCAGCCAGGGTTTCCCCGTCCCAGGTGCAGGACCCGGCACTTGCTCTTATTGAACTTCATGCGGTTGGTGATCGCCCAGCTCTCCAACCTATCCAGATCCCTCTGCAAGGCCTTTCCACCCTCATCCGAGTCCACAACTCCTCCAAGTTTGGTGTCATCAGCAAACTTGCTCAAAATACCTTCTATTCCTACATCCAGATCGTTTATAAAAATATTGAAAAGTACCGGCCCTAAAATGGAGCCTTGAGGGACCCCACTGGTGACCTCCCGCCAGCCTGATGCAGCCCCATTTACCATAACCCTTTGGGCCCTGCCCACTAGCCAATTGCTCACCCATCGGATGATGTTTTTATTTAGCTGTATGGTGGACATTTTGTCCAGTAGGATCCTATGGGAAACCGTGTCAAAAGTCTTGCTGAAGTCCAAAAAAATCACATCAGCTGGTTTCCCTTGGTCCACCATACGGGTGATCTTATCATAAAAGGAAATCAGGTTAGTTAGGCAGGACCTACCCTTCACAAACCCATGCTGGCTGGGACCAATGACTGCTTTGTCCCCCAGGTGCGCCTCAATAAGTTCGAGAACCATCTTCTCCATGATTTTACCAGGCACTGACGTGAGACTGACAGGCCTGTAATTGCTAGGGTCTTCTTTCTGACCCTTCTTGAAAATCAGCACAACATTTGCCAGCTTCCAGTCTACTGGGACCTCTCCAGATTCCCAGGATCATTGAAAAATAATTGAGAGAGGTTCCGCGATGACGTCCGCCAGCTCTTTCAGCACCCGGGGATGAATCCCATCCGGACCCATGGACTTGTAGGGATCCAGGTGGAGTAGCAAATCCCGCACACGTTCAGGGTCGGTTGGGAGTTTGTCATCCCCACCATCCCGGTCCTCCAGCTCGGGGCACCCTGGGTCCCGAAGCCCATCATCGGCATTGAAGACAGAGGCAAAGAAGGCGTTAAGCGTCTCTGTTTTGCCTATGTCATTGTCTGTGAGGAGACCTTCCCTGTCAAGGAGCGGCCCTATGTATTCTTTAGTTCTCCTTTTTCCATTCACATATCTAAAAAAAAACTTTTTGTTTTCTTTCACAGACACAGCCAGCTTCAACTCTAGGTGTGCTTTGGCCACACGAACTTTCTCCCTACAAACACGAACAGCATCCCTGTATTCTTTCCATGACACCTGGCCCTCCTTCCAGTAGCGAAACACTCTCTGTTTCCGCCTAATCTCCATTAGAATGGTCCTGGTCAGCCACACCGGCCTCCTGCCCCGCCGGCCTGACTTGCGATATTTAGGAATTGCCTGATCTTGTGCTTCTAGGAGGCATCGCTTAAAGAATGACCAGCACTGGTGGACATTGAGGCCTTCAAGAGCAGTTTCCCAGGGGACCTTGCTGACTAGTTCCCTGAGCAGCCTGAAGTCTGCTTTCCCCATATCTAGGGATGAGGTTTTGGTGGTACTTTTCCTTCTGTCACCAAAAATTTTGAGCTCAACCACTTCATGGTCGCTATGACCAAGGTGGCCACCAATCACCACATCTCCCACCAGACCCTCTCTGTTTTCTAGCAACAGGTCTAGGAGGGCACCTTTCCTAGTTGGCTCCGTTAGCACCTGCACCAAGAAGTTACCATCTAGGTGCTTCACGGACCTTCTGGACTTGCTCGTGTCAGCCGTGTGGCACTCCCAGTTAACGTCTGGCAAGTTGAAGTCCCCCATAAGGACAAGGGGAGTTAATCTCGAGGCCTCTCTTAGTTCTGTAAAGAATAATTTATCGGCGCTATCGTCCTGGCCAGGTGGTCTGTAATAGACTCCCACAACGACATCCCCTTTATTCGTTCGTCCCTTGATCCTTACCCAGATGCTCTCAACTTTGCCATTGCCGACCTGAAGTTCCACACAGTCCAGCCCCTGCTTCACATACATCACCACCCCACCACCTCGCCTACCCTGCCTGTCCCTCCTGAAGAGCCTGTAACCATCTATCACAACACCCCAGTCACACGACTCATCCCACCAGGTTTCGCTTATGCCGATGATGTCGTAGTTGCGGGACTGGGCCAGGACTTCTAGCTCATCCATTTTATTCCTCATGCTGCGTGCGTTCGTGTAGAAGCACTTCAGGTGCGTCTCCTTACACTCAGCACCTTGTGGATCTGACCGAAGGACCTCACTGGCACACAGCCCCTCTGATTCTAGCATACCATCCCTTAGGTCTTCACCGGCGTGCCTGATTTTAGCCCCTTCCCCCTTCGACTCTAGTTTAAAGCCCTATCTATCAGCCCTGCCAACTCCTGACCAAAGATCCTAACCCCTCTCCAAGAGAGGCGCATCCCATCCGGTGCCATCAGGCCCAGTGTAACATAGACCTTCCCATGATCAAAGAACCCAAAATTCTGCCGGTCACACCAGTCTCGAAGCCACGAGTTTATGTGAACAGCATGCCTTTCAGCTTCGATCCCCCCTATCGGAAGGACAGAGGCAAACACAACCTGCGCCCCTGATCCTCTAAGTAGTCACCCCAAATCCCTAAAGTCTCTTTTGATTGTCTTCGGACTTCTCGTTGCTACTTCATCGCTACCAGCCTGAAAGACCAGTAGCGGGTAGTAGTCAGTGGGCCGTACCAGGCGCTTGACTTTCTTGGCAAAGTCTCTCACCTGTGCCCCAGGGAGGCAACAGACTTCTCTGCAGGTTGGGTCCGGTCAGCATATCGGTCCCTCTGTCCCTTTCAGAAGGGAGCCCCCCATAACAATAGCCCTTCTTTCTTTTTTGAAGGATGATGTGGCAATGCGATGTTTGGGTCGCCTTGTCTTAGGCGCCCCCTCCAACTGGGATGGGTTTTTATCTACTTTGTCATACAGATTGTCTTGTTCTAGTCCTTCATATCGATTATTTAAGGGTAGATGAGAAGGTGAGGTGGGCAGAGAGAGGGCTCGCCTACCACCCCGAATAGGCACCTGCCTCCATTCCCCCCCTTGATCTAGGTCTCCTCCTGCTGCCTGGCAGGAGGAGGGAACCTCCATCTTCTGCATAACAGGAGACGCCTGTGCTGTGGCAGGCTCGTGAGCCTGCCTCAGAGAGGGTAGAGTGCACCTCCACCAGTCAATTTCCATCTCTGATTCCCTGATGATCCTGAGCCTGTTCACCTCCTCCCGGAGCTCCGCTACCTGGCTGAGCAGTTCTTCAACCTGGGCACACCTCCTGCAGGCATACCCTCCTCTGCTGTCGGAGACTGACAGAAGGCTGGGGCACACTGCAGCCCAGGACCTGGATGGCTGCGTGTTTCCCCGAGCCCTCCGTCTGAGTAACCACACTGGTGACCGTGGTGGGAGATGCCGCATGAGATGCGGAGGCCATGGTTTTCTGTCCTTCCCTTCCCTTCCCTTCCCTTCCCTTCCCTTCCCTTCCCTTCCCTTCCCTTCCCTTCCCTA
>CM021763.1:47333253-47347283 GCA_011075105.1 Heteronetta atricapilla | reverse complement strand
TCCCTTCCCTTCCCTTCCCTTCCCTTCCCTTCCCTTCCCTTCCCTTCCCTTCCCTTCCTTTCCCTTCCCTTTCGTCAGTCTCACTATAACTCTGCACACTGGTGAGTGCCTGCTGGCCATGCACTTTGCATCTGTGCAGGGAAGTTTTGGTCTCTTGCTCTTTGGAATGGGTAGTAGCCGTCTTCCAGTTCTTGCTTCTTCTGACCCTTGGTATTTTTTTTCTCTTGAGTTAATATTGCTAATTTAACAATTTCACTTCTGTATCTTGTTTCACTTTTCTTTTCAGGCTTAGTTTTAATTTGTAGCATCTTTGTGACACTATCTGTGCCACTTGCAAACTACTGGTAATAGGTATTGTTTAATAGTTTTCTCTGATGAAACTGGACCACAATCACACAGCTGAGCATCATGAAACACTGTCCTGGGTCACATCATGAAGGCTAAATCCAGCACTGACTGTTTTGTTAATTCCTTTGGTTTGTTAATTAATATAGGTGTTGGTCTTTAATAAATGTAAAACTGCTCCAGATTTCCTGAAGAAAAAGAAATATATAAGTATTTATGGACTGAATTTTAAGTAGCTGAAATTTCTCTTCTTTAGAAGAAAAGTGTGAATGTGTATTGCATGCTAAAAAGTTCACTCACCTCTTAGTTGTAATTATTTCATTTAAATTAAAATGTCAGTTCTTGGTGATTAAAAAGCTGCCTACAGGGAGTGTCTGAAATATAACCCTTCATTTTCTGCCTTCTTTATTTTGATATTTTGCTTTTGCATTACATTTAGGGTAAAACAATTAACCTCTAAATGAGAAATAATGCTGAGAAGACAGTGATGTACATTCTCTGGCCTCTGTTCTCACTGTTCAGTTAGTCTTATGCACTACCATCATTCTGTAAACCCTCTGTATCCTCCATGTAGAGGTCTTAATGGTAATGTGTAAACTCTTCACAGAAAACAGGGAGAGATCATCTTCAATCTTGCATAAAGTGTAAAAGTTATTGGTCTGTAAGTGCTACCTGTTCACAGTAAATCTTGTAGCAACATAATTAATTTATCTACAGTTTGTGATAATTGTTTATATCATCAGATAACATGTTAACCTACCATACTTTTCTATGAAAATAAAGCTATTCTAAATTAGAAAGTATTAAATTAACTTTGTACAGGAATAAGCATCCACTGAAACAACACTTTTAAAAACACTCCCCCTGCCCCTGAAAAAATAAAAAAAAACACCCAAAGAAAAAAAAAAAAAGTTTTGGTTTTGCAGTTGCTTTGTAGTTGCTTTATGTCACTTTATCTTATCATGATGCATTATGTACAAAATATTATTATTTTTTAAATTTATTTTTATGCAAGACCCCCAAAGGAAATCTCTATGTTCATTTCACTTACATATTTTTATTTGATACATGAAACTTTTGAGAAGTTACATATCCTAACTATACACTGTCAAGTACATTGTCTTGATGGCCAGGTGAAAGCTAATATATAAAATCCTATTTGATGCAAAGAGATGTCTAAAGAACAGCCTGTGGATGGAAACTTAGTCCTTCACCAACACAATGTCATTAAATCTAAAACTAATTTGTTGGAATCATAAATTTTAAAAGTTTATAAAATGTAGAAGGAAGTCAGAAGTGTTCATCTATAATTATTTTTCATCCACTGTATTTGTTACATTACATTTTTCATTCCTGAAAAAAAAGAAAAAAAAAAAAGAAAAAAAAAAGGAAAAAAAAAGAAAAAAAAAAGAAAATAAAAAGGATATTTGCAACATGATTGTTTTTATAGACAATTAATTTACGTAGGCTAATGCAGGCAGAGACTATAGAGGAAAAATATTAAAATGTGCTCTCAGATCAATTATATGTCTAAATTCTCAACCATAAATCTTTGCAGCTTAATACCAAACCTATTTTACACTTCTGCCTGTCTGCCTGACACAAGAGTGTCAAGTTCCATTGCTGACTACATTTTGTTACCTAAATAATAATTCTTTTCATCAGGAAAAGCAAGGTGTCTGAGTGAAGTGGGACTAGTAATATGTTCTTCTTCCCATTTAACTTTTTCATTTTCATTCTCATGTAGTCCTTCATGCTCCAAGTTTTTAAGTTTTATCTCTCCCTGCCGTGGGGAGGTCAAAGTAAACTTTTTCTCCTGTGCAAGGGTATTCAAATCATTAGCAAAGCTGACATTCATCATCTAAACAGCTGAGATGTCCATCCAGACCCTCCAAACTTTCACAAAAATCTCTCTCAATTATAGATTTCTGTTTCTCTGCTTGCCCTGTAGCTCAGTTGATCAAAATGAGGTCAACATTTTCAATCCCTGTTGTAGAAAGTCTATTCTGAACTCTGTAACTGAAGAAATAGAGCTCAGCAGGCTTGAGTGGAGATAAGCAGAGATGAATTGTATTACAGGAAGTCAGACTGCCCTCTTTCCCATCTATGCTATTGCAAATACAACTTCAAGTAAGCATTTGAAAAATTCTGTTGATTCTACCTTCAAGGAAGTGACACCCTAGAAAACGCGATTGTTCATTAAAAAGCTATAATTTAATAAAACTTTAGATAAATTAATTGTATAACAGAAATGAGAAAATTATTTCAAAAAACAACAACAACAACAAAAACCACTACCACCACCAAAAAACACAACCAACCAAAAAAAAAAAAAAAAAAACCACCACCACCAAAAAACTTGTTAGGTGCTCTTATACTGTCCAAGCATTTAGGGATCTAGGGATCTAAGTAAGAAAATGTAAAGCAAATTCAAATATCAGAGACTTATGATACCCATAGAAACATATATGAACAAATAATAGATAGAAAGAGATAATAAATTTGCCAACATCCTTATAATTTATAATATCTGCTACTCAGCTGTAGTCAAAACAAAGATCTTGCAGAAGCAAAATAAACAGCTGCCACATCAAATATGGTGTAATGAATTTGAATGACTCCTTTCCTTCCTGTTAGAGATAACTATTAAAAATCTTGTAAAATATATTTATTTCTCAAATTTTCAAATATTTCTCAAAATTATTTATTTCTCAAAAATTAATATATGAAGTCAAATTCTAATAATTATTTGCTTCCACAACTATAGAATCATAGAATAACTCAGGTTGAAAGGGACCTTAAAGATGATCAAGTTCCAACCTCCCTGTCATAGGCAGCAATGTCACCCATCAGATCAGGTTGCCCAGGGCCTCTTCCAACCTGGTTCAGAGATGGGGCATCCACAACATTTCTGGGCAACCTGCTCCAGTGCCTTAGCACCCTCTGAGTGAAGAATTTCCTCTTAAGATCTAATCTAAATCTCCTCTCTTTTAGTTGAAAACCATTTCCCCTTGTCCTATTATTATCTGATTGAGCAAAAAAATGTTGCATCTCTATTATAAGTCTCTTTCAAGTAGTGAAAAACTTTAGTGAGGTCACTCCAGAGCCTTCTCTTTAAGTTGAACAGCCCCAGCTGTCTCAGCCATTCTGTGTAGGAGAGGTATTCCAGCACTTCTTAGACCTTCTCTGGAACTGTCCTAATAGACACTCAGCACATTCTTCTTGTGAAGGGGGCCCCAGACCTGGATACAGAACTTCATGTGGGACCTCTCAAGAGCAGAGTAAAGGGGGACTATCACCTCCCTCAACCTGCTGGCCACTCTTCTTTCGATGTAGACTAGGATACAGTTGCCCTTCTGGGCTGGAAGCGTACACTGCTGGCTCATGTTGACCTTTTTGTCCACTAGAACTCCCAAGTCTTTCTCTTCAGGGCTGCCCTCAATAAGTGCTTCTCCCAGGTCTGAGATTGTCCCAACCCAGGTGCAACACCTTGCACTTGGACTTCTTGAACCTATTATGTCCACATGGGCCCAATTCTCAAGCTTCCCATTGGATGGCATCCCTTCCTTCTATTGCATCACCTGCACAACTCAGCTTGGTCCCATCTGTAAACTTATTGAAGGTGCACTAAATGGATCTATGTCATTTATAAGGATATTGAAAAACATTGACTCCTGGAAGGACTCCTGAGAGACACCACTCATCATTGGCCTCCACTTGGACATAGAACCAATGACCACCAGTTTCTGGGTAGGACCTCATCCACCGAATGGTCCACCCATCAGATCCATATCTCTCCAATTTGATGATCAGGATGACATGTAGGACTATGTCAAAGACCTTACAGAATTCCAGGTAGATGGACTTCTGCATATTTATATATATAATATTTTCTGGAATATATGCTGTTGGAAAACAGCATTTTGCTGAATAGAGACCCAATTGCTTAGGGTTTTGTCTTGTCAGGTATCTGATTCATAAATATTCAAAGAAGTTAAAAAAAAAAAAAAGTGTGGATCAATAGAATCTACAGATGAGTTAAAAATTGGCAAAATGTTGACTGGTTGATTGTTAAATTGATGTATTTAAATGAAAACAACTACCTCAGTAGATATACTTTTGTAAGAGTGGGAAGAGGAATATTCACCCTCGCCTTCTTATTTTTTAGTTCAGAATAAAAATTGTTCATTGTTTTCACTGAAAAGGAGTGGATTCCTAACTGATCACTTCAAGCTAAGCAAGAAGAATTAATATTTAACTTCAGATAATAGAATTTAGTTTTTCCCTACATATTGCCTGAGAATCTAAGGGACAAGTACTAATTTTAATGATCCCAGCAAACAATGAGATAAAATGCTAACAAAGTATACACAGAAAACCATAAGGAGAAGAAATCTGAGCTGGTCATGAACTTTCTGTACTATCTGGAGTGTAGAATCATAGCAACAAGAACTGAAGGGAACCTATTTAATCATCTTGTGTCTTTTCCCTCCAGAGAAAGATTTTTCTGAATGATTCTCATCCTTCCTTTCCCAATCCTCCTCCCCCCCCACCCCCCCGCCACCGACATTACATTTTAATTGTCTAAGGCCTAGAAGGTGGAAATTAAGAGGAGTGGAACTTCTTTGACATCTTAATATTGTCCCTTGAACCCCAGTTAAAATAAAAATAAACCCTACACTAACAAAATCTCATTAAATAGAGAGGGAAATAGAACCGCAGACCTCATTTTGCTTGTGCTTCTGAGTTCAGTTGCTTGTTAACATAACACTCAACTATGAATCATTGCTAGACAAATCCTGATGTATTTTCTCTAATTCCTACCTGGTTAAGCTCACTCTCACTTGATCCCACTTGACTGCTATGTGATATAGCTGTTATTCACCCTTCAGAACTACAAAGCTTCAGGTACACTTAAAAGCTCAACTTCACTTATTTGAAGAAGGTCAGTGAAAAACAAACAAACAAACAAACAAACAAACAAACAAGCAAAAAGATGGCTTTACACTTTTGATCTTGTTTATCAGGCCTGCAAAGCTGTTTTAGATTAAGGTAAAATTTTTTATTTTGTACTTTTTTTTTTTTTTTTTTTTTTTTTTTAATTTGTATTTGTAATGTAATAGTAAAGATTTTCCCTTTTCCAAATATGGTGATGTGAAAATAAGGTGGGAAAAGGTACAAAAGAACACTGAAGATGTTACTTTTATCCTTCCTAACCACACATACGGAGTACCTAGGGAATGATGTGTGTGAGGCTATGTTGTTAAATCAGGATGAATTGGTATCAGCTTGGATAATTTTCTTTACAGAGGCTGGTATGTGTCCTGCTTTGGATTTAGGAGAAAAACAATGCTGATATTTCAGCATTGATGTTTCATTCAGCACTGATGTTTCATTTGTTGAACTGAGTCAGACACATATATGACTCTCATATTCCTTGACTCTGTATACAGAGTCAAGGAATTTTTGGCTTCTTATACCTTCCTGCCAGTGAGGAGGCTGGGAGTGCACAAGAATCTGGGAGGGGACAGAACCAATAAACTAGATACAAACTGGCCAAAAGGATATCCCGTATGATATGATGTTAAACAATAAAAAACTGGGAAGGCTGTCCAGGGAAAGGACCACTGCTCAGGGTCAGGCTGGGCTTCTGTTAATGGGTGGTGAGCAATCACATTATTCATCATTTCATTTGTATCTATTATGTATATATATGCATATATATTATGTATACATATATATATGTATTTATATTATGTTCCATTCCTTTTTAGTCCTTTTAAACTCTATTTATCTCTACCCCATTTTTTTTTTTTTTTTTTTTTTTTTATTCCAATTATGTCTCTCATTCCACTGGGAGTAGGCTAAGGGAGGTAGAAAACAAATGTGTGGTGCTTAGATGTCTGCCAGGTTAAAACACAATACAGGGATAGATCTAGTAATATGCTGAATGTTCCTGTGAAAAGCACAAAAGTTTTAATATTGTCAATTCCTATAGAGATAATAATCAAGACTTTGCTGATGTAATGGGATTTGGAATTGCTTATCCCCAAACATCTTGTACAACAGGAACATCTTTAAAAATCTGGGGAAACAGGATAAACTTGTCTCTGTCCCTGAGCTTCCTGGTTTCATGTGACT
Source organism: Heteronetta atricapilla (assembly GCA_011075105.1). Taxonomy (NCBI): domain Eukaryota; kingdom Metazoa; phylum Chordata; class Aves; order Anseriformes; family Anatidae; genus Heteronetta; species Heteronetta atricapilla. The sequence goes on along the minus strand of CM021763.1, from coordinate 47,340,797 downwards.
TCATGAGTTTTCTTGTTACTCATAACAAAATTTGGAAGGAGTTAAAGATCATTTATATGGACTTTTTTAAGGATGCCATGTATAACCTATGTCTATTGCTGGAGAGCTTACATTTCTGAAGCAATTATAATATAGAATAATTTGAAAATATTTAGTTGCTATTAAAAACAGAATAATCCCAACCAAATTTAGCCGTGAAGAGGAAAATGAGCTGACAAAATTATCCTAACTCCATTCAGATTAAAGGAAGTATCTGAAATGATCCAGCAAGATAAAATGCAGTAATTTTAATTTATTTTTTGAGAGTTTTCTACATTGTAGCATTCTGCTCTGACATTCTAATTGAATTCTGAACTACCTGCAATACAACCAGTAAATTCAGTTATCAAAAATTAACTTTAATAAGGTTAGTATAAATGTTACTATATATGCAGCCAATATAAGGAAAAAACAGCTTATTATTATTATTATTTCATTTTCAACTTGGGACTTGAAGTGATGTAGAATTTTTTCAGACTTTGTTATTGTGTACAACAGGTATATACTTCTTTTAATCCCTAAATAAATAACACTGAAAAAAAAAATAATGTAACCTGAGGAAGACCCAGGGAATTACAGACTGGTGAGCCTCACCTCTGTGCTTGAGAAGATCCTCTTAGAAACAATGTCAAAGCACACACAGGACAAGAAAATTGATCCAAGAAAGTCAGCATTATTTTACCTAGGGCAAACTGTGTCTGACCAATCTGGTGTTGATACATTCATATGTGTTTCTTTGTTGATATGGCTGCATCAGGGAAGACTGACTGATGTTATCTAACTGGTCTTCTGTAAGACCTTTGACATGGTCTCATACAACTTCCTTATCTCTACATTGGAGAGAAGTAGATTTGAAGAGTGAATTATTTTATTTGGTTTATGTGGCAAAGGTTTCATAGGAGGGAGGATGCAGGGGTGACCTCTGTGATGAGCGTCCAGAAGCTGCCCCATGTTAGATAGGAGCCAGTGTAGTGTCTGAAAGGACCCACTGCTGGCTAGAGTTGAGCCAATGAGTGATGCTGGTTGCACCTCTGTGAGAGAAGATTTAAGAAGGGAAATCAAAAACAAACAAATAAAAAATAAATAATAGTAATAATAATAATAATAATAATAATAAACCTTTTGCTCTGCTACAGCAGCTGGGAGACCAGGGAGTGAGAAACAGCCCTGCAAACACCTGTGAAGAAGGAGAGGGAGGAGGTACTCCACATACCACAGCAGAAGTTCCCCTGTTGTCTGTGGAGATGCCCATGGTGGAGCAGCTGTCTCATGCAGGCTGTGCTGTACCATGCTGTACCAGATTTCCATGGTGAAGCCCATGGTAAAGCAGGTGAATGTGACCTGAAGGAGGTTCCCATGGAGGGCCTCTGAAGGAGCAGACTGCAGGACAGACCTGTAGCCCATGGAGAGGGGACCATTCAGAAGCAGATGATCTGACAAGAGCTGCTGCCCTTGAGGACCCATGTTGGAGCAATTTGTTCCTGACAGATGGTCTCTTGGTACAGACCTGTACTGGAAGTTTTTGAAGAGCTGCAGCATGTGGAAAGATCACACAGGATCAGTTTGGGAAAGACTGTATCCCATGGGATGGACCCCACATTGGAGCGGGGGGGAAGAGATTGAACATGACATAAAGGTAGAAACAAAGTATTAGGGACCAACATCATCCCCCATTCCCCATCCCCTTGTGCTGCTGCTTGGGGTGAGGAGGCAGAAGAGGGTGGAAGGCATGGCAAGGACTCACTTGGACTATTGAATTCAGGTCTGGGGCCCCCAGCACAAGAAAGATATGGACCTGTTACAGCTGGTCCAGATGAAGGCCACAAATTTGATCAGAGGGCTGGAGCACTTCTCCTATGAAGAAAGACAGAGAGCTGTGGATGTTTAGACTGAAGAAGAGAATGATCCATGGAGACTTCAATGATGTTTTCCAGTACTTCTAGTGGGCTTATAAAAAAAAGGTGAAGAATGACTTTTTACATGTAGACATAGTAATAGGAAAAACGGGATGGTTTTCAGCTAAGGAAATTAAGAGGAAATTCTTTATTCAGATGGTGGTAAGGCACTGGAACAAGTTGCCCAGGGGTGTTGTGGATGGACCTCTTTTGGGGGTGTTCAAGGTCAGATTGGATGGGACCCTCAGCAACTTGATCTACAGGGTGGTACTGCTGGCCCTGGCAGAGAGGTTGGAACCAGATCATCTATAACGTCCATTCTAACCCAAGCCATTCTATGATTCTATGGTTCTATGATATACAAAAATACATATATGTATGTGTATTATTTCTTTTGTCCCCTAAGTCTGTGTTGTTTTTCTTCAAGTACTTTTATACAATTTGTGAATTCTTCCCTGTCTTTTCTAGTTTCTTCAGTTATATAGCTCTGTTGTGGAATTATTTGAATATATCAAAACATATAGTAGTATACATCCCAGTCCTGATTTGACATCCTTGCAAAGCAAACATCATAACGTAGCTGTGAAGATAAAGTTGCCAAGAAAATCTTTTGTGATTTCTGATTTATAAGATTGTATTTTTTTCATTGGTCTTTCGTAGTTCTGAAACATACCTCCCCAAAAATAGTTTGCTCCAACTCTATCTTTTATCAATTCAGAAGATTGCCTTACCACACATTTTCCTCTGATGTTTCCTTGCGTAAATGCTCAACAGTAGATCACAGTGACCTTAGACCAATCTGATCTTTTCAATCATTATTTATTTATTTATCTATCTATCTATCTATTTATTTATTTATCCTTTGTCTTTCTTTCATCATGGTGCAAAACAATTTCCCTCTTAAAAATAATCTACCAGTAGTCTTGAATATTCTCCACATTATGTTCTTAGTGTCATATTCCAAGCTGGGCATACACACCATGATTTTATGTTTTTTCTCATTAGGTTCAAAGTTTCAGGAAAAAATGTGGTCAGTTTAACATCATTTTTTGCTTCTCTATATCCACCTGAAATAAGAAAATAAAAGATCAGAGTAACCTGAAAAGACCAAATGATACAAAAGCATTATATCTACAGCCAACCAGAATAGCTCCGGGAGAACATAGTTTCCAAATTACAGCCAAAGCAAATGTCAAAATACTTGAACACTTCATTCATCTTTACTTATTTTTACAGGTTTCTGTAACCCTCCAGATGATCTTGACCAAAACATCAGATTCATAAGAGTTTTAAACCAATCCCTTTAAAAGTTCTCCTTATGAGTGTTTTGGATGCAAATAACATGTTCTAAAAATATAATTAATTTGAAATGTCTCCAGAGTTTCCATTCAAGGAACTGTAGCTTGCTAATGAACAGCATAAAATCTATCTGTTCCTAAGGAATATGTGTGATTTTCTACAGTGCCTGAACACAGATATATACAAATGGTTGGGTTACTATTGTGAATTTCAGGAAAGAAAACAACAACACAGCAAATACAACAACAACAACAAAAATACAGACAGAAGAAAGTGAAGAAATATTTCTCAGCATTGATAACTATGGTATATGATTTTAAAAAGCACACTGCAAGCATGAGCCTTGCATGAGCTACCTCTAGTTACAAAATGGGTGGTTTAAATGCCATTTTTGTTTAGTCCTTGATTTTATTAATGTTGAAGCTATCAACAGAAATACTTAAACCTGGAATGACTAGGAGTAAAGTTAAAACTTTTGTGAGTAACCTAAAGCCCTAAAACAGCAATGCTGACAATGTTAGGTGTGGCAAAATTAGTGGGTTTTGGACTAGTTTGTTAATTATTCATGCCATATTACAGGATAGATTTTTTTTTATTTTTTTTTTTATGTTTTTGAATGCCCTGTTTGCATCTTTGTCTGCATCTGCATTGTATTCCAATACTTATCAAATAAAAACTTCTATGAAAAGGGAAAAAAGTAAAACTGTGTTTAAATATTCATTTTAAAATGGCATTTCTTCAGGGAAATTGATTATAATGAGCAATATTTGCTAAAAGATCTCAATATAAGTGGTTGCACCTAATCAAGAAGAGGGAAAAAATATTAGTTACACTCAGTTCACAGTTCAATTTCTTCCTAATAGCTCTTTAGCAGTAGGAGTTATAATAAAAGATCAGTCAAATAACTAACACTTGCTTGTATCTTTTGGTAGATGTGTTGAACAACACCTTCTTTTGAGGCAGAAAATGTTTTTCATTTCATGGGTAACAATTGCACATTTATTTTCTATTCATTTATTTATTTAATTAATATAGTAGTGTGCAACATATCACAACAGTGTGGCCAGTTACACAGATAGTATGACTCAGCATTCAGCTATGTGTAAATCAGAAAATAATAATAATAATAATAATAATAATAATCTTGGTTTGTGGGAAAGGAATTTTCACTGTTTCACACGTCCCTGAATTAGATATAATGAGGAAACAAATGGTAGAAACAAAAACTTGAGCAAGGTTGTGATGAAGTAAATTGGCTACAGTGTTAAAGATGAGTTTTAGGCAGTGGCCAATTGCTGGCTGGCTTGAGGCATGTGTCTGAGGGTCTCTAACCAGTTGTGTGACAGAATCGGGCACGTGGACAGAGCGCGGGGCTATGGGGAAAATATATGTAGGAGTGAAAAAGGGCAATAAACGTCTCCTGTTCAAGAGCCATCTGGAGCCCATGTCTTTCATCCCTTTGTTTTATTTAACAGTAAAACCCATATCCCTATGTGTGAAAGGATGCGTTCAAGTGTTTTGATTTGAAATAGTCATTTATACTTAGAAACAAGATAAAAGTAAACTTTACATCACTGGTGTGATACAATAGCTTGCTGGTAAAGAGGAATGTGTGTATAATATTATATTAAGTATTTATATATATATATATATATTTTATAAGTGTATTATATACATATTGTTCTAAAAACACACACACACACACAAAAAAAAAAAAAAAGAGAGAGAGAGACTTCAAATAACATATTTGGGTACCATGTATGTTGCATAAAAGGGTAAGGAAGAAGTTTGGAAGGACCTAAACTCCCCTGAGTTCCAGTTTCTCCTCAAATATCAGAGGACATCCTAAGCTGCATAAGAAAAAGAGTGACCAGCAGGTTGAGGGAGGTGAACCCTCTACTCTGACCTTCTGAGGCCTCACTTGGAGTACTGTGTCCAGTTCTGGGGGGTCCCAGCACCAGAAGGATGTTGCTCTGTTTGAAAAGGTCCAGAAGAGGGCCATGAAGATGATCAGAAGGCTGGAATACCTCTCCTACAAAGAAAGGCTGAGAGCTAAAGAAGTGAAGGCTCTGGGGTGACCTCACTGAAGATTTTAAATACCTGAAAGGGACTAATAAAAGAGATGGAGAACCATTTTTTGCTCAATCAGATAATGATAAGACAAGGGGAATGTTTTAAAGTAAAAGGGGGGAGATTTAGATTAGAATTTAAGAGGAAATTCTTTGCTCAAAGGGGGGTAAGTCACTGGAACAGGGTGCCCAGAGATGTTGTCAATACCCCATTCCTGGTGGTGTTCAAGACCAGGTTGAATAAGACCCCGGGCAACCTGACCTGATGGGTGACATTGCCACTTATGGCAGGGAGATTAGAACTAGATGATCTTTAAGGTCTCTTCCAACCTGAGCCATTCTATAATTCTTCGATCAGAGGTGCTACGGGCAGCTGAGCTTAGATTCTGAGTGCTATAGTGCTTTATAGTTTTTGCGCTATTACTTTATAGTATTTGCACTTTTGACACTATAAATCCATTTATTTTCAATATATTAAATTACAATGACCATGGATGTACAAATAGCACAATACTGAGATATTATAAGTCCAATCACATTAATTACATGAATTATCACAATCACAGATGCACAAATAATGCAATAGACTTTCAGTCTAACAAACGACTGGTGTGGTTTAGTGAGGCAACAGGAGTACAGGTTCTTTTAGATTTCAGGTGATAAATACACTGTCTGCAAAGAATGTGTAAATACCAAGAATATGAGAAACACAACCAACACAAACAATGTGCTAACTTATGAAACAAGTCTGTAGAGAATGTTAGTTTTCCCGGGAAAGCAACTGTTATAACCAAGCGTTCAGATCTCACCCAATAGACATACCTATGGCAAGTGAAGAGAGGTTCAGCCCATCGATTGATCCCAAAAGTCAGTAATGCCCTTCCAACTTCTTAGTAATTGTGTCTTCCCTGACATTTTCCTCTCCTGAGCCATTATTGTACTATTTTATTACTTTTAGGTGGAGTTTTAGTGACTCTAATGTGCATCTTCATTGTGATTGGTATATTTTTTTCTTGTCTTTGTTTAAAGGTATAGGCTCAGAGAAATTCAGAGTGCATGATCAGTAGGGGGTTGTTAAACCTTGGAATAGGGTAGCCTTTGAGATGGAGGTGTGTTTTGGCATTATAATGAGATTATAATGAGCAAAATTCACCCAGAAGACATGATTTGATTATTAGTTACACTCAGAGCTGGCCATGCAATCTATTTGTTCTGCACTATCATCTGGTTCCCAGTCCCTGCAGTGGTAGCACAGAGACTGGACATAATGTCTTCACTTCACTCCGCACTATGTGCTATATTTCTAAGAGTCAGTACCCCAAGTTCCCCTGGTGTTACCAAAACCTAAGGCTGCAGACTCTTGCCAAGGGAACTATCATGAATCAAATTCCTTACATATCTGTCATATCTCACCATGAAATTTTCCTAAATGCTGAACCTTCTGTTAAGATGTGGACATGTTTAGCCTCAGGAAGTCACCTCCAGAAATTATTTCACAATGTCCACATGTGGTCCCTTGTCTAAATGGTTCTTTCATCTAAGTTTGCATATAGCTGAATTTAAATTAATTTAAAATAAATAAATAAATAAATAAATAAATAAAAATCCTTTAATTATAACAATAACACAGCTGTTTAAGAAGCACTGTTAACAACTAAGAACAAGCATTTGTAACAAAACCTGAAACACTTCTGTTTTGTTATAGTCACTGTCCAGGGTCCATTTTGTTTTCATTGCCCCTATTCTTTGAACAGGCGTAAAGTATTGTAGAGTAGAATTTTGTTTATAGAGAAAAACCAGGACATATTTTTTATAATTATTATTATTTCCTCAATATAATTATTATTATTTCCTCATTAGACAGTAATGTTTTTCACTACTTATAGAATGAGGTTATAGTCTCAGAGGACTTGGTGTGGTATTAAGGTTGATAGTACAGAAGCTAATGAATGCCTGTTATATACTACTACTGCTGCTACTACTGATACTTTAGATCTGTAGTGTAAATGAAAATTCATAATAGCAAAATTAGCAAGGATACCTTGCATTATGTTCAACTAATTTCTCTAGAACATTTCTATTCTCTTAAAGCCTGTGCAAATTTGTCTTTCTAACATATTTTTGATACAGTGAATATGTTAAAATTAAGTACATATATCAGTCAGAATTTGGCAAAGTAACATCTGAGTTGAATCAATGACAAAAAAAAAAAAAAAAAAAAAAAAAAAAAAAAAAAAAAAAA
>CM021763.1:47244929-47264149 GCA_011075105.1 Heteronetta atricapilla | reverse complement strand
GTCCCTGGGGATGTTTAAAGGAAAGGTTGGACGTGCTGCTTAGGGACACGGTTTAGTGGGTGACATTGGTAGTAAGGTGATGGTTGGACCAGATGATCTTGAAGGTCTTTTCCAACCTTAGTGATTCTATGATTCTATGAATCTCTATACTGGAAATACTAGTGACCTAAAGCATCATATTTTAGATCTTTGCATACAGCTTAATAAAATTACAGTATTTATTTCATCTTCAAAATATTTTTTTGTTTATATTTAGTTTTTCATAAAATTTAGATTAGTCATCCCACCTCCCAAAGGCAAACCATCTAAAATTTTGCATGCAAACATGTTTAAATTAGTGAGATATAAGTATGCTTATTAGTTTGAAAATAAGACAACTACCATATACACATAACGCTTTCTTGGCCAATATTCAACTAGATTTTTTGTGGTCAAGGAAGTTGTCATTTACACATATGGGATATCTTATCTTCTTTACAAGAAGTAGCATAATATTGGAATACTTCAACAAGAACTTATAAATGTTATAAGTTATTAATGCTATAAATTTTTATTTTGTTTTCACCCTGTTTCCCTTTGAGGATGGGGAATGAGAGAGCAGGTGGGAAGAATCATAGAATCATAGAATAATAGAATATCCCGAGTTGGAACGGACCCATAAGGATCATTGAGTTCAACTCTTGGCAATACACAGGTCTACCTAAAATTTCAGACCATGTGAATGGCACAGTCCAAATTCTTCTTGAATTCAGACAGGCTTGGTGCAGTGACTACTTCCCTGGGGAGCCTGTTCCAGTGTGCGACCACCCTCTCAGTGAAGCACCTCTTCCTGATGTCTAGTCTGAATCTCCCCTGCCTCAGCCTCACACCATTCCCGTGGGTCATTATCACTGGTCATTAAAGAGAATATGTTGGCACCTGCCTCTCCACTCCCCTTTGTGAGGAAGCTGTAGGCTGCAATGAGGTCTCCCCTCAGACTCCTCTTTTCCAGGCTGAACAGGCCCAGTGACATCAAATTTCTTCCCCTTCACCATTTTGTCACCCTCCTCTAGACCACTCCAAGTACTGTGACAGGCCCAACGGCCACACCAACCCCTACGATGGACCCTTTTGCTGTGTGGTTGGAATGGACCCACAAGGATCATCAAGTTCAACTCCTGGCAATACACAGGTCCACCTAAAAATTCTCTCTAACAGTTGAATGACCTTTTTGTACTGTGGTGCCCAGAATTGCACACAGTACTTGAGGTGAGTCCGTACCAGAACAGAGTGGAACGATCACGTCCCTCGACTCACTAGCAATGCCGTGCTTGATGCATCCCAGGATACAATTGGCCCTCTTGGCTGCCAGGGTACACTACTGGCTCATATTCAACCTGCTATCAACCATGACCCCCAGATCCCTCTCTGCGGGGCTGCCCTCCACCCAGTCTGTATGTATAGCCAGGGTTGCCCCATCCCACGTGCAGGACCCAGCATTTGCTTTTGTTAAACTTCATGTGGTTGGTGATCGCCCAGCGCTCCAACCTGTCCAGATCTCTCTGAGGGGCCTTTCCACCCTCATCCAAGTACACAGCTCCTCCAAGTTTGGTGTCATCGGCAAATTTGCTCAAAACACCTTCTAGTAATACATCCAAAACATTTATAAAAACATTGAAGAGGACTGGCCCTAAAATGGAGCCTTGAGGGACCCTGCTAGTGACCATCCACCAGCCTGATGTGGCCCCATTTACTATAACGCTTTGAGCCCTGCCCTTCAGCCAATTGCTCACCCACCATATGATGTTTTTGTCTAGTTGTACACTGGACATTTTGTCGAGTAGGATCCTATGGGAAGCCATGTCAAAAGCCTTGCTGAAGTCCAAAAAGATCACATCAGATGGTTTCCCTTGGTTGACCAGGTGGGTGATCTTATCATAAAAGGAAATAAAATTTGTTAGGCAGGACCTGCCCCTCATGACTGACAGGCCTGTAATTGCTAGGGTCTTCTTTCTTACCCTTCTTGAAAATTGGCACATTTGCCAGCTTCCAGTCTACCAGGACTTCTCCAGATTCCCAAGATCATTGAAAAATAATTGAGAGAGGTCCCACAATGACGTCAGCCAGCTCTTTAAGCACCCTGGGATGAACCTCACCCAGACCCATGGACTTGTAAGGATCCAGGTGGAACAGCAAATCCCACACATGTTCAGGTTTGGTTGGGAGTTGTCAATCCCACTGTCACAGTCCTCTAGCTCAGGGCACCCTGGGTCCCAAAGCCCATCATCAGTGTTGAAGACAGAGGCGAAAAAGGCATTAAATGTCTCTGCTTTGCCTATGTCATTGTCTGTGAGGAGACCTTCCCCATCAAGTAGCAGACCTATGTTTTCTTTGGTCCTCCTTGTTCTGTTCACATATCTAAAAAACCCTGCCTTTTATTGTTTCCCACAGACATGGCCAGCTTCAACTCTAGTTGGGCTTTGTCCACATGAATTTTCTCCCCACAAACATGAACAACATCCCTGTATTCCTTCCACGTTGCCTGACCCTCCTTTAAGCAGCCGTACACTTTCTTTTTTTCACCTAAGCTCCAGTAGAAGATCCCTGGTCAGTCAGGCCAGCCTCCTGCCCCACCTACCTGACTTCCGATATTTTGGAATTGCCTGATCTTATGCTATTAAAAGGCAGTGCTTAAAGACTGACCAGCACTGATGGACGCCAATGTGTTCAAAAGCAGTTTCCCAGGGGACCTTGCTGACTAGTTCCCTGAGCAGCCTGAAGTCTGCTCTCCCCATTTCCAGGGCTGAAGTTTTGGTGACAGTTTTCCTTCTGTCACCATAAATTCTAAATACAACCACTTCATGGTCACTATATCCGAGACGGCCACTAGTTGCCATGTCTCCCACAAGACCCTCTCTGTTCTTTAGCAACAGATCTAGGAGGGTACCTTTCTTAGTTGGCTCCCTTAACACCTGCACCAAGAAGTTATCATCTAGGTTCTTTATGAACCTCCTGGACTTGCTCATGTCAGCCATGCGGTCATCGCAATTGATGCCTGGCAAGCTGAAGTCCCCCATAAAGACAAGTGGAGTTGATCTCAAGTCATTTCTTAGTTCCCATCTGATGCCAGCAGGCCCAGTGTCACATAGCCCTTCCCATGATTGAAAACCCAAAGTTCTGCAAGTTATACCAGTCCCGAAGCCATGTGTTAATGTGATGAGTTTGCTTGTCAGCATCAATCCCCCCTATCTGAAGGACAGAGGCAAACACAACCTGTGCACCTGAATCTTTAAATAGTCACCCTAAAGCCCTGAAGGCCTACCGATGTGCCATGCCCTGTTTGCCTGCCCTGGTCGCTCATGCTCCTGGTCACTTTTGCTCCTTAGGGACTGCTTTTGAACATCAGAGGAGGGGGGGCTGTTGGCTCCACCTACACCTTGTCAGCCTCCCTCATGAGGGCTGCTGGGTCCTGGCGGCCCCCTTGGCTGATGCTGAAAAAACAACTCTGCTGCCCTGCTGAGTAAAACCACCATACCCTCACAGAGAGATGCGGGAGAGAACTGGAAAATATAGTAAAACTCGTGGGTTGGGATAAAGACATTTTAATAGGACAGAAAAGGAAAGGGAAGTAATAATTACCATAAAAATGATAAACAAATACACAAATAAAATGATGTATAATGCAATTGCTTATCACCTTTCAACCAATGCCCAGCCAGGTCTGAGCTGCAGCAGCCCTCCCCTGTCCAACTCCCCCTTTTTTATTGTTCATCATGACATCATATGGCAAGGAATTTCCTTTTATCCTGATTGGGTGAGCTGTCCTGATTATGTCCCCTCCCAGCTTCTCATGCACCCCCAGCCCTCCTGCTGACATGGCAGTAAGAGAGCTGTAAAGTTCTTGACTTAGTGTAAGCACTGCTTAGCAACATTTAAAACTAGAAATGTTGATAACATTTTGTTATCAACATTACTTTCATCCTAAATCTAAAATATAGCACCATACCAGCTACTAGGAAGAATATTGACTTTATTTCAGATGAAATCAGAACAATGTTGTAGAGAGAAATATGGCAAATTGCAGAAAGAAAGGAGGTAGGATTAAGACTGGATAAAATTTAAAACACATGTAAGGAAGACATAGTGAAAACTACTGGGGTTTTAGTGAAAAATAGTAAAAATACAGGAATTAAATCACATGTGAAAAATGAAGGGTAGTCAGTGAAGATTTATACTTATATTATCCTCTGAAGAAGAGTGGTTTTGGGTTCTGGGAAACCTTACAAGGTCTGAACATCTTGGCAGTGGTTTGTGAGAACAGGCCTGGCTTTTTCTTCTTTCATACATATGCAATTATCCTTGTAATACACAGATGACTTTGCACTTAGAGGTTGGTTACTAATTCTTAAAGCTGCTCAAGTGGTGCTGTCTCTTTTACAAAATAAGAACAGTCTCTTAAATGAATTACTGCTTCTATTTTTTTTTTTTTCTTTGAGCTATCTATTATTTTATGGTAATGTCCAATATGAAATTTAAATGAGGAACTTGCAAGCTTCCAGGAAGACCTACCAATCAACATGCTATTGTCATTAACATGTTTTTCAGGTTAATTTGTCTGTTCTTATTCTCTAATGCATTCCTTTACATGAGAGGTCTCTTACCTTTATCTTTGGAAGAACTAGAACATTTTACTTTGAGTTTTAGACTGGAGAGTATAGACTCTTCATCTCTTACAATTACCAGTCACACTATATACATTTACCTCCAGGTAGACAACTAACTGCTTCAAAGAACTTTTGATCAGTTTCTTAAAGCTATGTATTTTGTATTTGTAACAAAGCATAACAATAGTTCTATTGAAAGGCAATATAATTTTTAAATAATTACATACAAGTATTTCCTTATTCTTATCTACATTGTCTGGCAGGTGTTCCTCTTAACTGACAAATAGAATTGTAGCACTTATACAACACGAGCTTGTATTCATGTTTTAAGTATTAATGTGTTTTCCATTATTGTCTGCCCTCTTTATATGCTGCACACAAAGTGATTTGGGTCTTTTAAAATAAATTAATTTTTATGGAAAATAAAATGGAAGCTAAAATTATGATGCTTACTAAATAATCTTAATCTCTATGTGCAGAAATATTGGTTTGAACCAATAACTGATTCCTCACTAACTCTGAAACACTAGTAGGGTGTGAACATAATGAAAATAAATTTAGTTCAAAATAAGCTGCTGAACCTCACAAAGTGTAGTTGTGGATGTCTTATCATCAACTAATTCAATCTTTTTCCTTTGTTTCCACCAGATTACATGAAAATACTCAGAAAACAAAGACTTTTATAATGTTCTGTCCCATTGTTATTCTTCTAGCTCATTACTTCTTTGATGACAAATGTCTTTTTTAAGGGTACCTAACATTGTTAAAGAAATTAATAGCCCATTACTTACTTTTATTTCAGAGGTTCTCAGTGAAGTTTCCTAGTGTCTCCCACTATCTGCCAGGGCATCCAACAGAGTCTATCACATATAATTTCTGTTCCAGGGTTTGGATGGTTAGACCAATTTACTCCTAATAGCTGTATTTACTGAGCAGATGTCCTTATCTCTTTCAAGTACATTACTGAAATTCTCTTTATATTGGGTATCTTTTCAAACCATTGTAACTTTAATCAAGTCTTATTCAAGCACCTATATCATATGGATAGAGTTCTAATTATACAATTTGATATATCTGCACATTTACACATACTACCACATTTTCTGTTGTTTTACAATTTGTGACAACTTTATATTACTAATTGATACAAAATGTTAATCTCTTTTGTGATATTTATGCAAATTAGATTTTTCTTTACCTGTGTCTCTTGAGAATGCCTACAAAATCTTTTAAACTTTCTGCAGCTAATATTTTTCTTCAAAATTGCCTTTAACATAGCTTTCTATAGGAGATCTGATTCAGATTTTTTTTCCTTCCTTTTTTTCTATTCCTTTTTGCTTTGTAGAGGAGCAAAAACCCTATGGGGACTTAAAATCTCACTTCTCTCTTTATGAAGGAAAAGGCCACTACTTGGGAAAATTAGGTATAGTTATATAATCAGTGAATGGAATCCTAGAATATCCTGAAATAGAGGGGATCCGCAAGAATCCTTGAGTCTAATTACCGCCTCCATACCGTACCACCCAAAACTCAAACCATTCTTTTTCTGAGAGTGTAGTCCAAATGCTTCTTGAACTCCATCAGGCTCGGTGCCATAAGCCCTTCCCTGGGACCCTATTCCAATGTTGAAATAGAGGAAAGAAATTCTGTGCATTCTGTCTTCTTTCTAAATGTCTGTTCAACTATATAAATTGATGTTACTTTTCATGTTAAAGGTAATATGCAATAATATGCAATAATTCTTTTAAGATCTAAATGATCTATTTTTTCCATTAGTGGTACTTATAGTTGGCAGTAGTCCTGTCAACTGTCCTATTTTTTCAGTCAATAATATTCCTACAGAGTTATGAGTAAATTGAGAGTATCCCTGACAGAATCAGTTTTCTTCATCTTTGATGCTGGGGAAAAAAAAAAAAAAAAAAAATCTATTATTTGTTTTTAAGGGGTTACAGCAAGTACATGTGCAAAGAAGTCACCTGATATATATATGAGAAAATTGAACAAAGATACATAATAACTGATTTCCAGATATACACTACAATAAGTTGTTCGATACCGTACAGCAGTACTAAACAAGTATTGTAGATGTTATCTGTATTAGGTTTTAATGGCGTGGGATTTTATTTTTTATTTTATTTATTTTATTTTATTTTATTTTATTAAAAACATATAATCAAAATTGTTCTGGGACCAGATCATTAACTACACAGTGTGCTAAATCTGTTTTGAAGTGAGTAAGAAAAGAATGCTCATTTTTGCTTTTCTGACCACCCCATTAACTAAGCACTTGCTCTACTGTTGTTAGCATATATACTATACTCTAAGGTATAGTAGTTTTCAGCAGTTCTCAGAAGCTCTGAATGCCAGTGTTGAAATGATAATGTACTATGCTGCATCCCAGCGAAATGGTATTTGATGAGATGAAGCTGTATGAAATTAATGCATGTTGTGAAATGTCACAGGAGGGCTGCCTATATTCAAAGCCAGATACCCTAGCATCTTAAGGTTATGGTCAACAGACAAAACCAAGATGTTGTTATAAATGAGGATACAACTAAGTCTGAATTTAGTAATATTTATAAAAGGCATGCAAACCGTGCTGTGTGCATGGGGAGTCTACGCTCTACCAACACACATACATGACTGTCGAACTTTCAAAATATATAGAACATTGCTTTCAAATATTCATAAGAAACCCAAGTATGCCTATACATATGTACAATCAGAAAAGGTATCAACTGAAACTTAAACATGGCAAAGTTTCCCAAATTCTGACAAGTATTTAACAAACAATCCTTTAAGTTATTACTATTAATGTCCATGACTGGGGAGCATAATTGGAGATGGTAATCCTAGTTGAACTGCTCCCATATCTTCCATGACTTCATTAATTTTTCTCAAATCATATAAAAATCTCAATTTTCCATTCATTTTCTTCATTACAAACACCTTGGCCCTCCACTTACTGTTAATATTTTTGTAAAAACATTTATTATTATTACTATTATTGTTATTGATATTGGTATTGGTATTATTTTGTTATCCTTTTTCAAGCTTGAGCTCCTGCTGGTCTTTAGCTTTTTGATTTTCTGATTTTCTGATTTTCTTTTTCTGATTTTCTCTCTGCATATGCCTGCAACTTCCCAGTACACTCCCTGGGTTGTCTACCCCTTCTTTCACAAGACATAAACTCTCTATTTTTCTCCCAAACATACAGCAAAAGTTCACTGTTTAGCCATGCTGGTCTTCTTCCCTGCTAACCCATGTTATGCATATGGGGAGAGCCTGCTCCTGCTCCTTTAAGACTTCCTTCTTGAAAAGAGTCCAGATTTCCTGGATCCTTCTGCCCTTCAAGACTGCCTAAGGGACCCTAACAGCATCCTGAAGAGGTCAAGGTCTGCCCTTTGAAAGCCCAAGGAAGCAGTTTTACTGGCCTCCCCCACCCCGTCTTCACCAAGAATATAGAACTCTACCACGTCATGGTCACTATGCCCAAGACAACTCCTTATCAAAGAATCACAGAATCACAGAATCATCTAGGTTGTAAGAGACCTCCAAGATCACCGAGTCTCAGTCTCTGACCTAACACTAACAAGTCCGCCACTAAACCATATCCCTAAGCTCTACATCTAAATGTCTTTTAAAGACCTCCAGGGATGGTGACTCAACCACTTCCCTGGGCAGCCTTTCCAGTGCCTAACAACCTTTCGGTAAAGAAGTTCTTCCTAATACCCAACCTAAACCTCCCCTGATACAGCTTTAGCCCATTCCCCCTCGTCCTGTCACCAGGCACGTAGGATAATAGACCAATCCCTACCTTGCTACAGCCTCCTTTAAGGTTCCTGTAGAATGCAATAAGGTCACCCCTGAACGTTCTCTTCTCCAGGCTGAACAGTCCCAACTCCCTAAGCCACTCCTCATAAGACTTGTTCTCCAGACCTTTCTCAAGCTTCATAGCCCTTCTCTGGACTCGCTCAAGCACCTCCATGTCCTTCTTGTAGCAAGGGGCCCAAAACTGAACACAGTACTCGAGGTGTACCAGAGCCAAGTACAGGGGGACAATCACTTCCCTGGACCTGCTGGCCACACTGCTTCTTATAAAAGCCAGGATGCTGTTGACCTTCTTGGCTACCTGAACACACTGCTGGCTCATATTCAGCCAACTATCAACCAATACTCCCAGGTCCTTCTCTGCCAGTCAGCTTTCCAACCACTCATCTCCCAGCCCGTAGCTCTGTTTGGGGTTGTTGTGCCCCAAGTGCAGGACTCAGAACTTGGCCTTGTTGAACTTCATGCAGTTGGCCTCAGCCCATTGGTCCAGCCTATCCAGATCCTCCTGCAGAGCTTTCCTACCCTCGAGCAGATTGACACATGCAACTAAGTTAGTGTCATCTGCAAATTTACTGAGGGTGCACTCGATTCCCTCTTTCAGATAATTGATAAAGATATTAAAGAGCACTGTCCCCAGTACTGAGCCCTGGGGGACACCACTAGTGACTGGCCTCCAACTGGATTTGACTCCATTCACCACAACTCTTTGGGCCCAGCTACCCAGACAGTTTTTAACCCAACGAAGCGTAGGCCAGTCCAAGCCATGAGCAGTCAGTTTCCTGAGGAGAATGCTGTGGGGAACGGTGTCAAAAGCTTTAATGAAATCAAGGTAGACCACATCCACAGCCTTTCCATGATCCACCTGACATGGCACTTTGTCATAGGAGGAGATCAGGTTAATCAAGCAGCATCTGCCCTTCATAAACCCATACTGACAAGGCCTGATTGCCTGGCTACCCTGTAAGTGCCACATGATGATGCTCAAGATAATCTGCTCCATGAGCTTCCCTGGCACTGAGGTCAAACAGGCCTATAGTTCCCCGGGTGTACCCTCCAGCCCTTCTTGTAGATGGGCATCACATTTTCTAGCTGCCAGTCAACTGATACCACCTCTGATAGCCAGGACTGCTGATAAATGATGGAAAGCAGCTTGGCCAGCTCTTCCGCCAGTTCTCTCAATACCCTTGGGTGGATCCCATCCGGCCCCATTGACTTGCTTACATCCAAATTCTGTAGCATGTCACCAACCATTTCCTCATGGATTGCGAGGGCCACATTCTGCTCCCTATCCCCTTCTACCACTTCCGGGTACTGGGTATCCAGAGAATGACTTCTCTTACTACTAAAGACTGCGGCAAAGAAGGCATTAAGAACCTCAGCCTTTTCCTCACCTCTTGTAACTACGTTTCCCCCCTGCATTCAATAAGGGATGGAGATTCTCCTCAGTCCTCCTTTTGGTGTTGATGTATCTATAAAAACATTTTTTGTTATCTTTAACGGCAGTAGCCAGAGAGAGCTCCAGATGCGCTTTGGCCTTTCTAATTTTGTCCCTGTACAGCCTCACAACATCCTTATAGTCCTCCTGAGTGGCCTGCCCTCTTTTCCAAAGATTATAAACCCTCTTTTTTCTCCTAAGCTCAGTCACAGCGCTCTGTTCAGCCAGGCCGGTTCATCTTTGGGCACGCGCCGGCTCAGAGGATCATCTTTGGGCACGTGGGGACAGACCGCTCCTGTGCCATTAAGATTTCTTTCTTGAAGAGCACCCAGCCTTCCGGGACTCCTCCGCCCTTCAGAACCACCTCCCAAGGGACTCTGCCAACCAGTGACCTGAACAGTTCAAAGTCAGCCCTCCAGAAGTCCAAGACAGTGGTCTTACTGGTCCTGACTTCACCAAGTACAGAGAACTCTACAATTTTGTGGTCACTCTGCCCAAGACAGCCCCCGGCCACCACATCTCCCACCAGGCCTTCTCTGTTAGTGAACAGAAGGTCTAGCGGGGCACCTCCCCTGGTAGGCTCGCCAACCAGCTGCATAAGGAGGCTATCTTCCACACTCTCCAGAAACCTCTTAGACTGCTTTCTCTGGGCTGTGTTGTGCTTCCAGGATATGTCTGAGAAGTTAAAGTCCCCCCAAATACAATTGCAGATGATTTTGCAACTTCTGCCAGCTGTCTGTAGAACTCCTCATCCATCTCCTCATCCTGGTTTGGGGGTCTATAACAGACCCCATCAGGATGTCTGCCTTGTTGGCCTTCCCGCTGATCCTAGCCCATAGGGACTCAACCTTGTCATTCCCAGCCTCAAGTGCCACAATATCAAAACACTCTCTAATGTAGAGAGCCACACCACCACCCCTTCTGTGCTGCCTGTCCCTTCTGAAGCACCTACGGCCAGACATTGCAGCACTCCAGTCATGAGAGTGATCCCACCACATTTCCGTGACAGCAACTAAGTCGTAGCCTGCCTGCTGCACAATGGCTTCCAGCTCCTCTTGTTTGTTACCCATGCTTTGTAACATTAATGTAGATGCACTTCAGTTGAGCCTTTGCCTTCTCCCCTGGCCTTGCCATTGTTTCCCTGGTACACCTCCAGCTAGCTGTATTTCATCCCCGTCCCCCTTCTTACCTAGTTTAAAGCCCTCTCTATGAGCCCTGACAGCTCCAGGATCCATTTTCCCCTTGGAGACAGTTGGGACCCATCTGCAGCCATCAGGCCGGGTGTCAAGTAAAGCGCCCCATGGTCAAAAATAAAAAAAAAATAAAAATTCTGTGTTGGCACCAGCCGCTGAGCCCCGTGTTTATCAGGTGGGCTTTCCGTGTCCTCTCTGTACCTCTCCCTGCCACTGTAGGGATGGACGAAAACACCACCTGTACTCCCGCTCCATCCACTAACAGTCCCAGACCCCTAAAGTCTCGTTTGATAGTCTTCCATCTTCTCTTTTCAATATTATCACTGCCAGCCTGGACTATCAATAGTGGATAGTAATCAGAGGGGCAAACCAGGCTGGGAGGCTTTCTGGCAACTTCCCTGACCCTGGCTCCAGGGAGACAGCAGGCTTCCCTATAGGTTGGGTCAGACCAACAAATAGGGCCCTCTGTTCCCCTGAGAAGGGCATTGCCTACAACGATTACCCTTCTTTTTTTCTTGGTGGAGCCAGTCATGAAGCATGGAGTGGACTTCCCTGCCCTAGGCATCCTCCTGGGTAAACTTTCTACCACATCCTCACCCACCGGTCTCTCAAGCTCCAGGGCCTCATATCTGTTGTATAAGGGCACCTGGGAAGGTGGGGCCGATGGGGGAGAGCATCTCCTGTGATGTCGAGCAGGGACCTGTCTCCATTCCTTCTTAACTCCTAGGTCCCCTCCCTCTTCCTGACAGTGACAGGGCAAGGGATCCACCCCTATTTATGGGGTCTTACCCTGGTGCGTCTCCTTCAGGCCTTGCAGGGAGTTGTTCCACCAGTCTATCTCCCTCTCACTCTCCCTGATGCCCCTCAACCTCTCCACCTCCTCCTTGAGCTCTGCCACCAGGCAGACCAGGTCATCCACCTGCTCGCACCTCACACACATGGTATCTCTGCCTCCCTCAGATGGCATCAACAGGCTCTGACACTCCCTGAATCCAGAGACCTGAACTGCTGCATTTTTTGAGTGGGCAGTCAGTCTGGGTGGTTACAGACTTTCTAGAGAGAGCTCTCTGCCCAGCATAGACCATCACGGTCTAGGTAGTGGTAGACAACCGTTAGATGAGTTGTTCTTATGGGCAGGGGGTGAACGCTCTGCCCTGCCTGCTCACCCTGCCTGCGCGAACTGCCTCACAACCTGCCCCGTTTGCCTGTCCTGGTCACTGCGCTCCCTAGGGGTTGCTTTTGAATGGCCAGGAAGTGGGCACTGCTGGCTCTGCCTACGCCTAGTCAGCCTCCCTTGTGAGGGCTTCTGGGTCCTGGAAGCTCCCTCAACTGCCTCGAGTGGCCTCGGTGCCGGATGAAAAAGCCCTGCCAATCCTGATCCCCTGCTCTGCTGCAGAATGCGTCTGCCCTTGAGCCAATTGCCTTGGCAAGTGGCGATACAACACCTATACAATATTTTGTGTAAAGTTCAAGACTATATTTTTTCTACAGAACTTCATTTTTATTCAGAAGTTTTACAAATTTTCTCTGACGTGAATCAGTTGCAGACCCAAAGAAACATATTCAGCAAAGATTACGACAGTGTCAGTACTGTGTGTAGATTTGAGAACTAAGACAGATGTTATTAAAATAATCAGAAGCATGGAGGAGGAGATTTCACCATTTATTCTCATATAAATAATAGGGAGTTCCATATGAAAGGAGTCAGTTTAGGACAAAGAAATGCAGAAAATCTATGGTAAAACTATTGTATCCTGAAACTGTGTGGTGAAAGGATCTACTGCAGTAGGAAGATGCTAAAATGTTACACGTGGAGAGCAGGCAAACTGATAAAAAAAAATACAGTAAAAATACAGTAGGCTTTATACACATAATGAACAGACATTATGACAGTGCTGTGGACAACTATGTATGTTATCTATGCTTTGTCAGGTATTGGTTTTGTTTGTTCTGAAAAACAGGCTACAAACTGGGTTAGATGGAACATTGCAGTGATGCAGTATGCTCATCATTACATTTTTAATAAACTCTTTAGCCAGAGTTTTAGTATCTAGAGGAATTCTCAGCTATCCGAATACTCAACCTAATAGTCCACTGTGAATTAAGTTATCTGAAAAAAAATGTAGTCTTTTATTTATTTATTTATTTATTTATTTATTTATTTTCATCCAAGGTACCTTTCACCTTAGAGATGTTTTAATGAAACAGATACATCAGTCCATTACTTTCAATTAATTTAGATGTGTCTTCAACAAAACATTCAAAGAAAATAACAAAGGTGAGAAAAATCCTACTAATCCTCAGCAATGACAAGTGTCACACTTTTGGCTTCTAGACATAGTATATTTATACTCTTTTACTCCTTCATATTCATTATTCCAAAGAGCTGGCTCAGATCCAGAGGTGTTTTAACATCTTTATCAATGACCTGAAGAATATAGCAGAGTTTGCTAATAGAATGTGCATATGACACCAAATGTGGGTGGGAGGAGGTGTCAACAAACTCAAGGGCAGAGCTGCCATCCAGAGGGACCTTGAAAGACTGGAGGAAGCTTATGCCTTTCAAGAAGCATAAATGCCAATTCCAGCTCCTTGGATATGAGACCCTTGCAGTGACCCAAGCTGGGGTCTACTAAGTTGGTAGCTCAAGTAAAAGTCTCTGGGGCCATGGCGGGGAGTGAGCTGAGCATGGATCAGCAGTGGCCCTTGGTATAACAAAAGGCCTCTACATTCTATTCTGTACGAACAGGAGCTCAGCTAGTCAGTCCAGGGTGATGATTATCCCTTTTCTTCAGTAGCCATGAAGACAATAACTTCATAATGAATCCATGTTTGGCAACTCTGGGACAGGAAATATATCAATAAAATGGACCACTGAGATAATTCATAGCTAGAAAACTTTTGCTGTGAGAAGCTGAGGAACCGGGGCTTGTTCAGCCTAGAAATGGGACAGCTTTGGTGTCTCCTAAGAGCAGCTCCCAAAACATATGTAAATGTTATAAAGAACAGGTTATAGAGCTCTTCACAGCTACATGGGATGGAAGAACAAGAGAGAATGCCTGAAAGTTAAGCGTTATCACTAGAATTTTTTCCTTATGAGGATAGCTGAGCAGTGGTTGCCCAAAGAGGATAAGAAGACTCCATATTGGATTCAAGAATTTCACGATTCATTGACTGATTCAATATGACCTATTCTGACCTCATGGATAATCATGCTGTATCTAGAAATTTTCATCAGAGTCCTCCTGAGGACTTTCTCAACATGAATTATCCTATGATCTGATGATCCTTTTCTCCCTTGACCACTTTGACTCTTTGCAGCTGAATTAAATCCTGAGAAGCAATACCAGAATCCCACATTGCAGCCAAAATATTTAACAAGTTCAGACTTTTGTAGAACAAAGCATCTGTATCAGCACAAATTGTATCAGACTGAACGTATTGTGTTTTACTAGATGACTGCAAACCACACACAAAATAATAATTTTAAAACTGCATTTAAAATAAAAGTAATATAAGTTTTTTTTTTTTTTTCTATACTATTCACAATTTTCAACAGTTAAAAAAAGTATAAGAAAGATTATTTTGGTTTTTAAATGCTTTAATCATATACGTATGCACACATACATATATATAGGAGGGTAAAGATGTTTCTTGAACATCAATGTTGAGAATATATGTGTGCTACACTTTAAACACAAGCTAGTACAATTAAGGCCACTGGTGTATTATTTTAATAGTG
The DNA here is from genome assembly GCA_011075105.1 of Heteronetta atricapilla. NCBI lineage: Eukaryota > Metazoa > Chordata > Aves > Anseriformes > Anatidae > Heteronetta > Heteronetta atricapilla. The sequence continues at coordinate 47,249,305 of CM021763.1, read as the reverse complement.
GGTAGCTATATATTTCCTTCCCAGATTTAGACATTGTTTTCTTGTCTTTCAGTCTGCTAATATGAATACTAAAAAGACAGGGCAAGTTTTTCATTACACTATGAAATGTATCAATACTGACTCTCAGAAAATATATTCTGAATTCAAATACCTCATGGAAAGAAAACTCATAATTCTAAGTCTTTAGAAATAAAAGTGCTCTGGCACTGCTGTCCTTAAATTGACAGTCAGATGGGTTTCCTAGTCTCTTGAGATCTAATTAGGCTTGCAGTGTTTTATGTGTCATTCCTAAAGGGATGGAAACTATGTGGCATCTTCTGTTTATGCTACTGGTGTCGCTGCTCTTCTGTTTCAGAAAAAGGTTTTCGCATAAGCAGAATTACTATTCCTTCTATTGAAGAAGGAATTATGTCATAAAGAAGGTATTATGTCATTACATTTACATAATCTATATGCACTGATGCAACAATGTTTTTTTAATGCATAATATACTGATGTTTCATTACATTTGTATATATTATAAAGAGACCAGAGAAAAGTACATAGAAGGAAAACATATAAGTTTTTTAAATGTATCTTAAGATATGAAAAATAAAACAAAATCTATCACAAAAGTATTAGGTTGAAGAACACCATTTCTACTGAGAAAAAATAATAATAATAATAATTTACTAACACAAACTGATAAGCTGTCTCCATCAAGATATATACCCTAATAGAGGAATAACGAGGAATAACCATCTTAAAAGGACACAAATGTAGTTTTTTTTTTTTTTTTTTTTTTTTTTTCCCTCTTTTTTAGTTACTATTTTACTTACATGCTAAGTCTCAATACTGTATTTTGAATATTACATAGCCACAACATAGCGACAAAGAATGAAAAAGTTATACAGAGACTTTGATGTTGTTACTCCATAAGTATCATCTTTAATCATAAAGCCTTGTGTTCAGAAAAGGGCAGAAAGTAACATTGTCCCTTTTTTGTTGTTTTATTTTTTTTTATTTTTTATTTTTTTTCAAAGAACTGAAGTACTGACTATGTATGATGCATCTTTGTACACAACTGAGTTTTACATATCTCTTATTTTCTATGGAAGCCTTGTTTAGAATGGTCTAACATAATATTGTTATATGGATTTAACATTAAAAAAAGAAAAGCTCTAGTAGATTGAGTTTTTGTTGTTGCTTTGTTTGTTTGTTTCATTTGTTTGTTTGAATGAGTGGAATGCAATATTTTTTAAGGTTACTGAAATAGCTTCAAAAAGAGGCAATGGTGCCTAGCTTACATAAGATAGGTTGGTTTAACAAGTTTTTGTTTCCAAGATCCTCATCCTATCTCCTCAAATCAAAGTACAATCTTTAGAGAAGATGGATAAGAAGGACAATGAGCATTTCAGAATTAAGATTATTTTGTACCACTTTGATTAATCACATACTGTAACCATTACAGATTTTGTTAATGTCATTTTTATTCTAAACAGAAGGCTCTTTGAATTCCACTGGGGATTCTGTTGCCTTGGAATTTGCAGACACATTAATAAAAATACTATAAAATGAGCAACAGCAGAAGTCCAGATTGACTTGGAGGGAGTACTTAAAAAGTGGAAACTCAGCAGACCAGAAACCTTCTGCAACATTTTTCTCTAAGAGATACACAATGCCACACATTTTTAAAGCTTTCTGTGAAACTTCTCAAACTCAGCCGCACAGTGAATATGTGCTATATGACTGTAGTTATGAATCTTAAAAATTTTAGAATAATACTCCAATTTGTTTATTTTCCTTCTTTTACTCTGAAAAGAAGAACTCAATATAGGAAAGTAAACAAAGAAAAAAAAAAAAAAATCACTGAAATATTTTCCCTGAAGCAAACACCAGTCTTTTAATGATAAAGTGAATGAGAAAAGCAGAAAGATGGATTCTAAACAATATAAATAGAACTGACCTTTAAACAGGAAACATTTCATTTTATAAGGTCTTTTTTTTTTTTTTTTTTTTTTTTTTTTTCTATTTCCTTCCAGCAAAAGAAAACATTTAAAAGATTTGTTATTTTTCTTCTTTTTCTTCTTCTCCTAAATGTCCTTCAGTTGATTGAACAACATAAACACACATTAATTTTAACTTCACTGGCAGGTACTACATATGTTATAGATATTAAGCAGACATATACATATATGTCTGCTTATTACCTGATCTAAGCAGAAATGCTGAGATTATCAATACCACTTTTTTTTTTTTTTTTTTTTCTTTTTTTAATTCTGATGTAACATTCTCTGCAAGAATGTTACTTTCTTCTCTCATGATCTTTCAGAACTTTTAAAACCGTGAAAAACTAAAGGTCTATAGTAAACCTTATTTGGTCTTGAATAGCCTTTATAAGTACTTTTATTCTTATTTGTAGCCTATATTAGATCAAAAACATTTAAAACCACATTAAGACAGTATTACAAGTTAATTAAATAATTACAAATTAACTCTTTAAAATAATGGAAAAAATAAAAATAAAAACGGCTTCTAAGAGATTTTCTTTCCTATTAGGATAGTTCAAAGGCTGTGAATATCTGAAGGATATATTTAAGATAAATAAAACTTTTTGATATTTTTATATTTGATATATTTTTATATTTGATATTTTTATTTTTTTATATTTGATATCAACTTCTGATATTTTATTGAACACCAATACCCAACATTTAGACTAGCTGATTAATCAGGTAATTTGGAATTCACATTTACTGACTTTGAAAATACTATTTTCAATTTCTTTGTCATAAATTTAAATCAAAATTTCTTTTCAATAGATGCATCACAACCAAATATACTGGCTTTAACAAGAAGAACACTTTTGTGAAATTCCATTGTCTTGCAAAGTTAAATAAAGTTGTAGCTGTGACTTCTGTGCAAAGAATGCCACCATCAATTCATCATTTGATCAATATTACAACAGTTTTGTTTTGTTTTGTTTTATTTTGTTTTGTTTTGTTTTTTATAAAATCATGTCTCCTTCTTCTCCTTTTCTGCAGAGTAAAATAAATAAATAAAGAAATAAAAGCAAGTGTAAATTTGATTTGATATTAAAAATTAGGGCTTCTAGTCCACAAAATCTGAGAAATTCTCTAAAGACAGAGAGGAAGAACAGCAGGTCAGGAAACCAAAATCATTAAAAAGCTCAGAGGTAGCAAAGCCAATTTGAGTAGTGCAGAGTAATTAGCCATTTAAAGCATAAGCTCACTGGATCATGACATAATTTCTTCCCATTCCCATCTCCTGTGCATTGTCCATGCCTGCTTAAACCATGATGTCTGCTGTAGCATAATGGATTCAGCACAAAAGCTGCTGAACATTCCCTAAGAACATATTGGACGTATCATTCTGGATGCTTGCTCACCATGTGTTCCTGTTTAAAACTGAAACTAGTCTGTCCTGTGGACAATCTAGTGTAATCATGAAACTACTAGGGGCAACATACAACCACATATCCTTTGGTTTCACAAGAAAAAACAAACAAACAAACAAAAAACCAAAACTATATTATTATTATTTCTACTTAAAATAAATGAGAGGGAATAAAAATAAAAAAGGAAAATCAAAGGGGAAGGTGGAGGGGAACCAGACAGGTGAACCAAATTCTCAAGCTCTTAATTTCACTTATTAGAATTTGTCATATAATTTATTAAACAATCTTACTTTCCTTAGAAAGGTTAACACAAGCAACTATATGTGTTTGCAAGAAATGTCTTGTAGAACACTCCTTGAGATCTGTCCCAGGAATGGTAAAACAGGAAAAGCAAACTAGACTTAATATATTATTTCAGCCAACACTGGACTGGTGTTTGTTATTTTATTATATGTTTTGTTCCACTGCTGCTAAAGCTATTTCACATAAGACACATGCATTCTATTGCACTGGATAAATTGTTTTGAGAAAAGTATGGATTTTTTTCCATTGCATGTAAGTGAAAATAATGACATTAATATAAACATAATGTAGGTCAATAACAATACAATAACATCCTGACAGTCTTGATTCAGCCACTGCATCGACTAATAAGTACCTGGTTACAGTTACTCAGTTATGAACATAAGAACCTTCTACTGCTGCCCTTGCTTTAAAATAGTTCAAGCAGGAAAATATATATATTATTTTATCTGTATGGCAACTAATCCAATTATTGATGACTCCTAGAAAAGATCACAGAATTTTTTTTCCCCTCTTTCTTTCTCTCTTCCTCTCTCTCTCTCTCTCTCTCTCTCTCTCCTCTCTTTCTCTTCCTTTCTTTCTTTCCTCTCTAAGAAACAGCTGGGGAGACTATTGCCAAAACTTCTAAAATAGGGAAGTAGACTTTTTTTTTTTTTTTTTTTTTTTTTTTTTTTTT
>CM021763.1:47194167-47221008 GCA_011075105.1 Heteronetta atricapilla | reverse complement strand
TCTAGTTAATGTAGTTACTGTTAAAGAAATAAATAAGGGTGAAACACGTATTAGTTTGCCTTTTTTTTTTTTTTTTTTCTTTTTTTTTTTTTTCCCAAGTAACCTTAAATTTCCATTAATTTTATGTGTTGTTTGCTTTGGATTCTTGAAAAAAGTGGATGAATAGAAAAACAGCCAGAATTCAAGTTGCACAGACCAGGAGGGACATAAGATGAGTAGGTGCATGACCTGTGTTTGTGAGGTATGTGTGTCAATATCACCAGATTTGATATGTACATATATATATATATATAATTTATATAATATATTTTTGTTTTGTTTTGTTTTGTTCAGTTTTGTTTTGTTTTGTTTTGTTTTATATTTATGAATCATGGTAGCTGGTGTAATCTCATATAGATTCAAAAGTTATGCTCCTTCAGGATGTAGATGTAGATCCTTCAGGATCTCAGCTGCCACTTATTTCCCTCACCGGTAGAATACCAGCACCCTAATTAGTCAGTTGTAGAAAAATAACCTCTATACATTATTCTACCTGGATAGAAAATCAGTATATGATAATATTGTTTGCCAAATCATGTACTCACGAACCATAAAATACTCTCCATTTAGAGACAATGACCTAATCTGTACAACATTGATGATGTACTTCAGACTGTATGATACAAAATTCCCCATTAGATGTGGCTGTCATTCATTTTTAACTTATCCAAATAAGAGGAAATTATTTGAAATCTATGTTAGTAATGTATATTTATGTGGGAAAAGTGAAGGTTTACCTGCATTTTTATTCTGGTTTAGCAGTGACAAATAACTTGTCAGTTAGAACATGGTCTATTAGAACATTATTTATTATTATTATTATTATTATTATTATTATTACGATTATTATTATTATTATTATTAACTCATTATTTTTTTTTCATTTTTTGTGTTTATGTTTATTTTTGGTCTTTATCAGCAAAGAATACTGTGTGTATGTATATTAATAAACTGTCTGGATTATGTTACAGTGGATAATGAAGTAAGACCTGGGTGTCCTTTTTCAAGAAAAATAAATAAAAAAATAAATAATTAAAAAACAAAACAAAACAAAAACCCAGCAAATTATCATGGACACTTACTAATCCTTTTTCAAATATAGCTAATACATATAGTATTTACAAATAATTTATTCTTAGCAGAGCTGTGACTAACGTATATGTTTTTAGATTTGGTTGATAAAATGTCACCCTGACTTAGCTATGTCGACATACAGCTTACAATAGATTTCTGTAGCTAGATTTATTCATATCGAACAATGGAGGCAACCCTCTGACATTTTGCTCACTGTTGACCTCCTGTTGCCAGATCCCAGGAAGAAATGTGATGTTTATGCAAATCACTAGGAAAGAAATTCCAGGTGTAATGCTAATAGAGCTAATGTAATCTTGATACATGAGTTTACCAGGTACAGGGATATTTCTTGATATAACCTTGAACTGATTGACTTTTGATACCTTACATGATTTTTGCATATTTCTTTCAGAAGAAGAAAGAAAAACAACATCTAACCTCTTCCATAAATCTTCCAGGAAGAAAAATATTTCTTTTTGAGATTGGTAATTGATATTCCCTAGAAAATGTTTAAAAATAAATAACTCATATCTGTGTTATAATATGGGTATTATAGCATTCATTTGTTGAAAATAAAACATTTTAGGAATTACTGAGTCTTTAAGTTTTTCAGAAAAGAAAAATAAATAAATAAACGATAATAAACGTAGTCTCAATCACCTTCTAATCTCTTTGGACACTGATCCAACAGTGTACTGTGGAAATACATATTTGGTAAGGAAAAAAGGGGAGAATACATATAACCTTGTTCTCAGAGATATTTATGAACTTAGCCTGAAGACGCTCTTAATGCATGGTCTGTAAACATTAATAAAGGAAAAATCACACATTGTCAGAAATTCTTAATTCCAAGGCAAGTTCCTTACACCAAGAACATTTATAGCATAGGTCATTTTCCATCTGGACCTGCAAATCTTGCAGTTGTGACTGCTAAAAGTGCCCAATCTAGCCTATAATTTAAGATAATATATTGGAAAGAGCAAACATGTCTATATGACAAATATGTCTGCAAGACATATTTGCTGGTTTTCAAAACACTAAACTATTGTGGAAAACCTACGGCTACTCTGTGGCATAAAATATAGAGCCTTCTTTACTAACAGGATGGGAACAGAAGGTGTGGATAGTGATCTCTTTTTTGTAACACAGAAATGAGCACTCACTTTGTAAAGACACAGCAATATAGATCAAAGCACCTGCTCCTCCAGTACATATAACTTGTACCACAGATTCTGAAAAATGGGGTACTCAGCTGGTCAACGTATGCAAGTCCTGACTAGCATCTGTGCTCACTGCATAACAGCCCTGCCACAGGTTCGACCTTCTTCACAGAGCTGAATGGCCATGGATGTGTTTCTGCTGAGGATCTATTGTTCATCACCATTTATTTCATTCCGCTGGCATAAAGCCACCAATGGTCTTGTTGATCATGCTGCTAACTTTGACTTTGTCTATATCATAGAATAAGTGAAAGCAAACTGAAAAAAATATTACAGAATCATAAAATCATAGGCTCTTACCCAATATTACACACTAAAACTTTTCCTTAAGTATTGCACCCAAACTTTCATTAAACACCCCCAGAGATGGTGACTATTGCAACCTGTTCCAATGCCTAACCACTCTAGGAATAAATTTCTCCTAATTTCCAACCTGACCAATCACCAGCTTTGAAGCCCTTCTCTGGACATGCTCCAGGGCCTCGATGTCCTTCTTGTACTGAGGGGCCCAAAGCTGAAGACTGTACTTGAGATGTGGCCTCACCAGAGCAGAATACAAGGGGATGAACACCTCCCTGGTCCTGCTGGCTAAACTATTCCTGTCATACAAGCAGCTGCTTGTAGAATGCATCATGTCTCTCCATCCTGGTTTGGCAGACCCCCACCAGGATGTCTGCTTTGTTGGCCATCCCACGGATCCTTATCTCTAGGGGCTTATGTCTAGGCGCTCCACCTGATCATCCCAAGCCCCAAGTTCTACAGCACTGAAACACTCTCTAATACTGGGAGTCACACCACCACCCTTCCTTTATTGCCTGTCCATTCTGAAGAGCTTTATAGCCATCCACTCCAGCACTCCAGTCCTAAAAGGGATCCACCACAGGTCAGAGCTGAACCAGTGAGCAATGTTGGCTGCACCTTTGTGAAAACATATATGAGAAAGAGAAACAAAATGCTGCACAACTGCAGCTTGTAGAGAGAGGCATGAGCTTCAGCCCTGTAGACACCAAGTTCAGTGAAGAAGGAAGGGGAAGAAGTGCTCCAGGTTTTGGAGCAGAAGTTCCCCTATGGCTTGTGGAGAGGCCCATGGTAGAGCAGGCTGTCCCCATGCAGCCCATGGTGTACCACAGCAGAGCAAAACTCCATGCTGCAGACCCAGAGGCTGGTATTGCCAGGATGGAGACAGTGAAATTACAGTGCTTTTTAGACCCCCTTATATTCAGCTATTCATTTGGTTTACAAACTATATAATTTTTCATTTCTAAGTCTACAGAAATTAAGTGAGGTGCTTCAATACAAAAATAAGACATTGTTACTTTTAGAAAAATTCATCGGTATGCAAATTATGTCTAATGTAGTTCTGGTAAAATAGAAAAGCTTTAACAAAATGTCATATTGTTCATTAAATATTCTAAATTTATAAAATATTTTACTAAAATGAATTTGGGTATTATAAAGCATGCAAAAATATATGCGGTAGTATGATTAATAGCAAAGTGAAAAATGATTGCAGTTACAGTCTACTGAATGGTACACTATGGTTATGAAATCTTCAGATGCATGGAGAATGTTTTTGATTTACGGCATTGACAATCTCATTACTCTGTCAGACTTTTCTGATTGTTCAGCCATATGATAAGGAATTTGTGCAGACAATGAAACAGCAGGAAAACAAAATGAAACAAAACAAAACAAAACAAAACAAACAAACAATATTTTAAAGTATACAATATAAATCGTCTTTCAATATGCAACCCAGTGAGAAGTGGGTTGCCCCAGAGGTCTACAGTGAGTCCAATCCTGTTTAACATCTTCATTAATGTTTTGGACTATGAGGTAGAGTGCATCCTCTGTAAATTTGTGGACAACACAAAACTAGGGGGAGCTGCTACTTCACCAGTGAGCCACACAACCATTGAGAGTGACCTTGACAGGCTGGAGATGTAAATTGACAGTAATCTCAAGATCAACAAGGAGAAGTGAAGAGTACTGTATCTGGGGAGGAACAACCCTGTTACACAAAAGTATGTGCTTTATATTGTTTTGAGATTCACAGTATTGTTATAAATCCCCTAAGATAGAATCCTGTTACAGAGGTCCTGAAATACCCCTGTTTTCAGCAGTCTTCCTAGTGACATATTATTTCAACCTTGGGAATTGCAGTCACTATACAGCTTTGTGTAATCTTTTTCTCTACTGCAGCAGTCTCATGGTCTAGTTTAATAGTATGCTTAACACACAACATCTTGCATGTGTTAAGGTGTTAGGAGAACTGTCAAGGAAACACAAAATGAAGTGAGAATGAACCTAGTTTAGTGCATGTTTTAATACATTTTTTCTCTAGGTTTACATATATATATAATATTACTTGTTAACATTCTGAGCATATGCTTTAATCTATTTTTTTTTCTACTTTAGCTTCATAATATCTTGGCCTACAGGGAAAAAATCTCACTGCCACCAAGGGGCAGGAGGATGAGAGAATAACAGATGGAAGGGGAAGAGATGGAGGATTTAAATGTAATGCTGCCAATTCAGTTGTTATGTATAAGAAGACATATGCAACTTAAGTATTATTTCCTTCTTCATCCAAGATGATAGAAATACACAGTGGGAAGAATGTGAGGTCTAATCCAATTTGTATTCTGTTTGATTGTTTCAAAATCATGTCTAAAATAACATAAAAATCTCAGATGATTTCTAATTGTTTTCAAACATTTAGAACAGGGAAGGAAGAGGCATGACCGCTCAGTCATCAGTGATTTTAAACAAGATAGATAGAACAGCTGAGACCTTGAAGGATAGAAGAGATATTGAGTTAGGTGTTGACATTTAGGTTTTGTATCTTTAGACAGACTCTTTTGGAATATGTACATGACATATTGAATGAATCAAAGAATTGGGAAGCTTGAGAAGGTAAATGACAGCAGTCTGGATTATTTCCACAGATCATACCTAAATATTGTTTCTTTGTCTTCATTGGTTTGACAACTGAAATTTCAGAAATTAAAGAACTTTCAGAACTTAACTAATTTACTAACTAGTAATTAAAAATAAATAAATAAACAGAGAAAGATATGAGGGATTTTCCAGATGATAATATTTACATTTATCTTGCACTCTTAATCAAATACATCTGGGGGATGTGGTAGAGTCACCATCCCTGGGCAGATATTTAAGAGACATGGAAGTGGTACTTAGGGACACAGTTTAGTGGTGGACTTGTAGTGTTAGGTGGATGGTTGGACTTGGTGATCTTAATGGTCTTTTCCAACCTAAATAAACCTGTTATTCTAACCCTAATTCTGTAAAAACTCATTTCATTTCAAATCCACAAGCAGATATTGTAGACAGACATACTTTTGCAGACTTGGAGGATTATCACCAAGATACATCTGTACATACAGATGCAAAAGATACAAGTTTACATCTGGCAGTACCGCCTTCTCAGTTGTCAAAGAGGAATTAACTGTATGATTTTCTTCAGTCCTGTTCAAGATAAACTAAACAACTTTAGTTTAAATTGGTTTAAAATTATTTTATTTTACATATGGAAGAATAAAAAAATAAAAAAATAAAAAATTCCCAGTGAGTCTGATTTAAACTAATCTAAGTTAATTTGACCATGCATGTTACTATGTTAATAAACATTTCCATGTATTGCAAGTAATGTTAGCAAGTAAGGTAAATCACAGTCTTTTGTTATTTTTAATGAAGATGTTATGAAATAGTTACCTGAGTCATATCAAGCATAACATCTGTCTTTCCCTCAGAATGGTGACAAAGGGCAGCATTTTTCCTGCCAGTGTAGTAGTGTAATTGTAACATTCACATAGATTTAAGTTTCCCTTTATATTTTAAAATAAATCCTAAGAACTTCATTTTTCTTATGAGAGAGCAGCAATCTCTCATGCTAATTGTACAATATGGTTGTTCTCAGTTTTGATGAGAAGACGACTGGTAATGACACATGGTAAGGAAAACAATGCTTTAAATAAAATATTTACTTTTATTTGCCATCTACAGAAAGACTGGAGGGAGGACGACCTGGGCAACTACAAGCCTGTCAGTTTGACTTTAATGCCAGGGAAGGTTATGGAGCAGATCATCTCTGTGTCATCACATAACACAAACAGGACAACCAGGTGATCAGGCCTAGTCAGCATGGGTTTATGAAATACAGTTGCTGCTTCACTAACGTGACATCCTTCTATGACAAGGTGACACACTTAGTGAATGAGTGAAAGGCTGTGGATGTTGTCTACCTGGACTATAGTAAAGCTTTTGATGCTGCTTTCTACACAGTTCAGAAAAACTGACTGCTCATGGCTTGGATGAGAGTATATTTTAATGAGTAAAAAACTTTTTGAGTAGCTTGTAGTGAATGAACATGTAGTGAATGGATCTAAATCCACCTGGAGGCTTGCCACAAGTGATGTCCCCCAGGGCTCAGTACTGCAGCCAGTTTCAATATCTTTATCAATGATCTGGACAGGGGGATTGAGTGCACCCTCACTAAGTTAAAAGACAACATTAAGTTTGGTGGGAGTGTTGATCTGCTTGAGGGTAGGAAGGTTCTACACAGGGAATTGGGTAGGCTGGATTGATAGGCCAAGGCCAATTATATTAAGTTCAACAAGTCTAAGTACTGCATCCTCTATCTGGGACTTAACAACCCAATGGAATGCTACAGGGTTGGGGAAGAGAGGAAAGCCAGCCAGTGGAAATGGATCTTTATTAGTCAATAGCTGTTTGAATAGAAGCCAGCAATGTGCTCAGATGTCCAAGAAAGCCAACAGCATCTAGTCTTGTACCAGAAATCACATGGCCAGCAGGTCTAGAGAAGTAATTTTCCCCCTGTACTGAGAATTGGTGTTGTGGTTTTGCCCTTCTAGGATGCAGCACTCTAGAATATCTGCTCTCTCACTCCCCCTCCTCAAAGGAACATGGAAAGAAAATATGATGAAAAGAGCTCAAGGGATGAGATAACAACGGGAAGATAACAACTATCGTCATGAATAAAAGACTCGGCAAAGCAAGATTAGAGAAATTCATTACCTATGGGTCAGTATTTTCTCCCAAGTACTAAGTGATAAAACAAGAGGAATTGCCTTTAAATTTCACCAGGGGATGTTTAGGTTTCATATTATGTTTGGATGTTTAGGATTCATATTATGGTGGAAAAAAGATTCTTTAATGAATGGGTTGTGAAACTTGGAACAGGCTTCCCTGGCAAGTGGTTGAGCCAACATCCCTGGAGGTATTCAAAAGACACGTAGGTGTGGTACTTAGGGACATGGTCTACTTGTAGACTTGGCAGTGTTATGCTGACAATTGGACCTGATGATCTTAGAGGTCTTTTCCAACCTAAATGATCCTATGCTTGATTTCTTCCCCTCAAACAGAGTCTTAACCATTGGATCTGTGTGGTGATAAACAAGCCCTGAGAACTCCTGTGATGGTACTGAATAGATACTGCATTTTCCCATTCCAGCAGAAAAAAAAAAAAAAAAAAAAAAAAAAAAAATCTTTGTCACCCATACTGTCTTTAATGTGGTGCTGGAATCTTGCCTGAATATTTCTGGTTTGGCAACAAGGACAGGTTCTCCCACCATGGGTAATGTAGCTACTTGTTATCAAAGTTTGGATTAAAACTTATCATTTGGGGATTTGTGGAAGTCTCATTATGATTTATACTACAAAAGATAGGACACAATCATGAATAATAGAACATACCTTGTTTTGCAGTTTGGAAACCAGTTAGAGTGGAAGTGCAATACATTAGTATTCTATTAATTAGTGTCTTAAAGGATGGGACAGAAATGAGTTCTCTCCACACATTTGATTTTTAAAATCAAGCCTTTTTCCTGCATGCTATTCAATATACTGTCTATAAGTGCCATGATGTGGCTTGACAGAAGGAAATGCAATGTGTTGTAAAAGACACCATCCAGACAGAACCTTTTCTTGAAGGAATGGTAGCTGTCTGTAAACACATACAAGTACCATTCACCTCGTACATCCCTCTGATTATTACCCTTTATTGGTTTTCAAGTTGGCAGTGGTGAGGTGGCAAAGAGAAGCCAAAGAGCCATCAAAAGGGACTTTAGGAGTTCAGGGCGATAGGTTGAAGGATCAGGTGCACAGTCACTGTTTTCCTCCATCCTTCCACTAGTGGGGATCACTATTGAAAGGAACAGGCAGATCTAGCTGATCAATATGTGGCACCGAGGCTGGTGTCACTGACACGGTTTCATGTTTCTTAATCATGGGAATGTATACATGACACTGGGCCTATGTGCTTCTGATGGGGAGCACTTTTCTCTGAGGGGAAAAGGATTTTTGCCCAGGAGTTAGCAGGGCTGACTGATGGGGCTTTAAACTAGATTTGAAGGGAGAAAGGGACATAAACATGCCCACCAGTGATAAGCTATGGCACTGCAGGCCAATTGTTTTGGGAACTGCATGCTAGTGAGGCCCTTCAGTCTGCCCCAAGAGGGGCTGAGTTGAAGGAATGATGTCTGAATTGTTCCTATATATACACATGCAGTATGAGAAACGTGTGTATTATATACTAATGCACGTAGCATGAGAAACAAGCAGGAGGAGTTGGAAGCCACAGTGCAATTAGAAAACTGTGATCTAGTTGCTGTCATGGAAAAGCGGTGGGATGAATCACACAGCTGGAACATTGGAATGGAGGGCTACAAGCTTTACAGGAGAGACAGTCAGGGAAGGAAGCATGAGGGCGTTTCCCACTATGAAAAAAAAAAAAAAAAATATGGATAGATTGTGAAGAGTTGCCTCTAAGAAACAGCCAAGAGAAGGTTGAGAGCCTGTGGGTAAAAATTAAGGACCAGACCAACAAACGGTATCTTGTGGTTGGGGTCTACTACGGGCCACCCAATCAACAGGAGCCTGTTGATGACGCCATCTTGCACCAACTAGCACTGAGCATTGAGCTCACAGGATCTCATATTCCCGGGGGATTTTAACCATCCAGAGGTTTGCTGGGAAAACCACGTGGCAGGAAGTAATCCACCGGGGAAATTCCTGGAGTCCATTGAGGACCGCATCCTTGTCCAAATATTAGAAAAACCAACCAGGGGGGAAGTGGTGCTCTGGTTGCTCACTGATGGTACTTGGTGCTCATCAGTGCAGAAGAGCTCATTAAAGAAGTTACGATTGAAGGAAGCCTAGGTTATAGTGACCATACCCTGGCTGAGTTTGTGATCTTGAGGGATACAGGCCTGGCTAAGAACAAGGTCAGGACCCTGAATTTCAGAAGAGCCAACTTTCAGCTATTCAAAGAATTAGTGAATAAGATCCCGTGGCACATCGTCCTTAGAGACAGAGGATCTGATCAGAGCTGACAACTTTTTAAGGATATTTTCCTTGGAGCAAAAGAGCTCTCTATTCCCATATGTAATAAATCAAGCAGGGAAGGTAGGAAACTGGCATGATTGAATAAGGATCTGCTGGTCAAACAGGCAAAAGAGGGAAATGCACAGATGGTGGAGAAACAAGGCCGTGTGCCCTGGGAAGAGTACAGAAATGCTGTCTGATGTACATGGACGGGCTCAGGAAAGCCAGGGCAATGACAGAATTAAACTTGGTGAGGGATGTGAAGAATAACAAGCAGGGGTTTTACAGGTGCATTGGCCACAAAAGAAACTGGTGACCTTATATGATGGAGTGGCTGCATCGCTCTACAAGGAAAGACTGACTGACGTCATCTGCTTGGACTTCTGGAAGGCCTTTGACATGGTTCCACATGACATCCTATCTCTAAATTTGAAAGATATAGATTTGAAGGTTGTACCGTCTGGTAGATAAGGAATTGGCTGGATGGCTTCATCCAGAGAACAGTGGTCAGTGGTTCTATGTCTGGGTGGAGACTGGTGATGAACGGTGTCCTGAGGGGTCTGTCCTGGGAATGGTGTTTTTCACTATCTTCATCAACAACACAGATAATGGGACAGGGTGCACACTCAGCAAGTTTTCAGATTACACTAAGCTGAGTGATGTCTTTGGTACAATAAAAGGAAAAGATGCTATTCAAAGGGCGGGCTGGAGCAGTGAGCCCATGTGAATGGCATGAGGTTCAAGTTCAAGTGCAAGATGCTACACCTGGATCAGGGCAATCCCAGACAGGCGTAGAGACTGGGAGAAGAACTCACTGAGACAAGTCTTACCGAGAAAAACTGTGGTGGACAAAAAGCTCATTGTGAGCCAAGCGCCTCCTGGGCTGCATCAAAAGAGGTGTGACCTCTTTTGTGTGATCAAGGGAGGTGATTGCCCGCTCTACTCTGCCCTTTTGAGGCTCCACCTGGAATACCGCATCCAGGTTTGGAGCCTGCAGCACAAGATGTGGACCTATTAGAGTGAGCCCAGAGGAGGGCTACAAAGATGATCAGAGGGCTGGAGAACCTTTCCTATGAAGACAGGCTGAGAGAGCTGGGGATTTGCAGGCTGAAGAAGAGAAGGCTCCAGGGAGACCTCATTGTGACCATTCAATACTTAAAGGGGTCTTATAAAGAAGGTGGAGAAGGACTCTTTACTTAGGTAGATAATGATAGGACAAGGGGTAATGGTCTTAAATTAAAAGAGGGTGGATTTAGATTGGAGATTAGGAGGAAATTCTTCACTGTATGGGTAGTGAGGCACTGGAACAGGTTGCCCAGAGAAGCTGTGGATGCCCCATCCTTGGAGGTGTTCAAGGCCATGGTGGACAGGGCCTTGGCCAATGTGACCTAGTGGGTGGCACTCCTGCCTGTGGCAGGAGGTTTGGAGTTAGATGATCTTTAAGGTCGCTTCCAACCCAAGCTATTCCATGATTCCATGTGACCTTATAACTCACTTCAGTAAGTGTTTCCAAGATCCTTGTCTTGAAAAGTCACTTAAACATACCAATAACAGATCTCATATTGAATTTGAAGATTTTAATAATAGAATTTAAAATTATGTAAATACAAATATGGAAAACACAAAGATATATATCTATATATAGATATATAGATATATATATATATATCTATATATATATATGGTGACTTATTAGACAGATTACTTAAGTTCTCAGCCAGTGTTCCTCACATTGTGCAAGCAGATCATTTCATTGCTTTTAAATATGGTATGTATTTTGTAGTTTTAACCAAGATTAGGAAAAGGTGGAATTTCTAGGGCAGTGAGTTGAGTACACACATTTGCTGTATTTATTCTTTCAAACTCAGCTCACAGTCTTTCTCACCTGAAATATGAAATATATGTAGTGTTATTTTTTTAATTATTTTTATTTTTTTTTGATTTGCAATACATACCAGGATTCTCAAACAACCTTTTCTTGATTCCCAGTTTCTTAAAGATCAACAGATGTTTTCCTCCAGTACTTCATAGCTCGTTCCTTAGAAATGGTGTGTGAGAGATTAAGTTAGATGAAGTTGCATTATGTGTTTGCAGGAGAAAAATACTGCATTTATAAAGCTTTTATCATCAGGTTGTTAATGTTGTTTTGTGTTATTTTGTTTTGAATTTATGAAAACATTACTCATAATAGAAGACAAATTATTCATGTAAACCCCACTGATGTGAACCAAGTTAGTTCTTTACCGTGGTTTTTTTTTTTTTTTTTTAATAAAAAAAGTTATTTCATCACTATTATTTTTAAATTTAACAGCTAATTCCTGCTGGTACAGTTTCTGTAAAAGTGCAACAGATGAATTATTCCTCTACATCATTGAATGATATATTTCAATATCTTTTTTTTTTTTAATCAAAAAATAATAATAAAAAAAAATCAAATCAAGTATAAAAATTAACACTGAAGAAGTCCTTGCCAGTTCCTGTGCCTTAAATATGTCTGTGATGTATAATTCTGTTATTATTAGTAGTGGAAGATACAGGTAATATGGGATACTTCCCTCATTTTCAGTACAGAAGTGTATTATCACTTCAGTTCATACGTTCAAGAAGAGACACAGTGAAAGTTCATTGAGAGATTATTTGCTTAGGACATTTCATGTTTCTCTGTAAGTGCATATTATAATGTAACATAGTCTAGCAGTGAAAAAAAAAAAAAATCTTTGAAAAGTTTGCTAATTGCTAAGCTTGCTAAAGTATTTTCTTAAATACTGTGGAAATCACAAAATTAAGTGAGCTCACTGACATCTCAGGGTCTGAGCAAACAGGGAAAAGGTGAAGAAGGAAAAAGTAGCATGGTGCCAGGTAAAAGCGTTTATACACATGTGTTGATAAATTGGACTTGAATGAATAATTAAAGAACTGAGACAACTGTTACAGGTGAGAGTTTGCAACCTTCAAATTCAGGTTGCAGATTAATATTCATGCGCATTCACATTTTAACAGAAGATTTTAACAAAAGTAAGGTAAAATTGGTTTATATATGAGATGGGGAGCTGCTGAGAGTTAATTGAAAATGAAGTTCCAGCTAAGTGGTGACAAGATTACTGCAGTCATATTACACAGCAAGTGTCCAAATATGATTCCTCAGCAAATTTGCAGGTGACACTGTATTAAGGGGAGTGGTGTATCTACAGAACAATGGAGTTTCAGTCCAAAGAAACCTGGAGAAAACCATTTATTGGGGCCATCATATCTGTTATGATACTGAACACAGAGATGTATTACCCTGAGGAGTAATTCTAGATCTTGATACAACTTGGGTACTGATCCAGCCCTGTTATGTTGGATCTGGGCATGCTACTTCTGAATATGGGCCAGAAATGTGCTTTCAGTGTCAGTAAACAAATAAAAACAGCAGATAGCAGGTTTCGTTGTGATAAGCATTGGCAGAAGTTTGAGGAAAGTTATTGTACGTCTATATTCTGTTTGTAAGACTGCATCTGAAATAACCTGCCTGATTTAGGACCCTGCTATTCAAGAGCAATGTTAAAACAGTGAAGCTACTGAGAAGACTGGCTACCTGCTGTTTAACCCAGCAGGCAGCTAGAGCACCACCCAGCTCACTCCCTCTGCCTCATTGAGACGGGGAACCAAAAACACAAAACAAAATGAAACAAAGGACAACAACAAGGCTAAAGTTAGAGATAAAGACAGTTAGTATTCTGTAGTTACAGGTAAAGACAGTTTAACAGAACATAAAAGGAAGGGAAAACAGTACATATTATTGTAATGAAGGAGTATACAGAACAAGTGATGCACAATGCACTTGTTCACCATCCACTGACAGATGCCCAGCCAGTCCCTGAACAGCAATAGCACCCCTCAACCACTCACTTCCATTTTTATTCTTCAGCATGACTTCATAAGGCATGGAATATCCCTTTGGCCAGTTTGGGTTAGCTGGCTTGGCTGTGTTTTCCTCCTAGTTTCTTGTGTACCTCATTGACTGTTAAGAATGAGAAGCTGGAACATCCTTGACTTACTGAAAGCACCCGCTCTGCAACAACTAAAACACCAGTGTATTATCAGCATCATTCTCATCCGGAATTCAAAAAGGAGAGCCATACCAGCTACGAGGATGCCCAATTGGTGATACCCAATTGAGCACTCTAAGTCTGATTGCATTCTGTACATTGAATTAACATGATCATGGATGAACAAATAATGTGATACACCTTCAGTCTAGTAAATTAATGAATGATACAATTTACTGATTTAGGGGTTCTTTTGGATTGTGGGTAATAAATATACTGCAAAACATGTGCTAATAGCAAGAATATGACTAACACAACCAACTACACTTAAGTAGCTTCTGAAACAACTCCATAGAGAATATTAGTTCTCCTGGGAAAACATTCAGAATAACTGGCCCAGTCAGCATGGGTTTATGAAAGGCAGGGCCTGTTTGATGAACCTGATCTCCTTCTATGACAAAGTGACATGCTAGGTGGATGAGGGAAAGGCTGTGGATGTGGTCTACCTTGATTTCAGTAAGGCTTTTGACATCGTTTCCCACAACATTCTCTTCAAGAAACTGACTGCTCATGGCTTGGACTGGCATATATTCATTGGGTTAGAAATGGGCTGGATAGCCAAGCCCAAAGCGTCGTGGTGAATGGAGTTAGATCCAGTTGAAGGCCAGTCACTAATGGTGTCCCCCAGGGCTCAGTACTGGGGACAGTTCTCTTTAATATCTTTATCAATGATCTGGATGAGGGGATCAAGTGCACCCTCAGTAAGTTTGCAGATGACACCAACTTAGGTACGTGTGTCAATCTGCTCGAGGGTAGGGAGCTCTGCAGGAGGATCTGGATAGGGTGGACCGATGCGCTGAGGTCAACTGCATGAAGTTTAACAAGGCCAAATTCTGGGTCCTGCACCTGGGGCACAACAACCCCATGCAGAGCTACAGGCTGGGAGATGAATGGTTGGAAAGCTGCCTGGCAGAGAAGGACCTGGGAGTATTAGTCAGCTGAATAGGAGCCAGAAGTGTGCTCAGGTGGCCAAGATGACCAACAGCATCCTGGATTGCATAAATATACAGTGTGGCCAGCAAGTCCAGGGAAATTATTGTCCCCCTGTACTTGGCTCTGGTGAAGCCGTGCTTCAAGCACTGTGTTCAGTTTTGGGCCTCTCGCTACAGGAAGGACATGGAGGTGCTTGAGTGAATCCAAAGAAGGGCAACAAATCTGGTGAAGTGTCTGGAGAACAAGTCTTATGAGGAGCGGCTGAGGGAGCTGGGGTCGTTCAGTCTGGAGAAGAGGAGGGGCAACCTTATTGCTCTCTTAAAGGAGGCTGTAGAGATGGTGGGTGTTGGTCTATTTTCCTATGTGCCTGATGACAGGACGAGGGGGAATGGACTAATGTTGTGCCAAGGGAGATTTAGGTTGGATATTAGGAAGAACTTCTTCACTGAAAGGGTTGTTAAGCATTGGAATAGGCTGCTCAGGAAAGTGGTTGAGTCACCATCCCTGGAGGTCTTTAATATACATTTAGATGTAGAGCTTAGTGATATGTTTTAGTGGAGGAATTGTTAGTGCTAGGTCAGAGGTTGGACTCGGTGATCTTGCAAGTGATCTCTTCTAACCTAGGTTATTCTGTGATTCTGTGAACTGAAGGTCTGAATTTCATCCTACAGGCATTCCTATGGAGGGGAAGAGAGGTTCAGTCTGTTGACTGATCCCAGAGGTCAAAGATGTCCTCCTAACTTGTCTGCAATGATATCTCCTGTAACATTATTCCTCCCTTGAGACAATTTTATATTCTTTTCTTACTTTTAAGTGGAGCTTGAGTGCCTCGAGTCATACATATCTTTGTTATTATTCGTAACAAATTTTCTCACTTTTGCCTTCTGTAGGCTTAGAGAAATTCAGAGCTCATGCTCAGTGAGGGGTCGTCATGTGTTGGAGGTGGGTAGCCTTTGGGATGGAGGTGTTTTTTGGAATTATAATGAGATTGTAATGAGAAAGAAATAACTGGATGACAGGATTTTGCCAAAAAACAAACCATAACAAAACAAAACAAACAAACAAACAAAAAAAACAAAAACAAAGCAAATAAACAAAAAAAATAACAACGACAAAAAAAAAAAAAAAAAAAAAAAAAACCCACAGGCGGTGAACTCAGTGCTGGCTATGTGGTTTATCAGTTCCACAGTGACATAAAGTTCCCTGTCTGTGTGGTGGTATCACAGAGCCTAGCTGCAGTGTCTCCATGTAGCTCCAGTCTCTGTGCTATTTGTCATAGAGTCAGCACACCAAGCTCCCCTGCTGCTGGCAACATCTAAGTATGCAGTTCATTTTGCCAAGCGGACAACCGTGGAACAGATTTCTTGCATATCTGCTGCATCTCATCCTGGTAGATTCCACAGTGCTATCATTTTTATTAAGATGTAGACATATATTTATATATATATATATATATATATATATATATATATATATATATTTAGTCTAAATGAGTCACCACCAGCAATTATTCCCTGTTGCACTCAATCCATTCTCTGTCCAGCCTGTATTTGTGCATGGGATTGATTCAGAGCTGCAGGACCTTACACTTGGACTTGATGAAATTTATGAGGTTAAACAGGCCCACCTCACAAGCCAGTCCAGGTCCTTCTGGATGGCATCCCTTCCCTCCAGCATCTTGACTGCACTACACAGCTTGCTATCATCAGCAAACTTGCTGAGGGTGCACTCAGTCCCACTGTCCATGACACTGACAAAGGTGTTAAGCAGTGCCAGTCCTAATACTGCCCCTGAGAATTGCCATGCATCACTGATCTCCATTTGAACATTAAGACATTGAGCACAACCCTTTGAGTGTGACCATCCAGCCAACTCCCAACCCACAAGTGATATATTCATCAATTCCATGTCCCTCCAATTTAGACACAAGGATATCATGGCAGACAGTGTCAAATGCTTTTCATGAGTCCAGATAGATGACATCAGTTGTTCTTCCCCTATCCACCAGTGCTGTAATCCCATTGTAGAAGGCCACCAGTTTGTCAGGCACAATCGGTCCTTTGTGAAGTTATGTTGACTGTTCCCAGACAGTTCTTTTTTTTATTATTTTATTTTTTATTTTTTATTTTTTTTGCATGTGCCTTAGTGTAGTTTCCAGGAGGATCTACTCCATTATGTTGCCGGGCACAAGCGAGCAGGTGAGGTGAGACTCACTGGCCTGCAGTTCCTTGTGTATTCCCTTTTCAATTTTTTTTAAAAATGGGGGTTATGTTTCCCCTCTACCAGTCAACAGGAATATGTCTCTTGCACTGCCATGAATTCTCAGATATGAAGGACAGCAGATTACCAATTTCATGCACCAGTTCTTTCAGGACATCCAGATGTATCTCATCGGGTTCAGTGGACTTGTGCGTCTTCAGGGTTCTTAGATGGTCTCAAACCTGATCTTCTCCCACACTGGGTGGTCCATCATTCTCCTAGTCCCTGTCTTTGCTCTGTGGGACTTGGGCTGTGTGGCTGGAGCTCTTGCCAATTAAGACTGAAGCAAAAGAGTCACTGAGTACCTAAGCCTTCTCCATATCCTGGGTAACCAAATCTGCTTTTTCCTTCTGTAGAGGACCCTCAGTTTCCCTAGTCTTCCTTTTATCATCGATTTGCCTATAGAACGTATAGGGCCTGATGTCCCTGGCCAAATTTAATTCTAACAGGGCTTCAGTTTTCCTAACCTCATCTCTGACTGATCAGACAATGTCTCTATATTCCTCTCAGGCTATCTGTCCTTGCTTCCAACCTCTGTAAGTTTCCTTTTTCTGTCTGAGTTTGGCCAGGAGCTCCTTGTTCATCCATGCAGGACTCCTGGTGGTTTTGCCATACTTCCTCTTTCTTGGGATGCATCTCTCCTAAACTTGGAGCAGTGATCCTTGAACATTAAACGTCTTTCTTGGACTACTCTTCCCTCCAGGGCTTTGTACCATGGTACTCTACCAAGCAGATCCCTGAAAAGGGAAAAGTCCAGGGGAGAGAGCTTGCCGTGCTCTCAAGATCCTAAGCTTCACCACTTCATGGTCCCTGCAGTCAAAGCTGCCTTTGAGCTTCACGTTCACAACCATCCCCTTTTTGTTGGTGAGAAAAATCTTGTTGGTTCACCATAGCAGTTCTCCTCACTGTCTCCTCTATCATTTGGAGAATAAATTCATCATCAATGCATTCCAGGAATCTCCTGGAATGCCTATGCCCTACTGTGCTGCTCTTTTAACAAATAACATGGTGACTCAAATTCACCATGAAGACAAAAACTTGTGAACATGAAGCCACTCCTGTCTTTCTGAAGAGGGCCTCATCTGCTCGGACTTCCTAATCAGGTATCCTGTAACAGACCCCCATTATAATGTCACCTAATCCTTTCTACCTTCTATGCCCTACCCATAAACTCTCAGTCAGTTCCTCATCAATTCTCAGGCAGAGCTCCATGCACTCCAGATGCTTATCAACTTAGAGGGTGACGCTCCCTCTTCATCTCCCCTGCATGTCCTTGCTAAAGGAAGGAATGGATGGAATTCTTCCATTCCAACTTTCTAGTAATGGGATCTATCTTGCCACCTCTTAGTAATGCCAGTGAGGCCGCAGCCCTGAAGGTGTGTGTACATCTCTAACTCCTCTTGTTCATTCCCTATGCTATGTGCATTAGCATGGAGACATTTAAGTTGTGTCCCTGATGAAGATGACTTATAGGCAGGGGTGGCTGGAGTTCCTTCATGGTGTTCTTTGGGTGCTCTCTTGCTGACCTGTGACCCTTCTCATGGCTCTCTGCTTCTGTTGCTGACACTAGCATCAAACTGAGAGGAATGGGATGGACTGAGGTTGCTCTCCCTCAACAACTCTAGTTTAAAGCCATGTTCATCAGTTTGGCAAGCCTATGACTGAAGAGGCTCTTCCTCTTCTCTGACAGGTGGACACCATCAACCCTCATCAGACCAGCTTTCTCAAAGCAATTCCCATGGAAAAAGTAAGAACTTGCTAGGCTGAGTCTCTCTTTCTAATCTCTCACATACCCCATAACAAATACAGCGTGCAGGCTTCATCATTTTGGTGTGAGGATCATCTGAGCCAAAGAAAAACAGAAGCATGCAGAACAATAGCAATAAGGTATCTCATATATAAATGTTAATAAAAAAAAAACAAGCAAACAACAAAACTGCATTAAATGAGGGCATGTTAATACAAGATTTGAAGCATGTCTTATAAAACATTCTAAGCATGTCACAAGGTAGCAGTCAATCCTGTGAGTGTGTTTTTTGCTTAAATGTTGTTATTTGTCACTTCAGAAACAGGGATATACACAAAGTAAAGGTGTTTAATGCTTTCTTTGCCTCTGTCTTCAGTACTGATGATGGGCATAGGGACCCCAGGTGCCATGAGTTGGAGAACTGTGACTGCAGTAATAATGAACACTCAGTCAACTCTGAATTTGTTCAGGACTTGCTGCTCCAGCTGGTTGCACATAAGACTATGGAGCCTTATGGGATTAATCTCTGGGTACTCATAGAGTTGGCTTTTATCACTCAGATGCCTCTCTCAATTATTTTTCAATGGCCTTGGGAATCTGGAGAGATCCCAGCTGACAGGAATCTGGGAAATATTGTTCCACTTTTCAAGAGGTGCAAGACATAATTACAGGCCTGTTAGTCTCACTTCAGTGCCTGGTAAAATTATGGACAAAAATATTCTGCGAGTTATTGAAAAATAACTGAAATATAATATGTTCATTGATCATAGCCAACATAGGTTCATGAAGAAAAGGGCCTTTTTAAGGAACTTTATTTTTTATAATTTTTTATTTTTATTTTTTAATGAAAAGATCACCCATCTAGTTGACCAAGGGAAGTCACTAGATATAATCTTTTTGCATCTCAGAAAAGCTGTCAATACAGATTCTCATAGTATCCTTCTAAGCAAAATGTCCAGCTTACAATCAGATAAATGCATAAATATGATGAGTGAAAAATTGGCTGCTGGGTGAAGCTCAAAGGGGTATAGTAAATGCAGTTGTACTAGGCTGGCAGCCAGTCACCAGTGGAGTTCCCCAGGCCCCTAAAGTAGATATTTTAGGGCCATTTCTCTTTAATGAGAGAATTTATAAATGAGTTGGATATAGAAACTGAAGGCACATTGAATAATTTTCTCAAAGACACTAAATTAAGGCGAAGAGTTGACTTTGTGGAGTGTAGAGAGACCTTGCACAGAGGTCTTGACAAATTAGAGGGCTGGGCAATCACCAGCTATATTAAGTTTAACAAAAACAAGTGATGAAATCTGCACCTGTAACAAGGGCAGCCCTAGGTATACTGACAGACTGAAGGACAGAAGGGTGGAGAGAATCACTGCAGAAAGGGATTTGGGGGTTTTGGTTGACCGCAGGTTGAATAAAAGTCAACAGTGTGCCCTAGTAGCTAAAAGGGCCAACCATATCCTGGAGCATATCAAACACAGCACTATTAGGTAGTCAAGGGAAGTGATTGTCTCACTCTACTTTGTGCTAATGTGGCTTTACCTCAAGTACTGCGTGCAGTTTTGGACACCTCAGTATAAGAAGGACATAAGACTATCAGAAAGTGGCCAAAGAAGGGATACAATGATGGTGAAGGGTCTAAAGGGGAAGACATAAGGAGTGACTAAGGTCACTTGGTTTGTTCTGTCTAGAGAACAGAAGACTGAGGGAAGACATCATGGCAGCCTACAGCTCCCTCACAAGGGAAGCAGAGGGGCAGGTGCTGAACTCTTCTCTCTGGTGACCACCAGTAGGACCTAAGGGAATGGTATGAAGCTGCCAACAGGGCAGGTTTAAGCTGGATTTTAGGAAAAGCATCTTCACTGAGGGGGTGTTTGAGCACTAGAACAGGCTCTCCAAGAAAATGAGTATTGTTTACTATCACTTTTTGAGACTCTTTGCAGTAAGAGACCTCAAAATCATTTGAGTTGACTTCTTAATTTTATTTGTCTTCCACCTACTGGATAGGCTAACTGCACAAAAATGTAGAGAGAAACAAAAGCCTACAAGTTTTTACTTACTCATTAATAAGTTTTATTTGCTGTCTTTTGATAATGAGTGAAATAAAGAAGTAGAGAGTCATTTTCTGAACTGATGGTAATAGTTAAGTGAGGTAAAGAGCAAAAAGTGAGTATCTGCTTTCCCAAAGGACTGCTTCTGCCCAGGCACTGGGGCCCTGCCTGGGATTTTTGCTCAGGCTGAGGAATGTGTCTGCTGCTTTCCCCTTTCCAGGTTCAACCAGTAGCAAAGCTGAGCAAGTATTCCGGAGGCACACAGACAAATGAAGACAGAGAAAGGACATGAACAAAACTGATCACACAGGATGCCCACCCAATGTTTGCCTTCAACAACAATTACACACTCAGGACTCATGAAAAAACATAGGCACAGACAGCAGAGACTTCCTCCTCCTCTCTGTCTGGTAGAGAGAGAAACTCAGTATTGAATGAATGCATATACAGCACTCTCTACATTCATAACCACATGCACATTTGCAGATCCCTCAAGTGGATACCCAACATCCCTGCCAAGATCCAAGGCCCCTTACCTGATTTGCACATCACCTACTCATCAGCTTTTCTGGTCTGAAGTTCATTGAAAACACACAGCCCTCACATATTCACCCCTTGTACACACCAGGTTTGCTAGTCTTCCTGAGCATACCACAGATCCTCTACCTGGCTGATATTCCAGTCCAGACCCAAGGCACCCACTACTTGTCAGGCAGTACAGCTTAAATTTTGCTAGCAAATACACATACACAGCTCATGTATATCAAATTGTAGAAGATACAGACACACTCTCCCAGCAACTGGCATCAGGTACACGGTACACAGGCTGTGACCCTGTGGTGGCTTTACCCAGCTAGGCAGCTGAGCTCCACCATAACTGGTCTCCCACTCCCCCTCTTCAAAGGGAAAGGGGGAGAAAATACAACGAAAAAGTCTCAAGGGTTGAGACAAGGACAGGGAGATCACTCAGCAATTATTGTCACAAGCAAAACAGACTCAGTATTGGGAGATTAATGCAATTTATTACTTATTACAAACAAGTTAGAGCAGTGAGAAAAGAAAAACAAATTAAAAGCACCTTCTCCCATTCCACCCTCTTTTACATCTTCCTTCTCCCTGAGAGGTGCATGGAATGGGGTCTGTGGTAAATCCATTACACTTCATCTCTGCTGCTCCTTCATAATCACTCACTTCACTCTCAATTCTAATATGGGGTCCCTCCCATGGGATGCCATCCTTCCCAATCTTATCCTGAATGGGCTTCCCACAGGCAGCAGCTCTTCAGGACCTGCTTCAATATGGGTCCATACCATAGGGTCCTTCCATCAGGAGCAAACTGCTGCCATATGGGTCCATCATGGGTGGCAGATTCCCCCATATCCCCTGCTCCTGCACAGTCCCCTTTGCACAGGTTACAGCTCTGGACTAGGGCCTACTCCTGTGGAGGTTCTCCATGGGCCTCCTTCAGGGAAGATCTACCTGTTCCACCATGGGCTCCTTCACAGGCTGCAGTGTGGAGATCTGTTCCACTGTAGTACACTGTGGGCTGCAGGGGAACAGCCTGCTCAACCATGGTTCTCTCCACAGGTTGTAGGGAACTCCTGCTCAAGCTCCTGGAGCACCTCCTACCCTTTCTTCTTCACTGACCTTGATGTCTGCAAGCCTGTTTCTAACTCCTCACTCTCTCCCAGCTGCTGTTGTACAGCAGTTTTGTTTGTTTGTTTGTTTGTTTATTTGTTTCCCTTTCTTAAATATGTGCTCACAGAAGCACAACCAAAATCACTTATTGGCTCAGCTCTGTCCAGTAGTGGGTCCCTTTTGGAGCTAGCTGAAACTGGCCCTTATCTAACATAGGGCAGCTTCTGGACTGTTCTTACAGAAGCCACTCCTGCAACCCCTCGTTACACAAACCTTGTCATATAAACCCAATACAGACATATAACTCTACTCCAGATACCACCAGGTGCAGGGTCTTGCATTTGCCTTACTCATACCACTAGTCCCTAGTAGCTGGTTTGGGAAAACACACCACTTCCACACCAGTGGTTAGAAACAGGCAACCACACCCACATCAGTAGCTTATGCTAGAGTCCCAGTCTCTTCCATAGTTAGAACCACAGGCCAGGGGTATCCACACCCCTGGTCTGATTCCAGTAGCTGGTACCCACTCACCTTATGCCAGTTCCCTTGGTAACTGGCACTTTGGGTACAAATTCTATAGAGCTCATTCTGATCCGGACAGCTGTGGCCCCTCTTACCACTGACATTAGGACTCCCACTTGCTCCAGTAGCTGGCATCCCAGTCTATGGGCACCTGCACCCCTGGCCTGACTCAAGTAGCTGGTCATGATTTCCACATGTGCACACACACACACACACACACACACACACACACACATCAGTGACTGATGCACTCACTTCAGCATCTGGCACCACAGACTTGGGTGTCCATTCCACAGCCCGATTCTAGTAGCTGGCACTGACTTTCACTGAGTAGTGACAGTTTCTGGCACATAGTCCTTGAAGCATATATACTTGCACAAGAGAGTGCAAATACACAGAGAGATAGTTAAGAAAGACTTTATGAAAAAAGGTATAAGAAACATAAGATGAGACAGACTGTTGTGATCAGGCACAGGGCTCAGTCAGACAAGCACACTGACTAGCCCCATTTTACATGCAAATTATACTTTTTCTTATCTACCCTTCCCCTCTCTTTTGTTCCACATCTCCCTGCAAAGATTTTAAGGTGTTTACTTCCTCTGAACTCTCCTAGCCTAGACACCCTGGTTCACAATCTTATTAGCTGCAAGGTTCATCTTTCCTGGGATCAGTGGCATCTGTATTTTTTTAGCCCACCAGTTAGTGTGACTGGGAGGTTTGTTTCTTGTTATTGTCTCCCAACTTAGAAGTTCTCAATTAGTCAGCCCCTCTAGATAAAAATTCCTACATGCTCAGTCTCACATGCTCTTGCAAATTAGTGTGACTGAACAGACTTGGTTCCCATCACTGCCTCCATTTCTTATTATATTTTGTTGCTTTAGAAAAGGTCCTTGATCAGATACCCTTAAAGGAAGAGACACTTTCCTTCTACTTGTCCTTATAGTAACATTTTTTTTTTTTCAGTATTAGATAGCAGGAAATTATATTAATTTAGTCAGTTTAGGTGGATAGTTATGAAAAGGAACAGAGACCCTTCAACAAACTCCCTGAAACAAAAGGTTGATTGCTTTTTTTAATTTTTATTTATTTATTTATTTTTCTTGTGAAACAGAGGAGAGGACTCCTAGAATAACAAATGTATAAATAGGTGACATACTAATAATTTAATGAAAACCAAAAAATTTTTAATTCAGAGAGAAAAAGAAGAAGAAGGGAAACAAAGAGTTTAGTGGTGAATATTTAAAATAGTCTAACCCACCTGAAATATCTGTAGTGGAGAGGTTAGTTACAATTTCCACAAAGAGAATAAATAGATACACAGAGGCAGAAATGTATACACAGAGGACAGAAACCATGATTTCCACCTTTTTGAGAAAGGAAAACACATTTCTAATTGTAGCTTCCAATAAGCTTTAGGGTTGTTTTATTTCTCTACTTGAGGTTTTATAAATACTTTGAACTGTGGTGTATGGTTTGGATATTACAGATGAATGCTTGTAATGTATCAATTTTCTTAATCTGGGATTACGTGTAGTTTAAAGTGAATTACAGTAGGTCATTTATTATTCAAGTTTTTGATGACTTAATAAATTAAGACCTAGAACATCATAGTGCTTTTCCATTTGAAAGGCAAGTTAGAAATATGTCATCACGAGGGCCTAAAAATCAAGTAACTTCAAAGAAATTATTGATTTGTGGAATCCAACATTAGCACCGGGCAAACACTTGAACACCCAACTCACAAAAACAGAGTCCTAAAATTGTACTCCCAAGTGCCAATTTTATAGATGCAGTTCTAAAAAAAAAAAAAAAAAAAAAAAATAAATTGTTATTATTATTATTATTATTATTATTTAAATTTTAACAGTTCCTGGGAATTTCTGATTTGAAAAATTTAAAAGTCTGTATAGTTTTATGGTTGTTTACATTGTCATAGACATCAACAGCTTGCTTTAGAAATCAGTTTGTGAAGATCTGTCCATAGCACATAGAATATTTGCTGAAATAGTGTTCCATGCCTAACTTAAAGAAAATTCATATGATGTTTCTAACCTTTCCTTCCCCCTGTGAATCTTGAAGGCAAAATTAGCTAGCACAGTTGAAGTCCTTCACTATAATCAGGAATGCCAGTTAGTGAGAGAGACATGTCTGAAGCTCTTGTAGGAGACATACGTTGATAATGAATCAGAGCACTGTAAAGCTAGAATGTGATGGAACCAAAGAGAACAGAATAAGAAAAGCTTCTCATAAAATTGCTGTAACATTCACTACTCACTCTCTGCTTTTGTTCCCATTGTCTTTTCATTTTGTAATCATGGGGATAGTCTCCAAGGTCCAGTTGAAAGGGAACAATATGGTTCTGAGCTTAATAAAACAAGGACAAATTAAAATGATAATAATAATAAAAAAAAAGCTTAACAAATCAAACTTAAAGAGGTAGAGTGGCCAGAGAATCTATCAAACATTTAGAAGTTAATCAGCTATAACATATATAGGGCAGCTTGAGTAATATGAAACAGGATCTCTTTTCTTTATAGTGCTAACTCATCTACTATTCTGTACTCATGAAAGTCCATAACCTGTTTAAGTGCTTCTGTTAGCAACTATCTGGAAAGAGCAATTTGCAGATGCAATATGCATATAGGAAAAAAAGCTGAGTTGTGCAGCTGTGATTCAGCCACACTGTTTCTAATATATTCCAGAGTACTTGGGTTAGTGTAATGCAAGAGTAACCTACCACAAAACAGCCTTAAATTAAAAGAAAATGGTTGATTACAACTCACGGGAATTCTTTTTCTCAGTGGCAACTGAGAAAAATTCTTTAGGTGGCAACTTTGGATGCTCTTTAAATTTTAAACTGACTTAAACATTGTTTTTCAAAATATTAGTATGATATCTATGTGGCTCAGCCTTCATTTGAGCTATAATTTTGCCCATTACTAATTCTGTTCTTAAACATCATTTTATTACTGGATGACAGGGACATAGAGGTAAAAAAATATATTGAAAAATAAATAAATACCTTTCTTTGATTAATTATTGAATTTTATATTGTTTAGATAGCATCAAAACAATAATCATATAATCTTCACTATTTTTATGTTGATTGCACTGAATGCATGAAATCTCATATTTTCTTTTATTAAAGATACTTATATATGAACAAGAAATTCCTCAAAAAAAAAGAGATCAGTTTTTAGTGAAGTTCTGGGCTTAGGATATACCAGCATTGTTTGCTCAATAATAACATTAGTAAATGCATAAACAGTGATAACAATAAACAGTGCTGGAAGTTTTTGAAATTGAGCCAAACTTTGTTAGTTAAGTGATGAGATTAAAACTTGATCTGCAACTTAAACTCAAAGGCTTAAATGAATTGTTGTCCATTCAAAAAATGTTTATTGTGAAGATATTGCGAGAAGAAACAGTATTCTGTGACAAACTGGAAGTCCTATAAGTTCAGTGACTTTACTGTCCTTAATCCTGTGTGGAGTATATAAACCAAACACTTTTTTTAACACCTTGATGTTTAACATAGCATCAGACACAACCTAAAACTTTAAAATTAGAGAATTTTTAAATTCTTTCTGTTTGGTCTGTGTCATGATTTTAGACCATCAACATCCTTATTAAGAAACAGAAAAAAAATATCAAACAAGAAAACAACAACAAAATCCTCTCCCCCAAACAAAACAAAACAACAAAAAACCCACACGTATTTATTAAGAAGCATATGCTTCCATTATATTTTAATTTTGCTTGCCAGAAATCTAGAAGGAAAGAATTCAAAATCAGTGATCTAACATTGTTACATTGTTTCAAGTACATTAATTACTTTTGAGATACTCATCCTTCTTTTTTTTTTTTTTTATTTTTTTTTTTTTGTTTTAATTTTT
>CM021763.1:47114893-47164506 GCA_011075105.1 Heteronetta atricapilla | reverse complement strand
CCTTCCTTCCTTCCTTCCTTCCTTCCTTCCTTCTTTCCTTCCTTCCTTCCTTCCTTCCTTCCTTCCTTCCTTCCTTCCTTCCTTCCTTCCTTCCTTCCTTCCTTCCTTCCTTCCTGCCTTCCTTCCTTCCTTCCTTCCTTCCTTCCTTCCTTCCTTCCTTCCTTCCTTCCTCCCTTCCTCCTTTCCTTCCTCCCTTCCTTCCTCCTTTCCTTCCTTCCCCCCTTCCTCCCTTCCCCCCTTTCTGCCTTCCTGCTTTCCTGCCTTCTTGCCTTGCCTTGCCTTTCGTCTTTTGAATCAAGGAATCCCAGAGTATTTTGGGTTGGAAGGGACCTTGACATCCATCTAATTCCAGCCCCTCTACCTTGGCAAGGACACCAGCCACTAAGTCAGGTTTTTGAAAGCCCCATCCAACATAGTCTTAAACATCTCCAGGGATATGGCATCCACATCTTCTCTGGGAAACCTGTTCCAGGATCTCACCACCCACTGAGTAAATAATTTCCTCCTAATATCTAATTTAAAGCTACCCTATTTTACTTTAAAGCCATTACTTCTTTTCCTACACTCCCTAATAAAGAGTAGTTCTCCTGAGGCTGTAGGCTCTGCAGGTACTAGAAGGCCACTCTAAGTTCTCCTTTGAGCCTTCTTCTCCAGGATGAACCACTCCTGTTCTCTCAGCCAGACTTCATAAGAGAGGTTCTCCAGCCCCTTGATCATTTTTGTGGCCCTCCTCTGGACTCATTCTAATACCTCCATGTCCTTCTTGTGATGGGGGCCCCAGAACAGAATACAGTACTCCCCATGTAATCAAGCAGTTCTCCTTTTTTCTTCTCAGGTGAAGTGAAAAATTGTTTGTGCTCTGAAAGTTGAGCATGAAGACTTTGTCACAGCAATACCCACTTAAAAGTATAACCTCTCATGTAAAATTTCAGGTTTATCCTTTCATTCATGACTATGCACAAACCTATAGATCAAGTTTAAATACATATAGACACAATTAGAGAAATTTTCATATATTTTTGTATTGATCCTATTTTGGATATGAGAAAGAGAATCTCATCAAATTGCAGTGAGCACAGTAAACCAACCCTGGGGAGGTTTATTTGGAGCTGATCTCTGACACCAAGAATTAGAAATTGTCATAAATGTACAATTTTTTATTTTTTTTTTTCTAAAATGAGCAGGTGATGCTGCTTAATCTGACTCCTAGGCAGTCTGCACAGTACAAGCACTTGGCTACCTATTTTCCAGAGTAAGCATTAAAGTTACTTTTTCCAAAACACAATTCTCTATGCAACAAGTTTAGATGCTTAAGATTCATTTCTAAAACAAACAAATAATAATAATAAAATAATGTTTAATATATCTGCCAGTGTCCCAGTTCATTAAATTAGATGCTTTGTTTAGTAGTTCTTGGAACACTGCTTTTATTTTCTGCTACTGCTGTCATTTTTATGTTCATCCTAATACACACCTCAAAGAGATTTCTTGATGATCAATGTAAAGGGAAGATCTTGAACACTAATTCAGCAGCAGGGAACAAAGCCATTGTGGCCATTATTATCATTTCCCAAGATTCTGCAGAATCAAAATTCTTTTGAGATGGCATTTTTTTCCTTTCTTCTTTTCCCTTGACATACTATAGCATTTTATATGGCATCTGTGTCTGCCATGGAAACATGTTGTATGAGAAATGCTTTGTAAAGGAATGCTCATTAATTTGTGAAATACATTGTCTCTAAGGTCTTATCGATAATGATAGGGTTTTTGTGAAAATGATATAACAAGATACTTCCTTATACTCCTGTTGCTAATCAGCTCCTAAAAAGTTATCTTCTGGTAATGGAGGTAATTATACTCATAATTATAAGGAAGTATCTTGTTATATCATTTTCACTGAAACATCAGAAACATTACGGTGTTTTGGGTCTGTTGTTACACACATTTATCACTTATCTTTAGCTGCATTTGTATTCACTTGAAACTTTTACATTTTTTTTTTTTTTTTTTTTCCAATTGTTCTTGTAGTTATTAATTAAATAATTTGTTTGTTTTCTTGTTTCATTCCTCCTGACAGCAATTCCTTTATATCAAAGAAAATGAAAAACTTACTTTTAAAGCATCAAATATTCTGACCATCTGGGTAATAGCTTCATGTCTTCATTTTGTATTTTTCAGCTTGTTTGCTCTCCATCTTACTTTCACCACAGGTCTTACTATTCCACTCAAGTTTCCTTTTCAATTTTTGTATTATCTAAATATTTTATTTTCTTTATATTTTATTGTCATATTATATTTATTACAGTCTCTTTCCTTCCATTCTTTAGGCTAATCATTAAAAGCATAATGATAAATTTGGACAAAACAAAAAAGGTTGAGGAAAATGTGAAGAACATCCTTCAAAGCAATCCTTTGAAAAATGAACAGTGAACAAGAAATATTTTGTAATAAAGTTTGTTGTCAATACTTGGTCAGGAGTATTGGTCATAAGAATAAATTCTTACACTTACTCCTACTTAGATCTACAAATGGAAAGTAGATAATTGATCATTGATTATAAGGACCTGTTTGGAGAACATATATATCTATATGTTAATATAAAGTTTGGCTATTTGTGAAGTGAAAATATAACAAACAACAATGGAAATTCAAAATTATACTTTATGAATCATAATATATTTTCAAAATAGATTTAATGTGCACAATGGTAAGTTTATCACTCAAAAGACTTAACAACAGATATGGCATAGTTTAAGAGATTTTCCAAAAACTAACAATCCTCTAATTCACCCAAATTTGTAGATTTTAACATGGGAATTACTGGAAAATGTTCTGGACAGGTTTTGTTGTTGTTGTTGTTGTTGTTGTTGTTTTTCATGTTGTTTTGCTTTTGTTTTCTTTTGTTTTTTCCTTCCTGAACTTAGAATATGTGAATCATATTTGAAGTCACTGTTCTACTTCTTATAGTGCACTGATTAATATTATTTACATCACTTCTAATTTAACTGTGTTTTTATTTATTTATTCTTTCAATTTGCTATCTTTCAAGACAAATTGGCAATCTGAAAACTTCAAACAGTTAAAATCTGAAATCAGCTTCTGCTTGGGAGAAACTGGCTGTACCTCTATAATCAAGGCAAAGACATTTTTACCAGCAGGATGTCTGACAGCAGGATGTCTGACCTCATAAGGAGGGCTTTAAAACCAGGAAGAAGCATCAAGAGAGAGGGTAACCAACTGTCCTGTGAAAGGGTGATGCACAGGGCTGCAGAACAGGAGTATGGAGTTATGTGATACAGAGGGATCACAAAATCAACAAAATGGGGATTCAGTGGGATACCTTGCAACTTAGCAAGGAAATGTCTAAAAGGCAGCTCTAAGGAGAGATCCACCAAACATTTTGTAGGAAAACAACATGCTGGGGTGCTACACCTAAGTGCCTGTACACTGACACATTTAAATGGGATATAAACAAGATGAGTTAGAGATGTATATGCTTACAGGGTTATGATCTTATTGGTATTATGGAGAGTTGGCGGGATGTCTACCATAGCTGGAGTGTTGGAATGGAAGGACACAGGCTCTTTAGGAAGAACAGGCAGAAGAAATGAGGACGGAGCATCATCCTCCAAGTCGATAAGCAGCTAGAGTGCATGAAGGGGAATTGATGAGGGTCTGACTGAGAGCTTATGGGTAGGGCTTAGAAGTCAGAAAAGACTGGTTGACATTATAATAGATGTCTGTTACACTCCACCTGACCAGAAAGACCAGGCAAATGTGGCCTCTTCAGACAGGTAGGAGCAGCCACACATTCACAAACCCTGCTCCTCACGGGGGATTTCAACCATTCCAGTATCTGTTGGAGGGACAGCATAGCAGGGCACAGGCAATCCAGGAGCTTCCTGGAATGCATTTATGCGTTGGCAGAGGAGCCAGTGAGGTGCTATGCTGGACCGCATTCTCACCAAGTAGGGGCTGGTGTGAATGTGAAATTCAAAGGCGGTTTTGACTGCTTTGACCATTAAATGATGCAGTTTAGGATCCTGAGAGCAGCTGGGAGGGAGCACAGCAAGTTCACTACACTGGACTCTGGTAGAACATTTTACCCTTTTCAAGGTTCTGATGTACCATGATGTAAGCCCTGGAAGAAGAGAAGCGCAATAAAGCTGGTTACTGTTCAAGAATTAACTTCTCCAAGTTTAGGGCAGATGTAACCCAAGAAAGATGTCATGCAAAAATGCTAGGAGGCGACGAATATATAGCCTGGGAGGAATACAGAGTCATTGTATCAGCAGCCAGGGTTCAAGTTAGAAAAGCTAAAGCCCAGATAGGATTGAATCAAGGATGTCAAGGACAACAGGAACTACTACAAGTACCTCAATGACAAAAGGAGAACTAAGGAAAATGTGGGCCCTCTCCCAGAAGGAACAAGAGACTTGGTTACCAGGAACAGTGAGTGAATAGGTGGAGGACAGAATGCCTTCTTTTACTTAGTCTTTACTGGCAAGATTGGCCCTTTAGGAATCCTACATTCCTGAGGCTGGGCTGAAAGGCTGGAGCAAGGAGGATGTATCTTTGGTGGAAGAGTATCAGGTCATGGAATACTTGAAGAAACTGGAGAAGTTCATGGGCCCTGACAAGATGCACCCATGAGTGCTGAGGGAGATGACAGACATGAATATGAGCACACTCTATATAATCTGAGGACAGTTTCTATAATCCTTGCTCATTCATGGCAGCTAGGAGAAGTGACCAAAGACTACTGGAAAACAAATGTCACCCCTATCTCCAAAAAGGGCAAGAAGGAAGACCTAGGGAACTACAGACTCATGAGCCTCACCTTTATCCCTTGAAAGGTGATGGAACAGGTAATTTTAGAAATAGTTTCTAGGCACACAAAGGATAAGAAAATCAACAGGAATAATCAGCATTGATTCACCAAGGGGAAGTCACATCTGATCAACCTGATGGGGAAGGGAGGGGCAGTGGATATTATTTTCTTGGACTTTAGTAAGTCTTGGACTTTGAGTAGGTCCACAGTACAATCCTCATCCAGAAGCTGTGAAAATATGGGCTGGATGAGCAAACAGTGAGGTGGATCAAAAACAGGCTAAATGGCCAGACCCAGAAAGCAGTGGTCAGTCACGCAAAGTCTAGTTGGAGGCCAGTAATGAGCAAAGTACCCCAAAGGTTAACACTGGGTCCAGTCCTGTTGATTATCTACATTAATGATCTGGATGATGAGGTAGAGTGAACCCACAACTGACTGCCAGATGAAACAACACTGAGAAGAGTGATTGATTCACCAGAGGACTGTACAGATATCCAGAGGGTCTTGAAAGACTGGACAGGTTTCTTATGAAATTCAACAAGAAATGCAGAGTCCTGCACCTGAGGAAGAATAACTGCCAGGCACCAATACATGTTGGGGGCCACCCACCTGGAAAACAGCTCTGCTGAGAAGGACCCAGGAGTTTTGGTGGACACCAAGGTGAACATGAGTCAGCAATGTTCCCGTGTTGTTAAGAAAGCTAATGGAATTTTTGTCTGCATTAAACTAAGTGTTGTTAACAAGTCAAATGAAGTGATCCTTCCTCTCTGCTCACTACTGGTGAGGTTGCACCTGCAGTTCTGTGTCCAGTTCTGCCCCCTCCCCCAGTACAAGGGGGAGGGGGCAGAACTTCCATTATGTATGGACATAATGGAAGGAGTTCAATGGGCCATTAAGATGATCAAGGGACTGAATCATCTCTCCTATAAGGAGAGGCTGGGAGGGCTAGGACTGCTTGGCCTGGAAAAGAGGAATCTCAGGGGGGATTTTAGCAACGTCTGTAAATACCTGAAAGGAGGATGCAAAGACAGCCTTGCTATTTCAACTGGTGTCCAGTGCTAGAATGAGACACATACCACAAGATGCTCTGTATATACATCAGAAAGCACTTTATTGTGTGAGTGACAGAGCACTGGAACAGGTTGCCCAGAGAGGTTGTAGAAGCTCCCTCTATGGAGATCTTCAAATGTTGTTTGAAGATCAATATATTTCAATATATTGAAAATGCAATATATATATTGCTATTTTAAAGCACTTATTGTATGTTAGTGGATGATATGAGAGGAAAATGAAAGCTTTTTTCTATGTTAACTGCCAATTAAAAATGTCAAAAAATTTTTGAGTATTTTTTTTTTTCAAGTTTGTTTTGTTTTTGTTTGGTTTTTCAAATTTAACATATAAAAGTCAATTTCAGAGAGGATTATGGTCACCATACAATAATATTCCTGAATTCCTGATACTGAGAAACTGATTGCACAGACAACATGGAATTAAATAAATGTTACTCATTGTACTGTTGTTTATTTTTCATGTAATATAAAATAAATATAATCTATAACAGAAGTTCAATTAAATGAAATAATTTTACATTTTAAAATAAGATTATTTTCTCATGTTAAGAGTTTTTGAAAATGTGTATACACTGACATTATTGGTTAGTCATCCAGTAATTAAATGTAATGACCCAATCACAGAAGAGCTTTCTATGGCTCCACATGGGATAGCTAGAATCCAAATAATAAGATGAAAAACAACACCACTACACCAGCCACAGGACACAGATTATAGATCCCCATGACCACTAAGGTATTATGTATTATAGTTCTACTTTTAATTGAAATGTTGCATTCCCATGTTTCGTAGTAACCTTGAAGCTACAGCATATGCTTAGCCAAAGGTTATTTTAACACCCAGGAAGATGCAACCATTTCTAATTGAAAGATTAAATCTAAAAATAACTCTAAATATATTAAGTAGAATTTACAAAGTAGTTTGGGCCATTGCAAACTGATACAATTCATAATTATATACTATATAATATACAATATATACTATACTGCCCTTTTAATGGAAGTGAATTTGTGTATTCCAACAAGATTATTATTATTTGTAAGAAACACTTATCATTGTCCATGTTGTCTGAAATGTGTTTTTCTTTGTTTGTTTATGTTTTAGTTTTCATACTTGGTATGGCTGTGTGTTCTTACTATGTGAACTATTGCATTAAATCATGTAAGGTCTCTCTTTCAGTGTTCTAGGGTAGTCTTTCAATGTTCCAAAATCAGAGTTGCATATTAAAAATTTTCACAGCACTCTTATTTTTAAGAAGAAAATATTGATTGCAGGAGTAGTTTTGAAAATTAATACTTAAAAAGAAGGTTGCCCAAGAAGACTCATGTTTAGGCTGCTGTTCACCTTCTTCCATTGTAAAGGAAGAAGGAAACTTGCCTGTGTTTCAAGTTCTTTGTCTCCCTTCAAAAAAAAAAAAAATAAAAAAAAAAAAAATAAAAAGATCAAGGAAAAAAAAAAATTAAAAAAAAGAGTGAAAAAGAGTGACTGCACCACTGGGGGAATCCCACAACCTTCCAGATATGCTGTGAACAGTGACGAACAGAACTGGGGAAAGAGACAGTCTTCCAAGTGGTTAACAGGCCAAGGCCCATGACAAAACATTAACTAGTAATTCAGAAGCAGACCAACTAAATTATTTTTCTTCAATATAAATAAGAAAATTTAGGCTCTCTCAATAGTGTTGATTATAGACTGGAAAGGAGAGAGAGCTAATATAAATAAAATGCTGTGATGTCTTTGCCAAAACAGTAAATCCTGGGTAGAGACAAATTAATTAATGTCACTGGATAATTATTTATGATGGTGCCTGTTACAGAAGATCCCTCAGACACTGCAAGCTGTTGCCTTAGAAATTGAGCCTCCCTAATTAGCTAGATGACATACAAGGTGGATCATTCAGGATGGTATGCCGTCTGGTCTGCCTACCGTACAAACAAGCATCAACTGTGATGAGGCTGGCAAAGATAAAGAGAAATGAGATCCCCAAGAGTAACAGTGGAGAGAGCTAGTGTGGCAGGCTGGTGCAAAACAGCTCCCGGAGACAAAATAGAATCAGGTGATCAGTTAAAATCATATGGAAAATGGCAATTGAAAATGAAACATTACAAAGGAAGTCAGTACATATTTCTCAAGACTAATGAAAAGCCTGGGTGGAAAAAACAAAACAAAACAAAACAAAAAACTCATTAATGAAAGTCTAAGTGCCACAAATTATGATAAAGGAAAGGGGATCATCACACCCACAATTTTTGAAAATAATAACCAGAACTAGATTTTGAAAATCAAACAAAAAACAACAACAAAACAAATAAACTAGATTGACAAATGAGTGACCTTAGTGACACAAATCACATGTTTTATTAATTAAGTAAGGAAAGGATTGTGCAAAATGGGTTTCTTCCTTTATAAAGGAAATAAAGATTGTGAAAAAAAAAAAAAAAAAAAAAAAAAAAAAATTAAACTTAAAGATTCAGCCAGTGTCTCAAAAAGTCAGTGGCTAGATTCACAGAAACATCAGCTTTTCTGAAGTTCAACCTATTGTCGTAAGTTTTGCTTCTTGCAGCCTATATATTGTGTTCATGACCAGACTTGTACTCTAGTAAGTCTTTGTTCTAAATGTCTCTTTTAAGATTAGAGATATAAAAACAAGATTGCATTCATGCCATATATAACTATTCATAATTAATTGGGCACATGTACCTTGTTTGTCTTTCAGCATCTGTGATGCTTCTAGTGATATCTGCAAACAGCTGGGAGTTTTGATTGTTAATCAGATTAATGACTATGGACTGCAGCTGAAGGAAAATACCCTGTGGTATGTTGATACCTGTTTTTTATGATTTAAGAAAAAAAAAATAAAAAAATAAAAATCCATGCAAAAATAAAAATTGCAGACCTATCCTACAAAAATATTCAGAAAACAATTGATAAAAACATCAGTCTGTCTCCAAGCAAAGAAGGGATTGGGTAGACCTGCATGCCAAAACTGTAGGATGAAATGTATTCAGAAATTGACATCTATATATACACATTTATTTTCTTAGAGAATGTATTATGTAAGCATCCTTAGAATACTAGTTTATTGTCCGTCTAGCAACTGAAATATTACTTTTCATGTATAGGCAAAGCTAAATTTTTTTCTTCATTGACCATTAAAATAGAAAAATATATATATAAAAAAAAAAAATATTAAAAAGCTTCCAAGCACCTAATGTGAAGTTTATTTGTAAGATAGGATTATTACAGAGAAAACTATACTTGTTAACTACTGATGAAACATAATCATACGCCTTTAGATAAAGCTTGCATTAGTTTGGAATTTTTGGTATGCTACACAAATTTTCTGGAAAATTGTTGTTAAAGGATTGCCAATTATTATTTTGCATCTGGGAATGGTGATCCACAGCATTTCATTTTCAAAACTTAATGATTTTTATTTATTTTTTTCTATGTATAAAGCGAATGAATTTGTAGTTAATGAATACTTGCAAAGGTATATGATATCTTCAAAACTTTGACAAAATTGTGTTTCCAACACAGTCCAGCTAAGAATTATCTCATCTTGTTTTTGTCAGTGACAATATATTTTTCATGCTTTCATGAGTCTAGCTTTTATAAGTTTGCTTTTCCTTTGTCTCCTGTAATTAGTATTTCAGATTCTCTTTTCTAACAACTTTCTATTTCTTACATTATGCAATGTTTAGTGTTTATGTATCACTGTCCTTATATATATATATCCTCCCTCCCCTCCTCCCGCCCCCTGAGTTTGCAATCTTAGCCTTCTTCCTCATTTTATTTTCCAATAACAACATATTAAATATTTTCACACACAGATCGCACAGAAGTATTTTATTTTAACCCCTTTAATTAGAAGAAAAAAATCTGATATCTCAAAATAAAATAATTCTAAACTGAAAAAAAAGTTAATTTATAAAGAGAATGGGAAATTTGTGGAAGAAAAAATTTTGACAAAAATATTCAGAATTTTTAATATATCTATGCTAAATCTCTCATAAAGAATTTCAATTTTTCAAGATTTAGCTTTGACATTTTCTGATGTTGTTTTATTACTTCTTCTCTAACAGCTGCCTTCTCAATGTTGAGAGATTCTTCTCTTTCTGTGTTCTGCATAGATCTTTATATAAGTTATGTTAACTAACTGATCTTCCACTTCAGGCACAATTACCCATGTAAGCACTGTAAGCACTTCATGGTCAAAAAGTTCAGGAAATGTTCAAAAATTATTTTACTTGGTGTTTCCAGGGAACATTTATTTATGTTTTATTATTGTTTCAGTTCTGTAGCTGTAATTTAATCAGTTTTGAACTCAATATTTTTAACTTATAATTGTCTTAATTGAAATATCCCTACTGTATATTATATATACATATATATATGTATATATATACTGTATATTATATATACATATATACATGTATATATATACATATACTATATATATATATACATAAATATAATATAATATTTATTTACTTATTTAACTTTTTCCATGTTAGCTCAGTTTTGTTCTTTGATATAATATACTTCCAACTTAAAATTAAACCTGAAACTGGAGAAAGTAATGATTGGATTGAGTGCTAGCACAGGTGGAGTTCCTCTAGGAATGAGTAATACACATTGTTTTCACAGTAAAGATTATGTTGTAGTAAGTTAATACTTACTGTACAACACACCTAGCCAGAAAACTTACAATGTAGTTGTGACACTAAGAGACTGGGTTTATATTTTTAGTGCAACTGAAAGGAGTGACAGTAGCTCATGTGGGATATATCTCAGATGGCTTGGAGATATCTTGTTTGGTCACTGACAGGTGGTTTCATTAGAATGCAGAGGACAGACACTTAACTTTTTCCTTCCATGGTTCTGTGGTGGCAGGACTGATTCAAAAGGAACATATCTGTTTGATGTCTGACTATAATCTAGATATATGCAAAGTTACTTCACATTGTCTGATAGAGAAGTTCTCTCCAGGTAAAATTTGTCAGAGTAGGTATGTTTTGGTACTTTTTGTGTAAGATAACAATTCAGGGGCCTTCAATTGAGTGTGAAGTAATTTCCTCATTCCCTTATTTCCTCAGACTCAATTGAGTTTGAATCTAATTTCCTCATGAGTAGTTCAAATATACATATATATATATATTTATATATATATATGTTTATATATATATATGTATATATATATATTCTGATTAACATTTTAAGATCATTAATTCTTTATTTTTTTATTTTTTTTTATTTTTTCCCTCTGTCAGTTACAAAACAATTATTGGGATACAAACTTAA
Organism: Heteronetta atricapilla; assembly: GCA_011075105.1. NCBI lineage: Eukaryota > Metazoa > Chordata > Aves > Anseriformes > Anatidae > Heteronetta > Heteronetta atricapilla. The sequence continues at coordinate 47,153,300 of CM021763.1, read as the reverse complement.
ACCACATTTTAATTTTTCAAAGAAGAACTAGATTATAGATGAGTGTTTATCGAATATTTAATAATATTTTTATTTCTTTTGGAACAAAATTGACTATTAAATGACTTTGTCAGAGTAGCATACTCTGGTGCTAGAGCATCTTCAAGACTGAAAGTAGCTTTTGTAAAAACAATGTTTCTTCTCCCTTACCAGTGTTGTAAAAATACAAAGAAAATGGTGTTATAGTTATAAAAATATAAAATTTCTGTAGTCTAAAATTTATGCAATTGTCTGTTGATATAAGTTTAAACCATTTCAGCTAATACAAAAATGTTATTAATTACAGAAAGAACAATAAGCATTAAATAAATAAATAAATATAGAGAGATAGATACATGTCAAACATGTCTTTCCATGATTTGCATCTTTGAAAAGTATTTTTTTTTTTCTTTTTTTTTCTTTTTTTATCTTCCTTAAAACCCTTGTGGATTTCCTTATTATCATCCTATGAAAATTGATTAAATATTAATATATTAATATCAAATATAAATTAATATATTATAAATAAATATTATTAATATAGATTAATATATTGATGAATATATTAAATATAAATTAAATATATTAAATATATTTTTTGTAACTATTATGTATGTATAAAGAGCTCATATATATACAGAGAGAGAAAGAGAGAGAGAGAGAGAGAAAGAGAAGGAGAGAGCTCAGAGGGTGGTGATCAGTGGTGCAGAGTCCAGTTGGAGACCTAGCAATGTTCCCCAAGGGTCGGTTCTGGGTCCACTCTTGTTCAACATCTTCATCTTGATGAGGGAATAGTGTCCGTCCTCAGCAAGTATGCTGATGATACAATGCTGGGAGGAGTGGCTGACAAGCCAGAAGGCCATGCTGCCATTCAGCGAGACCTGGACCAGCTGGAGAGCTGGGCAGGAAGAAATCCAATGAGATTTAACAAAAGCAACTGTAGAGTCCTGCACCTGGGAAGGAACAATCACATATATCAGTACAGGCTGGGAGATGACCTGCTGGAGAGGAATTCTGCGGAGAAGGACCTGGGGGTCCTGGTGCACGACAGGTTAACCATGAGCCAGCAGTGTGCCCTGGTGGCCAAGAAGGCCAATGGTATCGTGGCGTGCATTACAAGCAGCTTGGCCAGCAGGTCAAGGGAGGTGATCCTCCTCCTCTACTCTGCCCTGATCAGGTCTCACCTGAAGGACTGTGTCCAGTTCTGGGCTCCCCAGAACAAAAAAAGATAGGGATCTGCTGGAAAGAGTCCAGCGGAGGGCCACAAAGATGATATGGGGCATGGATCATTTTCCCTCTGAGGAAAGGCTGAGAGACCTGGGTCTGTTCATGCTTGAGAAAAGAAAACTGAAATAATATCTTACAAATATCTTAAGTGTGGGAAACAAAGGGATATGGCCAACCTCTTTTCAGTGGTTTGTGGGGACAGAAAAAGGGGTAATGGCCACAAAGTGGAGCACAGGAAGTTTTGCACCAACATGCAAAAGAACTTCTTCACTGTAAGGGTGATGGAGCAAAGGGAGAGGCTGCCCAGGGAGGTTGTGGAGTCTCCTTTGCTAATATTCAAGGCCTGTCTGGATGCCTATCTGTGCAACCTGCTGTAGGGAACCTGCTTTAGCAGTGGGGTTGGACCCAATGATCCCCTGAGGTCCCTTCAAACCCAAAAGATTCTGTCATTGTGATTATTTTTAAAGCCACATTCAAGCTTTCAACAAGTTTACTTTTTAATCATTACAAACAAGTAATTTAATCTCCAGCTGCCCATAAATAACAATAAAAAAAAAAAATCTACGACTCAGCACAAAGCTGTAAACCTAAAAAAAAAAAAAAAATTTTTTTTTTTTTTTTTAAAAAAAACCCTTATATATGAAAGCATAAACAAAACATTTGCATCCTGGCTCCGATCTCTGCATACTTTTAAGGGCTAAAATTAGTAGAAAAACATATGATTTTATATGCAAGCTCTTAAAAATATTCAATAACATTAAAACATGTGTTCCATATGAACACATGGCTGTGTCATTAGATGGAACTTAGTTTTTATTTAATTTTCTATGTGTTTCGCCGTTTCATAGCTTGGTATAGAATGGTGCTTATTTTTTAAGTAAACATTTATATATTGTATGGCTGTCAGCAATCTGGAAAATAAATGGGTATCATTGCTTTCTATTTACAGGTAGTTTTGACAAATGCATGAAATGGACCTAAAAAAATGCATATATAAATCTTTAAAAATCCATTAAATTAATAATTATTTTATCTAGAAGTAATTTATCAGTGTGGCATTTTTCTATTTTTTATTAGTATTTCTAGTTCACTAATTCAGTGGTTATATAAAAATATATAGGCACACATGTAATTTCACTATATACATATACGCATATATATTTTTACATCTCTATATATGTATATATATAAGCATATGGACAAATTCCCAGTTCCAGTAGATACAGCCAAAATGGTTTAACAATATTATTTAATTCCAGATTCAATTTGTTTTTATGAAACTTAACATAACAATGTACTTCTTATACATATGACAATATTTTTGCTACTATGCATCAAATTCCACTACCAAAATTAATGTATTGCTTATTCATGTAAAAGCCAAAGAGATCAGATTGAGTCTGACAAAATAAATAAGACAACATATAAACAACAACAACAAAAAAAAACTCATAGCCTCATCCAAACCTCAAAAGAACAATCTTATTTTTATTTTGAATTTTTTTTTTTTTTGTTCCATTACACAACAATATGAGTACTTCTTCACCTTATCTCACATCACCATCTACCTTTTGGATTCAAACCAGCATCATAATTTATATCTGAGATAAATATCTGAGATTTCCCTTTTGATGGGTTAAGAAAAGTTAGGAGTAGGGTCAGGATAGCGCAGTCATTTTCACTTGCTGCAAATGAAAAGTGACTACTGTCTGCGTCATCCATTACGAAGAAAATGTACAATATGAAAACAAAATATATAGAAGAAAATATAGAAAAAAATGTACAATATACAAAGAAAAAATGCAAGCTCAAGGAATGAGAACAACATATTTTTAAATATAGCTTTCTGATGACTCATCCTTCCCTGTTACCTGATTTTCTGCTCCCTGTTGCTATGTAAATGGAGAGGACTTTTTTTTATTATTATTGTTTGTTGTTAAAAAGAGTGATCTTATTGATGATCTTACCCATGATAATCTTAGATCACACATGATTTTGGAGTACAGTAGCTAGTTAGATTAAAAAATGGAGAAAAGTTTTATCCTGTGCTCTGTCATATTGTACTTTTATAAATTATTTTCTTGTTACATTATTTTCTTGTTTTGAACTATCCCTGCTGGGCTCAGACAGAAGTGCTACTTCTCTTACAGACCAAAAATTAGGTGTTTGTGCAATTACCAGAAACAAGCAGGTCAAGTGTGAACCACAGCTGGCAAAAAATATCATTTTGGTTTGACATATAATAAAATTTTGTAATACAAAAAAAAAAGTCATAATAATCATTCATACTGATAATTATATTTGCCTGGTCTGTTAGTTCGTAAAGGTGAAGCATAATAAAACAGAGGGTATCTGCCCTCACTTAAGCCACCTGACCTTTCTTACCATTTTATATTAAAATATCACTAAAGTGAATTTGTAAAGTAACTTCTCTCACCTCCAGTGCAATCAAATAGGGTTCTTAATAGAAAAAGTGGTATTCGTAGGAAATTGTAATATGATATCAAACAATGTAGCACTTAATAATTCACACTTATCCAGAAGAATGTTTTGTAATCATGAACAATCCTAGTAACAACAAGATACTGATTTTTTTACCTGTTGGGGGAGAATGAATATAACGTTTTGAAATATATATAGTGTTAAGGGATGTCTAGCTTCAGGTCTGCAAGCAAATGACACATGTACATCACATGCACACCAAATCTGAGGGAAGAACAAACACTTGACTCCTGACAGCAATGGCACCAATCATAGGGTGTTGTGATTCACTGTCCTACTCCAGCCATTGACACCAAGTACCTCTCTCACCTCTCTTACTCTGGTAACCCCAGTGGCTGACACTGAGCCCCTGCAGCACACAAAGACTTAGGATAGAGAGTGAGATTACACAGGATAGTTGAGAATGGATTTAATAAGAATATAGGAAAGATTGTGATTATTAGGTGTAAGTCTCAGTCAGTCAAGTGTACTGATGAACCCCCATTCACCCACAGTGACACAGTCCCTTAGTCCCTTTACATATCCTTTTGCCTACCTCCTCTTTGCTCCTACTTGGCCCCCTTCTTCTGCACTGTCCTTCATCAGTTTACACTGGCCACCCTCAGGTGGCTCTAAGACACTCCAGTTTGCATCCTTGTCTGCCACAAAGTCCTAATTTGTCTACAGCTCCTTAGTAGCTCACCATTACTGTGACTGACCAGGTTTGTTTCTTGCCTTTGTATCCTTTATGACCATCTCTCGGATTTATTACTCAGAATTTTTTTGTTCATAACCTCAACCTCTTTCTCATCATCATGTTTGACAGTCTCCTTGGTCAGGTAATCCCACTGAAATAACATTCCCACATTCTAGCAATAAATGTAACTGACCAGGCTTCGTTCTTGTTACTGCCTCTCTTACCGTCCATTGGTCAGATTTGTGTCTGTATGTTCTTGTTTATTGCTTCCTCTTTTACTTAATATTTCCTTTTTATATTAAAAATGTCCTTGGTTGAGATATCTTTAAGTGAGTATCTTTTAAGTGAGCAGACTCTCATTCCACATGACTTTCCACAGAGTACATTCAAAACTGTTTGCTTGATTAAAACAAGCTAATGTGAAAAATATATCTTGCTTAAAATACTGTTTTATGGGATTCTTCAGCATACATATAAAGATAGTTTTAATGTGATGGTCACTTCATTTTCAAGAACTTTAATCACTATAGAAGAGAGGTGAACAACTCCCCTTTTCTCTTTTGTCACAGGATGACAAACCTAAAAATTGAGGGTAACATTAAACCTCTTTTTCTCTCACCTTTGTCTCCAAAACTAGACTGTAGTTAAAGTAATTGCAAAGCTTTTATGAAAATGTGAGTGGGAGCCAAGAAGTGATAGAGGGAACAGGAGAATGTCTCCAGCAGAGATAAAGCAATTGTCCAGAAAAGTGCAAAAGACATTTACTACTTTTATAATAATAATAATAATAAAGTTGCAAATATTATGTCTGATGTGTGTTGGAGGCTAATCAACAGAAAAACAGAAAATATACTTTTATCAAAAATAACATCTTCAGTAAATAATTTAAAGAAAATGCCAAGAGATCCTACAGGAGCTAAGGTAAAAATGAAAGAAAGAGAGTTTAGGTTGCCTAGTTTATACCTGTACAGAGTTTGTTTTAAAGATTTCTTCAGTTACTTCTACTTCTTGTTGTTGTTGATGATATTTTTGTTTGTTTGTTTGTTTTAAATTTCAAGTGCTGTCATATCTGAATTCTGCAAATTAATTTGTCATGTGTCACTTTCAGAGAAAATAGCATCTTCTAGACTATAGCACTAGGAGATGCAGAATTGCTCCGCAGCAAAATCTGTTTTCTTCTTTCATTATATGCAAGACAACTACTGCAGTCCATGAAGATTGAAGAAGAACAGAAACAGGCTTTAAGATAATTGGTATATTTTTCAAAATCTGTTTATATTAAATTTATATTATATTAAATTTAGTTCATCAAGCAAGATGATTCACTTTAAAAAGGGAAAGCAAGGGGAACGAGGCAGAAAAAAAAAAAAAAGAAAAAAAAAGAAAAAGAAAATAAATAAAAAAAAGAGTGTATGCTTTTGTGAATTGTTTAAGTGTTCCTTAAATGAAACATGAGAGCCTAATTTGAGGATTTCACATTATAACTAACTAATAGAATGAATATAAGAATTTACTGTTGCCATTTATTGTAAAAATTGAGTGAATGATATTGAACTATTTTCTAGTCTTTGTTTGAACTATTATAATTAATTCTAAACATATCTGGTTATTGAAAGGTATGTAGAGCAATAGATTGTGCAAAGTTGGCACCTCTGTGTACCGTAATTCCCTCTTTTTATTTATTTATGTATTTATATATTTTGCAAGAGTTTGACCATCTGGTCAAACTACTACAGCAGTAATATGATTAGGATGATTACAAAACACGCAAACCATGTAACTCACAATGTAAAAGAACATCCACACAAGGTAGGGCATGAGGTTTCCTGAATTCAGGATTTTGAGTTCTAATAATCGTTTCTCAATAAAAAACAAATAGTTTACAGATTCTGTAGCCTCTGAGTTCCAACTCCATATCTAATTATCTTATTGTGCATTTACAGACAACTCACACTAGTTTCTTTTACTAATTTTCACATGATGTACATACAAAATTGTGGTGAAGATCCATCATATAATTTTTGTAATGTACTATAGGGGTATTAAATATAATCACTCTTAAACTACATTTTTACTTGTGTTTCCATATTTTCATGTGTTGATTTTAATCAGTTGTGAGGTTTGGTGCCTGTTCATTAACAGAAGAAACATTGATGAATTTTATGATTTTATAAACTAATACAATGGTCTTTCTCCTCACAACAGCATCCTATTTCTTCTTCCAGATAGTAAGAACAATAAACTACAAATTGTGTACTATGTCTCTGTTTGAAGAGCTGGTATAATAGTCTTTGCATTGTAAATTAGAATCATCTAATAAAAAGAGAAATAGAGAGACATTAATACTTCAAAGCAATTACTTTCAGTATCACCTAATTTTGAAGACTTCAAGGACTCATTGGACTCATCTGTTTCAGTTGATAATTTAGGAAAAAAAATCCTTGTCTTGTTCATGATGGCAATGAATAATGGATTAGATTGTTATGTGTGATATGGTAAGAGAAATATGAAGCCAAGTTTTGTTAGTTTCCTTGGAAAAAGAAAATGAGCACAGAAGTTCAGCCAGAGGCTGACTATGGATTTCATTGTAATGACAGAGATATGAAAATAAATAAATAAATAAATAATAAAGGTAGGTTACCACTTCTATAGTCTATCTTAATATATATTTTTATGCCCCAAATCATATATACATATATATATATATACTGTATATTTCTGATTTTGAGTTATATTATAGAACAGAATTATCAATGTGAATGTAGAAAATAAGTCCAGTGGAAGAAACTGATAGGAAGATATTTTTGTATATATTTTTTTTTTTTCTAAAAATCTGTCACGATTTTAAGTGTTTCTGTCTGATTTACAGTTACCACATCTCCTAGAACTAATGAGGTCTCTGTTTCTATTACTACTTTTATCCACAATTCCATCCTGGACCTAAGAAGTCTATTAAAATTTTATTTTCTACAACATGTAATTTTCTAAGAAAAAAAATAATCTACCTTCTTTGAATCTTAATCACCAAAGCAAACCCTGATTTATCAGAAGTGAGATTACAAATGATTGACACAACATCAGGATTCTGTGGTGATCCTGAGCAGAAGATCATTGTACATAGATGTTCTGGTGACGCCCACAACCTCTAAACATGCACAATCCCAGTCCTGTACCTTTTGTGTCCAGCATGACCTTCAGCTTTTTGTGTAGATCCTTTGGCTGCAAGGTAAACTCAGACAGCTCATGGTAAAAGAAGTCTGCAGGTAGCTGCCACCCATTACCAGCAGTACTGAGTGACTTGTGTGGCCTGATATTTATCAAAATGGACTGGCATATGCTTTGTTGGGTTAAGAGCTGGCTGGATGGCCAGGCCCAGAGAGCTGTGGTGAATGGAGTCAAATCCAGTTGGAGGCCGGTCACTAGTGGAGTCCCCCAGGGCTTGGTACTGGGGCCAGTCCTCTTTAACATCTTTATCGATGATTTGGATGAGGGGATCGAGTGCACCCTCCCCGTAAGTTTGCAGATAACACCAAGGTAGGTGATTGTGTCAATCTGCTCGAGGGTAGGAAGGCTCTGCAGGAAGATCCGGATAGGCTGGACCGATGGGCTGAGGCCAACTGTATGAAGTTCAACAAGGCCAAGTGCCAGGTCCTGCACCTGGGGCACAACAACCCCAAACTAAGCTACGGGCTGGGAAATGTCTGGTTAGAAAGCTGCCTCTCAGAGAAGGACCTGAGAGTATTGGTTGATAGTTGGCTGAATATGAGGCAGCAGTGTGCTCAGGTGGCCAAGAAGGCCAACAGCATCCTGGCTTGTGTAAGAAGCAGTGTGGCCAGCAGGTCCAGGGAAGTGATTGTCCCCCTGTACTCAGCTCTGGTGAGGCCGCACCTCGAGTACTGTGTTCAGTTTTAGGCCCCTCACTACAAGAAGGACTTGGAGGTGCTTGAGTGAGTCCAGAGAAGGTCTACGAAGCTGGTGAGGGATCTGGAGAACAAGACTTATGAGGGAGCTGAGACAATTTAGCCTGGAGAAGAGAAGGCTCAGAGGTGACCTTATCGCACTCTACAGGAACATTAAAGGAGGCTGTAGTCAGGTGGGGATTGGTCTATTCTCCCAAGTACCTGGTGATAGGATGAGGGGGAATGGGCTAAAATTACACCGGGGAGGCTTAGGTTGGATATTAGGAAGAACTTATTTACCAAAAGGGTTGATTGATAAGCATTGGAATAGGCTGCCCAGGGAAGTGGTTGAGTCAACCAGCTCTGGAGCTCTTTAAGAGATGTTTAGATGTAGAGCTTAGGGATATGGCTTAGTGGAGGACTTGTTAGTATTAGGTCAGAGGTTGCACTTGGTGACCTTGGAGGTCTCTTCCAACCTAGACTATTCTGTGATTCTGTGATTCTGTGAAAATGCGCAGCAAGTTCTATGTACAAATTCTCCTTGTTTGGTGGTAGAAATGATTAATAGAGCTTTTTAATTAAAAACAATATCCTTTAGTAGCTGGAATGATCAAAATGAGGTAATCCTACCACAACCAGAGCAGCACTGTTTACTGTGTCTTTATCAGAGACATATTTGATGTTGCATAACTCAGGTTTCCAAATGTCTGAAAGACAATAGATTACCGCACTATAATCTTTTGCTTTATAATATCTAATAAATGGTATTTGAATTGATACTTCACTGAATGTTAGTGGCTTTCTTACAGGGATCATAACAAAGCAACAGATATTGGTGCAAAACTGAAGCTAAGGTGTTGCTAAGAGGAAAGAAATTGGAAATTGTTGCAATGTCTTTGGAGAAAAGGTAGAAAGCAGTTACAGCTAGTATATGTTTCCTAAACAAGTCTTCAAGAATGAAAAAACAAACAAGCAAAAAACTATAACCATAACAAAAGCATAAATCATTAGCCTGGAAGGAAAACAAAGGGTGACAAATTCTTCTTCTTCCAAATATTTGTATAAAATATACATTAAGTATAAATAATATTAGAAAAGTTGAAAAGTAAATACCCAGGATATACCCATAAGCAAAAAGTCAGACAACATTTTCTATTTTATATACACAGCACCGACTGCAATCTCTAATGCAGCACACTGACTCACCAACTGCTGCCTTCCTTGAATCAAGAAAAACTCCTTTGCACAGGATAAATGGTAACAGAGTACTACCTTGTAAAGAAACGTGCAATCCAACTATGAGAACCCGTGACTCTGTTGGAATCAAATGCAAAGACTTCCATGAAACTCTGAGAAGCATTATAACAATGCTACTCTAAACTAGAAGCAAAATAAATAAATAAATAAACAAACAAATAAATAAATAAATAAATAAATAATCAATAGTAGTTTATCTGTATGCATTTGAGTGAAAAAAAAAAAAAAAAAAGTATGTATGCTCGTTCTCTTCCATGGTAAGAGATTAAGATTTAATATTTGTATTATGTATTGTTATAACTCATTTCAAATTAAGTGTGTAAGCCTTATTCTCTGTCTACTGCATTCCTAATATCTCTACAGGGGAGCTATCCACTAGGAATACAGATATATCTACTTGGAATTCTGTAGGACCCTTGATGTGGTCCTAATCTCTAAATTAGATATGGAATTGAAGGGTGGACATTTCCGTGGATAAGGAATTGGCTCAATAGCTGCACTCAGAGAGTAGTGGTCAATGATTCTATGTCCAGGTGGAGGATAATGATGAATGCTCTCCCTCAGGGGTCTGTCTTGGAACTGGTGCTTTTCAATATCTTCATCAATGACATACAATGGATTGAGTGCACCCTCAGCAAGTTTGCAGATGACACCAAGTTGAGTGGTATGGTTTATATCAAAGAAGGAAGAGATGACATTGAAAGGGACCTGGACAGGCTGGAGAAGTGAGCCCATATTAACCTAGGTTCAACAAGTCCAAGTGCAGGTGCTGCACCTGGGTCAGGGCAATACCAGACAGTGGCAGAGAATGGGAGAAGAACTCTTGGAGAGAAGTCCTGTGAAGGACTTGGGGGTTCCGGCTGATGAAAAGTTCACAATGAGCCAGAAGTATGCACTTTCAGCTTAGAAAGCCAACTCTGTCCTGAACTTCATCAAAAGAGGTGTGACCAATAAGTCAAAGGAGGTGATTTCCCCCCTCTTTTCTGCACTTATGAAGCACGACCTGGACTACTGCATCCAGGTTTGGGACCCCCAGTGCAAGAGAAATATGGACCTGTTAGACTTAGTCCAACTCAGAGGCCACAAACATGATCAGAGAGTTGGAGCACCTCTCCTGTGAATAAGAGATTAAAGAGCTGGGGCTGTTCCTCCTGGAGAAGAGAAAGCTCCAGGGAGACCTCACTGCAGGCTTTCAACATTTAAAGTTGTCTTATAAAAAGGATGGAGAAGGATTCTTTACTTGGGTAGATAATGGTAGGACAAGAGGGAATGGTCTTAAACTAAGGGAGGATAGATTTAGTTTAGACATCAAGAGGAAATTATGTAAGGGCGGTGAGGCACTGGAACAGATTGCCCAGAGAAACTGTGGATGCCCCATCCCTGGAGGTGTTCAAGGCCATGCTGGAAGGGGCTTTGGCCAATACGATCTAGTGGTTGGCAACCTTGCCTACGGCACAGGGGTTGGAGTTAGGTGATCTTTAATATCCCTTCCAACCTGAGCCATTCTATGATAATGTCAAGATAATGATTCTCTTTCTAATTATTCACCCCTGGACAATTCCCCTTCCATTAAAATGTGCCTTCCAGTACCTAAAGGCAGCCTACAAGAAGGTTGTAGAGGGATTTAATAAGGGAGTGTAGTGAGAGGACAAGGAGTAATGGCTTCAGACTAAAAGAGGATAGATTTAGATCAGGTATTAGGAAGATATTCTGTACTATTAGGCACTCATAGTAAAGGCACAGGAACAGGTTGCCTAGAGAGGCTGTGGATGCCCCATCCCTGGAAATGTCCCACTAGACACATTAGTGCAATGGATCATATGCCGAAACAGATATTTATTAATATGTATTGTCCAAAATATCTGAATCCCAAACAATAACTGAACTTTGATTATGTAGAGTTTTCACTTCTGTTTTGCTGCTTCTGTTACTAAGTTAATGACTTTTCTATTATCCATGATGTTCAAGTGAGTTCTAAGTTTTAATGGCGTTCAAGTAAGAGAAAGAAAACATAAAAAGAAAATGCATAATAATCAACAATGAAATGTGGGAAAGTTATTTGAATTATGCTTTATCTTTCAAAAATACTATTTGATCCTTTTAGATATAGGAGAGTGAAATTTTTCATTTCCTTAGGGAAAGACCCACAGTTTCCACTAAACAAAAATAAAGTAAAACAATTAAGCTCATGTATTTTAATTCTGAGTTAGGTTAATGGAAGACTTTTTTCTCATTTCTGTTGACACTTTTAACTCTTTATTTTTTGTTGTTGTTGTTGTTGTACTAAGATATTAAGAAATGCAAAGCCTGCTGTTCTCAATTTTATATACACAAATGAGTTTGGCTGTATTTAAACATACACATATATATATATATATTCCTCTTTAAAGGGTGAGTGGGTGGTAATCAAATCCTTCAGGAAGCTCAAGCAATTTAATTGTTTTAGATACGATGAGTAACCATTTCATTATATATTAAATATATTTTCAAATGACAAATTATCTATTTCCCCCTCCATGGTGGAAACCAGAAACACTAATCAAGACTCTGCTTTCTGTTTAAGTAACAGTTAAATTATTACATATATATAGTGGGGAAAAACAAACAAACAAACAAAACAAAACAAAAACTTTTATTTTTGAGAAGTAGTTTAAATACAACTTTAAACATTGTTACTGTATTATACATTGGCTCTTCTTCTAACTACATAAATTGAACTCTACAAACTAATTAACTTAAACTGATTGCCTTAATTACAGAGATATTATTAGTGATAGGACTGTTCTGGTTTGCTGTCCATATTTTTAGGGACAAATATATTTCCAGTCCATCCAGTTAGACATTTTCTCATTTCAGGACTGAGTTTATCATTGCTTGAAAAACCTAAAGACTATGCAAGGATGAGACAGTGGTCTATGAATATATCTGTTTGTAGAAAGCAGCAATAGAATAGTGCTAAAGAAAATGTCTATAAGTTAATTGTCTATAGGTTAATTGTCTATAGGTTAATTTTGGCACAATTACAAATAGTTAGAATTGCCATAAATAATCCAACTATTTGCTGAAGTTGTTGCTAATTTTATTTTTTAATAATATTTAGAATAGTCAGATCTTTAAGCAATCTACTCATAAATGAAGTTTGGGTAAGAACCCAGCAATATAAAAATAAGTTTAAATGGTTTTCTTTTTGAAATCCTATCAAGTTTAAGAAAAAAGTGATGAATCATGATGTGTGATCTAATAACAGCTACTCTCAGAAACTAAGGAGCTTCATATATTTCATTAAGAATTTGTATAGCTTAGCAGAGAATATACAGGTATTATTTTGATAGTAAAAAACTTCTGAAATTACAATTGTGTTTCTTTTATTCTTTCCTTCTTTTTTTTTTTTTTTTTTTCTGTGTAATCACCTTTGGTAAAATGTGTGCTACACTGAAAAAAGACAACAGACTCCAAAGAAATGTGAAGAAATTAATTAAAAAATGAAATAATTATTAATAAAGTGGAAATACTTCTTATTTCTCAGGTTTTCGCACAGTAGCAATAACAAAACCAACAATAAAAGGCATATTTTGCATCAAGATTATTGCACTTTTTATACTGCAAATAATTCTAGATGTCTATTATGCTATATCTTATAAGAATATGATAAAAAGTAAAAATTCAAGATTTCGTTGAAATGTTTTTGAATGAGACTGATTAATAAAATACTTAATATGCATGGAAACTTACCATGGTGTTATGGACAATAACTTTGTAATGTGCTTTAGTGTACAGCGTGTGCACTGGAAATACCTTCGTACTGTAAATAGTGGACCATATTACAGAACAAAACATAGATTATACGAGATTTTTTTTTTTTTTTTTTTACTTAATGGTTAAAGAATTAAAGTTGTGGGTTCTTACCAAGAGGTATGGGCTTGTTAGGGATGTGAAGGTTGGGGGCAGATTTGGATGCAGCGACAATGAGGTGGAGTTCAAGATGGAACTTGGTAGAAGAGGTAAGGTAGAAGGCAAAAAGTAGGATTGCTACCCTGGAGAGACATTTTTAACCTCTTCCGGGACATAGTTGGGGGTATCTCATGGGCTGGGTTGCCAGTTGGAGACCTGTGACTAGCAGTGTTCCCCAGGGGTCGGTTCTGGGTCCACTCTTGTTCAACATCTTCATCTTGATGATGGAATAGTGTCCGTCCTCAGCAAGTATGAGGATGGAATGCTGGGAGGAGTGGCCGACAAGCCAGAAGGCCATGCTGCCATTCAGCGAGACCTGGACCAGCTGGGCAGGAAGAAATTCAATGAGGTTTAACAAAAGCAACTGTAGAGTCCTGCACCTGGGAAGATACAACCACATATATCAGTACAGGCTGGGAGATGACCTGCTGGAGAGGAATTCTGCGGAGAAGGACCTGGGGGTCCTGGTGCACGACAGGTTAACCATGAGCCAGCAATGTGCCCTGGTGGCCAAGAAGGCCAATGATATCGTGGTGTGCATTCTTCCAACTTTTACAGTTCTGTGATTCTGTGATTCTGTGAGGTGCCTGAGTAACACCTACACTTTTTCTCTCTATTATTAAAGAGTTATTTTATATTATAGGAATAAATGACTCCCATATATATGCATGTTTCACAGGAAAGGAAAAACCCTATAGCTTTTGGATAATGGGGTAGTTTAACTTTTCTAGGAGCCATTGCATACCTTGCCATTTTCATAATGTTTACAAAATATGATTAAAAAAAAAAAAAAAAAAAAAAAAGCAGCATGACTCTCATTTGTGATTCAGGTTTAGATGGAAATAAATTTATTTTTTGTGCAAGATAAGCTTCTTGATGCCCAAGTATACAGCAGGACTTTTATTTTTTTATTCAGAACAGTGTTGAATATTATTGGAAAATAATAAATAAATAAATAAATAAAAGGAATGAGAATGATATCCAAATATTCACATTTTTACATTTTTTTTAGAAAAAAAAAAAAAAAAAAAAAATAAAATAGGCATATTTTCTCAGTGTTCTTTTCGTCTAATGAGATTTTTCCTAATAGTTTAAGAGTTTTTCCTTGAAACATTCCAGTCCAAGAAATATTCCAGTATTTTCATTTTATCAACTCAAAGTACAAATCTGTGCAAATAGATTATCCTTCTTTTCAGGCACCTGGAATTTTATGTATGTAAGTATTTATTTATTTATTTTAAACAAAATATTTCATAAATAACTTTAAACATGATAAAATATTGGGTTTTGGTTAAATGAAAATTATGTTTCTTTTAAGCCCACATTTTATTTATTTATTTATTTTTACTGTGAAAATTGAAGTCTTTATTAAATTAAGTATCACACATAAAAAAAAAAAAAAAAAAAAAATCCACTCTTCACTTGTGTCTGCAGAAATGTTTTATTATAACTTTATTATTATTATTATTATTTTTAATCCTGAATGATAACCTCCATAGTTTTATTGATGTTGTTGCTTGGTGCATGGTATCCTTTGCATACACCATGAAAACTAACAAGAGTAATTAGTTAATATCTTTGAGAACATGATATTTTGGTAAATGTCATTTTGAAACCAGTGATACAGTACTTTTCTGTCATCAGAGTGTCATTTCTGAAACTACCATATATGTATGGTAGTTTATAAAATATAAAAAGTATAAAGTTAAAAAGTATATATACTTTTAACAGTGGTGATTCAGCTCTGTGAAGGAAAAAGTAACACTCCTCTAAACATGTGATGAAGAAAATGGATTCCTGCCAGAACTTTGAACAAAATTATTACTACAAAATGTTGGAACTGATGTTTTCTTGTCTGTCACAAGGTGAAATATGTTAGATAAAACTGGATTTTGAATAAACCTTTGAAACTGAAGCTAGTGGGAGGTGAATGAATAAAAGATGGGTGGAACACTATAGGTTTGGTGAAGGAGACCCTCATAGAAATAAAACGTTGTAGAGTCATTCTGTGACTTTTTTTTTCTGAGACATTCAGTGACTCTCTGCAGAGTCATTCTGTGTTGAAGGTTGTTAATGATTAAACATATTTTTTGTCACAGTGAAAAAAAAAGGCAATGGATTGAGTCTTTTTGTTATGGTTAGATGACATAAATCTAACATTAAATAAATGTGCCTGAACTGAAATTTCATTGATAGCGTTGCCTTATAAAAACATATATATATATATAAACATATATATATGTATATATATAACAAAATATTTCACAATATTTCCTCCCCCTCCTTACTCCTCATAAAGCCAATTTTGAGGGTAATGCAAGGCTGAACATCTGACATCTGTAGAGCAATAACCTGGAAAAGACAATCTAATTAAACATTTTACCATGTACTCTTGTGTTCTTACCCAAAAGGAATGGACTTAAGGTAGAGTTAATTTGTGTAGTAGAGACGAATAAGACAAACTCCACTACTCCCAGGTTAAATTTTGCAGTTCCTTAACTGTCAAACAAACAAATAAACAAACAAACAAATAAACAACAACAACAACAACAACAATAATAATAATAATAATAATAATAATAATAATAATAATAATAATAATGAGTAAAGCAGGCACCGGAGAGATTTAAGTAGATCAGCTCTGTGCAATCTGCTGTATTTATTTTATTTTATTTTATTTTCCAAAAAACAATGCTGATTTCTTATAAGTCAGTTAAGAAAAATAAAAACAAACAGACTGCTACTACAATAACAACAAAAAAGAGACAGATGGTCATTTTTCGTATAAATTCTTTTGTTCAAAATAAGCCAAACACTCATCCTTCCTCAGTGAAGACACAGTTGAAATAATACTGTTTCAAGTTCAAAAGAGCTGCTCCTTATCTCAGTGCACAGACATTCTGAATTTCACGCACAGCTTAGTTTGAGGTTGAAGGGGTAGTGTAGAATAACCTTCTCTACAAACATAACAAGTCTGTCAAATTGGGAAGATAGTTCTCAGGTCTGTAGAGCTGGACGTCCCTGAAGTCAGTGGACCTAGAAGGAAAAACATTGTACCCAAAAATTGGTGACATACATTGAACATTTGTGTTATAAATTTGATCTTGTCTAGGTCATTAAATATCCCCTATAAAAGCAACACATTATTTGAATGTGTCTCTAAATATTACTATCTGGTATTGCACATATTAGTTATTTTAATGCAGTTATTTTGTCAGAAGAAGGTGTCATTAAAAAATAAATTAAAAATGCTGGTCATTGGATATGTCTCAATTTTAACATCCAAGTATTTATTACATCAGGAAGCTCCTTAAGATTTGAAGATAAAACAATGTTTCCTTCAGTGAATTTGACACAAGTGTGAGAAATAGCAAAGTCATCCAGCAGTTATGAAAATGTATTTTTTTTTCCTAGTTTGACTGTTTTATGAAATTCTATTGATTCCAGTCATTCTTAAATATGTTGACTCAATTTTATAATCTGATTGCACTCAGATTTTTTCTTGTCCAAAACTAAGCCTGGTTGACTGTTCATGCACCACGTTTATAACATTTAAAATACTTTAACAGTGTTCACAAGTACGTAAGTTCTATCAAAAATGAGGCAGACACTTTTGTTGTGTCATATTTACATCACATCCACTAATGAAGTATACTAGTTAATTTAATACAAAATAGGACAGATTTCCTTTATTTGCTTAAGAAAGTGTTGTATCAGACAATTTCAAAAACCCTGGCAAAGTTAGGATTACTTGTTTTGTCACTGTTCAAAAGTCCTGTCATTACACATTCTCATATAAAATAGAGTTTCATGGGAAATGAACTGGGAAATCCTAGTCACCATCTCAGAGACTGTGGTAACCATCAACTTTTGGGTTCAAATATAAATCAGTTGTGAGCTGTATGTACAAAATCCTGGTGATGTGATTCTCTGATCAGTAAGTTAAGTGTCTGTAGACAAGGCTGTGTTTGTATAGGGACCGGAATATTTAGTCCCATGACAAGTAATATTATATACATTTTACGAGGAGGTAATGCATTTAATTAAACATATATGAATATTTGTCTCATCTACCTTTAAACATCTCTAATGGAGCAAAGACTTCCAAACTCCTTGAGCATACATATCTGGGACCTCTTTAGAGGTGCTCTTCAGAAGCAGGAATTGCTGCAGAATGATTCATATAACCTATTTTATATGTCTATTTTAGCATTAGATGAACTGCAGCTTGTTCCCTTTATTGACCATAAAACAAGTTTCATAAATTAACACAGATGTAAATTAGAATAGATAAATCCCATCTTGACTTTGGATGAAGTATGTGACAACTGTTTGGCTCTCTGTCTTTAAGAACTTCAAAGTAGAGGTGCCAGGAATTGGTTTGGTGAGAGGAAGGCCTAAACTTGTGTTAATAAATACTAATATCCTGGAGGAAAAAGGAGGACAGAATTTCAATGACTTTGACATCATCAATCTTAAAGTCTGCCAGCTGTTAAACAGAATGAGAAAAAAATAATAATAATAATTAGATGTGTCTTTTTCTTTTGTTTGTTTTGTTTATCTTCATCTGTATCAACACGTAATGCAACATATTTGGCTATTTTATGTTGTCTTTATAAGTATTTATTTATTATATTATTGTAAGTATTTATTTTTCTCTGGTTTTAGCTTAAAGTTATCTGAGGCAGGAGAAATTTCAGTAAACTAGCTGACTTTCTCTTTTTCTTGGGATGGCAGTTGTCAGAAATGGAGCCCAAGGACAGCTGTAGCAGGATCAATTCCACCTTCACTGGATAATAAACTCTTCACTGGCATAATAAACTCTTTCCATTCAACATGGCAGATTAGCTTGAGACCTGATAATGTTGTGGTCCATTAGGAAGAAATCATAAAATCATAGAATGTCCCAAATTTGAAGGGACCCACAAAAATCAGCAAGTCCAACTCATGGCTCCACACTGGACTAGGTGGACAAGTTAAACCTTATGTCTGAGAATGTTGCCCAAAAATTTCTTGAAGTTTGTCAGTGGTGCTGCAGTGACCACTTCCCTGGGGAGACTGGCCCAATCACCTTCTCAGTGAAGAATCTTTTTCTAATATTCAACCTGGATATCTGCAGATGTAACTTCATGCTGAGCTTCTCCTCCAGACCTTTACACATTTTTGTTGCCCTCTTTTGGACATTCTCTAGTAGTATTCTATCCTTATATTGTGGTACCCAAAACTTCACCCAGTATTTGAAGTGAGGTTTCACCTGCACAGTGTGGGACAATGACTTCCTCAACTGGCTAGCTATGCTTTGTTTGAGACACCCCAGAACACAGTTGACTCTCCTGGTTGTCAGGGCACAGTGTAGATTCCTTCAGCCTGCCATCAACCAGAACCCCCAGATCTCTTTCTGCAGGGCTGCTCCCCAGACTCTCATACCCTAGTCTGTATACATATCCAGGATTGTCCTATCACAAGTACAGAATCTAGTACTTGCTCTTGTTAAAGTTCATACAGTTGGTGATAGCCCAACTTTCTAGTCTGTTGAGATCTCCATGAAAGGCCTTTCCACCCTCAGTGTTGACAGAGTTGAGGAAGACAATAAATATGTGTGTCTACGTCCATATTTGTGAGGTGACCAGCCTCGTCAAATAACAGACCAATGTTAACTCTGGTCTTTCTTTTGCTTATAACATACTTGAAAAAAGTCCTGATTGTTGTCCCCCACAGTACTTGCTAGCTTCAACTGTAATTGTGCTTTGGCCACATTAATTTGCTCCCTGAAGTAGTGAACAGCATCTCAGTAATCTTCCTATGTCACTTGACCTTGCTTCAAGTGTTGCTGGAGTAAAAAAGTCACTATACATCTTTTTTATAAGCTCTGTTTAAATACCAGAAGACCTCAATGAGGTTTCTATGAAGACTTCTCTCCACCAGCCTGAACAGCTTTCTCAACTCTTCTTCATAGGAGAGGAGCTCCAGCCTCATCTTCATGGCCCTCCTTTGGACCCACCCTAACAGGTTCACATCTTTTTTGTGCTGGGTGCCCCAGAAATGGATGCAGTACTCTACGTAAGTACTCACAAGAGAAGAGTAGAGGGGATCAAGCAGCTCCCTCAACTTGCTGGTCATGCCTCCGTTTAAGATGTGTATCAACTTTCAAAGTTGGTAATTTGTGTCAAATAAATTGAATGAAATAATATGTGTACATAAATAAATTAATGAGGTTTGTATTTATATAAGCCATCACTGTGTAGGCTTAAATTATGTTTTGCTTGAATAATTGTCAATAATATCTGGCTCTTCTGAATCGAATTACTGACTTGTGTTTTAATGTAAATAATTTATTTTTCTCTTTATATACATATTATTGCAATTATTCCATATATTATTATTTCCATATATACATATGGAAAATATATTTTTCCCAAAGGAAATAAAATGTGACTGTGAAACAAAATGTACTTTTGTAAAAAATATATATATATATATATATATTAATTTTTAAAAATAAAATACTGTTGAGAAAGACTTATTAAGAATACATTTACTTTTCCTGCACAAATTTGGTACTTTTTCTCATTAAATTGCAGGCATCAATTAATATGTTATTTAACCTTCCTCTCTTTTCTTACTCTGTCATCTCAGAATGTGCCTGAATTTTTAAATTTTAGTTGAAATTTTCACTACTGATATTATCCTATGTCGAGTACCTCAAATGAGTTTATTTAAATACAGTGATTGAAATCAACAATTTTAATAATAACACAACAAGAAGGAAATCTTCACTTAACTAATTGTTTGTGGTCTTTTTTTACATTTATAAATTTTAGTCAATTTTAAAAGAAAAGCTGGAATTCATTAGTTAGTAACAATTTAGAGTAGGCTAGTTGGTGACTAAAACAGTATTTTTAATGCATTCATTGTTTCTCTTTGTGTTTCAAGATAATAAGTTAACATATTTTAACTGTGGCATGGTTTTGCATTTATTAATTATGTATGTTTAATTTTTTACTTTTCAATTTGTTAGTGCTAGTATATATAAAAACCATTTAAAGATTCTACCTCTTTATACAAGTATTACAGATACTGATAATTAAATATATATAGAGAGAGAGAAAAAAAAAATAAACATCAGTCAGTATCAGTCTTTTGGTCTGATTTTTTTTTGGGGGGGAAGAGGGGGACAGAGGTATTCTGCTAAGAGATGAATAGCACTCCATTAATTAGTAAGTTGATGAATCTGCTAAGTAAATAAAATGTCATATAATTAATTAGATTAAAAAAAAAAAATAGTAAAAATGAAATCAATTTGTCTATCTTTTCCATTAAGCAATGGATGTATAATCTGCAGATACTGAATTTTGGACCTGATCTTCAAGATTTTAGATGAAATAATTTTTTTTTTTTTTTTTTTTTTTTTTTTTTTTCTCCCTATTTTTCAAGCAGTTTCAGCCTGCAAGGAGAGTAAAAACCTTAGGATAATTCAGGCTTAGAATGGTCTCAGGAGACCTGTGGTACAACTTCCTATTCACAGAATGGTCAGTTATGATTTCAGATCAGGTTGCTCAGGTCTTTGTCTGAGTGGGCATGAAAACTAAGGACAGAGGCAACCTCACCTTTCCTTTGAGAGGCCTCAAGGAGAAAAAGATTCACCTTATATTCAGTCTGAACCTCTTATTTAGTTGTAGATACTATAGTTATAGAAAATATTATAAGTTTCAAAATTCAGTTTTATGTTTGCATAAACATATCCTTACAGATAACATATTTTTCTGAAATTCACAGAAACTTCAGCAGGAACTTTTGAATGTTTGAGTATTGTTCTTATACTTTAATTTTACCTGTTTTAAACAGCTCTAATAAGAGTGGATCTATATATCATATCTTAATTCAAATTTTGTATATTCATTTATGACAGAAAATATATTTATTTTAATGGATCTATATTTATTTTAACTCACATATCTTTTCTGAATTCTGTTAATGAGTTTCATATACCCTCTGTTGTCATCATTTGTCATCATTTAAGGTTTGTTGTCTGTGTTGAGACTTGATTGTATAGAGAGCTGACAGTTTTCAAACTTCAAATTAGAAAGAAATAATGGAAAACGCTGAAATATAGAAACCAGACATATAAATACATTAAATAGATTAGTTTCATGTTCCAAAAGAACTATGGAAAACTAAAGAGTATCCAAGGATGGGAAGGTTAAGAAAGCCTAATGTAAGGAAGTGCAGATTTTAGTGACTGGTTAGACTTATTTGTGAAGTTATGCCTTAAAATGTCCATTTTCTAGGTATCAAGAAATATAAAATCACAGAATCGTAGAATATCCTGAGTTGGAAGGGACCCTTAAGGATCATCAAGTCCAACTCCCTTAAGGATCATCAAGTCCAACTCTTGACACCGCACAGGTCTATCCAAAAGTTCAAACCATGTGACTAAGTGCACAGTCCAATCTCTTCTTAAATTCAGTCAGGTTCGGTGTAGTGACCACTTCCCTGGGGAGCCTGTTCCAGTGTGCAACCACCCTCTCTGTGAAGAATCCCCTCCTGATGTCAAGCCTAAATTTCCCCTGCCTCAGCTTAACCCCGTTCCCGTGGGTTCTGTCACTGGTGTTAATGGAGAAAAGGTCTCCTGCCTCTCGACACCCCCTTACGAGGAAGCTGTAGACTGTGATGAGGTCTCCTCTCAGCCTCCTCTTCTCCAGGCTGAACAGGCCCAGTGACCTCAGCCGTTCTTCGTATGTCTTCCCCTCCAGGCCTTTCACCATCTTCGTAGCCCTCCTCTGGACACTCTCCAACAGTTTCATGTCCTTTTTATACTGTGGTGCCCAGAACTGCACACAGTACTCGATGTGAGGCCGCACCAGCGCAGAATAGAGCGGGACAATCACCTCCCTTGACCTACTAGCGATGCCGTGCTTGATGCACCCCAGGACACAGTTGGCCCTCCTGACTGCCAGGGCACACTGCTGGCTCATATTCAACTTGCTGTCTACCACGACCCCCAGCTCTTCTAGGCTGCTCTCCAGCGTCTCATCGCCCAGTCTGTACGTGCAGCCAGGGTTTCCCCGTCCCAGGTGCAGGACCCGGCACTTGCTCTTATTGAACTTCATGCGGTTGGTGATCGCCCAGCTCTCCAACCTATCCAGATCCCTCTGCAAGGCCTTTCCACCCTCATCCGAGTCCACAACTCCTCCAAGTTTGGTGTCATCAGCAAACTTGCTCAAAATACCTTCTATTCCTACATCCAGATCGTTTATAAAAATATTGAAAAGTACCGGCCCTAAAATGGAGCCTTGAGGGACCCCACTGGTGACCGCCCACCAGCCTGACGCAGCCCCATTTACCATAACCCTTTGGGCCCTGCCTGTTAGCCAATTGCTCACCCATCGGATGATGTTTTTATTTAGCTGTATGGTGGACATTTTGTCCAGTAGGATCCTATGGGAAACCGTGTCAAAAGTCTTGCTGAAGTCCAAAAAAATCACATCAGCTGGTTTCCCTTGGTCCACCATACGGGTGATCTTATCATAAAAGGAAATCAGGTTAGTTAGGCAGGACCTCCCCTTCTCAAACCCATGCTGGCTGGGACCAATGACTGCTTTGTCCCCCAAGTGCACCTCAATAAGTTCGAGAACCATCTTCTCCATGATTTTACCAGGCACTGACGTGAGACTGACAGGCCTGTAATTGCAAGGGTCTTCTTTCTGACCCTTCTTGAAAATCGGCACAACATTTGCCAGCTTCCAGTCTACTGGGACCTCTCCAAATTCCCAGGATCATTGAAAAATAATTGAGAGAGGTTCCACAATGACGTCCGCCAGCTCTTTCAGCACCCGGGGATGAATCCCATCCGGACCCATGGACTTGTAGGGATCCAGGTGGAGTAGCAAATCCCGCACACGTTCAGGGTCGGTTGGGAGTTTGTCATCCCCACCATCCCGGTCCTCCAGCTCGGGGCACCCTGGGTCCCAAAGCCCATCATCGGCATTGAAGACAGAGGCAAAGAAGGCGTTAAGCGTCTCTGCTTTGCCTATGTCATTGTCTGTGAGGAGACCTTCCCTATCAAGGAGCGGCCCTATGTATTCTTTAGTTCTCCTTTTTCCATTCACATATCTAAAAAAAAACTTTTTGTTTTCTTTCACAGACACAGCCAGCTTCAACTCTAGGTGTGCTTTGGCCACACGAACTTTCTCCCTACAAACACGAACAGCATCCCTGTATTCTTTCCATGACACCTGGCCCTCCTTTCAGTAGCGAAACACTCTCTGTTTCCGCCTAATCTCCATTAGAATGGTCCTGGTCAGCCACGCCGGCCTCCTGCCCCGCCGGCCTGACTTGCGATATTTAGGAATTGCTTGATCTTGTGCTTCTAGGAGGCATCGCTTAAAGAATGACCAGCACTGGTGGACATTGAGGTCTTCAAGAGCAGTTTCCCAGGGGACCTTGCTGACTAGTTCCCTGAGCAGCCTGAAGTCCGCTTTCCCCATATCTAGGGATGAGGTTTTGGTGGCCCTTTTCCTTCTGTCACCGTAAATTTTGAACTCAACCACTTCATGGTCGCTATGACCAAGGCGGCCACCAATCACCACATCTCCCACCAGACCCTCTCTGTTTTCTAGCAACAGGTCTAGGAGGGCACCTTTCCTAGTTGGCTCCGTTAGCACCTGCACCAAGAAGTTATCATCTAGGTGCTTCATGGACCTTCTGGACTTGCTCGTGTCAGCCGTGTGGCACTCCCAGTTAACGTCTGGCAAGTTGAAGTCCCCCATAAGGACAAGGGGAGTTAATCTCGAGGCCTCTCTTAGTTCTGTAAAGAATAATTTATCGGCACTATCGTCCTGGCCAGGCGGTCTGTAATAGACTCCCACAACGACATCCCCTTTATTCGTTCGTCCCTTGATCCTTACCCAGAGGCTCTCAACTTTGCCATTGCCGACCTGAAGTTCCACACAGTCCAGCCCCTGCTTCACATACATCACCACCCCACCACCTCGCCTACCCTGCCTGTCCCTCCTGAAGAGCCTGTAACCATCTATCACAACACCCCAGTCACACGACTCATCCCACCAGGTTTCGCTTATGCCGATGATGTCGTAGTTGCAGGACTGGGCCAGGACTTCTAGCTCATCTATTTTATTCCTCATGCTGCGTGCATTCGTGTAGAAGCACTTCAGGTGCGTCTCCTTATACTCAGCACCTTGTGGATCTGACCGAAGGACCTCATTAATCATATAAAGCATTAAAAAATACTACATGGTCTAAAGTACGTCCTACACAATCATTTTCAGAAGTAGATAAATAATTAAAAGTCAAGAGCATTTTTCAACTTCAAATAATAAAATAAAGAAAATTTACACTCTTTTTCATATAATGTACTCAACAATGCCATATTTCATGTCTTTAGTAGACTGAAGTAAAGTCTTTGTTCTATAAATTCAGAGCAAAATAAATGTCAATACCCATCTATGATAAATGAACAAAAGAACAAACATTGGACATAAAAATGCCATAGCTGTACAGATATGAAATGACTATGACATAACTGAATAAAAACATTTGCATTAATTTCTGTTATAAAAGTCTAGATTTTTTATTATTATTATTATTTCTTCTGAAGCCCACAGGTAATTCAAGGAAATAATTTTTAATGTTTGTTTAAGTTCATAGTATACCACCAATATCTTTGAGTGTTTGTTCAAAGTCATATGTTCCTCGCTGCCAAAAAAACTAAGGGAAACTTAAGTTACTGTTCCTTTTGGAAACAACGTATTCTTATTCACCAATGTGTCTAACATTCATGTTTGACAAGTTTCCCAATACTGATCATTCTTTCAAGAAAATAGTGATATTTGGCATGGAATTAGACATACCTATATATATTTAAATAGTTGAGATTAGAATACTTATTTAAGTGCATTGTTAAGCTGAGCATATAGTAAAACAGCTTCATTTGAGATATCTGAAAATGGCCTGAGCACACTAGTATGGGTGTGTCATGATATTTGCAAACCATTGCAGAATCTAGTGAATTCATCAAATCTGTTTCTCCTGGTTTAATAATATTTATAAGTTATTTCAAATTCACAGTCATTCATATTCATAAGTACCTCTGACTAACCTGATATACATTTCAAACTGTGTATTACTTATCTCCAGGAACAGGAGTCTTTGAACCCACAGGTCTTGAGAGACTTTTGTATATCTGTAAGAAAATCTGCATTAAACTCCCTTGCAGAGAATTTCTTCATAATTGAAGGCTTTGTTTTACACACGGGCAATGGCTACCCTGAAGTGCATCTCCACTTATGAACACAGCATGGGCAACAAACAAGAGGAGCTGGAAGCCATTGTGCAGCAGACAATGTATGACCTAGTTGCCATTACTGAAATGTGGTGAGACCACTCCCATGACTGTACTGCTTCAATGGATGGCTAAAAGTTCTTCAGAACAAGGAGGGATGGTGGTGTGGCTTGTTATATTAGAGAGTATTTTGATGTTGTAGAGTTTGGGTCAGAAAATGATAAGGTGGAGTCACTAGGTGTGGCGTAGTGTTCATGTCCCTGTTCAGGTGTCATTTGTGGAGTAAGGACCACATGGACACTGTGGTTCTTTTAAGATCAATAACTTCAAATTTATTGAGGACAGGGTCCCTTCTTATACCATTATCTCTACAGCAGTCCTTTTCCACTAACTATTCATTAGTTAAAAATTTTGCCTGGCAACAGCAAACTTTTTGAAACTTCCATGTCTTAATGGTTGGAGAACGAGCAGTTTGAGACAGCAAGGTGTCTCCTGAATCACCCTTCTTTGCTTCTTCTAACTTATTTACATTCCTCATGGCCTCATTGTTAAGAGTCCGATGTTATCACCAACCATGGGGCTTGTAGATCCCCATGGCAATACTCCCACACCTAGGGATAAGGATCAGTGAGATGGCTAACAAGGCAGACATCCTGGTGGAGATCTGTTATTAACCACAAAACAATCCAGGAAGAGATGGATGAGGTATTCTACAAGCAGCTGGCAGAAGCTGTGCAATTGCCAGCACTTGTTCTTCTCATGTGAGATTTCAGCTTCCTGGACATATGATGGAAATTCAATATAGCCCTGAGAAAACAAACTAGGAAGTTCCTGCAGTGTGTGGAAGATAGCTTCCTGACTCAGCTAGTTAGTGAGCTTAATGTGTAGGGGGGTGTCCTGTTAGACCTGCTGTTCATGAACAAAGAAGGATTGCTGGGAAATGGCCAGAGGATATATTGGGCAGAGTGACCATAAAATAGTAGAATTCTCTATTGTTGGTGAAGTCAGGAGGGGGAGGCAGTAAAACTGTGATCTTGAACTTCTGGAGGGCAGAATTTAAACAGTTCAGGACACTGGTAGAGAGGGTCCACTGGGAGTTTGTCCTGAAGGGCAGAGGGGTCCAGGAAGGCTGGATGCTCCTCAGGAAGGAAGTCTTAAAGGCATAGAAGCAGTCTCTCCCTGGGTTCCATAAAATGAACTGGTGGGGAATAAGATGGGCGTGGCTGAACAGGGAACTTCTGCTGAATCTCCTGGAGAAAATGTTTATGTCTGATGGAAGAAGAGACAAGCAACTAGGGGAGAGTACAAGGAAGTTGCCAGCATATGCAGGGTAAAAATGAGGAAAGCTAAAGGTTTCATGAGCTCAACCTGGCCACTGTGGTAAAAAATAACAACAAAAAAAAATGCTTTTACAAACATTAACAGTAAGAGGAAGGCCAAGGAGAATCTCTATCCTTTACTGGATATTGTGGTTAACATGATTACCGAGGATAAGGAAAAGGCTGAGATCCTTAATGACTTCTTTACATCTGCCTTTGATAGTTAGATAACTTATCCTCGGGGTACTCAACTTCTTCACCTGGAAGTCTGGGATGGGGAGCAGAAACAAAACCCCCCATTATTCAGATGGAAACAGATATAAACCTGCTGCTCCACCTGGACTGTCACAAGTCCACGGGGCCAGAGAGGATCCACCTGAGGGTGCTGAGGGAGCTGGCAGACATGACTGCTGAGCAGCTTTCCATAATCTATCAGTGGTCATAGTCAACTGGTGAGGTCCCAGATGATGGGAGACTTGCTAATGTGCTGCCCATCTATAAGAAGGGTCATAAGGAGGACACAAGGAACTACATGCCTGTTAGTCTAACATTGGTGCCAGGAAAGGTTATGGAACAGGTCGTCTTGAATACAATCACACAATATGAGCAAGTCAACCAGGGCATCAGGCCCAGCCAGCCTGGAGAAACTGGAAGCCCATGGCTTGGAAGGGTACATTCTTTGCTGGGTTAAAAATAGTCTGGATGGCCAGTTGGAAATTAGGATGGGTGGTTGGAAATTAGCAGAAATTTCTTCTCAGAAAGAGTTGTTAGGCATTGGAATGGGATGCCCAGGGGGGTGGTGACGTCACCATTCCTGAGGGTGTTTAAGGAAAGGTTGGATGTTTTACTTAGGGACATAGCTTAGTGGATAATATTGGTCGTAGGAGGTTGGTTGGACTAGATGATATTGGAGGTCTTTTCCAGCCTTAATGACTCTATGATTCTATGGTTTGTGATCTTCTCTTCCTAAAACAAACAAACAAACAAAAAACATTGAAGTAAACTGCTCCAGAACCTCAATGTACTTCTTGTAATGAGGGGCACAAAAGTGAACACAGCATTTGAGGTGCAACCTCACCGGAACCAAGTACAGAGGGACAATCTCTTCCCTTGTTCTGTTGTCCACATGGTTTCTTTTACAAGCCAAGCCTGTTGGTCCTCTTGGCCACCCAAGAACTCTGCTGGTTCATAGTCAGTGGACTGTTGACCAATACACCCAAGTCCCCTTCTGCCAGCAAGCTTTCCAACTGCTCTTTCCCAAGCCTGTAGCATTGCATAGGATTGTTGTGCCCCAAGTGCAGGACCTAGCACTTAGACTTATTGAAATTCATACAGTTGGCCTTGGCCCATCAGTTTAGCCTATCCAGATCCCTCTGAGGGGACTTTTTACCCTTTAGCAGACCAACACTAATGCCTGTCTTGGTGCTGTCTGCAAAATTACTAAGGGTGCTCTCAAGCCTCTCATCCAGATCACTGATAAAGATACTAAGGAGTACTGGCCCCAATACCGAGCCTTAGGGGACACCACTAGTGACCAGCCTCCAGCTGGATTTAACTCCATTTACCACAATTCTCTGGGCCTAACCTCACAGCCTGTTTTTTACACAGAAAAGGTTAGGCCCACCCAAGCCATAAGCAACCAGTTTCTCTAGGGGAATGCTGTGGGAAATGGTATCAAAGCTTTTCTAATTCTAACTAGACCATATCCACAGCCTTCCCGTCACCTACTGAGTGTGTCACCTTGTCATAGAAAGGAATCAGGTTAATCAAGCAATATCTGCCTTTCATAAACCCTGGCTGATTTGGTCCTGATTTGGGCTACAATATAGTTAATTTTCCTCCTAGTAGATGGTATGGTGCTGTGTTTTGGATTTAGGATGAGAACAATTTTGATAACACACTGATGTTTTAATTGTTGCAGAGCAACATTTAAACTAAACCAAGAACTTCTCAGCTTTTCACACTGTTCTGCCAGTTAGCAGGCTGGGTGTGCAGCAGGATCTGGTAGGGGACAGAACCAGGACAGCTGACTAGAACTGGCCAAAGAGATATTCCATACCATACAATGCCTTGCTGAATAATTAATACCAGGTGGCTGGCCAGGGTGGGGGACCAGGCTGTTTGGGGATAGCCTGGGAATTGGTTAGCAGGTGTCGAACAATTGTATTGTACATCACTTTTTTTTTATTCACATCATTAAAGTTAGTACTGTTATCACTATTACTATTATTTGCCTTTCTTTTTGGTCCTAATAAACTGTCTTTACCTCATTCCACAAACTTTCACTTTTTTTTTCTTTTTTTTTTTTTTTTTTTTTCATTCTCTCCCCTATCCCAATGGGGTGGAGAGACAGGGGAGTAGAGGAAAGAGGGCAGGTTGAGTCGTGTTTAGCTTCTGGACGGGTTAAACTACAACAGTCTTTTTGGTGCCCAGTATGGGGACTGAAGATTTAAGATAACAACAGAGCATGTCAAAACATAATTGCTGTAAACATTAGATCAGTTTAATAGTTATTAATCACATTCTATTTATTTATTTATTTATTTTGATCTCAGGTCTACTGTGTCTATTATCCAAATTGAGTTGTATAACACATTACTTATTGTATGTATTCCCTGTGATGCTGTTTATCCTTTCTGGGGACTGGTTTAAGGATATTATTTTGCTGTACTATGTAACACTGGCTTATGATACGATAAAATTACTGGTCATTAGACTAATCTGGTATTTGTTCTGAGCATTGCTGTCAACTCCATGCTTTGGAGCCTTGAGGGACCCCACTAGTGATCATCCACCAGCCTGATGTGGCCCCATTTACCACAACCCTTTGAACCCTGCCCGTCAGCCAATTGCTCACTCATCGTATGATGCTTTTGTCTAGTTGTACGCTGCACATTTTGTCCAGTAGGATCCTATGGGAAACCGTTATCAAAAGCCTTGCTGAAGTCCAAAAAGATCACATCAGATAGTTTCCCTTGGTCAACTAGCCAGGTGATCTTATCGTAAAAGCAAATCAAATTTGTTAGGCAGGACCTACCCCTCATGAACCCATGTTGGATGGGACCAATGACTGCATTGTCCCCCCAAGTGCGCTTCAATAACTTCAAGAATCATCTTCTCCATAATTTTACCAGGCACTGACGTGAGACCTATAATTGCTAGGGTCTTCTTTCTTGCCCTTCTTGAAAATTGGCACAACATTTGCCAGCTTCCAGTCTACCGGGACCTCTCCAGATTCCCAAGATCTTTAAAAAGCAATTGAAAGAGGTCCCGTGATGATGTTAGCCAGCTCTTTAAGCACCCTAAACAATTCACCCCTGCCAGAACAATTCACCCCCGAACAAGTGCAAGATCCTATAAAACTGACAGAATGCTTGAAAACGATGTGTCAGCACCCTGGCAATTCCAAAGAGACATTGTACTGGATCTGGCTGGGATGTTAACTTTCCCTGCAGCAGCCCATACAGTGCTATGCTCTGCACTTGTAGCTAAAACAGCAGTGGTATCACACTGGTGTTATGTCTGCTACTGAAAAGTGCTGGCACAGCATCAGGACTTTCTCTAGCCCTCCTAAGCAGTGGGCAAAAAAGTGAGAAACATCACCAGGGCAGCTGGCCCAAACCAACCAAAGGGATATGCCATACCATATGATGTCACACTCAGCAATAAAAGGTGGAAAAAGGAAGAAGAGGGGAGGGGTGGGCTCTCGTTGCGAAAACGTCTGTCTTCCTCCCAAACACCGGCTACGTGCGTTGAGGCCCTGCTACAAGGACATGGTCAAATATTGCTTATTTGTGGGAAGTAGAAAGTATTTTTTTCCCTCTGCACTTCCACATAGCCTTTACTTGTTTTGTTTTGTTATTCCCTTTCCCCCTTCCTCTTTCCCTTTCCTTTTTTTTCCCTTTAGTTGAATTTTTTAATTAATAATAATATTTCCTTATTTATATATTTTTCTCCTTATTAAAATTATCCTTATCTCAACCCTTGAGTTGTTTTTTTCCTTTACTTCTTCCCCTCCTCATCTGAGGAGGGCGAGTGAGAGAGCAGTTGGGGTGTTCAGTTGCCTAACATGGTCAAACCACCACAGACATAAATCTGGAGCTTGGCCAATGCTTACCAAGCTGTAATCAACACCACTATAACACCAGTGACAGTCCCTGCAGCAGCTTCAAGCCCTGAGATGGGTTCAGCAGCCACTCCAACCCCTGTAACAGGCCCTGAAGTTACTCTAACCTCTGTGTCAGGCCCCAAGGCTGGTTCAAGAAAACAAAACACCAGCGTTTTCCATTAAATGTGTCTTGCCACCTTCCAGTAATTTATCCTGTATCTAAGGTTTACCAGAATTTTTTCAGCTGAAGCATATGCTTAATTCCCTCTGTGGCAACCATGTTCACTGGAGAGGGGATTTCAGCTTTGTTCTCCCATGTTCCAGATGCTCTGTGTTTATCATTCACATTTTGCTGTGGTTTTTGTTGTTGTTGTTGTTTGTTTGTTTGTTTGTTTGTTTCCCTTGAATTCCCTTAAAATATTTCTATACTGAAACTTATGCTTTGTGAGGAATGTAAGAATGGTGTCCTGCTTGATTCTTATCTGATTTATTTTTCTAATATTTAACAGATTAAATATCTGAATATATTCAGATATTGTATACATTTTCTCTCACCTTACCTCGAGAGAGTAAGTTGAAGGACATGAAGGGTTAACAAATTTGTGAAAATTGTCAC
This sequence comes from Heteronetta atricapilla, assembly GCA_011075105.1. NCBI lineage: Eukaryota > Metazoa > Chordata > Aves > Anseriformes > Anatidae > Heteronetta > Heteronetta atricapilla. The sequence goes on along the minus strand of CM021763.1, from coordinate 47,121,426 downwards.
TGTCTGCCTTTTCAGTTGTCTTAGGTTATTCTGAAGACCTAATAAATAGTGTCATGTCATAGAGAAGAGCTTTCTTTAGACAACAGGTGATAATATAAGTTTTACCTGACTTGCAACATTCTTGTTTCTCTCTTCGGCAACACTGACCTAATTAGCAGCCTTGTTGTCCCTGGTACAAATATATCAAGTGGATCTATGCTGTGGACCAAATTTGCTTGGAAACTTCATTCCCCTTTGTTTTACAACGTTGTTAACAATAATGGACATATATTTCTGATCAGAGCTGGGTAGGTCTGGAATGATAATGACTGAGGATGTCAGCAGTCACACTTTTCCAGAGAAGCTAAATGTTGTAATTTTTGTCTTTGAAAATAAATCCATAATTTCTGATGGGGATTTATTATTATTATTATTCTATCTATCTATCTATCTATCTATCTATCTATCTATCTATTTATTTATGCAAATACTGGACTTCCATGATAGTGAATAACTGAGGTGGTCTGATTTGGATCTGGGCTTCCTGTAAGTCTAACAAGAGTTCTTAAAAATTGGAGCAAGCATCATGGCAGAATCATGGGACAGAAGAGGTGAGAGGTTCAGTGTCTAAGGATTTGAGGGACAGGAAAATCAGGGTCTAAATGAACACTTTAAATTACATGATGACTGGAAGATCTCCTGCTGCATTAGAAAGGAATAAGTGGGTGCCCTCTTTGTCTTTGTCACTTGATGCCCTGGGACTGTGCTTGCAGCTTGTTCACTGGGTGCAACTGAAGAAATGTGGTAGGTTGAGCAAAGCAGTTGCACGACATCTGGGAGACCTAAACTCAGGCTCTCAAATTTGAAAATTCCTGGGGCAAGATTGCTACAAACCGTTAGTCTTCGTGCTGCACCCAGTAATCCTCTATATAAGCCTTTGGTAAAATAGAAGTTTTAACTATTACTATGGAATGTAAGGAAGCTTCTGAATGTTGCTGCTGTAAGTTATACCATACCTTCCCAGAACTGTCCAAATTCTACAGCTCTTTTTTTCAGACCTTTAAAATGGTGCAAACTGTTCTGTCTTTATGGATGAGGAAGAGCATTCTGTAAACTTGTGCTCTGTTTTACCCATACGGTAAATTTTGATGCAAGTATATCCTGAAGGATTTCAGAACTTTCTTATATATATATATATATATATATATATATATAATTTTATTTTGTATTTTTTATTACTTTTTATGTTTTATTTTTTATTTTATTGTCTATAAAATGAAATCTATACACAAAGTGCAATAATTCTCTGTTTAAACTACATCTAATAACCCAGTTTAAAGCTGTAGATGCAGCAGATTTAGGGGAATATGATGAATTTAGATGGATATTTACAGGTCAGTGTTGTTATATGTAGAGGTCCTGTGTTACTTCATGTCAATACAACATATAGAGGACAGATCTTGGCTCATGATGTTCTGATTTGTGAATGGATACAGCAACCCCAACACTACAGAAACAACAAACAAACAAAAACAAAACTCTAACGAATAAACAAAACCACAAAGCACACATCATAGTCCTGGAGAGGGAATATTTAATCTCTCTCTTCAGATTTACTGATCTTGTTTATATAATAGAGTTTGGATTAAAGTACAACATTTAGATAACATAATGCCCTAATATTATTTTATTATTTTAGGTGTTGCAAAGGCCACATGGAAAGGACTTGCATTTCTAGACAACATACAGCATATTTCACTGTAGTGGCAAATAGCTTCCTTCTTCTGTACAAAAAAAAAAATTACTTGAAAACAAAATACTTTGTGGGTAATAATATATGTATTTCAATATTCAGGAAAAAAAAAAAGTAAAAATAAAAAGTACTAGTATCAAATCAACATCTGGTAGTTTTGCATTTCTTATAGAACACCATTTGTCTAATTACACCTTTTTAATTAAATACTACTTATTGCAACACAATGCAAAGAGAATCTGAATTAATCAAGAACCTTGTAGTGAAATGAAATCTGCTTATTAAACAGATTAAATGTTTAATTATTAAAAAATACTGTTCTCCTCAGAAAATAATGAGGATTTTTGTTTTGTTTTGTTTTGTTTTGTTTTCAGTGTTGTAACTTCAATGAAATAAAGAATTAGTTTGAGCCAATTATAGTTTAAGAGATTTCATTAGTTAAAAAGGTTTGAGTTTTTCTTATTTATTATTATTATTATTATTTCTCTCTTTTTTCTTTTTTCTTTTTCATTTTTTCTCTTTCTATTTTTTTTTTATTTTTTTTCCCTTTTTTAATAAAAGAAACATTAAATATTAAAGAACTTTGAGAATTCTAATATATTCTTGTAGGGAAATTTGTGAAGTCCTATTTCATCTTGTAAAAAGAGACAGCCTTTTCACAGACTTGGAGACATATACTATTAGCAGCTGCAGAAAAATCTGCATTGGTAGCATATTTGATAAAAGAATCATGTATATTTATTTATATAATGTACTACTGTACTACACATTCACACACATATCACCTACATGGCTGGCAAGAAAAACACTAAACTTCCAAATCAATTACCCATTAACCCATTTGTTACTGACAAAACATGTACTGTCCTGAGTGTTGTAGTGAGGAAATAAAGAGGGCATTTGTTGTGCACCTCACAAACTAATAAATGTCAGATTCTTTCTCAAGTTACATCTGTAGTGTTTGTTATGATGTCACTAAAGGATTTTGTTGTTTATGTTTACTGTGTTTATGTTATAAATATTGTTTGAGCAGTAGATACCACTGCATTTATAAAGTCAAACAAAAAATTTTAATGTTACAATTATGCAGATAGTTATGTAGTTATGTAGTTAGAACTTGTTGGCTTTTAATAACCACAATGTTCACAGGATCACACAGATTATAGTTGAAAGGAACCTCTGCAGGTCATCTGGTCCAAACATCTACCTAAGCAGAGACACCTACAGTAGGTTGCCCAGGACCATGTCCAGACAGCTTTTAAAAATCTCCAAGGAGGGAGATTCTACCACCTTTCTGGGCAACCTTTTCCAGTGCTTTACTTCACACAGCAAAGAAGTGCTTTCCAATGTTTATACAGAATATCTTTTGTTAAACTTTGCACTCTGCCTCTCTTCCTGGTTCTGGGCACAACTGAAAATTATACAGCTTTGTCTTCTTTGTTCAGGTATTTACAGACATTGATAAAATCCCCAGATCTCTCAGCTTTTCTTCACAGGAGAGGTGCCCCAGACCTCTGATCAAATTTGTACCCTTCTCCTGGACGTATTCTAACAGATCTACATCCTTCTTATTCTGAGGCCCCCAGACCTGGACACAGTACTCCAAGGGGGGCCTCAGAAGGGCAGAGAAGAAGGGGACAATCACCTCCCTTTACCTGCTGACCGCTCCTCTTTTGATGAAGCCCAGGATGCATTTCTGGGCTACCAGTTTGCACTGCTGGCTCATGTAGTTTTATGTCAACTATATCTCTTTCTGCAGAGCTGCTCTCAATGAGTTCTCCTCCCAGTCTGTACTCCTGTCTGGGATTGCCCCAACACAGGTGCAACACCTTGCAATTAGTCTTGTTGAACCTCATTAGTTTCACATGGGTCCACTTCTCAAGCTTGTCCATGTCCCTTTGGATGGCTTTCCTTTCTTTTCTTGTATCACATGGACCACTCAGCTTAGTGTCATCTACAGACTTGCTGAGGGTGCACTCAATCCCATTGCCTATGTGACTGATAAAGATGTTAAAGAGTACCAGTAATAGGACAGGGTATCTTAATGGGGATGGCATCAAAGGCTGTACTGTCAAAGGTCTTCTCTCCTATAGCCCAGGGGAGTGAGCTCTCTGTGCTTCTTCCCCTCTCCTCTCATGATCCTAAACTGCACCATTTCATGGTCTTGGCAGTCAAAGATGCCTTTGAATTTCATATTCCCCACCCAATCCTCTTTGTTGGTGAGAAGGAGGTCCAACGCAGAACCTCTCCTCACTTGCTCTTCTATCATTTGGAGAAAAAGGTTAACATCAGTGCATTGCAGGATTCCTTGGATTGTTTATATCTTGCTGTGCTATCTCTACTACTCTTGGGGTTGTCTGAAGTTCCACATGAAGACCTAGGCCCATGAATATGAGGTTGTTTCTATCTATCTGTAGAGAGCTTCATCTGCCTGGTGTTTGGGTGGCTAGTAGTAGACCCCCACTATGACGTCATCTAGCCCTGTCTTCCCTTTAATCCTTACCCATAAACTCTCTGTCTGCTTCTCAACCATCCCCAGGAAGAATTAAATGCACTCCAGCTGGTCTTGAAATATATGCATATACGACTATACTTTCACTTTCTCCTCGTCTCCCCTGTTTGTCCTTCCTGAAGGGCCTGTATCATTCCATTACAACATTCAAATTTTCTGAACTATGTGGAAAAAAAAAATACAAGATATTTTTTGTTTGTTTGTTTGTTTATGTATGTACATGTTTTAAATCAACAAATATCCTTTTTTTAAAAAAAAAAAAAAAAAAAAAAAAAAAACTCTTGCAAGTTTGGCTCAAAAATCAACATTCTTGTAATTTTTTCGTAATTATTTAACTTTAAATGCCTGGGTTAAATAGTATCCATAGCAAATAAAAATCCTTGATGGCCCTAGTCTATGTGAATTCAATTTTTGTATTCTACTCTATTTGATTTTTTTTTGTTCAGACAGTGTTTACCTTTGTCAGAAAATGCACTTCTATTAAAATTTTTAGCAAAGAGATCAGTGTTTAATGGAAGTGGGAACTGCAGTACTTTTCCAATGCAGGAATGCATCATAATTATGAGGTTATCAAGGATGAAGTCCACAAGGAAGGAAGTGTGATTACATGAATATGTCTGGATTTTAAGTGAACTTAGGTGAATTTTGGGCAGAATGCCAGGTTATATTTACAAAGACCAAAAAAAAAAAAAAAAACAGTCCGAGAAATGCAACTCTGAAAAATCAGTCTGCACAACACTTTTATGTATGCAAATACACAGAGAGGCTGTATCTGTGTGATATTTTCTGTTCAGAAAGGAATTGGACCCTGGTGGAATGAAAAGCTCTAGAGAAAGATCTGTGTTCAGTAGGATGCTCAGATGGCAATAGGTGACAGACAAATGCTGAGGTAATCTACAGATGGAGAGACAGAGAGAGAGAGAGAGATGGAGAGAGAGATGGAGAGGGAGATGGAGGGAGAGATGGAGGGAGAGGTGGGAGCAGAGAGATAGAGATGTGGGGAGAGAAATGGAGAGAGAGGATAGGGGAGAGAGAAGGAGAGGGGGGACAGAACAGAGGGGAAGAGAGATGTGGAGAGAGAAATAGAGGGGAGGGGAGGAGGGAGAAAGAGATGGGGAGAGATGGATAGAGGGCGGGGAAGAGATGGATGGAGGGAGGGGAGAGAAAATGAGGGGGAGAGAGAGAGAGGAGAAGGAGGGAGAGAGGGAGGGAGAAAGTGGGAGAGGGAGAAAGGGGAGAGAGATGGAGATGGAGAGAGATGGGGGAAGAAGGAGTGAGGGAGAGAGGTGGAGAGAGATAGAGGGGGAGAGAGATGGAGGGGGGAAGGAGAGAGCAGGGGAAAAGAGGGAGGGAGAGAGAGTTAGAGAGAGAAAGGGGGAAAGAGGGGAGGGAAAAAGTTGAGGAGGGGGGAGAGAGATAGAAAGAAGATGGAGGGAAGGAGAGAGTGAGAGCATGAGAGAGGGAGACACAGTGAGGGAGAAAGGGAGAGAGTTTTTCAGAGTTTGAAGACAGACTAAAAACTCCATTTTAGTCTTGCTGAATTTGAGGTAATATCTATGCATGTGGACATGCTGAAACGACAGACTGAGATGTCTCTTTGGAAAAGAGTGTTTATGACAAGATATAACTTTCTGCTGCTTAGCTTTTGCTGTTGAAGAGCTCAGCACAAGTAACTAATCTCAATCTTTTAAACAAAATTTGATTTTGAAGAAAAGATACAAATATATCAGAACATGGAATATTGACTACAGTACATTTTTATAATGATTTTATTGACCAAAGTTCAGGAACATCACATAATTCGTGGATGCCCTGTGAAGACTGACAAGAAAGTCAAAATATTCTTTGATTAAACTTTTGTAGCATACTTCAGTTCTACATATTTGGTATATGCCATCCTTTTATCACTACTAATGTTACTTATATATATGTATTATTCATTAAAGATTTAGACAATTTCCTTTTTTAATGCTAATGCATATTAGATATTTTAGTATTACGTATTTTTTAACAGTAATGATTATCACAATCTAAATATTTTATATTTAACACTATCAAAACTGAAAAAAAATAAAACAAATTTATAATTCATGCAAGAAGAATAACTTTAATCAAGTTTCTATATCTCTGTGATATCTTATATCTTTGTAATTAACTCAAGAAAAAGACTTTTTCTTTAAATTAATATTTGAATGCCCTTATCTACAGCTGCATGACATTTACATGAGATGTTTAAGTGTGCTCTGCACATTCAAGATTTTTTTTTTTTTTTTAAAAAAAAAAAGTTTT
>CM021763.1:47004720-47028632 GCA_011075105.1 Heteronetta atricapilla | reverse complement strand
ATTTTTTTTTTTTTTTTTTTTTTTTTTTTTTTTTTTTTTAAGGAGGTCAACAATTATAATCTTTTTCTTTCTTTCCTATATCATGTTTTACCAGAAGTTCAGTAAATTATTGAGAAATTGGTAGTTTTTTGTAGTATTTAAAAAGGTTGGAGTAAACTAAGTTTTAAGAAAATCAAATATTTACACACACACACACATATATATATATATAATTGATGGAATTAATCTAATTAAAATGTTAAATAAATGAAATTATAATGTTAATTTATGCATGCTGTTGCATTGGGATGCTTTTATTTGAATTAAACAAGGTTTTGAATAAAGTGAATACCTCAATTTAATACATTAATTTTCTAGATAATTATGAATAACATACTTACTTCAAGTTTACTTGAAATAACTAAGTGCTAGACTTTATCATTTGTTTGTTCAGTATAAATTTGCACTCAAATTAAAAAACTGAAAATCTGTGAATCTATACTATGTACTAAGCTGAAAATTTTTCTAGCATGTAGAAGCCTTTTTTTGTGTGTGTATGTGCCTGTAACAATATTATTATTTTCAGTGCATGGAAATGATAATATACACTTATGCAACCTGAAAAATTAAATCTCAGATTTTCCCAGTATTCTTACTACTATTACTTACTATGATTACTACTATTCTTACTACTATTACTACTACTACTACTATTTAAGAGGTTGCTTCCAAAATTTATTTTATCTGCCCTAGTCTTATAAATATGAATTAAATAATTGCTTAACTATATAATAATATTTCTAAGCAACATCTGTTGTAGATCATATGGTATGATGACCTTTGTAAGTTTTCTTACATAAATATTTTGAATGTAAAATATCTTAGTTTAGTGTAAATTTAGTTAATGAGATAACATTGGAAGCTGGAGCAGAAATGATAGGCATACTTTATACCTGTAATATACATGGTTTTACACCTGTAAAATAACTCAAGTTCTTTACAAATTTGATTAATATGCACTATAATTATAGTGAGACGAAAGGCTTATATGACTTTTGCAGCTTTTACTATCTGTTGATGAAACAGACATTTTTTTTTTTACATATCCTTCTCCCTATATTTTCACATTCTTTTTTTCTTTATTTATTTAAAACGGTTTTAATTTATATTTTCATATATTGTTTCCAGAAAATAATCCTAATTTCATAAGGACTAATAATTTACATAATTTCCCCATGTTTTCTAATCAACAGATGCCAGCACAGTATAGAAATATAAAGGCTTACTTACATATATGGTGTTTTGAAGTTCATCTTCATTCAGATAAAATTAGAAAATATATTGATTTTCAGTTTACATGTTGCAAATTTAAATGGAGAATGAATGAGTGCCCTGGATAGTAATTGAGCTGGAGAGGCACTTAACATCCAAAGTGTTGATTAACATTTGCTTGTTTGTGCACCACTGATTGTGAACTACTGTTAAGATGTTTTTGTTTGTTTGTTTTTGTTTGTTTGTTTGTTGTCTTTTTGTTTGTTTGTTTTGTTTTGTTTTCCAAAGAACTCATGTTTCTTTCTGTCTGGTGTTAGGACTTTCATGTTAATAACTATGTGTTAATGATTTAGTGCTGCATCTTTATCAAACACATAGCATTAACAAAGCAAAAGATTTTCCAGTTTGTAATTCTAACAAGTCTTAAAATGGGTGTGATTAATTTTTAAATTAATTTTATTATTATTATTATGATTTTATATTAAAGGAAATAAAGATCTTGAGCTAAGGTTATGGTTTCATGCTATTCAAATCAAAGCTACAAGGTGTTAGTTCCTATCCATATAAACGAGTGAGCTATGGACCATTGTATTGTATGGACCATTTCAGAAGTTAGGTTAGAATTGGGTAACTACAGCCAGCTGAAGAACATAGCAAATTATACCCTTACATCCTCATGGGAAAAAATAAATAAATAAATAAATAAATAAAGGAGGAAAGGAGGAGATACTGCTTAAGTACAGATATATTTACTTTTATTTTACGTGGAGAAATGGAAAATGCTTTGAGATATGTTTCTATCAGATACAGGTTTAATTAAAATATTTTACTATTTTCTACCAATTACAGTTCCATTACAGTTCCAGGAAGTGGGAATTCACTTCAATAACCTAAACTTGACATTTTTCACTGACAGATAATTGTGATGATCAGTTGGTGTCTGGTTTGCCTCAGTCATCATTCAGCAGTTCATCAGAGCTGTCTAGCAGTCACAGCCCTGGCTTTGCAAGGCTCAATCGAAGAGAGGGTGAGTGCACTTCATTGTTTGATTGATGTTTGTGGCTTTTGTTTGTTTGTTTGTTTGTTTGTTTTAAAAAAAGAAAAATAAAATAGAGCATTTTCTTACCTGTGCACAAAGTGGAAATGATGCATAATGAGTGTATTTGGGGATACTGAGGCAGGAGAGACTTCAATGTGTTATTTAAAGGAGAGTGGAAAGGTAAAATTGTCAGTCTGAAATAACTCACTACATTACTACATTTAGTTTTCTTTGTGACAAAATTTTTGAAGATTTTACGTAATGAATTTCATGTAACGGAATCATGAAGATTTCATGTAACGGATTCTTCCTGACTGATCTGAAATTTTCGTGTGATTTTCCAACACTAAATATAGACAGTTTAAATATAGACCTATTTGTGCCTATTCCAAAAACATCTTTTAAAAATAATTTTGTTTCTAAGCAAAATAAAATAAAATAAATAATGCAAATAATATTTTCTCATGGAAGAAAAAATAGAGGAAATGCAAAGATATGAGTGTTATTTTATGTCTTTATTTAAGGAATTAGAGATAAATGAATATTCCAGTTGGAAAGACAGGATCAGATATTTAGAAAATAGGTTTTAGAAAATGTTTTATATTTTTCCTAGAAATTTAAGATCCTAATATATGTTTCAATTTTTTAGTACAGGAGAATAAACCTCACTATTAAGTTATTAGTTATATTACATTAATATGATGGCAGCACAATATCACCTCCATTTTTTTTTTTTTTTTTTTGATTAAACGTAGATTTTCAGTCATTTTAGATTAAAATATTTCAGATAAATTATGGGACATTTTTTTTTCCTTTTGTTAAATGCCCTTAAAATTTGTTAGACATTTTCTATTACACTTCAGCATTTGCCATAGAAGATCTAGAGGTTATTCATTTTAGCTGAAGGAACTAGTATCTTATATTTAGTGTTGTTAACTATATGAATGAAGAATTTCTTCTAAGTAGTGTTTTATGTTCCTAATGACAAAAGTCTTGTTATATTTTCTCTGTGAAAGACATTTCTTCCGAAGGTTCCTACAGCATCTGTTTGCTGTCAAAAAAAGAAAAAAAAAAGGGGGGGGGGGGGGGGGGGGATTTAAACTGTCAAGATGCGACACATTAAACTTTGTACTGTGTTGGTTGTCTATTTTATAATGAGTTCATAAGTCACATTAAAAATAAACTTAACTACACTAAACATTAAAAAGATTAAATTAAGTTTGAATTAACTTTGAAATACTGAGCAATCTCAATAGTCAGCCTCATTAGCCAAGTGTCCTAGAGCTCAGTTATTCCTGTCAATAACATAATTTTTTTTTTTTTCCCCCACCATACCAATGAGGTTCTTGGTCTTAACATCAAAGTGCTAATGCTAAGAACATATAAATGTTTTTAGAAAGGATATTATTAAAATATGGCAATATATATTATTGGTAAATAAAATCCCACTGATGACATACCTAAAAATAATATTCTGTTTTAAAGTTATGGCAAAATAGCTAAACTTCAGGTTGAAATGAATTTAGTTTAGATATCCAAGAGCATATGTTACTGTTTTGAATCATCTTTGTCTGTTGTTTGTATGCTATGAACTACGTATAGACTATGTTCAAGGATATTTTAAAGCTCAGATTTCGTACAATTAGTAAAATGAGAACAAGAGCAAAAAATTGGCTTAAACTACTATACTGGCTTTTCTAAGAATGAGTTGTCAGGGTCACTGACTTCTGTTTAATTATTACCCATGAGGAAAAGAAGAAATTAGTTCAGAGGTAAAGAAAACACACTTACGATGTAATGTCTGCGATCATAATCTAACCTTAACAACTCAGCATTAATACAGACAATAAGAACTGTACTGGTTATTTAGAGTCATTCAAATAAATCTGTTGTATTTGGTTTATGTGGCAAGGCTTTGGTAGCAGGGGCTGCTGGGGAGGCCTCTGAGAGAACAGTACAGAAGTCGATCCATGTTAGCACTAGTTTCAGCCAGCTCCAGTATGGGACCCGCTGCTGCCCAGAGCTGAACAAATAAATGTTGTCGTTTTCACATCTCTGAGAGCAGATTCAAGAAATGGAAAAAACTGCTGCACCACAGCATCTGGGAAAGTGAGGAGTGAGAAACAGCTTTGCAGATACCCATGTCAGTGCGGAAGGAGGGCAAGAGGTGTTCCATGCACCAGAGCAGAAGTTCTGCTGCCACCTGTGGAGAGGCCCCTGGTGGACCAGGCTGTCCCCTTGCTGCCCATGGTGTACCACACCAGAGCAGATCTCCACACTGCAGCCCATGGAGGAACCCATGGTGTAGCATACAAATCTGACCTTCTCCACTGCAGCCAGTGGAGAAACGCTGCTGGAGGAGGCTCCAGGTCAGATCTGTAACCCATGGAGAGTGAAGCACGCAGGGGGTGGTGATCTGGCAGGAGCTTCTGCCTGTGGGGGTCTCGTGCTGGAGCAATTTGTTCCTGATGACTGGATTCTGTGATACAGACCCATATCTGAAACAATTCTTGAAGAGCTGCTGCCTGTGGGAAGCCCAAACAGGATCAGTTCAGGAAGGATTGTATCCCATGGGAGGAACCTCATATTGGAACAGGGGAAGAGAGTGGCTGTGTAGGAGCAGTGGAGATAAAGTACTACAGACTGACTGCAGTTACCACTCCCCGTTCCCCTGAGTCACTAAGGGGAGGAGGTAGAAGATGGTGGATGGGAGAGAAGGTGATTTTAATTTATTTTTCTCTTTCTCATTGTTCCAGTCTCCTAGTGATAGGTAAGAAAGTTCATCAATCTCCTCATGCTGAGTCTTTCTTCACCATGACGATAATTGTAGAGTGATCTTCCTGTTCTTATCTCAACCCTTGAGCTATTTTTTTGTCATGTTTTCTCCTCCTTTCCCTTTGAAAAGGGGGAGCAAGAGACTGGTTGTGGTGAAGCTCGGTTGCTCAGAATAACCACCACACCTGTTTAACCTATTAAAATTAAGTATTATATTTTACATCATTATATATAGTTGATATGTATGTAGCAAAATTAACTTATAGTAACACTTTGCAATAACAAAAATATACCCATTCTTGTATCTCTGTGCTTCCACATGACATCCTCGTCTCCAAATTGGAGAGATATAGTTTTGATGGGTGGGCCATTCAGTGGATAAGGAATTGGTTTTAAGGTCACATCCAGAGAGTGGTGGTCAATGTCTTTATATCCAGGTGGAGGCCAGTGATGAGTGGTGTCCTTCAGGGGTCAGTCCTGGGACTGGTACTGTTTAATACCTTTATTAATGACATAGACAATGGGACTGAGTGCACCCTCAACAAAGTTTGCAGATGACACTGAGTGGTGCAGTTGATACAAGAGAAAGAAGGAAAGGCATCCAAAGGGACCTACACAAGCTTGAGAAATGGGTCCACATAAACCTAATGAGATTCAAGTGCAAGGTGTTGCACCTGGGTTGGGGCAATCCCAAATGTGAGTACAGCCTGGGAGGAGAACTCATCGAGAGCAGCCTTTAAGAGAAAGACTTGGGGGAAAAGACTAGTGGACAAAAAGCTTGACATGAGCCAGCAGTGTGCACTTGCAGCCCAGAAGGCCAACTGTATCCTGGGCTGCATCAACAGAGGAGTGGCCAACAGGTCAGGCAAGTGATTATGCTGCTCTACTCTGCCCTTGTGAGCCCCACTTGGAGTACTGCATCCAGCTCTGGGGCCCCCAGAACGAGAAGATGTAGACCTGTTAGAACAAGTCCAGAGGAAGGGCACAAAGTTCCTGTTAAGAAAGGCTGAGAGAGCTGTTCATTCTAAAGAAGAGAAGGCTCCAGGGGGACCTCAATGAAGTTTCCAGTATTTAGAGGGGGCAGAGAATAAAAGAACAAGGTCTTTAAACTAAAAGAGGGGAGATTCAGATTAGATGTTAGGAGTAAATTATTCACTCAGATAGCGGTGAGGCACTGGAACAGATTGCCCAGAGGAGTAGTGTATGCCCAATCCCCAGAGGTGTTCAAGACCAGGTTAGATGAGGCCCTAGGCAATCTGATCTAGTGGGTGGCATCTCTGACTATGGCAGGGGAGGTGGAACTAAATGATCTTTAAGATCCTTTCCAACGTAATCTATTCTGTGATCATAAAATCATCATAGAATGGCTTGGGTTGGAAGAAACCTTAAAGATCATCTAGTTCCACCCCCTTCTGACATGGGAAGGAATGCCATCCACAAGATCACCTTGCCCAGGATCTCATCCAACCTGGTCTTGAACATCTCCAGGGATGGGGTATCCACAACCTCACTGGGCAATCTGTTCCAGTGCTTCACCACCTTGAGTAAATAATTTCCTCCTAACCTCTAATATAAATCTCTTTTCTTTTTGTTTAAAACCATTCCCCCTTGTCTTGCCATTATCTGACTGAGCAAAAAGTTGCTCTCTACATCTCTACCTTTTTTCAGAAGCTCACCTGAAGTATTGAAAACTGCAATGAGGTCACTCCAGAGCCTTCTATTCTTCAGGTTGAACAGCACCAACTCTCAGCCTTTCTTCGCGAGAGAGGTGCTCAAGCCCCTTGATCATCTTCATGGTACTCCTCAGGACCCAGTCTAACAGATCCTTCTTGTGCTGGGGGCACCAGACCTGAACACAGTACTCCAAATGAGTACTGAACACAGTACACCAAACGAGGCATAAGTAGGGCAGAATAGAGGGGGACACAATCACCTCCCTTGTCCTACTGGCCACTCCTCTGTTGCTACTGGCCTTCTGGGTTGCAAGTACACTCTGTTGAGCTTTTGATCCATCAGAACTCCTGAGTGATTCTCTGCAGGGCTGGTCTCCCAGTTTGTGCTCATGTACCAGATTGCTCTGGCCCAGGTGCAGATGCATTTAGACTTTTTGAACCTCAGGTGGTTCACATGGGACCTCTTATGGTTCTTCAGGCCCTTTTGGATGCCATCCTTTCCTTCTATCATATCAACTGCACTACTTAGCTTGATGTCATCTGCAAATTTGCTGAGGGTGCACTTGATCCCACTATGTCATTGATAAAGGTATTAAACTGTACCATTCCCAGGACAGAGCCCTGAAGGACACCACTTGTCACCGTTCTCCACTTAGACATAGAGCCATTGACTACCTGGTTGGGACCTTCAATCCAATTCCTTATCCACTGAATGGCCCACCCATCAAATCTGGAGTCCAGGATATCATGTGTCATGTCAAAATCTTGCAGAAGTCCAGGTAGATGACATCAGTCGGTATTCCTTTGTCAACTGATGCAATCCTTCCATTGTTACCTAACATCTGAGTTCTCACTAATATGTATCTTCCTAAAAATATTGAACTTCCTAAAATGGACATGTGAAAACTTATTCACATTTCACAGAATTACTGTATGTTTGAAATTGGAACGGACCTCTAGAGGTCATCTAGTCCAACCTCACTTCTAAGCAAGATGAATGAATGGGGCTGCATCAGGCTGGCGGGCGGTCACCAGTGGGGTCCCTCAAGGCTCCATTTTAGGGCCGGTACTTTTCAATATTTTTATAAATGATCTGGATGTAGGAATAGAAGGTATTTTGAGCAAGTTTGCTGATGACACCAAACTTGGAGGAGTTGTGGACTCGGATGAGGGTGGAAAGGCCTTGCAGAGGGATCTGGATAGGTTGGAGAGCTGGGCGATCACCAACCGCATGAAGTTCAATAAGAGCAAGTGCTGGGTCCTGCACCTGGGACGAGGAAACCCTGGCTGCACGTACAGACTGGGCGATGAGACGCTGGAGAGCAGCCTAGAAGAGAGGGATCTGGGGGTCGTGGTAGACAGCAAGTTGAATATGAGCCAGCAGTGTGCCCTGGCAGCCAGGAGGGCCAACCGTGTCCTGGGGTGCATCAAGCACGGCATCGCTAGTAGGTCGAGGGAGGTGATTGTCCCGCTCTACTCTGCGCTGGTGCGGCCTCACCTCGAGTACTGTGTGCAGTTCTGGGCACCACAGTATAAAAAGGACATGAAACTGTTGGAGAGTGTCCAGAGGAGGGCTACGAAGATGGTGAAAGGCCTGGAGGGGAAGAAGTACGAGGAATGGCTGAGGGCACTGGGCCTGTTCAGCCTGGAGAAGAGGAGGCTGAGGGGAGACCTCATCGCAGTCTACAACTTCCTCGTAAGGGGGTGTCGAGAGGCAGGAGACCTTTTCTCCATTAACACCAGCGACAGGACCCACGGGAACGGGGTTAAGCTGAGGCAGGGGAAGTTTAGGCTTGACATCAGGAGGGGGTTCTTCACAGAGAGAGTGGTTGCACACTGGAACAGGCTCCCCAGGGAAGTGGTCACTGCACCCACCGAGCCTGACTGAGTTTAAGAAGAGATTGGACTGTGCACTTAGTCACATGGTCTGAACTTCTGGGTAGACCTGTGCGGTGTCAAGAGTTGGACTTAATGATCCTTAAGGGTCCCTTCCAACTCAGGATATTCTATGATTCTATGATTCTATATTGCACAGGATCACATCCAGGTGTATTTTGAATATCTCCAGCATAGGAGACTCCACAACCTTTCTGAGCAGCCTATTCAAGTTCTCCATTACCCTTATAGTAAAGTATTTTCTCATAGTCAGATGAAACTTCCCGTGTTTCAATTTTTGCCCATTGCCATTTGTCCTGTGAATAGAATTTGGCCCTGAATGAATAGAATTTGGCCCTGTCTGAAGAAGGCCAACACACTACCTTCAGATATTTATACATATTGGTTAGATCCCCTCCCAGTCTTCTCTTTGAGCTAAACAGCCCCAGCTCTCTCAGCATCTCCTCATGTGACAGGTGGTCCACCCCCCTAATCATTTTTGTGGTCCTCCTCTGGACTCATTTTAATAGTTCTTTGATCTTGTTGTACTGTGAAGCCCAGAACTGGACACAATATGCCAGGTGAGGACTCACCAAGATTGATCAGAGGGGAAGTATCACCTCCCTTGATCTGCTGGCAGAACTTTTCCCAGTGCACCCCAGGAGACCATTAGCTTTCTTGGCCTCAAGGGCACATTGCTCTCATAGTTAACCTGCTGTCCACCAGGATTCGCAGGTCCTTCTCCATGAAGCTTCTTTCTAGCAGGTCAGCCCCCAAACTGTATTGACTGGGGTTATTCTTCCTTATGCGAAGGACATGCACTTGCCTTTTTAAAATTTAATGAGGTTCCTCTCTACCCAATTCTTCAGCCTGATCAGGTCCCTGTGAATAGCAGCACAGCCATCTGGAGTATCAGACATTCATTAAGTTTTGAGGTATCAATAAACTTGATGAGGGTGCATTCTTTTCCTTAATCCAGGTCATTGATGAATACGTTGAACAAGACTGAACCCAGTAGCAACCCTGTGGGATGCTGCTACCTGCAGGCCTCCAACTAGACTGTGCCTCTGATTATGGACCTCTGAGCTCTACCGTTCAGTTAGTTCTCAATCCACCACACTGTCCACACATCTATCTCAGACTTCCTAAGCTTGTCTGTGAGAACGTTTTGGGAAACAGTGTCAAAAGCCTTGCTGAAGTCAAGGTAGACCACATTGACTGCTCACCCCTCATCTACCCAGCCATTTGACTCTTTTTGTGTACTATGAAATTTTTTGTACCATGCATTTTTTAGAATGATCTTTTCCTTCACATTGTCCTCTAAAGCATGTGTACATTATAAATGATCATGGTTTTACCTCTGGCATCTATTTACCTAATGTAGATAAAAAGTAGTAGGATGCCCAATTATAAAATTGCTAGCTCTCTGTGTTCTCTCTTTCTGTATCTCAGGGTCACAGTACTCAACAGGGTAAAGATCAGAATGTCTTATTCATTTTGTATGTTCAAAATATTTTATTTGGCTTAGTAATCAGACTGTTTGTTTAGGTTCTTTTCAGTTCAATGAAATGATTCTCTAGAATTGTGTTGTTGGGATGAGACGAAAAAATATTTGGACTTCAATAAACTATTCTTAAATAAATTACTCTGATTTGTTAATTTTTGCACTTGGAGTAGAGAATTATTACTTGGTATTAAGCATTCTGTTACAGAAGAATGTGAATTAGATTGATGTTTTTAGTGTTCAGTGGGAAGTGACTTTGACCTTCTAGCAAATTCAATTTAGAAAAGTAGATTATCCCCATTCAATAATGCACTTGTTTTTTAAACTATTAAAATTAGGGAGATTTGAACACAGTTTATACAAGAAAAATAGAGTGCTTTTACACAAATTGTTTAGAAGTTAAGCTGTCATAATTCATCAGTAGAGTAATAAAATAAATCTGTATGTAAACATACACTGTTTCAGTCACCAAATAAATGGTAGAAATTACTAAGAAGTTAGCCAGAAAAGGAATACTTGAGGTTACACTGAAGAAGAAAATAAGTCTTTAACCACATAGTTTTGAATTTAATAAATTAAAAGGAAATGATAAAGGAACTGGGGAAAGAAAGCTACATTTTTTGAAGAAAGAAAAAAAAAAAAAAAAAAAGTGTGGATAGTGTGGATTTCAAATAAAGACTGAATAAAAGGTGCAACATAGCCATAGTAGTAGAACAGCTAACCATGATATTATAAGCACAGAATATTTGTCTGATTCTTTTTTTTTTTTTTTTTTTTTTTTTTATAAAGGAAAAAAATAATGTGCTTGAATTATGTGAGGACAGAAAAAGGGATTTTCGGTTCATTAGCTGCCAGGAAAGTGAAAACATCTAAGAATAAATTTCTAAATGTTCTGAAAACTTTGCATTACTATTGGTGCTTTGGTTTCATGACGCTTTACAAATATTCAATACGTAAGTACAGACAATAAAATACTCCTGTTAAGCGCTAAAATAGTTTCCATGACATCAGTTCTGCCTGAAATAATGGAAGGCTTGAAATAATGGAAAATACAAGATGCAAGTAAAAACAATTAAATAAAAGTAAAATAGCTAATGAAAGTTAAATATTTTTTAATGGAAAAGTAGACCTTAACAACAACAAATAACAAAACACCCTGATTTATTTATAACTTTGATTATTGATACATATTTATATGTATTGATACATAACTCAGAAATGTAGGGATATGTGTGCTTCTATAGACTTTTGGCTAAATGCTGCATGACATTCTGACTTTAAATAACAGCAAAATATCAATACAGTCCAATTATATGGATTAAGATCTAGCTGGCTGATCTCAAAAAATATTTATTTTTACTATATAAAGGTGTTTCCACAGAAGTTCTGGAGAAACTCTAAGCCTATATTTATTCATTACTTGTGTTAATTATTACAAGTAAATACAAATCATTTATGATGAAATGCATAAATAACATAAGGATTGGTGAAATAGAAAATAATCCTGCCAATAAGGCAAAAGGATGTAATCAACTGAGTTATTGAAATAATCACTTTAACAAAGTGGGTTATAAAATTAAATGTTTAGAAGAAAGTATAGTGTATGACCTCAGTCATTACTTCTCGTATAGGAACTGTATCCTAGAAAGTTATGATTATGAATGAATCTGGGATCTGAGTACACAACAGTGTACTATTATTTCTTTAGCATGTTCTTTGGCAAAAAGGGGCAAGGAATCTTTTGTATGTACAAACAGATAAAAGGAGTTTTTACTCCTTAAGATTTTTTAATGCCAATTCCACGACTGTGAACATAAGAAAGGAAAAAAAAAAAAAAAAAAAAAAAAAAAAAAAAAAAACGATGTGGGGAGATTTTTTTCTTTTTTTTTTTTTTAAAGAAAACAAAAAATGAAAACAAAACTAAAACTACAAAGAGAAAATAGAGAACATATTCTTTTAAGTGGTTATGCTGTCAGATCTTCAAAAAACTTGAAAAAGGCAGAGATAGAAGCATTTAAGGATTTTTTATTTTCTATTTTTTTCCTCATAAATTAGATAGGCAACACATACTTCTATCCAGTATGTATCAGTATCTGTTAAGCATCCCAAAACAAGGACAAAAGTGGCCAGCACTGAAAACACGTCTATTATGTTGTTTCTAACTAGTGTCAGAAACAAGGAGTACCAACATCTAACTTGGTCCATTGTGTTTCCCTCCAATCACTGTCAATAACCTTTATGATGAATATTCAGCTGAAGTTTGGCATTACAGATGGTTTCCTTCATCTGGAAATATAGAAGGTATATTGAAATATTATTTTCCAACAATGACCCATGGAAGAACTCTCTATCAAACAGGAGAAGATTGCGTCATTGCTAAGGGCAGGAGTTCTGGTTTTGACTGCAGTCTGATCAGTATTGTACTGTAGTTCTTTGTACATACAAAAATCCTTTCATTCACCATTCAAATCCAAGTGGGAAATAGTTATTCATGGGGCTGTGAACCCTTCACCCAAGAACACTGGGCTGCCTTTGAATTAATGATCTTTTGTAAAATCAGGTAAAAATTCAGAAAACAGTTGCCTGACAAGCATACCTTATATCTGTTATAAGTGAGCTGGACAGGGATTTGGCTGTGATTGCCATTCATACACTAATACTATGGTTTAGAATATGACAGAAGAAAATTAAATACAGAAGCAGCCAAAAAGTCTGGTTTACAGCTTTATTTTTCCCCGAAGGGGGAAGTCACCCATGTATTTTAATTATGCTGTCAACTTACATAGCCAGTGCAGTAGCCTAGAAACTTGAACACATTAAGAGTTACCCTCCCCTCTCCAACAAATCAAGACAAAATAAAACAAAACAAAAACAAAACCTTTTTTCTCTAGTGTGCAAATAGAACTGCATTTTTTTTTTTTTTTTAAAGTACAGAGATAATCTGAAAGGTAGTTCATTCAGTGTGGTACTCTTCATCTAACTTTTTTTTTTTTTTTTTTTCAAAAACTGTAGTTTAATCACTTTTTAAGAACTTGCAGTATGTAGGTTGAAATGGAAAAAAGAACATTTCTTATGGGATAAGAAAAAAAAGATTGATTATTGAGATTATTGACAAATACTTTTTTTAAAAAAGATTTTTTTTTGACATGCACACAGTGAATAAATACTGAAAATTGAAATAAAAAGCAAAATCAAAAACTTAATAGCATCTAGGTTTTCTTAGTCAACAAAAGATAATTAAAAAGAGCTTACTCTCTATTTCATTAATATGCAAATAAAAATCATTAAATCTGGTAGTAAGAACATAGAATGAAAAAAGATCTAATCTGATGGTAAATATTATGCAAATCTAAGTTGATCATGGCTTAACATCATGGCTTAGATTTTTATGATTTACTTGATTTCAACAGGCCTGTAGGGAAAAGGACAAAAGTAACATTCTGAATCTTTTATTCTCAAACTGAATAAGATAATCAATGGCTACACTGACTAACATATAAAAGACCAGATGATGCATACTGCTGCATTGTCAGTGAAAGTCCATTCAAAGTATTGGTCAGTTTCTGAGGGAGAAATGATTCATTTTTGTTTTTTAACAGCTCAGAATACTAGTTATAAAAAGGTATTTTAATATATATATTTTAATATATGTATTAAAATATTATATTATTTTAATACATATATTAAAATACCTTTACTTTTAAAAGTAAAATAACTTTACTTTTACTATAGAAAATGTTCTTAATACCTGTTTTAAACACCTAAAGGAAAACTTATGGGTATAAACAAAATTGTGTATGGTGTGCCATTTAGCTGTAGTGGAAGAGTTTTAAGAAATGATCAGATTCACATCAGATTCAGTGAAGACAGGATCTGAAGCAACAATTTTTCATTATTGTATAAAGCAAAATTTACTCTTTTATTGCAATTTTGATACTTCAAAAATGTGTAGTAAGAGAGTAGTAAATTATTCCTAAGTGGAGTAAGCAAATAGTATAAAATATTTACAAGTACAATGTACAAGCATTGTCCTTTCATGAACATTTATTGGGTTGGGAATATTCATGCAGTTATTTTCAGAAGCTGAATTCCAGCTTTGTAATCAAAATCCATTCAAGCATAACAAAGCATAACAAAAGGTTTGAACCAGAGATGTGTGAGAACATCTGTGGAATAGGAAATCAAAATTATAATAAAAGCATAGAAATAAGCAGGAAAAAAAAAATTTAATTGTTTGGGATTTTATTTTTATCTGAAATATAGTTAAGGGAATAAAAAAAAAAAAAGTGAGCTTTTTAATTATTATTATTTTAAAAATGCATTGAGATATCATATTCAAGTACTTCTAGAAATGAACTTGAATGGGCTGAAAAAAAAGACCAAACAAAAATGAACAAAGTGAAAATATTACAGCTCGTTCAAGGTGAGAGGGAGTGTCATTCTGTTGCTAATAAATTAAACAAACTTCAGCAACATCTGCTTATTGTTAAACAGGCCAAAATTAGATATTTTGATTAATCTTCTAAATTAAAATGCTAGGAAATTATCCGTGTACACTTGAAAAAATTTAATTGTACTGCCAAAACAATTTTAATTTCTTAAATTCCAGTCTCGTAAGGATTCCTTAATTACTCATTTGAAATGAAATTAATATAAAAATATAAAACATTCTTCCTGTATCTCTGTACAAAAATTCAGAGACTTTAATGTGAAAATGTGGCATGAAAACTTAAAGTATTTGCCAACTCCTTTAAAATGTTTCTCTTCAGCTTCAATTAGCTCTCATTTTGCTGGCTTACAACACTCTACAGTGATCCTCCTCTTCTTACTGCCAAAACACAGGGTCAGTACTGCCATACCAATTATTGCTGGTCAGAGAACTCAGAATTCCTAGTCAGAATTTGTCTCAAACCTTTGCAAAATGGTGACATTGTTATGAATATCTTAGTCACTATATCCCACAGGAAGTGGCATACATACAGACAATTCAAATAAATCCTGTTAAGTTCATAATCTTATATTATACATATTAAATTGAATTTTTATTTACGTCTTTAAATGTCTTAAAGATGCAGAAAATCCTGTACTGAACCATTTCAGAAAATAATCCAGAGGAGATGAAATTAAATTAGACATTTATAAAAATATAACTTTGGGAAGTAAAAGAGTCATTATAAAAAAACTGACTAATACCTAAAGTATGACTAACTCCTGGAAGGTTACATTGACTTGGCTATATCTCATCTTTTTGTTGTGCAAGTAAATAGAAGTAAGGTATCCTGAATTCTTCAGGTAATATGATTGTATTCAACATACATTAAAAAAAAAAAAAAAAAAAAAAAAATCAATATATATGCAATATTAGATGTAATACCTTCAATACATAGATATATCATATAGTGGCATTAGATATGCAAAATGCATATTTGTATTTTCAGTCACTTTTTAAACTTTCTGACACAACCTAATCCTGTTTCAGCTAAATTTTTTGAAATTAGTTTTCCAATGAAATCTTACTACTTAGAAGTTTTGCTTAAATCCCATTTGCCTCCAGGCAAGATAAAAAACAACTTTTTTTTTTTTTTTTTTTTTTTATCAATCTTATACCATTTTGCTTTTTTCTTTTAAAACTGAAATAATTTATACTTTCATTTAATAATGTTCAGTTATTTTTCATGTTATTGTGTAAGAAGAGTTAGGCATAGCAAATAGTGTTAGATCATTAAAATTGTTGTAAAATAATGTTACATTATATTACTTCCTTTAGATTTTCAGAGAATAATAAAATGTATCCTTGGTTTCTCAATCTTATTTTTATTATTATTATTTTTGGAGGGGGGAGGGATTGACAGCCAGATAGTTTGTAATAAATTATTTGAATGCAATGGAATGGAATGGAATGGAATGGAATGGAATGGAATGGAATGGAATGGAATGCGTGTAACAAAAAAAATGGGTGTAAAGTATGATAAAACGTAGCATACAACAGCACGTTACTCTCCTTATCCATATTGTAATTAATTACATTAACTTCCATTGTTTTGCCAAGTATCACATAAAACTTTTATGGTTCATTTAGAATTGATTTGGATGGAATCAGTAGAACTTTTAATGATTTTTTTTTTTTTTTTTTGTTCTTTGAATCTGTAGCCATTTCAGAGACTTTGAATAAATACTTCATTTTTTTTTTTTTTCTCATTGTAATATAATATAAGTAAAAATTCTGTTATACAAAATTCAGTAATAAAAAATACACGCTGTAGAGTAATATAAAGTTCAATATTTTGCATTTTTAAATATCAACATCACTTAGGAATTAGTTGTAATACATCTTAAAATTCATATTTGTGCCATTTGGAAGATCAAAGATATTGTAGTTATTTTCTACTACTAAATAATTTATGGGCATGTAGTTAGAAAGCCTTAGCCTGAGTGTTCTTTTTATTGCCTCTCACCTTTGAAACAAAAATTAAGCAAAAGAACCTGGAATTTCCATAAACAGCATGACAAGTCAAGTACTTCATGAAATTTTGAAGCATTTACAGACTGCCTTCAATTTGAAAATTAGGGGTTCTGTAAACAGGATGTCAGGAAGATCCTAAAAATTAAATAATATATATTTTGCCTCTTGCTGTGGATTGGAACAAAGGAAATTTCATCTTCATAATGTCACATTGATACTTGATAATGGTTAGTATAAAATATAACTTTGGTCTGTGCCTTATATATTATACATTACCTCACAAACCATGTTAAAGAAGGTAGAAGTTCATCAGCATACAGCTCAATATTTTGTAGCTGAGACTTTAAAGAAAAAATAAACAAATACTATTCCTTCCTATAGCCTGCTGCTCTTTCTTTGAGACTAATTCACATTAAATGGTTTGTGTTTGTTTTGTACAAAAGACTTTCTTTCTTGAAAAAAATAGTTATATTTCACTTTATGTGGCCATTTGTTTTACGTTAACTTTTTTTTTTTTTTTTTTTTTTTTTTTTTTTTTTCCCTCTGCTTTGGAATAGCCAAAAGAAGTTGTATATAGAACTCAACATGGCCATGTCCAGAAAGCACATAAAGGATGCATTATTTACACTTTTACTATGTATTTATACACAGGTCTCAAGTTTAACCTTTTTGTAAGTTTGTCTGTTTTCTTTGTTCTTTTTTGTCTTGTTTGTCTTGTTTTCTTTTTTGTTGTTGTTGTTTATTTGATTGATTGATTTGATTTGATTTGATGTGACTTCATTTGATATGATTTGATTTTTTACTTTCCTTAAAGTGTTTAATCTGTGTGTCCATTACCAGAATGAACTGACACCTCCTGCAAAAGGCAAATGTACACACATACGTTGAGGTCAGAAGCTCAGGTCAGTGGTTATAGTATACTTAACATCTCTTCCAGTCAATATAGACCTAACCTTTTAGTAAAGGATTGTCTGGAATAGAGGTGATGTGGGTATCCAAGATACCCTAGCAAATATATCACTGCACACTGAGGTTGTCGTCTCCCTGAAGTATGAATTAATGGTAAGATGTCTCCCTCATTGATAGTCCCCTGTACCATTTTCATGATGACATAAAGTGGTTGTGCTAAATAGTTTGATGTTCAGTCTGGTAGAATTCCTCTGGTTTAGCCACTGCTGAGATAGGTAGGCAGCAGAGATTTCTAATTTCTAATTTCTGTCCCTTTCAAGGTGCAATTGTTCTGATACAAAGGAATGCTATATACATATATATATATATTTATATACATATATATATACATGGGAATTTGTGGTAATTCTACATATTTCTGACCAAATTTCACACACCAAAAAAAAAAAAAAAAAAAGAGAGAATTTTAAATATATATTTTTTTTGTAGAGAAAATAAGCACAAAGAACCATTATCCTAAAGAATCCTGTCTGAGGAACTAGATCTAAACAAAAATCTGAAATAATAATCCAAACTATAATAGTAGTAACTTACTTTTACAAATTTCAGAGGGTCAGAAGGCCCTACTGATTAACCTAGATAGGCTGGATCAATGGGCAGAGGTCACTGGAATTAAGTTCAACAAAACCAAGTGCTGGATTCTTCACTTTGGTCACAACAACCCCATATAATGCTCCAGGCTTGGGGCAGAGTGGCTGAAAAACCATGAAAAGGATATGGGGATGCTGATTGATGCTTGCCTCAACATGAGCCAGCAGTGTTCCCAGGTGACCAAGAAGGTCAATGGCATCTTGGCTTGTATCAGGAATAGTGTAGCCAGCAGGATCAGGGAGGGAAGTGATAGTTCCCCTGTGCTCAACTCTGATGAGGCCACACCTTGAATACTGTGTTCAGTTTTGGTCCCCTCACTGAAAGAAAGACACTTAGGCCCTGGCATGTGTCCAGAGAATGGCTTTGAAGCTGGTGAAGGGCCTGAAACACAAGTTACACGAGGAGCAACTGAGGGAAATTGAGTTGTTTAGTCTGAAGAGGACGCTCAGGGGAGACCATACTGTACTCTAGAACTACCTGAAAGGAAGGTGTGGGGGGTTGGTGGTCAGCCTCTTCTTGAAGATAACCAGCAGTAGGTCTAAATGGAATGGCATCAAGTTGTGCCAGGGGAGATTTAGATTAGAAATTAGGAGACATTTCTTCTCAGAAAGAGTAGACATTGGAATAGGTTCCTCAGAGAAGTGTTCAAGGAAAGGTTGGGCCCAATTCTTAAGGACATTTGTGTAGTGGCTGACATTGGTAGTAGGGTGATGGTTGGACCAGGTTATCTTGAAGGTCTCTTCCAACCTTAATGATTCTATGATTCCGGTGTGTTCTCCGACTGTCACAATTACCAATGCTGCCAGGGAATAAATAAATAAACAGGCAAATAAATATATAATAAAGACTAAGCATGTTGGAAAAAATAAATAAACAAAAATGGAGGACACCCAGGTCAGTGCAAAAGGAGGAACAGAGGTGCTCCAGGCATGGAAGAGCAGTTCCCCTGTAGCCTATGAAGAGGCTCATGGTGAAGTAAGTTTCCCCCCTGCATCCCATGGGTCCCATGGCAGAGGATATCTTCGCACTGCAGCCCATAGTGGAGACCATGGTGGAGCAGGGGTATCTGTCCTGAAGGACGCTGTAGGTCATGGAGAGCTGGAGCAGGCTGTGGGCCAGTGCTGCAGCCTTTGAGAGGAGCACATGCAGGAGCATGTGATCTGGTGGGACCTGCCACCCATGCTGGACCAGTTTGCTTTTGAAGTATGGACCTTGTGGTACAGACCAATATTGGAACAGTTCTTGGAAGTTGCTGCCTGTGGAAAGCCCACACAAGTTCAGTTTGGGAAGGAAGTCATACCTTCCCAAAGGGGACCCCACATAGGAACAAAAGAAGAGAGTGACCACAAAAGAGTGGTGGAGACAGTTTAATGGACCAAGCGCAGACCTCATTCTCTGTTCCCCTGTGCCTCTTGGAGAGAAGAAGGGTGGTTGGAGGTGAAGGTGGTTTTAATTTGCTTTTAGTTACTCAGTGTTGCAATCTGTTACTAATAGGCATGAGATGGATTTTTTTTATCATCTTTATTAGCATCATTATCATATTTTTATTTTTATTTATTTATTTATTTATTTTAGTTTGTTTGTTTGGTTGTTTTAAAACTGTAAAACCATAAAGTTTTAAGGAAAAGGAAGATGTATTCCACTATCAGTTTCTTATGGGAATGGTAATTTTCTTAAGACCTCTAAAGATGTGTATTTTGCCAACTAGTAGTCATTTTAAAAAGAGGATGCAGTACTCTTCCTAGTAATGTAATGTGTCCCACATTTATTAGTAAAAAATAAAATAAAATAAAATAAAATAAAATAAATAAAATAAAATAAATCTGAAATTAACAAGGTATTTGTGAGAAGTCATTGAAGGTCTAGAATCTTGAAAAAATGTCTTAACAAAGGATTAAGCAAAACAACACTGTATACATTGCCCAGAAGTATTATGAGTAATGAAGCTAAAATGTCAATTTAAATTCTCATGGCTCATTAAGCAAAACATGTTTTAGGGTCTCTTGAAGTTTTTTGATGTAAAATATTGTAAAGATACATTAAAAAGAAATGTAAATATTCTACTGCATATCTTATAAAAAGAAACAAATTGTGAAAAAACAACTGAAGCAGAACAAGAAAAATACATTTCTAATAACAAAATATATTTTCAATTTCTGTCTCTTCCCTGCTCAGTCCTGAATTTGGTTTCATTTAAGATACTCTAATGATCGTTAAACATCTGCATTTAGGGTAATGGCTAATGTAATAAATTACATATAATACATGCCTCTAGGTCACTTTTTGTACCTTTTTGATTCTGTACTATATTCAAAACCCTACAAATTTTATAAATTACCCTAGACTTCAAATATCCTATAGAAGTACAGACATACAGTAACCTCAAACAAAGGATTTTTCTTATCGGATGTAAATTTGTTTGTTCCTCTCAAAACCAAAAAGAGTGTACATCCCATTTCATCCCTTCATTCTAATTTTAGAAATCAGATACACTTTGGCACTAGGAAGCTTAATCCTATTTAAAGTGTTAAAGGTCAAAATATCAAAAGCTGTCTGAAAAGTGATTTATCAATGATCTCTTGACAGTCTGTTTTTTGAGAATTTTACACTTTGAAATTGATAGACTTTTTTGATTTCTTATAAGGACATCCATCTTTCTACAGCTCCAGGATTTATTATCAAAGACACACTTTGGCTGCTCTATTTCTAAAAATAATTAACACAACTTGTTCACAAAGCAATGCAAATAACATTGAACTGTAACAATGAAAAGATTTAGGTGAAGTATATTTACACAGTTATTTAAATTTTATTAAATTATTACAATTACTCTTTAACATTCCCATCACAGAATTAATGACATTTAAAAACTGTCATTGGAAGTGAGCATTTATTAAAGTTCTATTCACGCCAATGTGTTCTGGATTGTGCATACCTTAAAATCACAGGATCACAAAATCATAGAATAGTTGAGGTTGCAAAGGACCTCTTAAGAGCACCTAGTTCAGCTCCCCTCTGACAAGCAGGATTACCTAAAGCACATTGCATAGGATGGCATCCAAGTGGGTTTTGAATATCTCTGGAGAAGGAGACTTGTGCCTCTCTTCACACGTCTGGCAGTACTGTTATTACAACTGTGGAGATTTTTTAAAACTATGCATGAATAAAAATCCAACTTGACCAATGACATTAATTATGTATTTTAAATTTGGCTTACAGTTCAAAATTTTATTACCTATATTTGTATAATACCATACTGCTCTCATTAGTATTAATCATTGCATATATTTTGTTAAATTTGGGATACTTAAAAAACAGAGACCACTTCAATTTAGCAGTAAAGATGAAATGTTGTTATAGTGGATAAAGATGGTTCATTTATCCCAAATTCTTGGTCATTATTAGGTAAAATATTCATTATTTCAGTCTTTGGAGTCCTTTTACAAAGATTAGATTTTGCAGGAAGATGCATTGTCTGGCAAGAATGTAAATAGACTATGTCCTTCTCATCTCTAGTGGAGACTTTGGTAGTAGTAAAAATTGTCTTTCTCTTTATTATTATTATTATTATTTTTCCACAAAATTATTTTAGTAATAGACTCAGAATTCAGATTTGAATTTCAAACCCTAAAAAATCTTGAGAATTCCTATGGATTTTTTCAAGATTGTTATGTTATTCAGAGGATGACTAAATAGGTTTGAATGTAATGTATAACTTCTCCTAAGATAGATTTCATAAAGTCACAGAATCATTAAATTTGGAAACGACCTGCAAGATCATCTAGTCCAACCATCCAACGACCACCAATATTGCCCAATAAACCATATCCCTAAGTGCCACTTCCAAATTTTCCTTAAACATTCCTAGGTGTTTCTTTAAACACTCCTGGCTTCCCTGGAGAATCCATTCCAATGCCTAACCACCTTTTCTGAGAAGAAATTTCTCCTAATATCCAAACTGAACTTCCCCTGGTGCAACTTGAGGACACTGCCTCTAGTGCTATCACTAGTTACCCATGAGAAAAGGCCAATCCCCAGCCCCCCCACACCTTTCTTTCAAGTAGAGAACAATATGGTTTCCCCTGAGCCTCCTCTTCTTCAGACTAAACAACTCAATTTCCCTCTGTTGCTCCTCATGTAACTTGTGTTTCAGGCCCTTCACCAGCTTCAGAGTCCTTCTCTGGACACATGCCAGGGCCTAAGTGTCCTTCTTGCAGTGAGGAGACCAAAACTGAACACAGTATTCAAGGTGTGGCCTCACCAGAGTTGAGCACAGGGGAACTATCACTTCCTTCCCTGATCCTGCTGGCTACACTATTCCTGATACAAGCCAAGATGCCATTGACCTTCTTGGTCACCTGGGAACAATGCTGGCTCATGTTCAGGCAAGCATCCCCATATCCTTTTCCTCTTCATGGCTTTTCAGCCACTCTGCCCCAAGCCTGGAGGGCTTATATGGGGTTGTTGTGACCAAAGTGCAGAACCCTGCTCTTAGCCATGTAGAACTTCATCCCATTGGCCTCTGTCCATCAAGCCAACCTGTCCAGGTCCTCTCAGGGCCTTTCCACCCTCCAGACAATCAACACTTCCCTCCAACTTGCTGTCATCCACAAACTTACTGAGGGTGGACCTCATTCCCTTATCAAAATCATCAATAAAAATATTTAAAAATGGGCTCCAATATCAACCCTAGGGGAACATGACTGGTGACTGGATGCCAGCTGGATTTCATTCCATTCACCACCATTCTCTGGGCCCAGCTGTTCAGCCAGTTTTTCACCCAACAGAGAGAGTTCCTGTATAAGCCATGGGCTGCCAGCTTCTTCAGGAGGATACTATGGGAGATCGTGTCAAATATCTTGCTGGTCTAGGTAGACTATGTCAATAGCCTTTCCCTCATCCACCGGAAGGGTCACTTGGTCATAGAAGCAGATGAGGTTGGTCAGGTAGGATTTACTTTTCATGCACCCATGCTGACCGGGGCAGATCCCCCAGCGGTCCTGCATACATTGTGTAACTGCCTTCAAGGTGACTTGTTCCACCACCCTTCTTGGCACCAAGGTCGGGCTGACAGGTCTGTAGTTCCCCTTATTACCTTTCTTATAGATGGGCATCACACTAAAAGTCTCTGATTATCTGGGACCTCTCCAGAAGAGCATGACTTGTGATAGATGTTGAAAAGCAGCCCAGCAATCATATCCATTCTGCTCTGGTGAGGCTGCACCTCAAGTACTGTGTTCAGCTTTGGGCCCCTCACTTCCAGAAAGACAATGAGGCCCTGGAACACATCCAGAGAAGGGCTACAAAGTTGGTGAAGGGCCTGGAACAAAAGTCCTTGAAGGTCTTTTCCAACCTCAATTATTCTATGATTCTATGATATATGTCTGATCTGATGTAGTTGTGTTAAATGTCTTTGACTGAAGTCCATTTCAAATCACAGTGGAGTTCTTTGTCCCAATATAAACTTTTCATCTTTGATCCAACTCTTGCCTTTCTGTACTGAATTTCAGCTTTTGCATCAGCTAAATAAAGCAGATGAGAATGAAAATGAACTGCAAAACAGATTTCTTCAGTCCAGTTCCTGTACATAATGTTAGCCCATAGATCTCAGTAGCACCACTGCTTTGGTGGAGCAATGTGGCGAGACTCTTTAATAATCTTGTAGTAAATCTTGTTTGCAAAGATTTCTAAGACATCTAAATGTTGTGGTTGACAAGGAGATATATACATATATATCTCCTTGTCAACCACATATATATATATGTGGTCGAC
>CM021763.1:46949011-46964720 GCA_011075105.1 Heteronetta atricapilla | reverse complement strand
AGTAGAAAATGAATATTTTTTAGAAGTATCGTCACCAAAATTTTTATATAACGTCATTGTATATATTTGTAATATACCATGTATTTGGGAAAAGGACCAGTTCATTTTTGATTGACTTTGATGCAACACAGCACAGACAAAGTGGAGAAGCTACTTGCATTTCAGTTCACCAGTCCTAACCTAGAATCACCTAAATGACCTTTTATTGAAGTTTCCAGTCCAAGTTAAAGGTGGTGAGACACTAAAGTGGCCAAACTGCTTTCTGGTGTACTGAATGCTGGACCAGTCCATTAGGGACTTACTCAAATAAGATCAAGAACACCTTTTACACTGGTTATTAATCAGTCTTTATTTAGATAGTGATATTTAGTCATTGCTGAGCTGGACTGAATTTGAACTCATCACCTAGAAATGAAAATATTCCATTTCTTGTTCTCTCAATTATCTCAATTCAAACACAGGTTTTGGTCACTATCCTGGGTAAGGTGTACTGAAGAGTAATTATTTCAATATATGGATTAATTGGACTCTCGACAAATACAATTGTACTGAGGGCAATTATTTAAATGTTATGAAAATAATTATAAATCTGTAAAAAACTTTTTTTTATCGAGTTACAGTTCATTGTTTGTTGATTTACTTGATTACTTTTTCAAGACATTCCTTAGGGATGTGCTAGAAGCTGAGAGGCTTCTACAATAAAAATGATATACTGTGAAACAATGGCTATTCTTCAGTTGCAGTCAAGATGGAAACTGTTCTGCACTGTATTTTATATCCTGTTTTCTCTTTGTGGCCTGTCTTTGATTTTGTTTGCACCTTATATCATTATATCAGTTTGTCCCTCTAATTCTACAGGGAAACCTGTGATACCTCTTGCTTATTTTCCCAGATCACAGCATATTGTGTATTTTAGGCTAAATTATTTAGACTTTTGTTTGTATTTTAAAATACAGATTGTGTTTCCAATCCCTGCTGTACTTAATGTTCCCTTATAAAATTCTTATCTATTCTGAGACTACCTGTGACAAATTTGAGTCATTTTATCTACAATTTTCCATGCCAGACAACTGCCTCTGACAATTCTGAGGATGTTTTCAAATAAATCTGTTCATGAATTTCTGATGGCATGGGGTATCCATGCTCCAGGTAAAAAAAATTCCAGAAGCAGACATGCTTTTCTTTGGTTCCTGACAGGTTTTAATATCACCTAATTAGAGACACTTTACTACAGACTATAAGTTCTCATTTTTGTAGGGTTCTTCAGTGTTGATGGAAAAAAGCAATCTATCTTTCCTAAAACACAGACTATTTTCTGAATGTACATTATTCTTAATTAACTCTTCCAACAATGTGGACTCATATGCAGACACACCAGTATTTCCTAGAAGTGTTGCCAGTATTAAGAAGTGACATTAAGATTGTTCTTCTCAGAGAAAAAATAAGTAAATAAATAAATAAATAAAAGTCACACATCTGATTTCATTTGCTGCTTCATGTTTTGCAAAGTTCAGTACTGGAACAGGTTTTACAGACCCATGTAAAACTCTTATCTCACAATCATGAGTAGAAATTTTGAAATTTTCTTTTTCCCTTACAGTGATTATTCCTCCCTCCCCCCCCAACTACCATACCCAAAGAGTTAAGATGTTTCTTACCTCTTCCACTTAGTTCTTTTTGAAATTACAAAAATCTTATCAGAGAATTAGTTCATGAGGGAAATCAACTTCCTAGTCTATATATTTCTGTCTTGAACATAAAACATCACCTACCATTCCCTCTCTGGCCTAAGACATTCTTCCTTTCCAAAACAAAATGAGCCAATGTTAGTTGTGAATAACTACAAAACTATTCTGGAGTATTGCAAGTACATCCTACATAAAGGTATAGAGAATTAACTGTGACCTAAATTGTCATTATAAATTGCTTCCTTAATTTAATATTATTTATTTATTAAATAAGGTGTTGTATCACCAGCGTCTTATTTAGTTTTTTGATTGGTTGTTTTTGTATTTTGCATTGTTAGAGATTAACTTCATTTTGAGAATATTTCTTCATACATTAGACAGTACAATAGTACAACAGAGTTCATATATCTCAAAATTATTCTTTTTTGTTGTTGTTGACCTCTTGTTATTTATTTCTAACTGAAACTTTCTACTGAGATCCTAGCTTATGTTATTGATCTTGAGAGAAATTATTTATCTTTTTGATCTTGTTAACAGCAAGCTTTATTTCTTAGGATTAAATCAATCAGAATTTCACCCTATTAGGTAGTATTGCAAAGAATCTTCCTTTCCATCTAGTCCTTAAGCACATGTTCAACAATATGGTGTGATTTATGCTCTTACTACAGAACATTAGGATAACTACAACACTTATAAGGTGATAATGTCAGCACCTACACCTAGTGTTACATAAAGTGCAAAATGAATGTTTTCTGTGTTTGGTTGTGATTATATTCACAGTTTAGATTGCTTTAATCAAAATAGTGTTCATGAAAGACTGAGATATCAAACTCATAAAGAGATCTAACTACAGTAGGTATGCTTGTATTTTCAGAGCAACATGTATCAGTTAAGATTTTATTGTTACAAATACATCCATTCATCAAATTTCTGTTTCTACATTAAAAAAAATAAAAATAAAAATCTTAACATAACAAAATCCCAACTTTGAATTTTTAACTGAAAATTAGTCTATTTCTCTTAAGTATTAGAGCTAATTGTGTTGCTATATTTCTGAAATTCTTTCTTAGAAATATTGTCTAAGAAAAAAAAAAACTACTATAAAAACTACTACTACTTATTATTATTATTATTATTAGAGTTGCCTTTTGTGATCTTTTTTTTTTTTTTCATAGATGTACTATTTTTGCCTGCATTTTATTACATATCTTGCACTACCTTACATAGTTTACATTATTGGTTGATATGTTCCAGTATTCTAATCTTATAGATTTTTTATTTTTTTTTCTTCCAGTCATCTTTCCATGGTGAAGGTAGTTAATCAGCCGAACAATTCTGAATGATGTTAAACTGTAGGTGCCATAGTGGGAAAGCCTTTAGATCCATAATGGAATAAATAAATGTTGTAAATGCAATTGTTAACACTTGTTAACAGTGCTAACAAGTATAATTATGTCCACATCTTTAATAAAAGGATTATTTTGATGTATTTTTTCAGTGTTTGGTAAAGAATTAATTTGAATATTAGAAATGTCTATTTTTAAATTACAAGTTACTGTAATTTTCATTGCTTTTAAAATTTGAAATAGTTTGAAAAATCATCTTTTACCCTCCTAATCCTACCATTCCTCCTGTATCATGATGTGTGTAGTTCATGTATCTTTCTCTGCTTAGATATCTGCCTTTTCTCCTTAACTCCTTTCATTTGTCTTTCTTCCACCTCTCTCAAAAAGGCCCTCCTCCACAAATAATGGAAAATACAGCACCACAATTAGGGGATTAATGCTCTTCAGATTACATATACATTCCAGTGGTATTTTATTATGTCAAAATACCTTGATAGACTCTCTTCAAAAAATTCCCAAAGGATCCTAGTAAACACACATTTTTATTTTGCTCAGATAGTATTGTATCTGAATTTTCCCTAGAGAACCCTAGAGAACTTCCTTAGATTTGCAGCAGCACCTGATGAAAAAAATAAAATGAATAAATAAATAAACATTTTTTTTTTTCTCCTTATTCTCCTGATAGATTTCTCTCTAAGACTGAAAAAAAAATAAAAATTTGCAACAATTTCTGTAATCATTAAATTAACCAGGTATCAAGTTTTATTACAAATATATAATTAAAGCAAATTTCCTATAAGATTTATATATATATATATATATTTCTCTTAAGTATATATATTATATATATCTTATATATATATATAATGGTGAATTTTGGTATTCTTTCACAGCCTCTTTGAATCTCAGTATTTCTAGGTAATCTTTCAGTCTTCCTGTATCTGTATTTTATTTGAATCCAACAAACAACAAAACAAAACAAAACTATATATGCATATGTACAAATATATATGCAATATATATACTATTATATTTATGAAATGTATAATAATATTATATAGTGTATGTTTACATATTAATACTACATATTTTAATATGTAATATATATTGTATAATACGATGTATGGTTATATATATATTACATAATATTTATAAGGAACTAGTCTTGTGTAGAAAAGTTAGGTGAAAAACAATGTTAGGTGAAGATCCTACAAAACACTACTAGGATCTAGATGCAGGTTTTTTTTTTTTTTTTTTAGATTTATTGGGTTCCTACTTCCTTTGCATATGTTAAAAAAGCCACCTGACATTTTTAATATGAGATTATGTTGATTTGTGAACTTTCAGACCTAAACAATTGAGCAAAATGGATAGCTGTTGGCTGTTAGCTCTTGTTGTTTGTTTCTTCAGCTAAGCCAACACATACCTTTGCATTGCAAGTGCAAAGAGTGAGTAATTATTCTTGTTTCTGTGTTGACACTTAAGAACTTGACTTTATAGTAATAACACAGATACGCACTACCCTCAATCATTTCTTGCCCTGCGCTGGTTTTACCTATCTGGAGCTCCACTACAACCACTCCCTTATGACCCCTTCTCAATGGGCAAGGGATAGAAAATATGATGAAAAGGGCTCACAGGTTGAGATATGGACAGGAAGATCACTCAACAATTATCATCACAGGCAGAACAGGCTCAGAATAGAGAGCTTAAAATAATTTATTGCCTAACACTAGCAGACTAGGATGATGAGAAACTAAAAACAAATTAAAAACACTTTCTCTCCATCTATACTCCTCTACCTCCTCCCCATGAATGGTGCAGGGGAATGGGGAATGTCAGTCCATAACACTTCATCTCAGCCTTTTCCTCATGGTCATTCTCTGCCTCTGTTGCAGCGTGGGGCCACTCCCACAGGATACCATCCTTCCTAAACTGATCTTTGGTTGGCTTCCCACAGGCAGCAGCTCTTCAAGAACTGCTCCAAACAGGGGTCCACACCAGGTGGTCCATCTGTCAGTAGCAAACCGCTCCAGCATGGGTCACTCATGGGCAGCATCTCCTGGCAGATCACTTGCTACTTTGTGGGCTCCTCTCCACAGGCTGAAACTCTGACCCAGGGCCTGCTCTGGCAGAGACTCTCCATAGGCTGCAGCTTCCTTCAGGCCACATCCACCTCCTCCAGCATGGGCATCTCCACAAGCTTCAGGGGAACTTCTGCTTCAGTACCTGGAGCACCTCATGCCCTCTTTTTACACTGATCTTGAGGTCTGCAGGGCTGGTTCTCATTCCTCTCTCTCCCAGGTTCTGTTGCACAGCACTTTATTTTATTTTATTTTTATTTTTTCTTAAATATGTTCTCACAGAGGAGCAAACGGCATCTCTTATTGGCATGGCTCTAGCCAGTGTCGGGTCACTTTTGGAGCCAGATGAATCTGGCCCTTATCTAACATGGGACAGCTTCTAGACTCTTCTCTCCTAATTAAAATTATATATATATTATTTTTTTTCCTTTTTCCTCCTCTTCTTGTACATGGCATTTCAGAATTGGAGGTGATAAATTCAAAATAATTGGGTGACTAACTCATAGTTATTTCCAGGAGGCTGACGTTAAAAACAAGATCCTCACAGTACTGCCCAGGTTGTTTAACTTGTAACAGACATATAGCATAATACATATTTCTTCAAAATATTTTCTACAATATAAAGCAAAAATACTCCTTAAACCTCCATTCTACTTAATCTGGTAACTGGAACATGAGCACTTATGATAGTGCCTCATGTAAATGACTTCATTTACA
Source organism: Heteronetta atricapilla (assembly GCA_011075105.1). Classification (NCBI taxonomy): domain Eukaryota; kingdom Metazoa; phylum Chordata; class Aves; order Anseriformes; family Anatidae; genus Heteronetta; species Heteronetta atricapilla. The sequence goes on along the minus strand of CM021763.1, from coordinate 46,958,885 downwards.
TGCTGAAGTACTTTGCATCTTGGAAAAAATCAAACCATTAATAAAATGATATAATATGAAATAATTTCTAATCATGCACTCAGTTTTTCTCATTTCTTTTCTAATTTGCTGTGAAGGGCAGAAAAAGAAGGAAGGTTCAGACTGTATATTAAGAAGGTAGTCTAACACTGGGAAAATCTTCCTATCATAGTAGTTTTTTGCCTTTTGAGGCAGCAGGAACAACCAGAAGTGAAATTTTTGCTGAAATGCAAAATGTACATTTATTTTCATTCACACCTGTGCAGAGACACACAAACAGGACACCACTGAGCTTGGTCCATGATAGAGGATCACTAACCTGTCTGTTTATACCTGTTAATCAAGTGTTCACACAGGCATAGTTTACCACTGAGCTTTGATCTTCACTGTGCTTTGCCAATGCAAGGTCCTATGCCAATGCAAGGACCTCAAACATATCCAGTAGGGTGCCTCCAAGTCTACCAAATACCTATGTTATCTATGCATATATTTTCTGCTTGTTAAATACATAAAAGAAAAATAGTAGTAGGTATGATATATGTGTTTTCTTACATTACTACTCTCCAGGCTTTATGTATTCCCCTCTGCGAGGTCACTTGAGAGTATTTTCAGTCACCAAATTAGATATTTGATATTAAAAAAAAATATTTTTTCTAATATTTTTAATTACTCTGAACACAATAATGTTTTCCTTCTTGAAGCTGGGAGAATATCAATAAAACATAGCATGGCCATACTTCAGTTTTACCCATAATATTCTTGTTGATAAGAAGTTCAAGAGTCAACCAATGTGTTTAAAATTTTAAGAAAAAAAAATAGAATGATTTTAGAGATTATTAATCAACAAAAACGTAATAAAGGAAATTGAAAAGAGAAAGAGAAAACAAAAACCAAATATCCCAAAGACCTCAAAATCAGTATGAAAATATGAAGATGAGAAATTAAGAAAAAAAAAAATCTAGTTTACTACAGGGAAACAGTAAGAAACAGCTATGTCCTTAATTGGATTAAGTATCCATATCTAATTTCCTTACAAACAAACTTATTTTAAGGAGGGATTAAATGTTTTTTTTAACCTAAATTGTTTTCCTCAGCTTGGATAAATCACATTGCAATTGTTCTAACTTACATTATTTGCTTGTTAAGGCAAATTTTCCACATATATTTTTACTTTGTCTAGCATATTTTCCTTTCTGTTTTTTATTTCTATTTTCTGTAAAAAAAAAAAAAAAAAGTATACTTTAACATTGTAATTGAAAATATGCTCATCAAAATAATAATTTCAAGATATTTTCTTATTCCTTCACGTGAGGTGACATATTCACTTTGTCATTAAAAAGAAAACAAACAAACAAACAAATCAACAAAACAACAACAACAACAACAACAACAACAGCAAAACACTGCAAAATGCTATGAAACATTCTGGACTTTCAAGGTACAAGGTTGGATTTCACTGTTTTTCTCTCTCCTCACCAAAGTGCTTTAAAATAAAGTTTCATTTTGTCCTTTTTTCTGTCACTGAGTGTTCATGACATTAATTTTCAGACTTGTCTTTATCATTTCTTAACATGGCAGGAGAGTTTTTGAAAGGTCTATTTCAGACAGTCTGAGGGAATGCCTGAGTTCTAACAGAATTTATCTATATGGTCTGCAATTGTATAACTGACAGTATTTTTACTCAAGCTCTCTATTTGCCATAGTAAGATCTGGGGATTGTTTTTGAAGGCCTGTTACTCTATATTTTGTTACTCTATATTTTATGAAGAACATTTGAAATGTTGTTTGATAGCTGAAGAACTATATTCTGACCGATCTAAAAATATAAAATTGATATCAGATTAAATTGTCATGTCCTTTTCCTGTATTTATTTTAACATCACTTCTGGTTGCTGAGATGTAAATTTGCCAAGCAAAAGCAGACTCCTTTAATAATCAGCTTGATCATTGATTTATTCAGTAATGACAAAGGCTTTGTGGACATAAAAAATTCTTGTTACAATATAAGCAAGATCCATTAGATTGAAATATTACAGAAAGCCTAAAGCAGTAATAATTAATACGTCATACACTTTCCTACAGACCAATCTGGCTTTCTATACATTTTAAAATCTCTAAAATTGCTAATAAAATTCACTTAAATTGAAATCTCTTGTGTCACAAAAAAATATAGTCATAAAGCTATCATTCTTATTAGCAAAATTCTTGTAAGAAAAAAAAAAAAAAGAAAAAAAAAAAGAAAAATTATTTTTTCTCACTTTATTAGTAGTAGCTATTACTTTGTTTTCCTTCCCTATGGAAAGACATGAGAGGCTACCTATCCCCAGCTCTGGCTTAAGATGAATTTCAGTGCACCATGGAATGAGATTGTTTCTCTAGGATCTAGGAAAGCCATTCTCATATACTCAATTTAGAATATCTACTTTAATGAAAGAAAAATGAATATCATCATTACACACATTATGACTGATCACAGGAATATTTAGCTGGACAATTATGACCACCCATGTACCTGTAGTCATTTGATCACAATTTCCAGTTTGTCAACACACAAATGACTCTGGCAGCTTTGTATCCTTCAAGTTTTGTCATAAATATTAGACATAAAAGATATTAAATATGCTGAAAGTGTTGATAAGAGAAGTTGGCAACATTTGTAATTTGTAGAGCTGTATGGCTTTGATTTAGTCTCACAGATGTTGCTGGCATGAAAGCCTCCCTCCAGGAACACCATGATGAGTAAGTAAAAAGATAATTTCTTGGTTCTTTCATTTAAGAAGGATCATTTTTAACATAAAGAAATGTACATCATTTTTTTTTTTTTTTTTTTTTTTTTTTTTTTTTTTTTCCAGTAACACTTTATCCAGTACACAAGCAATTATTGTAAGAAAAATGTTGAATGTTTAGTATTAAGTGCTTAAGTGTGCACTTCACAATCTACACAAACTCTCACCTATTCAAGACATTGTTTCTCACTGGTCTGTGTGTTAGCCTTAACCCTTACTGACATCAGGTCCTGATACTTATGGAGGACTTTAATCATCCTGATATTTGCTGAGAAGACAGCATAGCTCAGAACAGTCCAGAAGGTTAGTACAGAACATTGTGAATAACTTCTTGACACAGGTGGTAGATGAGGCGACAAGGAGAGGGGTGCTGCTGGACCTGGTACTAACAGAAATGGTCTAGCTGAAAATGTGAAGGTTGAGGGGAGTCTCAGCTGCAGTAATCACAAGATGTTGGAGTTCAAGATCCTGTGAGGAGGAAACAGGGCAAGGAGTTAAGACCACAACCCTAGATTTCAAGAGATTTTTGACCTCTTCAGGGACCTAATTGGAAGAAGCCCCTGGGCCAGGGCTCTAGACGGAAAGGGGTCCCAGGAGAGTGGGCTAATATTCAAACACCACTTCCCCCAGGCTCAGGATTGGTGCATCCGTACAAGAAAGAAGTCAAGCAAGGGAGGTGGGAGACCTGCATGGATGGGCAAGGAGCTCTTGGGAAACTGAAACAGAAGAAGGAAGAGCACATGATGTGGAAGAAGGGGAAGACTACTTGGGTAGAATGTGGAATACTGTCAGACAATGCAGGGATGCAATGAGGAAGGCCAAGGCACAATTAGAATTAAATTTAGCAAGAGATATCAAGGATAACAAGAAGGACTTCTTTAAATACATCAGCAGCAAAAGGAAGACTAAGGGAAACATGGGTGTGCTGCTAAATTAGATAGATGCCTTGGTGACGGCAGATAGAGAGAAGGTGGAGTTACTGAATGACTTCTTTGCTTTAGTTTTCACTGCTAAGGTTACCTCCATGCACTACCGAGCCCAGAAACAAGAGAAAAAACTTAGAGAATGGAAAACTTCCCCTGGTCAAAGAGGATGGGGTTAGAGGCTACTTAGGCAAGATAGACACCCAGAAATCTATGGGCCCCAATGTGATGCACCTGAGGGTTCTGAGGGAGTTGGTGGATGTGATTGCTGGATTGATTTCCATTATCTATCTGAGGTCACGGTCATCTGGAGAGTTCCTGAATGATTGGAGACTTGCTAATGTGATGCCCATCTATAAGAAGGGTTGGAAGGAGGACCTGGGAAACTACAGGCCTATCAATCTGACCCCAGTTCCAGGAAAGGTGATGGAACTGGTCATCTTGAAGGCAATCACACAGTATATGTGGGACAACAAGGGGATCAGGCACAGTCAGCACGGGGTCATGAAAGACAAATTCTGCCTGACCAACCTCATCTCCTTTTATGACCGTGTGACCCTCCTGGTGGATGACAGAAAGGCTGTTGATGTAGTCTACCTAGACTTCAGCAAGGCCTTTGACACAGTCTCCCAGTGGTGTTCCCCGGGGGCGGTATTGGGACCCCTCCTTTTAAATATATTTATTGATGATTTCAATGAGGGAATTGAGTGCACCCTCAATAAATTTTCAGACAACACCAAGCTGGGGAGAGTTAGCAATCTGTCAGAGTGTAGTAATGCCCTGAAAAAGGATCTGGATGTGGAAGGGACAGGATGGGTCAATGGTCACAGGCCAATTGGGTTAAGGTTCAACATGCTAAGTGCCGGGTCCTGCACTTTGGCCACAACAACCCCATGCAATGCTACAGGCTTGAGGAAGAGTGGCTGGAAAACTGTGCAGAGGAAAAGGATCTTGGGGTGTTTGTCTATGTTCACCTGAACATGAGCTGGCAGTATGTGCAGGTGGCCAAGAAGGCAATGGCATCCTGGCTTGTATCAGGAATAGTGTAGCTAGCATGACCAGGGAGGTAATTGTCCTCCTGTATTCTGCTCTGGTGAGGCCCCACCTCAAGTACTGTGTTCAGTTTTGGGTTTCTCAGTAAAAGACATCAAGGCCCTGGAGCATGTCCAGAGAATAGCCTGGAACACAAGACTTCTGACTAGTGTATGAGGGAACTGGAGTTGTTTAGTTTGGAAAAGAGAAGGCTCAGTGTTGACCTTATTTCTGTCTGAAGCTACTTGAAAGGAAGGTGTTGAGGGACTGGGGGTCATCCTCTTCTTACAGATAACTAGCAATAGGACTAGAGGGAGTAGCCTCAAGTTGCATCAGGGGAGGTTTAGGTTAGAAATTAGGACACATTTCTTCTCAGAAAGAGTAGTCAGGCATTGGAATGGATTGCTCAGGAAGGTGGTGGAGTCACCATCCATGGGGGTGTTTAAGGAAATGTTGGATGTGTTACTTGGGGACATAGCTTATTGGGTGATATTGGTGGTAGAATGTGGTTGGACCAGATGATCTTGGAGGTCTTTTCCAATCTTAATTATTCTATGATTCTATGATAGCGATGCAATCAAATGTTTGACCTGATGACATAAAATGATTAGCATGACAAACGTTCAGCCCTATTCTCAAATATTAATAGTACTGACCTCTGTTGAAGAAGCAGTCATGGTTATTCATGTCACATGGAATAAATGGAATCTATTCCCATATACCCCATATAAGGTCTTACCCAGGGCCAGTATAGTGCAAAGCCCTTGAAAACAACTTGAAATCTTAAATTGGGTGTTATGTCTATCCTCTTGTGGAGAACCTACGTGGATATATCACAGAAACACAGAATAAGAGAATCACTTAGGTTGGAAGAAACTTCCAAGATCACCTAGTCCAACCTAACACCTAACACTAACAAGCCCTGCACTAAACCACATCACTAAGGTCTACATCTAAACGTTTTTTAAAGACCTCTAGGGATTTAGACTCCACCACTTCCCTGGGCAGCTTATTCCAATGCCTAACAACCCTTTCAATAAAGCAGTTTTCCCTACTATCCAACCTAAACCTGGTGCAACTGGTGTAATTATAGCCCATTCCCCCTCATTCTCACATATCCCATATGAGAGATTCATATACTTGCATGTTCCTATCCTGGGTTTCTTGTGATGCGTTTCTGACTTACAGTAATACCATTAACAAGATTTGAGTAATATTTGTAGAAATACTATAAAGAAAATAGTATTGCCCTTGACATAAATCAACATGAGTGTAAGTTGTAATCAAAAAGTATGTCCATTTGAGATGGCTTTATTTTTTATTTTAAAACTTGTAACAGTCAGGCCAACTGAATTCAAAGCATTATCAATTGTTGATGCAATTTACCTTTTATTTTTTTCTCATAGCAGAGAAGATGAAATAGTGTGTTCCGTGAGGAGACAGGATTAGTTTTCACTGAGGTTAATCCATTTTACCTCTTCTATAGAAAGTAATTTACCAGGATTATTGTTAATAATCTACTAGTACTTTAACTTTCCTTCTGCTTTCTACCAAATAGACTACTATGAAGACAATTTGTAACCATCATTGATGTGTCTTCAGGCCATGAAGCATGTCATTAAAGTTATTTATTTACTGTGTTGTCAGTGAAGTTCATCAAATTTGTAAGTATAAAGAAGCTTCATTGTAGGTAAAGAAACCAAAGCACACCTGATAAAATTGGTGTGATCAGTCTATATCATAGACTCATAAAATATACTGAGTTAAAAGGGACCACAAGGAGCATAAAGTCCAACTCTTGGCTCCACACAGGACTACATAATAATTAAACCATATGTCTAAACCAGTCCTTCCTGACTGCAGCAGGATTGGTGCCAGGATCACTTCCCTAGGGAGCCTGTGCCAGTTTATGACTACCCTCTCAGTGAAGAAACTTTTCTTCATGATTGAGACCAAACATTAAAACTCTCAGGGACTAACATCCTTTTGGTTTAGTTATGGACTGTCTGAACAATTCTGTCCAGATGATACAGATGATCTAGGTCTGACTACACTGATCTGATCTAAATATGCTACAGCAAAAAAAAAAAAAAAAAAAAAAAAAAAAAAAAAATCCTGTGAGGCCGAGTGAATTATTGTTTAAACCATTTTATTCCACAGGTACAAACAGATTTCTTTAGAAAATCTTTTCTTGTTTGGTATAATTCAAGTTTATACAACACTTTTCAGCTGCTCTCCATTTTTGTGTGTGTTCCAAACAGAATCACTACGAAACCATCTCAGGCTGTTACCACCTTCAGTGCCATTCATGAGATAAGTTTGCCCAGGGCCATGTCCAGCCTGGTCTTGAACACCTCCAGGAATGGGTCATCCATAGCCTCTCTGGGCAACCTGTTTCAGTGTGTCACCACCCTCTAACATAAAAATTTCTTCCTAACCTCTAATATAAATCTCCTCTCTTTAAGTTTAAAACCATTCCTCTTTGTCCTGTCATCCGACTGAGTAAGAAGTTGCTCTCCATCCTTTTTATAAGCTCCCTTTAAGTACTAAAAACTGCAGTGACTTCACCCCTGAGCCTTCTCTTCTCCAGGCTGAACAGTCCAAGCTTTCTCAGCCTTTAGAATAGTTAGAGAATGCCATCAGGATACTCAAATTTTAGAAATTGCTTTGTTCCTTTTGTTTTCATTGTGGCTTCAATGTATGCTGACATTTCTGAATAACTGAACCTTTGCTTCTGTACTACGGATGATATTAACAGGGAATATTTTCCACATTGGATTTAATTTTTCCTAGTAACCTATTCCTACTGCTCTTTATAATTTTTAATAAACATTTGCTCAATATTTCTGCTAAAACTACAGAATTAGTTAAAACATCTACATTTTAAGAGTCTTTGAGACTCACTGTTTAGAGTCTATCTGATGAGCTTTATCTCCTCAGTGAGTTTTGTTTGGGATTTCATTAGATGGTATCTTCCAACAGAGTAAAGTAAACAACATGTCAATTATTTGCTTTTGAAGGGTTTTCTTTGTAACCAGAATGACAAGCAATATTTAAAAAGAAAAGTTATAATTTGCCACTGAGGTTTTTAGTAAGATGTGTGAAATAACAGTTTAATTTAGAAGTAATAGGAACATGAGCATCTGCTTAGGTATTTCTCTAAAGTTAGGACAGGCAGGTTTCATATATAAAAAGCCAGAGAAATAAATTTAATAAGATGCCTTGTTATTGACCTGTTCTATTGCTTGTGGCCCCCAGGACATAAGAACTACACAGCATTTGCTCTGTGAATTTTATGTTGCATAGATAATGAGCTTTTTTTCTTTCTTTCTGGTCATTTAATTTCATTTTAGAGCAAAGTGTGAAACTGTATGCAAAAGAATATTAAGACTTTTTTTTGTGTGTTGCTTTCAGCAAACAGGATTACCACACACCTTTGTGACTTTTCAGTAGACATATTGCTATTGTATCACAGCTATTTTAGTCTTATGGCAGCTAAATTTTCTTTGTTTATTATTTCTTTCTTCAAATATTTGTGCTATGCTATGTGCTGTTGGAGTACAAACATGAATCCTGATCCCTATCTAAATTCCACATCATGAGAAATAAGCCATTCCTACATATTTTAAAACTTGTAACAATTAAATAATAAAGATTAATAAATAAATTAAATAGTTTACTGCACTCTGCAAACATTTCATAACATTTACAAAGCTTGCTATTTATTTACTGTAAATATTAAATAAAATTGAGGGAAACAAAAGAACAACAAGAACAACAACAACTGAAGTTAAATTTTATACTGATTTGAAAGTAGAATGGGGTAGAAAGGGCAGTGTAATCAAGATTCAAAATTCAGTCTTTGCAAACCTGAAAAACTGTTTCACATAGATTAATTAAAAAAAAAAAAAAAAAAAAAAAAAGTAGGAATAAATTGTCACAGCACTTCCATTAAACACTATTTTGGTTGTTAGCTTTGGAGATAATCAGGGTTACTGTTATAACATCAAAATACAAACTCACTAATTCCAGTTCCATATTAAAAAAATAAAATAAGTAAAAGTATACTTATTTCAGGTAAAGAATTACATAATCATTGAACATCTCCAGTGATAAAGTTTCTTTAGAATTCACATTATGCTATTATGAAATATTCGCATTTTGAATTTCTAAGGAATTTTTAGGCACATATGCTTACACATTAATAAATAAAGCTTAAATGTTTCATAATTGCATGTTCAGATATTGGAAATATTAAATATTGGAAATTAATATAGAAGAGTTATTATGATTTTATTTTATTTTATTTTTAAAGGGAGGATTAACAAATGTCAATGTTAAGCTCAGTTGTATTAATACAAGGGCTCCCTCCAATGGCAACAAACTATTTCACATACAATTTATTGCTACATAAGGATGACTGAAACAGGAAATAAGGTAGATGTTGAAAAGATACAAGAACATAGTTGTCTCTTGTTGTTTGCATTAAGAGATCTTAAATGTATACATTAGTCCCTACACCATGACATGTAGACAATGAACTTTGTTTATTTTAATTTCATAACTACAAAACAAACACAACAGTAAAATCAGTGAAAGGAAAGAAACGAAGAAAATAGAAGGGAAGAAGGAAGGAAGGAAGGAAGGAAGGAAGGAAGGAAGGAAGGAAGGAAGGAAGGAAGGAAGGAAGGAAGGAAGGAAGGAAGGAATGCAACAAAAACAATGTTTATTGGTTAAATTTCTGAAGAACACAGCTAACTCTTGAGAGGCTTCTGTTGGATAGAGATCTATATTGCTGATAGAGCAATAGATGTTCGAGAGCCCTAGGTTCATACCCTACTAATGCACCCCTGGAACAAACAAACAAACATATATATATATGTATATATATATATATATATATATATAAACAGTGAATGGAATATCCAAGGCCTGGAAAAACAACAACAACAACAACAAAAACTATACATATACACAGACATACATATATGTACATACCTGTATATATATTCTGATATTTTTTATACGTAAAAGTCTTCCTTTTATATATCAATATGAAAGCAAAATCTTTCAAAATTTGTTTCTGGAAAAGGGAAGAAAGGAAAGGGAAGAAAG
>CM021763.1:46909068-46948911 GCA_011075105.1 Heteronetta atricapilla | reverse complement strand
GGAAAGGAAAGGAAAGGAAAGGAAAGGAAAGGAAAGGAAAGGAAAGGAAAGACTGTAAAAATTTCTGTCTCCCTAGTGCTTAGAACTTTCACAAATGTCATCTGTCACCTTTGATAAATTACACAGTAAGTGCAGTCTAATTTTTGTGGAGTTGTTATCCTGTGTAAAGATAATGCCGCTATTTGCAAACACACAATGAAAGGCAAAAACAAACAAACAAACAAAAACCAGAAACAAACATGACATAATAGTCCAGTGAATAAAACATTCACTTGACATGAAGTAATACCAGAAAGACAGTGACTGAAAAAAAAAATAAATAAATAAATAAAGTACAGTCATAGCTTCAACCAATGTCCTACTTCTGACTGATACTGATATAAAAAGGTAATAACAGGTTGATCATTTAATGAACACTTAGCAAATATAATATCCAAGCCATTTGTAATTCACAACTCACTATTTCCAAGGAAGACAAATTATCAAAAAGCAACTTCACAACAGAGAATTCAAAGTGTTTGACTTTAGGATCCAGACTGAAATACAATATTTTAAAAGGACAAGCAGGCCTAGGATTTAATTTTAGGTTGAAAGGGACCTCTGAAACTCATCTGGTCCAACACCCCTGCTAAAGCCAGTAGCCACATAGAGCCAGTAGCTCAGGGCCATATCCAGATGGCTTTTGAATATCTCCAAGGAGGTAGACACCACAACCTCTCTGGGTAACCTGTGACAGTGCTCAGTCACTTGAACAGTGAAGTGTTTCTTGATTCCTTCCTTCATCCTTTCAAGTATTTACATATATTTTGATAAGATACCCCTGAGCCTTCTCTTCTCCAGACTAAGCAGTCCCCACACCCTCAGCCTTTCCTAACAAGAAAGAGGTTCCCACCATCTTCCTGGCCTTTCACTGGACACTGTTCAAGAGTTCCTTGTCTCTCTTGTACTGGAGGTCTCTGAACTGGACATGGTACTCAAGTGTGACTTCAACAGTCCTGAGGAGAGAGGAATGATTACCTCCCTCAATCTGTTGACAATGTTTTGTTTAATGCAGCCCAGTATACCATGAGCCTTCCCTGCTGCAAGGGCACACTGCTAACCCATGTTCAACTTGCTGTCTGACAGAACATCCTGGTCCTTTCCTGCCAATCTGGTTTCCAGCTGGGTGTTCTCCAGCATGGTGCATTTGTGTATGTTCTTCCTCAGGTGTAGGACTCTGCACTTCTCTGAGATGAACATCAAGAAGTTCCTGTTGGCTCGTTTCTCCCACTGGCTGAGGTCCCTATCAATGGCAGAACAATCCTCTCGTGTTTTAAGACACGCCTCTCAGTTTTGTGTCATCTACAGACTTGGTATGCCCTAGCATCCATTTAATGCATATGTTAATTATTAATGAAAATGTAAAACATTACTGGACCTAGTATTGTTTCCTGGAGTACTCAGCAATTAGTAGCCTCAACCTAGACTTTATTTCTCTGATCACCACCTCTGATCACCACCCCCTGGGCCCAGAGGTTCATCCAGTTTTTAAGTATGACAGAATTAAACCCACCAATGAACCTGTAATTTTACTACACTTGTGTCCAATAACCAAGTGTTCTTTTTTTTGAGTTTGATCGGATGTTATTGTTTATTAGAAATATTAAAAGATTCTGTCTTACATCCTTATATTTCTTCTCTCATGTTTTCTATTTAGCTATTCACTTCTGTTTCCAAGTTAGACACATCAATGTCAGGAAAAATGACGGAGTGAAAAAAGTCTGTCAAAAAGTTATAGATGAGGAACTTTACATAAGAAGGATCATACTAACAGCAGTATGCATCCTGTCCATCTATTGAAGGGTCATTATGCTACAGAGCAATGATACGTTTTTTTTTGTTTGTTTGTTTGTTTTTTGACATATCAATACATTCCTTAACATTGGCAGCCCTAGATTAATTTACAGTACATAGAGTAATGAAATTAGGTTATTGACAGAAGACCTAACAGAGGTAGTCTTTTTGTTTTCAGTTAAGCAAAATTGATTTTGAATTTCACTTTTTGCTTATTTTAAAGCACTTATTATTCACCTTTTAATGAAAGTTACAGTGACACCAATCTATATGTTAAAATATTGCTACTGACAAAGAGAAAAGTTCAGTGATCTAAATGTAGGAGGTAGGAAAAGTGATTTTTATATAGGAGTTTGACCTGTTGCTTGACCGTTTGCTGAACATTTAGCCTGTCTTCTTCTGAATTTTCCTATCTGAGAAATGGCAATGATGATTTTTTTTCCAAGTGTTTTGATTCCAGCGATATCATTAATTATATTATTATTATTATTATTATTATTATTATTATTATTATTATTATTATTATTATTATTTTCTTCTTTCTGTTCAGTAAATTATGTGTGCAAATACTTTCGGTTTAGGATTTTAGAAATAGTTTAAGATCATGTACCTAATCTGACTTATTTTGGTTTTAATGCTTAGCTATTTTTCAGCACTTCTAAGTGGAATAAAGACCTAGATTTTGTAATCTTTGGGAATTTAATTTTAAATAACACCCAAGAAAGGGAATTGCAAGAGGAACAGTTTATCTTTACCAGCTTGAAGAGGAATTGAGTGTATTTGATCTATACAACAGTAGATTTTCATTGCTGATATCAATCATCTTTCTAATCATTTTAATTGTATGATATTTGTTGCATCTTTCATCATCCATTGTCTTTCATGTGGTGAATTTTAAGATGTTTTTCTCTTTAAAATCTGGAAAGCAGACAGAACACTTCTATGCTGCTACAATTCATGAGGATTAAGATAAAGAAAGCTTTAAGAAGCTAAGAAGCATAAATAGGTAAATGACAGGTCCATGTAACATTATACAGTTGTGAAATAGATAATGCATGCTTGAATTTTATATCTCAGAAAAAAAAAAAAAAAATAGGTTGCAGTCATACTGGTCAACAAAATTTTATGTGACAAAGTGTTTCCCTGGTCTATGGTAAAAGATAAACAAACAAGCACACAAAAACATGAAAACCTCCACTGTAACTAAGGAAGATGATAGATTGAGGGACTGTATTGGGTCTAGCTGGAATGTTAACTTTCCCTGCAGCAGCCCATACAGTGCTATGCTCTGCACTTGTAGCTAAAACAACAGTGGTATCACACTGGTGTTGTGTCTGCTGCTGAGAAGTGTTGGCACAGCATCAGGACTTTCTCTAGACCTCCTAGGGGGTGGGCAAAAAAGTGAGAAACATCACCAGGGCAGCTGACCCAAACCATCCAAAGGGATATTCCATACCATATGATGTCACACTCAGCAATAAAAGGTGGAAAAAGGAGGAAGAGGGGAGGGGTGGGCTCTCGTTGCAAAAACATCTGTCCTCCACCCTGAACACCGGCTACATGTGTTGAGGCCCTGCTTCAAGGGCGTGATCAAGCATCGCTTATTTGTGGGAAGTAGAGAGTAATTTTTTTTTCCCTCTGCATTTCCACATAGCCTTTACTTGTTTTGTTTTGTTTTTCCCTTTCCCCCTTCCTCTTCCCCTTTTCCCTTTTTTTTCCTTTAGTTGAATTGTTTAATTAATAATAATATTTCCTTGATAATATATTTTTCTCTTTATTAAAATTATCCTTATGTCAACCCATGAGATGTTTTTTTTTTTTTTTTCCTTTACTTCTTCCCCTCCTCATCAGAGGAGGGGGAGTGAGAGAGCGGTTATGGTGTTCAGTTGCCTAACACAGTCAAACCACCACAGGGACCCACTGAATTTAAGGTCAAACATAATAACTTTTTGGGAGGCAATCGGCTCTGGGGCAGGCATGTTCTGAAGTGGAGCAGGGGATTGAGTTGGGCAGAGGGTTTACTGCATTGAGGCCACTCAAAGCAGCCAAGAGAACCACCAGCACTCAGCAGCCCTCACGAGGGTGGTTGACTAGGACAGAGCCAGGAGTGCTCCTACTGTAGTACAAAGGCATCCCTTAGGGAATGCAAGCAACCAGGAGCAGGGTGAACAGGGTGTGGTGTGTCAACCATGGCATGGGATGGCAATTTGTAGGGAAGGAAGGGCCCTGAATATTGGCCAGCTTGTCCTGGGAGCAATGGTGATCATCCAGAAGAAATCCGTGGTTTCCAGGAGCTTGGCACCCACCACAGCCAATGCAGCCTCCCTGACAGAGCTCCGGGTGGAACATGCTGCCACCCAGGGGTCAGGCTAACAGGTGTGCCCTACTCTTACACCTGTATAGGATGGCAGTACATGTACTACACGAGCATGGCTGTGGGAGGTGTGCCCAGTTTGAAGAACAGCTTCACATGGTGGCAGAGCTTCAGGAGTAGGTGGGAAGGCTGAGGAGCATCAGGGAGTCAGAAAATGAGATTGACTGGAGGGTTGAAGTTCTGCCATCCCTGAGGCAGGCTCCTCAGCCAGCCACAGTCACTATGCAAGAAATGAAGGATCCCCTAAACCTTTGCCACCAGGCAGAGGGAAGGGATTTAAGAGATGGGGGGAGTAGAAGCAGGTTCCTGTTCAGCACAGCAGGTGAATATACCTCACCTTCCCAGGTGTCCCTGAACAACAGGTATGAGGCTCCAGAACTTGATGGGCAAGCAAATGACAATGTAGATCATGGTCCATCCATGTTGGGGGAGTCACCCAGGGTAAGTCAACCTACAACCTATATCACCAAACAAACAAACAAAAAAAAGTTCCCCCCCCCAAAAAAAAATAAAAATAAAAAAGGGTGTTATAGTCATAGGGGACTCCCTTCTGAAGAGAATGAAGGGCCTAATTTGTCATCCAGACCTGACCAATAGGGAAGTCTGCTGTCTCCCTGGGGCACAAGTAAGAGACATTTCTCGGAAAGTCACTTGTCTGATATGCTCCTCTAATTATTACCCTTTATTGGTTTTTCAAGTTGGCAGTGATGAGGTAGCAAAGAGAAGCCCAAGAACAATTGAAATAGACTTTAGAGCTTTGGGGTGATTAGTTGAAAAATCAGGTGAACAGGCGGTGTTTTCCTCCATTCTTCCAGTAGCAGGGATCAATACTGAAAGGATCAGACAGATCAAGCTGATCAATACACAGCCCCAAGGCTGGTGCCACTGACACAGTTTTGGGTTTCTTGATCATGGGAATGTCTATATGACACCAAGTCCAATGACTCCAGGTGGGGAGCACCTTTTTCTGAGTGGGAAAAGGGTTTTTACCTAGGAGTTAGCAGGGCTAATTGGCAGGGCCTTAAACTAGATTTGAAGGAGAAATGGGACAAAAACAGGACTACCTGTGATAAACTGTAGGTCTTCATGACAGTATTTGAGGCACTACATTCTGGCAAGGCCTAACTTACCCCATGAGGGACTGACTTGAATAAAAGACATCTGAAGTGTTTCTATACATGCACACAAAGCATGAGAGATAAACATTTCATCTCCCTGAAATGATTATATACTAATGCACATAGAATCATAGAATCATAGAATATCCTGAGCCCAAAGGGACCCATAAGGATCATCAAGTCCAACTCCTGGTACCACACAGGTCTACCCAAAAGTTTAGACCATGTGACTAAGTGCACAGTCCAATCTCTTCTTGAATTCAGACAGGCTCAGTGAAGTGACTACTTCCCTGGGGAGCCTGTTCCAGCACACAAGTATCGGATACAAACAGGAAGAACTAGAGATCTGCATGAGGTTGCAATGCTATGATCTCACTGCAATCACAGAGACATGGTGGGACAACTCATATGACTGGAATGCTGTCATGGAAGGTTACGTGCTTTTTAGAAACGACCAACCAGGAACGCAAGATAGTAGAGGTGCTCTTGAAAGCAACTGAGAATGCAATGAGAGAGCAACTGGAATGTGTGGAATTCTGCCCAGGGCTAGATGAAGGGCTAGCTGAGAGTTTATAGGAAACGATTAAAGGGCAGGCTACCATGGCTGACGTTGTGGGTGTATGCTACAGGCCACCTGATCAAGAAGAGGCCTTAGATGAAGCCTTCTTCAGACAGCTTCAAGTAGCCTCTCATTCACAAGCCTGGTTCTCATGGGGGACTTCAACCACCCTGACATCTGCCGGGAAGACCACACAGCTAGGCAAAAAAACACCAGGAGGTTCTTGCAGTGCATTGTTGACAACTTTTAGACAGAGGTGGTGGAGAAGCCAATAAGGAGAGGTGTGCTGCTGGACCTTTTACTAACGAATGAGGAAGGACTAATTGGAGTTGTGAGGGTCAGCGGCTGCCTTGGCTGCAGTGAGTTGGAGGCATATGGTGAAGTTCAGGATCTTGTGAGGAGGGACCAGGGCAAAAAGTAGGATTGCAACCCTGGAGTTCTGGAGAACAAATTTTGGCCTCTCCAGGGATCTACATGGAAGAATCCCATGGCATAGGGCCATGGAAGGAATGGGTGTCCAACACAGCTGGTCAATATTCAAGCATCACTTCCTCCAAGATCAACATTGGTGCATCCCTATGAGCAAGAAGGAAAGCAAAGGGGTCAGGAGACCTGCATGGATGAGCAGGGAGCTCCTGGAGAAGCTGACAGAAGGACGTTTACAGCATGTGGAAAAGGGAACAGACCACTTAGGAGAAACATAAAGACACTGTCAGAGTATGCAGGCATATGACAAAGAAGACCAGGTCTCATTGGGAGTTAAATCTGGCAAGGGATATCAAGGACAACAAGAAGGGCTCCTTCAAATATATATATATATGTATATATATATATATATATATATAAAGAATACTGGGGAAAATGTCAGCCTTCTGCAGAATGGGACAGGTGCTGTGGTGACAAAGGAACAGAGAAGACAGAGTTGATGAGTGCCTTTTTTGCTTCAGTCTTTACTGCTAAAATTAGCCCTCAGAAATCACTGACCCTGGAGACAAAAGAGGATATCTGGAGAAAGGAGGACTTTTCCTTGGTCAAAGAGATCATCTAAGCAAATCTGACATCCACAAATGCATGGGCCCCAATACAATGCACCCACAGATGCTGAGAGAGGAGGCTAATGTTGTTGTTAGGACCTTATAATAAAGGTCCTGTAGAACAGGAGAGGCACCTGAGGTCTATAAGAAAGAAAATATTCCACCAGCCTTCAAAAAGGGTAAGAAGGAGGACCCAGGCAATTACAGGCCATTCAGCCTCACCTCCATCCCTGGAAATGGAAAAGGAACAACTCGTCCTGGAGGTCATTTCCAAGCATGTGGAGGATAAGAAGGTGATCGGGTGTAGCCAGCATGGATTCACCAAAGGGATGTCATTTTTGACCAGTCTGATATCCTTCTATGCTGAGATGACTGGCTGGGTAGATGAGTGGAGAGTGGTGGATGTGGTCTACCTTGACTTCAGCAAGGCTTTTGACACTGTCTCCCATAACATCCTCATAGACAAGCTAAGGATGTGTGGCCTAGATGAGTAGACAGTGGGGTGAATTGATAAGTGGCTGGATGGCAGAGCTCAGAGGGCTGTGCTTAGTGGTACAGAATTTAGTTGGAGGTCTGTAGCTACCAATGTACCCCAGAGGTCAGTACTAGGTCCAGTGTTTTTCAACTTATTCATCAATGACATTGACTATGGAACAGAATACTCCCTCAGCAAGTTTGTTGATGCAACAAAGCTGTGAGTAGTGGCTGATACCTCAGAGGGCTCTGCTGCCATTCAGAGGGACTACAGCAGACTGGACTGTTGGGTTGAAAGGAACCTCATGAAGTTCAACAAAGGCTAATGCAGGGTTCTGCACCTAGGGAGGAATAACCCAAGCAACAGTACAGACTGGGGGCAGACCTGCTGGAATTCAGCTCTGCAGAGAGGGACCTGGGAGTCCTGGTAGAAGGACAATGGTATCGTGGGGTACATTCAGAATAGTGTTGCCAGTAGGTCAAGTGAGGTGATCCTGCCCCTCTTCTCAGCCCTGGTGAGACCATACCTGGAATATTGTGTCCAGTTCTGGGCTTCTCACTGCAAGAGGGACATAGAACTACTGGAGCAAGTTCAGAGGAGGGCTATTGTGATAAATGATTAAGTCTGAAATGTAATTCCAAGTAAAGTTAGTAATTTATTAACTGAATAGAGGCAAGAAAACAGCACTGGGTGTGCCAAGAGTTTCTGTTCCACCAAGACACACACCTGTTATATCAGGTGGATAGTTTTTATGCTCCTAGACTAATACATACTCATCACTGTTCCTAGAAAAGGCAGGGTTATTATAATTAGTTCCCAGAATCCAAACCCTCTCTGGACGCATGCATATCAGTCTCTGGTGGTCTTTCTGGGGGTCTCTTGTGCTGAAGGCTCATAGTCTTCCTCCCAGGCTTTGTCCTTTGGTCGTCATTCAACTCCCCCTTTCTCCTTATTTG
Source organism: Heteronetta atricapilla (assembly GCA_011075105.1). Classification (NCBI taxonomy): domain Eukaryota; kingdom Metazoa; phylum Chordata; class Aves; order Anseriformes; family Anatidae; genus Heteronetta; species Heteronetta atricapilla. The sequence continues at coordinate 46,940,562 of CM021763.1, read as the reverse complement.
GTGATCTCTTTGCTGGATATCAGACGCTTAAGCAGTGTCCCATGCAAAAGTAAGCAGTTTCCTAAAAACTCCTTGGCTCTCTTACCTCCCAGACCCAAGTATCAATGTTTGCCCTTCAAATCCTCTATTTACACGAATTGCTGGACCCTTCCTTTGCATGATACAAGAACTATGTACACTAATTGTTTTGTTTTTCTTTGATAGAAGGTTATATTTCATCATGCGGCCCTAGCATTATTCCATACTGACACGAATCAAATGAACACATTTCACAATACCCCATTTCCTTTTTCATGGTATTGATTTGTGTTCTCTTTTTCAATCGAGTCAGTACTTGTTGAATTAGTACCAATTTTGGATCTTCTTTTGTTTTTATTATCATCAGGGAATGGGTTTTCCCTTCCCCTGGTTCTGAGTCAACAGGTACCACAGATATTTGCATTCCTTGTATAACTGAGTGTATTAATTGGTAAAACAGGGTATTAAACACAGAATTATTAACAACACTCCTCATATTCCCAATACAACTACCCCAATTCTAGTAAGCCAACCACCACCCATAGAGTCTACCCATAATTCTCTTAAATTTATTTCATTTCAAGTTTGAACTGGGACATGTGCAATTTTCTCCATTTATTTTACAAGTTCATTCACAGCTTTTCCTTCATCATCAATCTCTAAACAGCAATTACTAAGGTTAAATTTTCCACAGACTCCTCCTTCTTTCGCTAACAATCTAAAGGTAAGCAATTTTGATACAAAGCAGTTCTCATCTTGTTATTTTGTTCTGCTATTAATCCAAGTGCATCTCTGGGTTTATTCACAACTATTTCTACTACAGTTTGCAACCTAATTATTCTATTGGGCATATATACTGGGGTCCTATAGCCCCAGGATCCGTCTTCTGCCCTTGTAGCTGGATCATAATAGGCTATTATTCTCTCAGGAGGCCATTCATTCTCTCCCCATTTTTGAGCACTACCCCAGTTAAGGAAGCATCAATGGATCGTTTTATCCCATTCAGATCGTCATATAATCTTATTCCTAAATTATTCCCTTGTATTTGTGACAATAAAAAGAACAAGGGTCTTATGTACCCCACATAGCATATTCCTGACCAGTTTTTGGGTAGCCTCTTGTAGGCATGTTTGCCACACACCCAATAATGTCCCTTTAGGGCCCATGTCTGATTGGAAAATGGCCATCCCATCCTTCTTTATTCTCTGGAGCGTGAAGATAGAGAGTGTCTTTGTTACCGAGTGGTCCTGTTACAATGTCTTTTCCATATGTACACCTCCAAGCTCCCACATTGGATTCCCACTCACAATTACAATTAAGTTCTTTTTGGCAACCTGTTATATTATTAACTGTCCAGAAATGTTTAAAGAACACTCGCCCTCTATTCTCATTTTGCCATTTCCAGCAGTAGACTCTTACCACATGCTGTTCTGTAGTGGTGTTATCATGCTGACAGCTCAAGATCTGACTGTCAAATTGTCCCGTCGCTTCTGCTCTTGCCACAGCTTCAGATCCCAAAAAATTCCCTATATGGGTATTTCAGCCAAGTCCCGTTTCTCAGCTGGACATGTGTGGTGTTCCATTTCCCACTACGTGCTGTGAGTTTATAGGTCTACATTCAGGATCGCTACAATCATATCCAGGGGACAGAGTCCAATTGCAAATCATTTTTCCTACTGCTACTGTTCCTGTTCTGTTTAAACAGTATATATCCCGATCTGACGAGTGCAATTGACATGGGCCTCCTTCCTCTTTCCAAAATTGTGTCCCATTATGAACTTCACTCAAATTACTAACCCACCACTTGGGTTTGACCAGGCCAACTACCCAGGGCCAGCTTCCAGTTCCCCCCAGCCCTCCACAAACCCAGCAGTTACTAAGGCTAAAGTCCTTAGCCACTTACTCCTCCAGAGTGAAAAAGTTATTCCTCCATTCTTGCCCATGTCCTTGTATTAACAATACCAGGAAGTATAGCATTTCCTATCCTTTGCTCTGTCCAATCTTGAGGGTGTAGGATACGCCTTCAATCAAGGGGTTGGGCCCGCTTTCAGGATTGATTTGGGCTTGTGTTACCGTTCAGCTTTTCGGGGTGATCCGGCTCCTGGAAAACTAATCACAACTTTATATGAATTTTAAAAGGTTCTTGTGTTATTTTCTCGGGACAACCTAACCTTAGTGGGGGAGAAGTCCAGTCGAGGCCCTCTCACTTGGCGGTCAATACCCATAGGGGTTGCCTCCACTGGTAGACTATACACACCACAGTGGAGCGTCCTGCTCCAGTCTTGCCTTCTCCCTTTCCTCCCTTCAGGCTAGTTTTCCATAAAGATTTAGACTTTCCAAACACTATGTCATGTACAAAATCACAGACAGTGGCTCACTGAGCTCAAATATAATACTGTACTTAAACTCAATCAATATCATACATTTTCAGATTTCTTATGACCCACAATAAGCTAGAATAAACAGAACTATTGTTCCCCATGGAACTCATTAATTTAATAAAACTCATTAGTTTAATAAAATGCATATGTATACTATTTTAAAGAGCATAGAAAAGAATAGATATTTTACTCTACATAATTTTACATGCCTAGGTTTTCTATATATGGTTTGCTTGTTTATCAGTTTATTTCAGGATCACTTAAAAATTCAATTGACACAAAAGTGAATAGGTTTTGTTCTTTAATGCAACTTAAAACATTGTATTAATGGCTAAAATGGAATGCTAAATAAATGCTAATCCTGACTTCCTTTCCATAAAAAAAAAAAAAAAAAAAAAAAAAAAAGTAAAGTCTGAAGTACTGGAACTGGTAATACTGAATATTAGATGCCAGCAGGCTTGCTCACTCATTGTGTAATTTTATTTTATTTTTATTTATTTTTAATAAACTTTTATCATAAGTGATAAAACCATTAACAGTTGATAAATGTTTTTCCTTTTTTTTTTTTTTTTCCATCTGGGGTTTGGACTGGTATTTGTTTCCATATTAACCACAAACAGAATTAAATATTCAATGACTACAGTCTTGTAAAACTGAATTAATAACCAAAGCCCTCAGAGAGCCTGAGATGTGTTTTTATGAAATGAAAATCTTTCCATGCAGTCAAGACAATCTGCTTTTGAATAGCACCACTAGGTACTGAAGCCAAAATTACATTTAACACAAGTAATGCAAAACTACATATGAACATTATGGAACCCGCTACAGTCAAATCATGGGAAAAAACACAATTACATTATGTTTCAAAGTTAAAAATAAATAAATAAATAATAATAATAATAATAAAAAGATCTTGAAAGTGACACAGATAATGAAAGTTTTCAGTAATGCATGTAAGTGCTTTCTGGCAATGCAGTTTTATAGTAACTTTCAAGAAACCTCAGGTCAAATGCAGACTTCTAATGATTTTCTTACCAATTAATTTTATAATCATGTTTGTTAGCTGGTGCTTTGAATTGAGACTACCACAGTTACTGTTTAGTGAACTTTACTAAAACCAGCTCAATACTTGTCACCTGCGTTATTAACAGCCTGATCAAATGCATGAAAGCTCATATTAACTTCCACTTTCTAAGGCAATTATAAATTAAATTTATCCTTATACCACCACTTGAGAGATTTTATTTAGATAACTAACTTTTAGCAAGGTTGAAGACAGAGGAAAAAGAACCCACAAAATCATTTTTCAAGAGCCAATTTAGCAATAAACAAATACTGTTGCAAACTCACATTAATCTGAATAGCAATTAAGTTAAAATGTTCTCTTCCTCAAATGTAGCTATATGACTATCATACTGCTTTTGTACAAAGGCAGATTTCAAGTAAGCATCTAAATGCATTCATAATGTCAACAGTTAGTATTTTCTAGAAGTCCTTGGTTACTAAAAATCCAGTGAAAGAAACCAGAAAATTTCACATATATCACTATATGTGATATATTCACAAAATATCACATATATCACTAAAGAACAGTATGACTAATTTTCATTAAAATAAGTTTTCAAATGAAATAAATTTGTAACTTCAAAATGACGTAATATCACAGGGGAACTGCAATCACAGTTTGATATGGGTCCACATAATAGAAACATGAAATGCTGTATGCACATCATAAAATATTGCTTTTATCTGTAATGTCAGTGAATGTTTGTCTTCATAATTACACTTAACTGATACAATACTGGAACAATTTTAATTTACTTTTTCCTTCTCTGGGGCCCCTGTTTTTCCACTTTTCAATCATTATTCCTGATGGACTTTCTAGTGCTATGTCTAGTAATTTGCTCCCTTTTCTCTGATCCTGGGTCTTCAATTTTGTCTGACTCATCTAATAATTTTACTGTGGCAATTCCTACACCCTTGGTTACCTGTTAAGAGTGTCTTGCAGGGAGTTTTGGACCTATCACCCATCCACAAATCCTATAGGAATCGCCTTCACCAGCCAAGTCCCACGCAGGAGATTGGAACCGTGGTTAGAAGACCTCCATCTACACTTGCTTCAGAACTAGGTCTGGAGAACCTGTTGTACAAGGACAGGCTGAGAGAACCAGGTCTGTTTAGCCTGGAAGAGAGAAGACTAAGGGGAGACATCATTAATGTTTATAAATATCTGAAGGGAGGGTGTTGAGAGGATGGAGCCAGTCAGTTGTGCCCAGAGACAGGACAAGAGACAACAGACACAAACTGAAGCACAGGAGGTTCCATCTGAATATGAGAGGGCACTTTTTTACTGGGAGGGTGACAGAGCACTGGAACAGGTTTCCCAGAGAGGTTGTGGAGACTCCTTCTCTGGAGATATTCAAAACCCACCTGGATGCCATTCTGTGAAATTTGCTCAAGGTGATCTTGCTCGGCAGAGAGGTTGGACTAGATGATCTTCAGAAGTCCCTTCCAACCTTGTCCATTCTGCGATTCTGTGATGTGATTGCAGTATGACAGTGATTTTAAAGCCCAGCCAGTTTTGCTAGGCAATCATGTTATTGCTGTATCTAGTCAACTGTTTTTCTTTCAAGCATAGCATTGTGAATTTAATGTGTACAACATGTAAATGCATCAGAACTTGACAACTGGACTATGATCTTACAGGGGTAGCAGAAGATGTTATAAACATTAGACATTTACTAGAACAAGAATTATGACATTGTCTAGTTTTATTTTATTTTATTGTTTTATTTTTGTTTTGTCGTGTTTTTTATTATTATTATTTTATTATTATAATATATATATACTATTATTTTTTAACCTGGTATATATTAACCCTATTGTGATTAATACATCCTTAATTTATGTTATTTTATGTTAATGTTAGGTGCTTTATGTTAAACTGGATTTATGAGTATGTACAACAGCCATATGTTTTTGTCAATTGAAGATTAGTCTTGTACAGTTCAATTATATCTACAAACAGTTCATAGACAAGGCCTGTTATAAAGTACAGCATGTAACCCAATGCATTACTGAGATGCCACTACCAGTATTTTATAACTAACACATCTGTCAGTTTTTGCATAAATCTTTGGTCATTTTATAGAGTCATAGAATTATAGAGCAGTTTAATGGTTGGAAGGGACCTGAAAGGTCTTTAGGTACTGGAAAGGCCACTATAAACTCTCCCTAGAGTATTCTCTTTTCCAGGCTAAACAAAACCAACTCCCTCAGTCTGTCTTCATAAGAGAGGTGCTCCAGATATGATAATATTCACAGCCCTCCTCTTGAGGTCCATGTCCTTCATGTGCTGATGGCCCCAGAACTAAATGCAGCAATCCAGATGAGGTCTCAGAAGAGTGGAGTAGAGAGACAGAATCATCCCCTCAGCCATATTTTGTCCGAGCCATAATTCCAGCCTGGTAATCAAGTAAAGGAGGTTGTCATCTGGTACATTGTTTTCTGGTCAGAAAGTAGGACTTTTACATTCATGTTTCCACTTTAACCAAAGAGTTCACACCTGTTGACTTTCAAGACCAACTTCAAAAAATTGACAATAACTCATACAGTTAATGGCATGGGAAGGAAGAGTTTGAATGGAAAAAAAAATCAAATAAAAAATAAAAATATAAAAGGAAAAAAGAAAAAAAGTAAGAAAATATATCCTAAAGAAATATCTTGAGTTGGAAGGTACTCACAAGGATCACAGATCACGAAATGACTGGATTCTTGTGAATGGAATATTGCATTGACATTGATGTTAATTCTGTTGTGCACTATGTTAATTTGAATAGACATCTCATTTGTTATAGAGATCTAAATAGTTAACCTAATATAAGAAACTAAATATAACTCTGGAATTAGGTAAGAAAATATTTTATTTTGAGCTTCCTGTTTTAAACTCTGAGAAGATCACATAATTAATTAATATTACAACAGTCCTATTGAAATTTGGATGATGCTCTAAGTTGAACAAATTGTCAGTAACTTACTGTGATTTTTATTCCTTTCACAGCTCCCCCTGGCACTAATGCCAGCTGTAGTTTTGGCATCTCTCAAAAGCAGAAAGACTAGTACAGGAAACATGGCTTGGTAGCATTTGCAAACCTTAAGCAACATCATGTGAAAACAGCAAATATGAAACAGGAACAGCTCTTTTATCTACTTCACACTGATTTTGTTGACTGCTTTTACTGGTGTTCTTTGTAGAATTCAAAAACAACAGTGAGAACTGTAAACCTTTCTCTAGGAGCTTTAGTAACTCATTTGCTGAACTTCTTATTATGATAAAATTATCTATGTTGGGGCCCTGTTCTAATTCTTGTCATTAAACATGAAATGAGAGTAACCATATGAAATTAAAATTAAATTTTAATTTGTATGTAATATGAAGTAGTATTTATGATAAGCATTACTATATTTATTACAATATATACACAAAATATGTTAAAACTATGCATAGTATTTAGTCCTACACCATGTTTTACAGTTTAATTGTAATCACATTCAATAATAACTATCATCTTTCATGGATGACCTAAAGTATGTCTTAGAATACACAACACATGTCTCACAAACAGATTTAAAAATGGAGGGCTGTTTTTACTGGATGAGGAACTTTAGGACATGGCATTTGTGTCTAAGAACACTTTTCCTTTCTTTCTGGATAGAGAATGGAGAGGGAAACAATTTATCTTTTAACTTGTCTTGGCATAATCTTGCCTTCACAACCTTTCTAAGCTATAAATCCACAAAGGATTTCACTTTACTAATACATCCTGGAACACACAAGTGATCTCTGATGGCATAATAAATGAGATAATTCTACCTTCAAAGCAGGGTTAAAATAGCTTGAGATTAAAAAAAATAATAATAATTAAAAATTAAAATTAAAAAAAAATGTTGCAGGTTAGATACTGAGTGTGAGGATTAAAACAGGTTAGCGAGTAGGTCCCCATTTAAGGCCATTGCAGCCTAGTGTTCTCCCTTCATGAAATAAAACAGGCCCTGAAGAGCTGTCTGCTTACATATCTGTACTGCTGAGTGCTTCTGTTACCATTGAAGGTCACACTGTAGTACTGCACTTCCATGTCTTAAAAAGCAACATTATCTGAGAAACATGATACATTTTCATGCCAATGTAATGTCAATAGCAGTAAAATATAGTGTATCTAAGAGCATGAAATAGGAATCAGTAAGCAGTTGTATTAGAGGGGTTAGCTTCACAACTGTATTAATATTTATGTAAACACAATGTTTATTACGTGTAATATTCATGTTAACCAAGGGTCACATTATTATTATTATTATTATTATTATTATTATTATTATTATTATTATTATTATTATTATTTTAAATCATCAGATGTTTGTATGGGTTGTAAAGACTCTGCTTCCTATATAATGTAAAACTAATGGTATGTTTCCTTGAATGATTTGGCACAAGAATGAAATGATGTGAATAGTCTAAAGATGGCAGGGATAAGAGGAAGGTAGCATATTACATAGCTCTAATTTTTGTGCATTTAAATGATTAATGGATCAGACTGTTAAACAGTAATTTTTCCAGTGCTTCACAGTGGTGAGGTAACGGAACGGGTTGCCCAGAGAAGCTGTGGATGCCCCATACCTGGAAATGTTAAGGCCTGGTGGGATCAACCTGTTGTAGGGGGAGGTTTCCCTATTGGGGAGGGGGGTGAGGTTGGAGAGGGGGATTATTATATGAGCTTTAAGGTCCCTTCAAGCCCAACCAACCTACAATTTTGATGTACTGTATAGACAGGAATGTATCTGTCATATTTTACATACATCTCTTCTAGAAAGTCTTCAGTTTGTTAGGCTACATGCATGTCTTCAGCTCTGAAGGAGAAATTGTCTGTTTCCTCTTTCATTTTCTTGTAAAAAATATTAAAACAATTTAAAAAACAAACCTCAAACTGTGTATTTCAAGCTTTAAATTGTTTAAAACCAAGCAATAAAGACTTATTTTATACTCAATCAATACACATTAAGAATTAGCTCTTTTCAGATAAAATCTTTACAAAATGGAAGCTAAAAGTATCAATTTATAAACTAGATGGTCTGAATCATTCAAAGAGTACTATGAATTACTTTTAGGCTGTTATTGAAGTAAAAATGTATTTTTAAATTAACAAAACATGGGTTAAGTATATACTGCATAAAAAATAAAAAATCAGGCAATATGCATTACATTTCTAAAATTTAAGAACTAATTTTAATGAGGTGGCTGCTCTCTTAAAATTATCTTGAAAAAAAAATAATAATAAAAAAAAAATAATAATAACAAAATCTTAATTGAACACTTCATTTACTTCCAGTATTTAATCTTCTGGTGTCTAGGTTCTGGTTCAGTCAACAAACTAATTGTCACTTTCTCTAGCAACTACATTTGTTACAAGCTGCAAATAAGGATTTGAAGGAACAAGAGGTCTGGAGTGCTCTCACCCTGGAAATAGTAGTTCTCTGGTGTTTATTTTACAGTCTTTCCAGCTTCGCCCAATGTGATAGTTAAACCAAAAAGCATGGAGCTGAAAGTGGTATAGATATTCACTAACTCTCATTGCTTATTACTAGCTAACTAACCTATTAAGGATAGTTTTAATAAGGATGTTTTAATAAGGATATAACCTATTAAGTATAGTTTTAATAAGGATAGTTTTTGTGAGGATGTTTTAATTGTTGCAGAGCAGTGCTTACACTAAGCCAAGGACTTTTCAGCTGCTCATACCACCCTGCCAGTGAGAAGGCTGGGGGTTCATCAGGGAGCTGGGAAGAGAAAGAACCAGGACAGCTGAGCCAGACTTGCTAAAGGGATATGCCATACCATATGTTGAAAAATTAATGAGGTTTTGCTGGCCAGGGTGAGGGGACACCACTAGTCAAGGTTAAGATGGGCATTGCTCAGTGGGAGAGGAACAATTGCATTGTGCATCACTTGTTTTGGACACATCATTATCATTACTATTATCATTATTATAATTATTATTTTTCTTTCTTCTCTGTCCTATTAAACTGTCTTTATCTTGACCCACAAGCTTTTATTTTTATTTTTATTTATTTATTTATTTATTTATTTTATTTTTTCCATTTCTCTACTCCATCCCACTGTTAAGGGGAAGGTGAGTGAATGTGGTGCTGTGCTGTTGGCCAGGCTAAACCATAACACCTCATGTCTCCCAATATTTTTCTCTATGTAACAGTAAGAAAATCGATAATACATTTAATAGATTTTCTTTTTCTCTTTTTTTTTTTTTTCTCCTTTGGAAAAAAAGAGTTAAAACATATATTTTTCCTTTTCAACAGAACACTGAATTTAAAATCTTTCACAGTACTCTGTCTTCTTTATTTGGAAACTGGAGTCTTTCCACATCACTGCAATTATAAGTGGAACTTTTTTGTATTCAGCATACTCCACATCACACAAGATTTTAATGAAATGTAGGTGACCTTTAGGCAAAAGCAAAGCAAAGAGCTTGCTCTACTGTCATATGAAAAGAAATATATATATATTAGGTAGTACAACATATTGAAATGCCAGGCTGTTCTGCACATTTTGGAAATGAATGTTTGGTTTAGGAAATAACATTTCATTCACTTACATTTCAGAAGTTCTGAGATTTTCAGTGAGTGTGGTATTGGCACTAAATAGACAGCTGACTTGATCTAGAAGAATCAAATTTGATTGAATGGTTATTCCTATTGAATTCACTGACATTTTTTTTTTTTTCTTGTTCTGGACTGTTTACCAGATGAGAGTGTAAAATGAAAAGATCAGCAATAATAAAATATATTTCTGTATTCGATGGATGTGACTGATCTATTTATTGTTTTCTTCTAGGCATTTTCTGGAAACACAAATGCAGATAGTGTTGTATACTACAAGCTTCAGCATTCCATTAAAGCAAGATTTCTCCGCTTTGTGCCTTTGGACTGGAATCACAATGGTAGAATTGGAATGCGCATCGAAGTGTATGGATGCATGTACAGTAAGTGTTTTGTGGGATCAGCTAAATGAAACATCCATTCATTTTTGTATTTTGCTACATCAATTACACTTAAAAGTAGAATTCTAAGCTTAGTTTTAATATTGACTATAAACAATCTAATAGGTTTATGTGCAGACTTCACTTTTTCTGCATCATCTAGCAATACGTAATGCTTATTTTCCAGCTCCTTCTGTGTTGGAATGAGTGGTGCATAGATGTAATTCAATAACTAATTTACTGAAAACTCTTTTTCTGATATTCATAAACAAACAACAAAGAGACACTACCACCATCACCAAAATAAATAAATAAATAACTAAACAAACAAATAAATTTGAGTTTCAGCATAGTGTGCTTTCTACTTGAAGAGAAAATGATGAAAATGTTTACAGCTTTAAATATATATAATCTTGTTCTTGAGTCAATAACAGTATAGGTAGATAGAACCACAAATAAGGGATGATTCTACACAGTTGAAGGATACTTCAAAGATAATATTTGTTTAAGTGATATGTTTACAATAGATTTTATGTCATTAACCAAAAATAAATAAATAAATAAATAAAAAGAATAATTGATTCTGCATTTGACAGGTAAGGGCTTGATTGCTACTGTTATATTGATTTGCTACACATTATAACTTTTCCGTAGAGACTGCAGGCTAGTGAAATCTTTTAGTCCACTCCATGGGGTGCTGGGTACAATGAAGCATATTTGAAATGCTTCTACACCAATACATGAATCATGAGAAACAAGCAAGAGTAGCTAGAAGCCTTGGATCAGTCCCAGAACTACAACATTATTGGTATAAGTAAAACCTGGTGAAAAGTCATATGTTCATCATGGGAGATAGGCAGGACAGGCAAGGTGATGCTGTATGTAATGGAGGGGATGGAGTGTACGGAGCTTGCAGTTGGTGATAGTATGGTTGAGACCCTCAAGGTAAGGGAAAAGCAAATAAAGAAAATAACAGGGATGTCACTGTGAGACTACTCAGCCAAGATGACGCCATCAATGAAATATTCTTTAGGGAACTTTACCTGTAGATAAGCTACAGTCCTTTTGGTGGAAATCAACTTGTCAGGCATGAAATGAGAGTACCACACAGCTGATATAAGAAGGTCAAGGAGATTCCTAAAACATCTTGGTGAGGACTAGGGAAGGTATCTTCCTAGGTCTTCTACTTGTACACAGACAGGGTCCCATGGGTGAAGTGGCAATTAATGGCTACCTTGGCCATAGTGACCAGGAAGTAGTTGAGTTTAAAATCTTTGGTAACAGGAGGAAAACTGCCATGAAAACTTCAACCCTGGATATGGGAAGAGCAGAGTTCAAGCTGCTTGGTGAACCAGTTAGCAAGATCCCCTGAGAAAATGCATTTGAAGGCATTAGTGTCCATCACTGTTGGTCCCCTTTTAAATACCTCTTCTTAAGAGAACAATAACAAACAATTCCAAAATGTCAGAAGTCAAGGAGAAGAAGTAGAAGGTTGCATTTTCTGAGCATGGATCTTATAGAGCTTAGTTGGGAAAATAAATTTCATGGCCACTTGAGGTGAGGTTGGGTGACATAGGAGGACTACAGGGATGATGTTTGTAGGGAGAGCTGGCTGCTGTTCATGCAGCCAGAGCTCAATTGGAGTTTTTAATCTTTAATTTTATTTATTTATTTCTTTATTTATAATATGTTAACAGCAAAGGAGGGGAGAGAGTAATGGACCAAGTAGCATTGGTCCATTACTGCATGAGGGTGGACACCTCACAAATAGGAACACAGATAAAGCAGAGACATGTAATGACATCTTTGCCTCTGTCTTCAACATCAATGATGGTCCCATGGACACCTGGAAATCTCAGTTGAAGGACTGTGACTGTGGTAAAGATAAACTCCCAGCCAACTCTGAACTTGTGTGGGACTTGCTGCTCCATCTGGATGCACATAAGTCTGTGAGGACCAGTTAGATTCATCCCAGAGTACTCAGACCATTGGCTGTTGTTATTGCAAGACCTTTTTCCAATGTTCTTGAGAATCTGGAGAGGTCTCATTTGACAGGAATCTGGCAAATATTGTTTCACTTTCCTGGAAGGGTAAGACAGAGAGATGATAAATACAGGCCTGTCAGTCTCACTTCAGGACCTGGTAAAATTATGGAGAAAATTATTGTTGGAGTTAGTCATAAACACCCAAAGTACAATGTGGTCATTGGTGATAGCCAACATGGGTTCATGAGGGGAAGGCCCTTTTTAAGGAACTTAGTTTTCTTTTATGACAAGTTCACCCATGCAGCTGTACAAAAGGGAGCCAGTAGATTGTAATCATTTTGGATTTCAGTAAAGCTTTCATTAAGGTTTCTCTCAGTACTATTCTGGGAAAAAAAAAAAAAAAAAAAAAAAAAAAAAAAAAAAATTCAGCATACAGCCAGATAAATGCATAATATTGATGGGTGGACAACGGGATGATGGGTCAGGCTCAAAGAGTTATGGTAAATGGGGTTACAGTAGGCTGGTGGCCAGTCACTAGTGGGTTCTCCAGGGCTCCATTTTAGGACCAGTTCTCTTTAATGTTTTCATAAATGACGTGGATGTAGAATTTCAAGTTACACTAAGTTTACAGATGACTCTAAATTTGGAGGAGCTGTTGATTCCATCAAGGGTAGAGAGGCCTTTCAGAGAGATCTTGAAAAATTAGAGGACTGGGCAATCATCAACTGCATCAAATTTAACAAGAGTAAATGCTAGATTCTGCACCTGTCACATGGCAATTCTAGGTATATATACAGACCAGAGGATGGGAGGCTCTAGAGCAGCCCCACAGAAAGGAATCTGTGGGTTTTGGTCAACAACAAGTTGAATATGAGTCAGAATTGTGTTCTGACAGCCAAAAGGGCCAACTGTATCTTGGAGCACATCAGGCATAGCATATCTAGACGGTGATTATCCCACTCTACTCCATGTTGGTGTGGCCTCAACTTGAGTTTTGTGTGAAGTTTTGGGTACCACAGTATAACAAAGATATAAAACTGTTAGCGAGCATCCAAAGGATGGCAACACATATGGTAAAGGGTCTAGAGAGCAAGATGTATGAGGAGTGGCTGAATCACTTGATTTGTTCAGTCTAGAGAAGAGGAGACTGAGGAGAGACCCCATCACAACAGAGGGGCATGTGCTGATCTCTATGGCCTGGTGACTGTGATAGGACCTAAGGGAATGGCATCAAGCTATAACAGAGAGGTTTAGGCTGAATATTAGGAAAAGTTTCATTGCCAAGGTGGTCGTCAGCCACTGAAACAGGGAAGTGGTCATGGCATCGAGCCTGTCAGGGTTCAAGAAGCATTTGGACAGCAAATGCTTCTTGTTTTTTTTTTTTTTTAATTTATTTCTTCTTTTACATCTATTCATTAGTATCAGATTTATAATTTTAAATTTAACTTCAGCAAATTACATCTGTGATACAGCTTTGTAAAATGAGTAAGGGAACATAAACTAAGGATTCTGAAAATCTCAAACTGTAGGAGATTAGGTCACTGGAGAAATTAAATAAACAACCTCATCCCATAGTTCATGCCAGGAGAAAGAGGGGATAAGCCTATTCCTGAAAATGCACAGAACACCTCAACGACATCTGAGGATATCATGAGTGGATGAGGGAAAGGCTGTGAATGTGGTCTAAATAGACATCAATAAGACTTTTGACATTGCTTTCCACAGAATTCTTCTGAAGAGGCTGGCTGTCTAAGACTTAGATGGGTATATGCTTTGATGGATTAAAAACTGTCTGGATGGCCCAAGGAGTTGTGGTAAATTGAGTTAAATCCAGTTAAAAGTCTGTCACTAGAGCTATCCCCAGGGCTCAGTACTGGTGCCAGATCTCTTCAATATTTTTATCAATGATGTGGAGGGGATCGAGTGCACCCTCAGTAAGTTTGCAGACGACACCAAATTAGGGGTGACCATCAATCTGCTCAAGGGAAGGAAGGTTCTGCAGAGAGGTCTGGAAAGGCTGGACTGATGGTCTGAAGCCAACTGCATGAAGTTTAACAAGTCTAAGTGCTAGGTCCTGCAGTGGGGACAAAACATCCCCGTGCATTGCTACAGGCTTGGGGAAGTGTGGCTGGAAAGCTACCTGGTGGAAAGGGACCTACGGGTGATAGCTGGCTGAATATAAACCAGGAGTGTGCTCAGATGGCCAAGAAGGCCAAGAGCATCCTGGCTTGTATCAGGAACAGTGTGGCCACTAGGACTAGGGAAGTGATTGTCCTTACATACTCAATGCTGGTGAGGCCAGACCTCGAATAAAGTGTTTAGTCTTGTGTCCCTCACTATGAGAAGGACAATGAGGTGCTGGAACATGTCCAAAAGAGGGCAAAGATGGTGAAAGTTCTAGAAAACAAGTGGTATGAGGAGAAGCTGATGGAGCACTTTTTTACTGTTGTTGTTGTTTTTGTTTTGCTTTGTTTTAGCTAGAAGAGAAGGCTCAGGGGGGAAATTATAATTTAGAATTACCTTAAAAGAGGTAGTAGTCAGGTGGAGATTCTCCCAAGCTCCAAGTGATAAGAAGAGGGAAAATGGCCTCAAGTTGCACCAGGTTGGATATTATGAGAAATTTCTTTACTGAAAGAGTTGTGTGACATTAAAAGAAGCTGTCCAGGGAAGCAGTTGGGTCACCATCCATGGAGGTCTTCAAGAAATATGTAGATTTATAACTTACTTTCATTGTTTAGTGGTGGACTTTAGTACTAGGTTAAAGGTTGGCCTAGGTAATCTTAGAGGTCTTTTCCAACCTGAATAATTCTATGATTCTATGATCTGTTTTCTTTGTTGTTTGTTTGTTTGTTTGTTTGTTTGTTTCCCTGGGAATATTGTTTATTCCTAGTACAAACTAATGACACTGCTTAAACTGTCAAATTCAAGATTCAAGTTCCTCTACAGTTTAGGTGCCAAGACTATTTTATTTATCATTATTATTATTTTACTTTTTTATTTTTTAATTAAAAAAAATGGGTCTGAACTTTTTCATTTCCAGATGAACATTCATGTGAGTCCCCTTTGTTTCTTCTCTAAGGACTGCATTATTTCCTGCCACTGATCATCAGTAACAAATAATCAACTTTTCTTTTTCTTGGTCCTGTACCTTATGCATTCAACAACATTTATGTCCTTATTCAGTCACTTGTTCACAAAACATTTCCAAACTGAAGCTTTGGCTTTCTCACCTGCCTAAAATCCAGACTTTCACTGTGTTAATTTACTCCTGTAATTTTCTCTATCACACCTTGCAATAGATCTTATGTCTCTCTGGTGTGATATCCCTATTGTCCTATTGCCATTGTGAAAATGGGAAACTTAAAAGTCTCTAAGATAAAAAGAAGACAGTGTCTATCTTAGGAATATATATATATATGCATAATGAGAACTTACACAATTCATTTGGTGGGGACAGTAACTTCTTTAGAGGAAGACTCTGTTTTATTTTATTTATTTACTATATTTTATTGTACGTTACTTATTTGCCACAGGATTGATCCTATAGATAATGTAAGAAAACAAACAAACAAACAACAACAACAACAACAACAACAAAACTATAACAACAAGGACAATTCATTTAGCTTCTAAGAACAGTTTAAGAATATTTACTTCATCTGTTATCTACGCTAATAAACTACATAAAGAATGTGATAGTGATACAAATATGGAAGTTTTCTTCAGTGGTTAAGATTGTGTCTGTATTAATGGTGTAAGGTTTTTTATTTTTTATTTTATTTTATTTTATTTTATTTTATTTTATTTTATTTTATTTTATCTTGTGTGTGTGTGTGTGAAGTGAAAATGTAGCAACTCCTTCTTTCAGTCTTATCTGTTGCAAGTTGCACAACTAAAACTAAAACTACATAGAGAATGTGAGGTCAATCTCATTACTCCACAGTCTGATACTGAAAAGAATGTGTTTGTTATACTCAAAAGAGGTAATTACTGTCTTAGTAAAATAATACTTACAGGGCATTTGTTGGCACTGCTCTCAAATTCCCTGTTCTATAATATGCCAAGCAAATACCTGCTCTAAATACCTTAGCTTCATGTCATCAGTACTAATGTTTTGTCTTTATCCTCTGACTTTACACGAGTGATATCTTTGATAGACATTCAAAGGATATAACAGGTTATTGCAAGGTTAATATATTTCTATGTATTTATTTACTTATTAATTTTTAATACAGGACACATTTTTGACTATAAACTCTTTAACAATAAAAACTGTCACATTTTATATGTTTGTTAAGCTTACATCCAGAAAAAAAAACATTCAATTTTTGCCTCTTAACAATAGTCAATTAGGTAGTCAATTATGGAGTTATATGCAATATTAGATGAGCTCCCCTGTATTTTCCACATGTAGTTCTTGCCTTTCTCATTCAGTCATCAGTAATGTTCCTTAGCTTTCTATCTCCTTCTCTGCATTGTTTTCTGTGTAAGCAGTAATAAGTAGCCATGGTAACTGGATGCAGTGGTGCTGCTGGGGCTGGAATCCTTTCTGTGGCTTCCTGGGTTAAGAACAGGCAGGAAGGATGTTTTCACAGAATCACAAAATGTTTTAGGTTGGAAGGAACCTCGGGGGTCATCTGGTCCAACACGCCTGCTCAAACCAATAACCACCTAGAGCCAGTAGCTCAGGGCCCTGTCTAGTTGGCTTTTGAATATTTCCAAGGCAGACTCCACAACCTCTCTGGGCAACCTGTGACTGTTCTCTGTCACTTGAACAGTGAAGTGTTTCCTGATATTCAGAAGGAACCTCCTGTGTTTCAGTTTGTGAGCACTGCCACCTGTCCTGTCTTTGACCACCACTGAAAAAGGCGTGGCTACATCCTTTTGCACTATGCCTTCAAGAATTTACATATATATTGATAAGATACCCCTGAGCCTTCTCTTCTCCAGACTAAGCAGTCCTCCATCTCTCAGCCTTTCCTCACAGGAATGAAGCTCCAGTTCACACCATCTTCCTGGCCTTTCACTGGACACTGTTCAAGAGTTCCTTGTCTCTCTTGTACTGGAGGTCTCTGAACTGAACATGGTACTCAACTGTGGCCTCAACAGTCCTGAGGAGAGAGGAATGATTACCTCCCTCAATCTGTTGACAATGTTTTGTCTAATGCAGCCCAGTATACAATGCTCTGCTGCAAGGGCACACTGCTAGTCCATGTTCAGCTTAATGTCTAACAGGACCCCGAGGTAATTGAATCATAGAATGACTTGGGTTGGAAAGGACCACATAGGTCATATAGTTCTAACCCCCCACCATGGGCAGGGATGGCACCCATTAGGTCAGGTTGCCCAGGACCTCATCCAGCCTGGTCTTGCACATCTCCAGGGATGGGGCATCCACAACCTCTCTGGGCCACCTGTTCCAGTGATTCACTGCCGTCTGGGTGAAGAATTTCCTCCTAATCTCTAATTTAAATCTCCTCTCTTTTAGTTTAACCATTCTTTCTTGTCCTATAATTATCTGCCTTAGCAAAATGTTGTTCTTCATCTTTTTCTATAAACCCCATTTGAGTATTGAAAAGCTGTGACAAGGTCAGCCTGGAGCCTTTTCTTCTGTAGGCTGAGCAGGCCCAGCTCACTTGGAGTTTCTACATAGGAAAGGTGTTCCAGCCCTTAGATCATCTTCATGGCCTCCCTCTGACTCTAACAGATCCACATCCTTCTTGTGCTGGGGGCCCCAGACCTATACACAGTACTCCAAGTGGGACCTCACAAGATCAGAGTAAATGGAGACAGTCACCTGCTTCAGCCTGCTGGCCACTCCTCTTTTGATGGATCCCAGGATTTAGTTGTCCTTTTGGGTTGCAAGTGGGCAATTCTGGCTCAAGTCAAGCTTTTAATACATTGGAACCCACAAGCCCTTCACTTCAGGGCTGCTCTGAATGATTTTTTCTCCCATTCTGTACTCATGTCCCGGACTGCCCCAGCCCAGGTGCAGCATCTTGTACTTGGACTTATTGAACTTCATGGGGTTCATGTGAGCCCACTTCTCAAGCTTGTCCAGGCCCCTTTGGTTGCCTTCCCTTCCTTCTATATCATCAACCACACCACTCAGCTTGGTGTCATCTGTAAATTTGCTGAGGGTGCACTCGATACACTGTCTATGTCATGTTTTAAACAATTGTAGGAAATTGATATTTGGGAAATAAATATGCTGTGTATATTAAAATGTTGTCTGATGCAATGACTCAAAGCAAGTGTCATAGGTACTTTGATATGCAAACCCTCTGCCAGAGAATTCACTGTATAAAGTGAGACAGATAATGGCTTTCACAATAGTTTATTTTAAATATTTGTGAATATTTAAGATTATGTTATATATATAATTATATATAGATTAATTTATAGATTCTATATAATTATATATAGAATCTTAAGATGATAGAATATTCCAAGTTGGAAGGATCATTACAATGATCATTGAATTCAACTGCTGGAATGCTTATATATGATTTATATATTAATTAAAAATAATTTATAAAGTATTATGATTATATAGTTTAAAATATTATGAATAATTTTAACACATCACTTATTTATTCATTTATATGGTTTTTATTTATTTATTTCCTAAAGGTTTTTTTTAAAGCAATATTTATGTCTTCATTTACCTAACTTCTTTGAAGTTCATGTGTCTGAGGAAATTCTTCACTCAGATGGTGGTGAGTCACTAGAACATGTTGCCCAGACAGGTTGTGGATGCACCATCCCTGGAGATGTTCAAGACTAGGTTGAATGAGGTCCTGGGCAACCTGATATAATGTGTGGCGTCCCTGCCCATGGCAGTGGGGTTAGAATTATATGATCTATGATGTCCCAAGTCATTCTATGATTCTATGATTTGATGAAATGATTTCCAAACATGTGAAGGACAGGAAGATTCCTGAGAGTATTCAACATGGAAGGGAAATAAAGAGGAAATCATGTCTAACCAAACATGTCTTTTCCAGTTAGATAAGCAGTTTGGTGAGTTAGGGGAAATATTTGATGTCGCTTTTATTGAGTTTAGTAAGAGTTTTGATGTTACAAGAATAGCCAACGGATAGATATAATCTATTTAAATGGACAAAGAGGCAGACTGAAAACTGTCCAAATTTTCTCACTGAAGGTGTTGTGATCAGTGCCACAAAGTCAAGTTCTTCACATTCACATATCCACTTATGGTATATCTGGTTGATAGTGGTTGCAGTACTCTTACATCTTCAGTATTGATCTGGTTAATGAATCTGAAGGTACCCTCAACAAATAAACATTTGGGGAAGCGATTGAGACATAACGGGTAGTGCTGCCATTTAGAGGGACATGCAAATGAGCTGTCAGGAATCTCATGCAGTTTAACAAGGTAAAATGCAATTATCTTCATTGGAAGAATAACCTCAGCAAAGATTTGTGAGTACACAGTAGAATCTGACTGTGGCTTTACAGTGAAAGACATGGGGTCTTGACAGACACAACGTTGATCATGAGCCAGCCACATGCCTTTGCAGTTCATGAGGACAACACCATTGTGGATTGTTTTAGGAAGAGTGTCAACAGCAGGTCAAAGAAGGTGATCCTTGCCCTCTACACAGTCCTGATGATGACTTACATATGGAACACTGGATCCTGTTCTGGAATGCTCACTGTAAGAAAGACATGGACATATGGGAGCAAATCCAAGAAAAGACCACAACGTGGTCTTCAAAGTTGTAATTCATCTTAATCAAATTTATAATTTATTTAACATGTCAGTAAAATACTATTGGATTAAGAGAACCATGCTCTATTCATAACTAACAAGCCTCCAGATCAAAATATTTCTGTTTCTACAATAGTAGGCCATAGTATTTTAAACTGCTGTGCAGCTATCCATACTGATTTTAATAGCAGCTTAAAACTGCACCCTGCCGTGAAGGCCCTGAATATCACTGATATGTAATGGACTTTGGATTTTCCTTTATTTATTTATTTATTTGATTAATTTGAATAATTGTAGATAAATTAATGGAGATTTTCCCTCTAAGAATACAGTCGGGGAAAAAGTGGTCAAAGTACTTCATGGCTCAAAGGAAAATAAAATCTTTCAGCCTATGAAGGTAGTGTTATATTGGAACACAAATCAGAATCTCTTCTGTTTACCTTGCTTTATTTTTAAGTGACAATGACATAATTAGAACAGGCAAGTCTTAACATTTAGGCAAGAACAGGAACAGCAGAAACAATCTACACTCTGCTGGGCAGAGATAAATCTGACAGTGGTAGTGCAACTCCATATTGTATTGAAATAATCCATAACGGTTTCTTTCAGACATAGCATTATACATTATCTTTCATTTCTTTACTTCTAGGGTCTGAGATGATTGGTTTTGATGGGAACAGTTGTCTAATTTACACATTCAATCAAAAAATCATGAGTACACCGAAAGATGTGATTTCCCTGAAGTTTAAGACAATGCAAAGTGATGGAATTCTTCTCCACAGAGAAGGACAGAATGGAGACCACATCACCCTGGAATTACTTAAAGGAAAACTGTCCCTTCTTACTAATTTAGGTAACAGCTACAGTCTCATAAAGTTAATATATATATAATATAGTTATTAGATATTATTTGACTAAAATTTATTTTATTTCATTAAGCAGAATTAAATATATAGTATATGATAAACTAGCTGTATATATTTGAATATTTATATTTTTATATGGAATTAATAGTTTCTTATTTTTCTTCTCTCAAGGTGATGATAAAACTCATTCTTCTAATGCCCAAATTAACATTACCCTGGGCAGTCTTTTGGATGATCAGCATTGGCATTCTGTTCTCATTGAGCATTTTAACAATCAAGTAAACTTTACAGTGGATAAACACACTCATCATTTTCATGTTAAAGGAGAATTCAATTATTTGGATCTTGATTATGAGGTGTGAAAATTACCTTTCCTTTATAACATTTATTAACTTTGTTATATAATAACAACAACAACAAAAAGCAAAGGGGATAGAGATTAGGGAAGTTTTAATAACCATTAAGACCTCAGGGATTTTCTCCTTTAGAATGAACCTAAGAGATGCATTCTTAAATTATTAATATTGTGCTGGACCTGCAACTGAAATTTTTTAATAGACCAACTTTTTCATCTCAGAATTCATTTTTTCTTAAATATTTTATTTCAGTACCACTGAAAATGCGTAAAACAATTTGTAAACATAATTTAAATAAATTTATTTATTATTTTTACTTTAAAAATATTACTCTTTAATAAAAGCAATTAGCTCAAAGTTATTATCCATGGCTTGATGCAAATTACAAAAAGTCAGAACACACCTGCGTCAGCAATGCTTGGGGTAAAACTTAAATTCCTGTTAAATCCAGCAAACATATTATGAAAGCAATCTAGTTTACAGATGGTAGAATGATGAAAAAGAGTAAAAGGAATTTGCTGTGATAATTTCCCACCCGTAAGAAACCATAGAAAACCACTATTTTAATCTGTAAATTGAAGATGGGATGCATTATGTTTGCCCTGTTCTGTTTGGTGGAGGATATGATGATAGAGCATCATTTGAGCCTGCAGAACTAAATTATCATTATTATTTTTTTCTCCATATCCAGTGTCTTAAGCAGTTAAGAGAAAGATTTCATGCTGTTCCATATCTGCAGTAGCCCATCTCAAGAATATCATTCACAAGATTGAAGTCATAATTTTGTTTCAAATTTCTGAGTCTAAGCCACAATGCTAAGACTTTGAGGACCTAAATAGATAAATATGCTTGTTAATTTCAACTAAGTGGCTAATATATCTATTTTACCAATATTACAAATTCATTCTTCCTCTCTTCCAATACAAGGTAGAAAGGAAAGCAAAAACTGGAAAAAAGGCTGAAAACTTTCAAAAGACTATGAAAAACAGTATTTAGTATTGCATTTCTTATTATCAACATTTCTCAATTTAATAATTCAATGATGTTTATGCCTTGATATAGCTCATTCTTTGTATATAAAATGATTGTAAACATTAAGTGAAATTTTAGAATGAAAAGATAATTAGCTTCAATTAATCTTTCCTACAATTATTTTGAATGCCAAATGGAATTGCTTTGAAATGAGTGAGTGCAAAAGTTCACTTTACTGGTATCCTATTTCTGATAGTGCCCAAGTGTGAAAACATTGACCAGAGAATAAATCAAGTCACCTTCGTGGCAGTGCTTTTCTAAAATAATATACTGCTTTCTAACAGTTTCTGTCTCGGGGATTTACTGAGATGTGCTGTTTTTTTTTGTTTGTTTGTTTGTTTTTGTTTTTGTTTGTTTTGTTGTTTTGTTGTTGTTTGTTTTACACTTATTAGCTTGCAAATGATTTTTATTTTTTATCAAATCTTAAAATGTATTTCTGAACTTAGTTAAACCTACAGCATCACATCAGAGAATTTCACAGCCTAACAATTCTGAGAGGGAAACATTACCTTTGCTTTGTTTTTAATCTTCCCCAGACTAATTTAATTGATGTACCCTGGTTCTGTGTTGTGGTAGTTATAATTTACATATAATGGACTGGTCAGATTCAAGTTTACTAAAGAAGCTGGAAAATTCTCTTCTCCCCTTTAGCATTGTCCAGACATGTCTGTACACACTGGACCTTGTCCTTCTCCCTTATTTTGCAGCTGTAATGGACTCTTAAAAATGATAATGCTCTATATGAAGTTACTGTAAAAAGGAATATATATAAATGCCTATTTATAACTTGATTTTATATATTCTTGTTAGTCTGTTCTTTTAATACACAAATGTCATACACAAATAGACATGAAGTAGTGGATTCAGTATTGGACAATCTTTGACTTCTCTGACATTATTAGTAACTTCTTTCATTAGAGAATTACTTAATAGTATTATTGATTTCTCTTCTCTTTCTAAGCTCAGCTTTGGAGGGATCCCAGTGCCTGGAAAATCAGGGGCATTGTCACACAGGAATTTTCATGGGTGTTTTGAGAATATTTATTATAACGGAATGAGCATTATTGACCTGGCCAGGAGGCATAGATCTCAGATCTCCTTTGTGGTAAGAGATTCACAGTTTAAAAAGAATAAATAAGTAAAATAAAATAAAATAAATAAAATAAAATAATAATAATAATAATTTTAAAAAGCCACTTCCCTATTCAACATGCTGATATACAGTTCTAATAAAATCCTTGTTGTTCAATTAAAGAAAAAACGATCCAATCCACCTAATTGGAATGTTTAATCTCTGCTGTTGTAGATATTCACCCAGTAGATAACAGTTTTAAAATCTGAAAAATGTTATTGTTCAGATTTTTTTTTTTTTTTTTTGTAAATCTGAACAATTCTATTGCTCAGATCTCTAGCTAATATTTAGGTGTGTGTGATATCTCAAAGTTGTATAGATTCTTTCTGTTTTACATGTACAAGAAACAGTCTGCTGTACAAGATCATCTAAACTCTTCCAAACACTCTTTCACTTCTGTACCTGACTAATAAAAACACAACCAGTACATTTTTAAAGCTTTCTATTGTTGAGGGTGCCATTCCATTCTGTTTTCTCTAGAGCACTGTAATTTGATAGATAAGTTCTGCTTGTCAATTTATACTGTTCTTTGAAGAGCTGTAATTTAGGTTATTGGGTTTAATATATTTGTTGTGACACAGCCGACAGCTGTAGTAGACAAATCCCTGCCTTTTAGAGAAATATTTTCAATAATTAAAAAAATTCCTTCTGCTACAGAAGGTTTTTTACTAAACAAACAAACAAACAAACAAAATCATTTTGTCCTTTGTTTCTTTTCCCTATTTGGAACATTCAGGGACAATCTCTGTTTTCACAATTTATTTATTCATATATTTAATAACCAGCAGAAGAAGAGTTATGATGGAAAGTATCAGTTAAAAAATAAATAAATAAATAAAATAAATAAATAGGAAATGTTATCAATATCCATAATGTTTGATGTGGATTTCAGTTCACAAGATGAAAAAAATATATATATAATAATATAAAGGGATTTTGCGATGTAAAACTCTTCTTTTCTGACCCTCACTGAAGCACTCCATAATTAGCTAAATTGATACCTCTGTACAGCATCCTGTCTACGATGATGATAGATGTTGGTGAGGCTCTCCGTGGACTAGAGAATGAGAAACTATGAAACTGTTGACAAGAAATGTCATTGTTTTCATCTCAAATGACTGAACTGTTTTGCTACTTTCAAATCTATTTAGATGTTTTATAATGTAAATGTGCCAGAAAGTATCTGTGTTACTACAGAATCCATATTAAACAGCCACTCTGCTGGTCTATCAGGCAACTGTCCAAATAATGAGGAAGGGGAATCTGCAGATGAAAATCTTTTAACATCTGATTAAGTTTCTTAATTTGATGACTGCCCTTTTACTATGAGTCTGTTCAGTCAACTATTCATTTCTCTACAGATGAGTTTATAAAAAAGAGCCTTTATTTATTTATATATTTTACTTGAAGGAAAAGAAAACAGATAAACTTTAACGCCTTGCTATGCCAGGGACTAGTGATTTTTTTTTTTTTTTTTTTTTTTTTTTTTTCCTTAGATTGATTTTATAGTTTTATCTTATAAGGTCAAAGTTTTATGTGCCTTTAAAAGTTTAAAAGCTGTTTGTGTTGAAAAGTTGTTAAATGCATTTTAAATTCTAAAAAGTTTATTTTAGTTATCATTTGTAAAGAATTACTTAGTTATATTTCAAATGATGGCAAGTCATTAGATCAAAGTACATGTTTTATCACTATCAGGAGTCATAAAGTATTAACATACTTTGACTTCAGGCTCAAAAAATATATCAGTCTTCGTATTTATATCATTTAATACTATTGCAGATACAGCTAGAGCTCAGAATCCATAGACTCACCTTCAGGTTTATTTAAGCACCTAGGAACCAGTGATTTCAGGAACAATCAAGTACAAAATAAAGGTTAGATAATTAAATATTAATTGTAATCTGATCCATGTAGGCCCACTGGAAAATAAATAAATAAATAGATAAAATAAGAGTTCTACTTTTTTATAAAGCATGTCTTTCATATTTGTAAGTAGTAAGAATGTGTAATTTTAACTGATTATTTCTGAAAATGAATACTGAGCTCAGTGAACATCTCCAGTTGCCTTGAATCAGAATGACTGCTACTTGGTCCAGAATATATACATGCATATACATACATATACATACTATATATATATTTCTCTCTCAGATTTAACACTGCCATAAACACTGGCCTAGCCCAGAATTTTTCTCTGCATACAGGCATTCAGGATTGTATAAATAATTATACGAAACCTAGCATTCTGTGGGATTTCATCTGACATTCAGAAATTTGTCAAGATCCTAATGCTTCTTGTGGATGAGCCAAAATAAACTCAAAGTGGCTCTGTTTAACTGCTGAAGTATCATTCAATCACCTAATTGAGGATCTTACATCATTCACTCAAAGGTTTTTCCTGCTCTTTTTACTTGTGCAGATACTGTTCTTGACAAAGAATAAGGTAAACATTCATCAGACTGTTGATTTTCTCACATATTTGTGCTTGTTTTTTAGATGAAGACATCCAAGAGTGTTAACTTCTATAGTTTCAAATACTTTGAAACTATGTAGCATCCATGCAAAAGGTCTGGTGACAGGTTCCTAATTCCAAATGTTCCTAATTCCATTCTTGTTTCATTTCTTTCTAGGGCAACATATCTTTCTTGTGTTTAGAGCCACAGGTGATTCCTGTTACATTTCTGAGCTCCAGGAGTTACCTGGCACTGCCTGGCACTTCGGGCCAAGAAGAAGTATCCATCAGTTTCCAATTTCGCACCTGGAACAAAGAGGGACTTCTGTTATCTAGTAAACTACATAGGTCTTCAGGTGGTATCCTGTTATATCTGAGTGATGGGAAAGTTAAAATCAATCTTCATAAGCCAGGCAAAGCCCTGAGTGACATTAGTGCAGGTAATAAACATGAAGAAAAAAAAATATTATGCAGATATAATAATAATAATAACTAACACCTGTGTCATGGAATTGGCTTGCAAAGTTATAGTCCCTCCCCCCCCCCCCCTTTTTTTTTCTTTTCTGAATTCTTTATTTTCTTAGCAATTTGTAGATGCTTATATGGTTGCTAGTTTATATATATATATTTTTTTTTTCTTAGTGATTATTTGAGTAAAAATTACTTGCAAAAACACAGGTTGTGAGTTGAGTCTTTAATTTGGGTATATGGTATGTACAGCTCATGTGTATAATCTAAGAAATGTATGAAGCAAGTTTTCAGTTGTGAAATGGAATCAAGCTTATTTCTTATTCTATGAAGCTATTTGTCAATACATTTACAAGGTATCAAGTAACTCATTTTTGTATAAAGTTGTATATTAGTACATATATTTTGTTCGTTATAGAAGTCTCAATTACAGAGCTTTCTATTACCTACATATAGAAAACTTGCCAAACACCAGGTCATGTTTGAGGAAGCTGAGGTAGGCCTGAGTCTATATTAAGAAATAGATGTACAATAACGAGAAAAACAAATGAAGAAGAGGAGACTCAATAATTGAGAACCAATTTTTTTTTTTTTTTTTTTTTTTTTTTTTTTTTTTTTAGTTAATCACTGAATTGAGATTAGGTCATCTGTTCTTAATAGTGTGTGTTGCAAAATATCCTTCAGGGTGGAGCTGAGATTTCCAGAGAGCAATACCGTCTAGTCTTGTTCTGACATATTTCCCTTAAACTAAAGGATATAAGCTATAAGGATAATGAAAGGAGGAAAATATAGTAAGATGCTAAGTCATCTTAAAGTTGTCCATCATAAAAGTCATCATAAAGTTGTCCAGCTGGGATCTTGAGAAGCTCCCAGCTTTCAGTTTCAGGTTTCTTTGTTTGTTTTACCAGAAACTCAGGTTAGGAGCAAGGAGACCACCTGTTGTACCAAGAGGCTCCTCAGTTTTCACATGCTGCTAAGTGCTTGATGTAAGTACAGGAAGACTGCTGGCACAGTGTGTTTCAAGCAACGTGAGAGCAGGACAGTGTCACCTGATAAAGTCTTCATCTTCCATGAGTCCTTCAAAAAAATGGAGAGAAGGAGTACCATCACCATTTGATAATTGGTGATAGTGATAATATCAATACCTTCACCTAGCATTGTTTTGTCAGCAGTATACTCTGCTCAGAATTCCAGCTGTGATACATGGAGTTTCTCATTCTTTGTGTAAACAAACTGATTTTGACTCTTTGTTAGAGAAGGGTAAAATAGTAGTGCCAGAATGAGTTCTTACGTAGGAAAGGTAAGACGAGAGAGTTGAGATGGATACATAGAATTCACAATAATATTTCAAGATATGAAAATGTCTCTGGGATTCATGTCGATTCTGCATGAATAGAGTTCTAGTTTGTCTTGAGCAATAATGAACACAGTCCATAAATTAAGCTATTACTAAGTAATAGATTAATTAATAATCAAATAATCAAAATAATTATCACCTAAAATTTATTTTCCCCCAATCCTTTTTGAATCCCACAGCACTTAGAAAAATCTGTGTAAAAGAGAACAAAGTATTCTCAAAATCAATATACAATAATCAAGAAAAAATCACTTATCACGAATAATGTCCTTGGCAGTATGGTATAAAGTAGATAAAGAACAAAATGCAGAGGCAAGCAGAGCAAAGAGACAACAGGATTTTAAGTTGAGATTTCCTAAATCTTAGTTCATTATTATTATTATTACTATTATTATTATTATTATATATTGGTTCCTTACTTCAATTCCTGGTACAAAAGGATAAATCTTTTGAAGGGGAAAAAGAAAAAAAAAAAAAAAAAAAAAGTTTAACACAATTCCAGTGTTTATTATGTCTCTACAGACACATAATGATTAAACATAAAATTTTAAACTGTTGATTATTTTAATTCAGGAAAGGACCAGTAATGACCATTAATAATGTTAATATTTACATAAATAATTTGTTCTTTTTTTTTTTTTTTTTTTTTTTTTTATTTTCTGTGTGCAACACTAAGATCAGCCTTGATATGCATGATATTTGTTGTAATCAAAACTAACGGATGCACAAAGAGTATCATTTTAATGACAAGTAGTTTCCTCAGGCTGAACATTTTAAAATGTTAGTTCCTTAGCAAGAATGTCACTGATGTTAATGGTGATAAATTTGTCTTCTAGAAACAATTTCAATTGCATCAATAGATTAAGTGTGTTAAAGAAACTGTGGTTGTGCAAACATTTTAACAGACATGTTGAAGGTGGTGGCACTTCTAACATCCATAGACTTGTACAGAGAGCAAATTATTCAAAGTTGCAATACAACATATAACATGTTAGCTGAAACACCCCACAGTAAATCTTGACAATCTGTGCTGAAATAGAATGTTATTATTCTATAGTAAGCTTACTTTTCATGATATTTAGCAGGAGGAATTTTGTCTGACTTTATGAGGTCAAAACATTGAAAAAAAAAAAAAAAAAGAAAGAAAGAAAGAAAAGAAAACCACCTTATTTTCTTCTAAGAAAGAAGTTATCTAACAAAACCACATGCAGGACTTTTCATTGAGTTTCTGAAGTGCTCATTGTTGCTATACTCACTGAAGTAAATAAAGCCTACATCTAAAGACTGAGTAATTAAATTATGGATGGCTGGACAGTTTTTTTCTCCTACAAGCAGTCTTATGACCTGTCTTTCATACACATGCAAAATTTGATAATTAAATCAGACCACATTTCATTGTTCACAGTTCTTCAAAGATCTCTTCAGCCATATAAAAAACAGGAGAACAGCATATTAATTAATGAATGATTAAGCTATAATAAGTTATTTATAGAAAAATTGCTTAATATCTTTGCAGCCAGAAATAACATAGATTAAAAAAAAAAAAAAAAAGAACAGACATTAATGTGACCAATTTGAATTAAAATATGTGTAAATATTTGAGATGTTATTACTCAGTTTCTCCACATAACCCTGTCTTTCTGTGCAGCTTTAATGCTTTAATTTCATCACAGATTTTAATTAAATAATGTTAGCAATCATTGCATTTGGAGGTTATACTTTGGACTAATCTAAACTCTAAATATAGTTTCTCTAAACTACCCAATCTCCCAATAAGCTATATACATCAACTTTTTGTATATATGTTCCTAAATTTGGAAGTTACTGTTCAGCAAGATCTTTCACAGACATTTCTTGATACATTAAAATGACGGAGGCACTACTAGTGTAAATAAATAGATATCTTGTTTAATAGTTACATTATTACACATTGAAAGTATAATTGTTATTTTTTTCCTTACTTGTGTTCTGCAAAAACTTTTTAAAACTTCTGCTAAACCACCAGGATATACAACTTTCAGGTAGAATAGATATATTAACACTCTCTTGTTCTCCACCATTTATATGTTATATAACTCCATATCTTCACTCAAAAATGAACTTAATAAAGGTTCTCAATTCCAAGGCTACAATAAGCAGTTTTCTCAGGAGTGTTTTGTGCTCTCGTGATACGGTTCTCTAATTCCACATTTAACTTAAGGCAGTTTTCAGACTCTTAACCCTTCTTTGAGCTAGATGGACATATACTATCTTTAATGGACATCTTGGTATCTTTATTCATACCAGCCTGGATGAAAAAGAGAAAAAATACATCCCAGTCACCCACCCCGCTTCCCTGACCTACTCTTCTGTACCCCAATTATTTACTACATCCCTGTAATGAGCTACAGAATGCATAACAAAAAGTGCAAGTCATATAACTGATTTTCCAGCAACCACGTGATTTTTCTACTTAAGTATTAGTGCAATCTCCTTTATGGTAGGACATTCTCTTACCTATTCTAACATCGATCAGGAAGACCAAGCAGATGAGGCCCTTCTATATAGACAGAAGCAGCCTCAAATTCACAAGCTGTGGTCTTTCAACCACCCCAATATCTGCTGGAGGGACAGCACAGAAGGGCAGGACAATCCAGAAGTTCCTGGAATGCATTGTTGATAACTTCCTTCTCCAATTGACAGAGAAGCCAGTGAGAAGTGCTATATCAGACCTCATTCTCACCAGCAAGGAGGGATTGGTAGGGAATGTGTAACTAAAGGGTAACCTAGGCTACAGTGACCACGAAATGGTGCAATTTAGGATCGAGAGTGCAGTGAGGAGGTAGCACAGCAAGCTCACTACCCTGGACTTCAGAAAAGCAGATGTTCCCTTCTTCAGGGATCTGCTTGGTAGAGCACCATAGGGCAAAGCCTTGAAGCCTTGATGGGCCCAGAATAGATAGTTAACATATAAGGGTCATATTCTCCAAGACCAGGAGTAATGCATCCCAAAAATGACAGTCAGACAAAAATGGCTGGATGCATGGATGAACTTGGAGCTCCTGGGCAAAATGAAGCTGATAAATGAGGTCTAAAGAGGGTGGAAGCAAGGACAAATACCCTGGGACAAATACAGAGAAATTGTCTGTGCAGATGAGTTCAGGTTAGTAAATCTAAATAGAGCTTCTAATAGGCTAAAGCCCTATTAGAAATAAATTTGTCCAGGGACATCAAGGGGAAAAAATAAAGGTTTCTATAGGTACATCAGTGACAAAAGGAAGTCTAGGGAAATTGTGGGCCATCTCCAGAGGGAAGCAGGAGAGCTGGTTACCCACAGTATGAAGAAGGCTGAGTTACTCGATGACTTTTTTGCCTCAGTCTTCACTGGCAAGAAATCTAGTCACTTAGCCCAAGCCCAGAAGGCAGGGACTAGAAGAATGATGAACCACATACAGTGTAGGAGAAGATCGGTTTCAAGACTACCTAAGGAACCTAAAGGTGTAAAACTTCATGGGACCTGATGACATCTGCAGGATAAGGGAACCAGTAGATATAGTTGCTAAGCCACTATCCATCATATTTGAGAAGTAGTGGAAATCTGGTGAAGTTCCCATTCACTGTAAGAAGGGAAATATAGCCCCAGTTAAAAAAAAAAAAAAAAAAAAAAAAAAAAAAAAAAAAAAAA
>CM021763.1:46859011-46894310 GCA_011075105.1 Heteronetta atricapilla | reverse complement strand
TCAAATCATTATTAAACCCTTGGGGATTTTTTGGCCATGTTATCACACTTCAGTGTAATTTCAAAAGAAATAATGCTCCTTTAATTCTTAAAGAAACAATATTTTTGTTATAAACCTAGAAATTACCAAACATTTGCATGCAAACTATGACATTCATTAAAAAATAAATAAATAAATATTTTTTTTTTCTTTTGTGATGTTTATATTTAAGTAATATTTACTGTAAAAAAATATAAATTTCTATTTGAAAATGACATGTATTTGTGGATTCTGAATATTTTGCTGAGTTAGCAATCTGAATTAATGGTCATTCTAAGGGAGGTGTCCATATAAAGTCAGTAACTGTAAGCAAAAAGCAAACACACAAGCAACAAATAAAAACGACCATTCTTCCCCAAAATAGCCTCTTTTTAAAAACAGCACCTCTTTTGGATTACTGCACCAAAATTTTTTACTCTTTGTTTTTTTTTTTTAATTTAGATCAAAATTATCTAAAACTTAATATTAAAAATTATTATTTTTTTTTTTTTTTTTTTCTGAATGTAGTGACTCTTTCTTTTTGATATTTTCAAGTCATGTTGTTGTCCTAGCATACAGTCCAGAAAAGAATCACCATAATAGTAAGACTGCTTGATTGCAATGAATAGGTTGTCTGATGTGGTCTAGCTGTGGAATTGTCATTGGTTACATGTGTAACTAAAGATTTGAAGTCAGTAGTTTGTCTCCAGGTTTTTTAGCATGAAGAAGTTGTCACAGAATTTTCTTCAGGAGTTGACTGATATAAAATACATATGACATGGGACTGAGAAGTTGTCACTGTGTCACTGCTTATTTTGTTCTTTTATTGCAGTCTCTGATAATTCATTTACTATGGCATTACTATGTAAAGAAAAAGAGAAGAAAGCAAAAAAAATACTAGGAAACAATTAGAATATCTAGGAACTCTGCTTACTTTTTGCTGTATGTAAAGACGCATAAATAAATAAATAAATAAATCAGATTTACCTGAGACTGTTAAAGCTTGGCTTCTCAAAATCTGATTCCCAGGGTCTAAATAATGCTTTAGCTTTCACATTAGATGACTGTTTCTAAAACTGTTTATTTATATTTAATCTATATTTCACTGTTTCCTTCCTGAAGTTTCCAGCCTGAAATACAGAAAATACCTGAAAATGTTCCTTGTGATCAACCCAGTATATATAATTAAATGTACTTCACAAAGTCAAATGGAAGTAAAACCTTGATTATGTGATTTCTTCTGTATTCTTTAGCTTTGAATGTACACAACTTCTTGTCCTCTTACAAAGGCCCCAAACATTTTTATTTTTATTCACAGAATAAAATATAACATGATGCTATTGCATTTATTATGTTCTTTTACAGCTATCTACGAACAATCATGTGAAGCCTATAAGCACAGAGGGAACACTTCAGGCTTTTACAATATCGATTCAGATGGAAGTGGCCCCTTGGGACCATTTCTTGTATACTGTAATATGACAGGTGAGATGATAAACTGTGTTAACTCACTGTTGAGTGTGTATACATGCTCATCATATTGAAGTAGAGTTTATTAAGTAAGACGCCTCTGTAGCTCACAATTTAAACATATAGATGCACAACAAAATGAAGGTGACTCCTTGGGTCAGGATACCAGGCAAAGAATTAGGCATAGAAATTAAAATAATATCAGGATTTAGGCTGTAAATCTAACACTGTGTTATTGTTGTGCTTTGCATAAGTGGGACATGTGTTCCATATGGAAAGAATGTCGTGCTAATTCATTTTTTGGGAGCAGCTTTGTTTTCAATGCAGTTACAGCCCCTATGAGGACATTTAAATAAATTAGGAACACGTATGTTTTATGAGAAAACTACTGACTTTTCCCTGAAGACTTCTGAAAAATTATAATTCAGAAGTGGCCTTTGTTTGATGTAAGGAATATAAACATTAAGATTCATTTTTCAGACAATTAGTTTTTTGTTCTGTTTTGGAGAACAAAAATTCAACCAGTGACATTCTCACAGCCTCAATTTCAAGCACACAACCTCCTTTTCTACACCCAGTTCTTTATATGTGACTATTTACATCACTAGAATGTAAGATGTCAGAGTTTGTTGTCAGTCAGACTTTTAACAAACCAGTTGAAGTTGTCTGTGAATGTCTGTCAACGTATGTCCTTCCAATTAAACTACATTTAAATGTATTCTTGAAAATTAGTATTGCTTTATTTGTAGTTGTTACTTGCTCTTTTGTTTCTCCTTATTTGATTTTCTTTCCAGTAAAAAGGATTAAATCACTTAATTATTTTATATTAAGAGATAATTTGTGACAATTCATTTTTACATTTTTAACTGTATAAAATATTAGTTGAATAAGATATTATTGAATTTGGCTTAGTTATGTCCTAAGTTCTGAAATTTAACTTATAAACCTTATCATAATTTTGTGGTGTGGGTTTTTAAACAATTTTTGTAAACTACATTTTTAGTACTGCAAAATGATCACAGTCACATGTATTTCTTGAGAGACTGACAGGACTCTGTCTGCCCATAGCATTAGTTGAATTTCACAGCAATATAAAATTCTTCAGATCATACGTATTCTTTAGATTTATACGTATTGAAATAATAGAAATACTTAAAGTTTTCATCAATCTGTAATTTAACTTATTTTATCATCTCGGCTCCTGACTTTGACTTGTGCAGGTGCTGTATTAGCTCACAGAAAACACACTTCAGTTTGGCACAGACCCTTATAAAGAAATATCCTTGTGTCCTATGAGACTAAATTAAACCAAGTAATCCTGTGAGAAAAAAGACACTTTTTTTTTTTTTTTTTTTTTTTAACATGTATCAGGTGTGTCTGTAGCATCTGATTTACTCTTGTGTTTCCATGAACAGCTGTTACAGTTTTCCTCAGTCACTTATTCACCACATTAAGTAAACCTTATTAATCATTTCTTCATCTCAGGATGTAGTCTGACAGGATGAATCTTCAAAGTTTGTTCCTTTCCCAGTTTTCTCATAACTGATACCCTCTTTTCCCACCAGAGGCATGGAAAGCATATGACCACATTTCTTGCAGCACTGCTTGGACATTCATGTAGCTCCATATTGGGCAGCTGGCAGACACCTTTCCCCACTTTATTTCTGGAGGTCAATTTCAGAATGAAAAGCCAACAACCCACAGTGGTAGTTAAGATGACCAAACTTTTCAGTGATATGCTTTTACTTTTCTTTTTAAATTTAGGGATTTGAAAATGCGTGTGAATGTGATAGGTGATCAATTTGTCTGATAATTTTTATATTCAGCATAGCCTTTAAATATGTTTTTGTTCATGTGCATGTACAAAGATAAATGTTTGCTATCCTTCCAGAAATCTGCTTTCTTCATACCATGAACATACACTTAGTAGTATTATATAATTTGGCCATAATTAGGTACGTAAGGACAAAAAAGTTGTTTAAGTAGACCTCTTTTTGTATAGTATTTTTGAACAGGCGTCTCACTTTGATGTTTCCTGATGAATACTTTTCATCAGGAATTTTTCTGATGAATATTTGTTCTTTAAGTGACCACCAGTTCTTTGCTTACTATAGATATCTTCTAGTGTCAACCATGTGTGGTCTATAGGATATCAAATAAAGTACAAATCAAATATTTAGAAATATTAACTAGCCTTCTAATATTCATACTAATATTATAATATTAGCAATTTTCTATAATTGAAGACATTGATGATAAAAATATTGATGATAATTGAATCTATTGATGATAACATTATTACTACCATACATATCTAAATTTGACTCGACTGCCCCAGCCTGGCTTTACCTGAGAGTTTCCAAACCCTACCTTGACATGGATTTCAGTCATGGGTGTTAGATGTTCACAGGCACAAACTCAGTGTGTCTCTTCATACAGCATAAGCTCAATATTTCTCTTTTCATAAGTAAGCAGATTTGTCCAAAGTACAAAACAGCAGTAACATGTTAATCTTTATCAGCCACCCATATTTGAGTTATCTTATATTCCAAAGAAATTGAGGGAGTAATCTGTGTACACACAAGAAAAGTGTCTGATATCTTTTCTCTGTACAGAAAAGGAGAGGGTCTGATATTCCTTGTATGCAAACTGTAAGTGAGGCTGAGTGCCAATGCATTCCTGTGCTATTGTGAAGCCCTTCTTTTTGTTCTCAATGTCCTTGGACAGATGCAATTCTACGTGGGCCTTACGTTTACTAACTTTATCCCTGGCTGCTCAGACAATGTCTCTGGGCCCCTCTTTCTTCCTGGGCTTTACCCCATGGTACTCCACCAAGCAGATCCTTGAAGAGGTCAAAGTCTCAAAGTGTTCTTCTGAAGTCAAAGCATCCCCAGGCCAAGTTCTGTACGCTCCAGCTGGTCACTGACATAGAGACCAAACCCCCCTCCTTTTCTCCCCTGAACATCTTTCTGTGTATCCTTCCATTGCAACACTCCAGTCATCCTACTATCTTCCCATAAAGCCAATAAGATCAGAGACCTGCAGGCAAATGTATTCTTGTTTATTCCCCATACTGTGCCTATTTGTGTACAAGTACTTAAGAGGAGCACCTCAGCAGGGGCACCGCACCTGGAAAACAGTGTTCCTAGAAAGTGTTTGGGGGATTTCTCCATAATGGTTCCTTATATGCATCTCCTTACTAACCTCCGAGTACTGGAACTTACTCTCATGGCCCTGAGTGGGCTAAAAATTCCAGTTCTCCCTGCTTATTACCATGTTATGGGTATTTCTGTAGGGGCATTTAAGTTGAGCTCCTGATGAAACTTTTTTCCTATCTATGGACAGCCATTGTTGACATTGGCTTAAAATTGTGAAGAAATGGGTGGATTGATATTCCTCTCTCCTGCCGGTTTTAATTTGAAGTTTTATTCATAATTTCTTGGAAAGCCTGGAATTAAAGTTTTTCTTTCCCTCCTCCAATAGATGGACCCTATCTGACCTCAGTAGACCAAATTTCTCAAAGCAAATCCCATGGTCTAAGTAACCAAATCCTTGGCCATGGCACCAGTACCATAAACATTTGTTGATGGTTATAGTAGTTAACATATGGCCTCTAGTAGTTTTAAGGTAAAACCTTCATTCAATTGTGATGTTAGTTTTAGTTCTTGTTGTCTGATTTTGCATAGTGGTAAGTTTTTACAGTTAAAATTATTTCTTTAATTATTTTAGAAAGTTAAATGAAGACTTCTAATGCAAGACTATCAGTGACATATCAACGTAATTGAAAAGCTATTAAACTGCTTGGTTGCTGAGTTCAGTAGGATAGCTTCAAGTTAGAGAAAGTTGATTTCACAGCAGACTGCATATCTTAAAACATATCGTTTATAAGTGTACAATGTATTGTTCATCATTCAAACATTTGAATTATATTTATATGCAAGTATTTTCTGCTCTTTTATTACAAGAGGATCACACTAGAAGATATACATATAAAGTAAAACCTGGAGTACTGAGTATTTGCTACAAGTTCATGGAAAACAAACAAACAAAAACTCATAGAAACAGTTAAATTGCTTCTAGATTTTTTTTTTAATTTATTTTTTAAAAATATTTTGCACGTCCCCATTTTAAATGAATCTTAAAACCTTTCTACACAATGCTATAAAATAGAGAACTGCCTTACCCAGCAGTATCTGAGCTATGTGTTTTTCAGGAAAATGAGCCTTTCAGTTCCGAACTACTACTTCATCATATTACAGTACTGAGTCAAATAGGCATAACTTGAAGGGTGCCAAAAATCACTATTACCTCGGGTATGTGGAGACGCCTCTGTTGAACTATGAAAGCTTTCAGATGGGTTGCTTTATTCTTAACTAAATATAGATTTTGAATAGTATTGCAAATAAAGATTAACATTATTTTAGATGGTTAGAAACACTTTCATATGACCCAAGTTTTATAGTAAATACAGTATTTGCAAGCTCCTTCTGCTTCTATGTGTAACAGCAAGACAGCATGTCATTTATTTCAAGTGGAATAAATTATTTTCAATTTTAATCTCAACTGTACTATCAGTATAATGTAGCACGGAATTTGGTGTTATTTCATAAACAATTTAAGCCTAAAAAAGAGGCAATAGTCACTCTTCTTCCTTCCTTCCTTCTTTCCTTCCTTCCTTCCTTCCTTCCTTCCTTCCTTCCTTCCTTCCTTCCTTCCTTCCTTCCTTCCTTCCTTCCTTCCTTCCTTCCTCTTCCCTAAGAAAAGAGAAAAAAAAATTGTGTGTCTTCATTTATTGTTTTCTTCCTCAATAAACATAGCAAGCTGAATGCCAGTTACAATCATGGTGTGGTAATCTACCTATAAATAGAAATAATGATTAATTGGTTTCATTTTTGCTGCATGATTTATGTCTCTGTTTCTTATGTTCAAAAGCATTTTTTGTAATCAGAGAAATCTCTTTCAAGTTTGGTGTATTTGATCATATTTTTCCTTCCATTATCAACTTATGCAACTACTTTATATTCTTTGTTATTTTTCACATGTGTTTTGAAAGATGCAACATGGACAATTATACAGCACAACAACACCAACTTAACCAGAGTCAAAAGTGCTAATCGAGAGAACCCACACACAGTGTTTTTCAAGTACTCTGCCAGCTTAGACCAGCTTCAAGCTGCAATTAGCCATGCAGAACACTGTGAACAGGAGCTTGCTTACCACTGCAAAAAATCAAGGCTTTTAGATAAGACAGGTAAGTAAAGCAGACAAATCTCACTATGGTGCATACTGTGTTTTATTTCACTGTCTCTAGTAAAGGTATTTATTTCTATCAAGGTTATGGCATTTTGCTACATTGGAGTATGAACAACTTCATAAAGCTACTACTCAGAATTCCCGTAAATTACCAACAGGCATTTGAACAAGAAAAACACTACTACTCTGGTAGTCTGATTTCCAAGGGTTTTAAGTATTACTGAGGAAATTACTGAGGAAGTATCTCCTTCAAAGGACACAAACTAAAGCATAGATATCAGCAGTTTATTGCTGAATGTTCTTGGACAGTCATTGTCTGTATAGTATGTGCTTTATGGAAAGCACTGACAATGTTAAATTTCCACAATCAAATAAAATCGATCCTAGGAAAAGAAACAATAGATAAATTGTGGATAAATGACGGAAGGAAGGAAGGAAGGAAGGAAGGAAGGAAAGAAAGAAAGAAAGAAAGAAAGAAAGAAAGAAAGAAAGAAAGAAGAAGAAAGAAAGAAAAGAAAAAAAAAAAGGAAAAGAAAAAAAGAAAGAACTATGAGTGGGGATCCTCTGATGAAAAAAAATAAAAGAAATAATAAGAATAAGACCAAAAAAAAGTTATATAGTCTTAAGTCCTAACACTCATTGACTCACAGCTGAGATTAATAGACCATACTATAAAAATCCTTTTAAAGTACTACATTGTTGTGGTTTAACCTGGCTGGCAGCTAAACACCACACAGCCTCTCTGGGATGGGGGGAGAGAAACGGGAAAGTGAAGCCTGTGGGTTGAGATAAAGACAGTTTATCAAGATAGAAAATAATAATAATAATAATAATAATAATAATAATAATAATAATAATATGTACAAACAACTGATGCACAATGCAATTGCTCACCACCTGCTGACCGATGCCCAGCCCAACCCCGAACAGCCTGTGCCCCACCCCGGCTAGCCACCCCTATATATTGTCAGATGGTATGGAATGGTATGTCAGATGGTATGGAATACCCCTTTGGCCAGTTTAGGTCAGCTGTCCTGGGTCTGTCCCCTCCCAGCTCTTGCTGCACCCCCAACCTGCCCACTGGCAGGTCAGAGCAAGGAGCTGAAGAGTCCTTGGCTTAGTGTAAGCATTGCTCTGCAGCAATTAAAACATCAGCATGTTACCAGCACTCTTCTCATCCTAATCCAAAACATAGCACCCTACCAGCTACTAGGAGGAAAAATAACTCTGTCTTAACTGAAACCAGGACATGAATATGGACATAAAAATGCATTGTTTTCTGATTTTTGAAAAAATTAAGCCAGATTCTTTGAACTGTCTACTAGAAACTCTGAACCATTACAAATTAATTTATTAGAATCGTTTTCTAGTAAGCAGAAAGTAGGGCTCAAAGTTCAAAAGTTTTTTGTTTGTTTGTTTGTTTGTTTTTTACTTAAACCCTTTCTTTACTTACGTTTCATCCTTACCTCTGTCATGGACCTCAATGTTTTTTTTTTTTTTTTTTTTCTTAGACTAGCATTCACTCTTGGCAGAATATGTGTTCCAAAATGACCCTGTAGCATAAAAGATGAGCCTACTAAATAAGGTGTTCCATTGAACTTCTGTTTTACTTGTGGACTCCAAATTCAAATTTTGTTTAGGTATTTGAAAGCCTGGCCTACATCAAGCAGAGGGTTTCAAGATTGTGTTGTCTAGGTATTTCACTTTATTTATTTATTTATTTTTAGATATGAAGTGTTACACAGAGTAAGTTATTAAACAAATATATCTTTTTCAAGTCACCATCTTCCTTGGAGTGTTCAAGCTCTAAATCATGAAAAAAATAACAGGTCAAAGAAGGAAGCAGGGAAAAACATATAGAAGCAGAGATACACTGAGACTGCACAGCTATGCTGATTTTGCTAGAAAGTTAAAGGAGGACAATCCTCATTGGATTCCTTTGGCCAGTCTGAACCAGCTTTCCTGTCTGTGTCCTCCCATCTTCTTGTAAACCCAAAATCTCCTCACTGGCAGGGCAGCACAAGAATCAGAAAGGTCTTTGGTTCTGTGCAACCAATTATCTGCAACAGCTGAAAATATTGCTTTTTTATCATGTCTATTTTAATCAAAAATCCAAAGCAGAGCATTCCGCCTATGAAAAGAATTCATTCTATCCCAGACAAAACCAAGGCAATCTTCACCAAGTCTTCCTGCTGAGGATCACCTTTCTGAATTTATTTGTTGCTTTTCTATACATGAATCTTTGAATTATTTTAAAGTCAGTATTGAAAAACAGAAAAACAAAAAGCAATCACAAATAGCTAACAACTGAAGCAAACTTGATGTTGAAACAAAACTAAATAATATTTTAATGCAAATAAGTTTGTTCTGTCTCATCGATTATGACCACAATGAAATATCAGGATTTGAAATGCAAATATGTACATTAACAGATTTTCTGCTGAGTTTAATCCCTACCACTTGTGTGATTTATAATCTTTGCTATCTGTGCCTATCAAATACAAATTTTGATTATTATCACATGAAATATTCTGGGGACATTCAGTCCAGATAATAATTCTTGACTGACTGTACTTTAAGAATAAATTATATTAAATCAGCCTAGATAGCATTTGTAAACAATGTCATGACAAATGATAAACGTTATTACATTTATATGGTTGTTATAAAGAAAGTTCTAATACTTTTTACTAATAGTAAATTAGTAAATTTTTGATTAGGCATTAATTTTGATTAGGCAATGTTTAGAGAGATAGAACAAGAGTCACAATATGGACTAATCTGTATGAATTTGCAGTATTTCAATAAATACTCTCTTCTTGCCCTTCCATAAGAGCAAACAGCTGAGACTAGCTTTTAGATATACCTCAGTATCTCTAGCCAAATACTGGGAATATTAATTCAAAATTACAATGTAAAGCTAAAGCATCCTGTTGAAACAGCAGAAATGTACTGTTTTTTACAATTCTAGTTGGAAATTTGTGTTATTTGATAAATTATTTATAACCCGTCACTAGGTTTTCTGCCTGCTTTGATTGCTTGCAAACACAAACACTGATATTGGACATTGATGTCATTATGCAAGTTTGACTTTTCCAGAAACTGTTTATGTTCTTTTTTTGGCCTGCTGGACTGATAGTTATGTGGTAATGAATGTAGTGAATATGTTTATGAGCTGAGAGGTTGTCAAAATAACAGAGGTCTTATCCAACAGTAATGTTTAATAAGCAGTGGTTCTTGTAATTAAAGATGAAAGTAGGATAAATTCCATCTTGCTTGTGCTTGTGGGTACTACTTCTTGAAGTTTGCAACAAGAGCAAAAAGAAGTTTCTGTAGGAAACTCTAAAATTTAACTGTACTTGACTTCTTCTCATGCTCTAACTGTAAGACATGGCATCTTTCAGACTTTTTATCATCTGGGATGTTTTTGTCTTTCTTTCAGATATCTTTTAGGCATTGTCTGTTCTTTATATTTTTTACTGTCACTGTGTTTGCTTGATGTAACTACATATGGGGAACCTCTAATCTTCACCAGATACATCACTTTGCTTATGAGGCTTAGTTACTAACATGATTTCTACTGTCTCTGAATATGTAAATTCTGAATCTGCTGTATATGACTAACATCTGTCTTTGGGCGTTTCTGAT
This sequence comes from Heteronetta atricapilla, assembly GCA_011075105.1. Taxonomy (NCBI): domain Eukaryota; kingdom Metazoa; phylum Chordata; class Aves; order Anseriformes; family Anatidae; genus Heteronetta; species Heteronetta atricapilla. The sequence goes on along the minus strand of CM021763.1, from coordinate 46,883,921 downwards.
TAACACATAGTACTATTCATCTGTTTAATGTACATCACAGATACGAGTACTACTCTGCAGTATTCTTGGCAGCGGAATTAATTCATCTCTGCAAATCTTTTCTGTAACTCTTCTGATTGTATTTCTGGTACTTCCATGATCTGGAATTGATCTTTACTTGGGACTACAAACTACTTTGATTTCTAGGGTGATGGTATCTCCTTTTTCATGTACCATTTAAAAATGAATTTTATAAATGGACTGCTTAAGATTAATGATTCTAATATCATGGCTGGCTGAGCTAGGGACCATTAGTTCCTTTTTCTACTAATGTAAGCAAATACCTGTGACAGTCATTTAATATCTGATAATGAAGTATAAGAATGAATAATTACTTATCTAACTTTTTTCCATTTTTTATTTAAAGTTTTTTTTTTTTATATTTGAGGGAAAAATTTTATATGGTTAATATTTTAGATTAAAAAAATAAATAAATAAAAAATAAGAGTCAAAGACAGCACAGGGCACTAATTTTCCCAAACCTACCTTTTAGATGGGTTGCCATTGAGCTGGTGGATTGGAAGGACCAAGGAAACACAGACATACTGGGGAGGTTCCTCGCCTACTGTTCAGAAATGCGCTTGTGGCATAGAAGGGAGCTGCATCGACTCCCAGCATTACTGCAACTGCAATGCAGACAGAAATGAATGGTGATTATTTTTATTATTATTTCTGCTTATTCAAAACATATTGTCTTGGAATATAAATAATAAATACAAACCTTAGCAGATTCTGAACACCAAAAATACTGTAAGTTTAAATTAGTATTGTGACACCTGTTTTGTTTGTTTGTTGTTTGTTTTGTTTTGTTTTGTTTTGAGATACAGAACACTGTCTTAAAAAATAATTGTTACATATATTAAGTTGTTAATTCTTTCAGTCATAATTTCTGGGAGTAAGGGGAGGAGTTCATTTTATACAGAGATTTTCTAGTTTTAGTAAATAGTGAATGTTATATTTTATGATGTTCATTCTTGTCTTTAGAGTAACTTCAGTTATGTATTTTAGAGTATAAGAAATAATCAAAGCCTATCTTAAAGTTTGGGGGAAAGGGGACTTATACAAATTATAGAAAATTTTAAGCATAATTTTTAACTCTACATTTAGGCTTAGGCTTTTAAATTTTTATTATTACTGTTAAAATTAGACACCCTTGTTATCAGCATAACTTATACATTATACTAACTATTGCAAGTGAATTGAAGTTTTTTTCTAAATCGTAGATTTTCCACCTGTATTTAAAATTCATCTAATGTTATTCATGATCCTACGAAAATAAGTAACATCAGAGATAAGTCACTATCATGATGTCAAATTTGAACCTGGCTTTCAGATTATCAGAGTACCAGATCCAGCTTTCTTAATAGCAGTTCTAGGGCAGTATAAAGCAGGCTGCTACTTTTCAAATAAAATATTTTCAGTTGAATAAACTTTTATATCTTTAAACTTTTAAAACATATCTAATGTTTGTAAGTCCCATTCAGTAAGTAAGATAATATGTGCACATAAATAACATTCACAATGTTAACATACTTATGAATATAGTAGATAAAGGACTACATAAGTATAAATCAAGGTAATTAGTGTATGTTGATAAGTGAATTGAAAATAGAAAGTGAAAAGAGAATGTGTCCTGTTTTATGTTTCTGTATGTATCCACATTAGTTACTTTAATTTTCACTTTAAGACGTACCTTATCCCTGTAAATACAATGTTATGGAGACAGTATTTACACTTACTTTGGTAATTGTTCCTAATGTTACATTTCCCTCCCTAGGGTCTACTACTGATTTTAATAGTTGCTTCAATTCTGATGATAGATCAGAAAAAGTAGGCAAAAGTTTTGTTAGAGGTCCTTTCTGAGCACACAGAAACAGAGTTATGCATATTGTGGTTTTGAAAACTTTTTTTTTTTTTTTTTTAATATCCTATGCTCACAGTGAAATCTAACTTATTTCATAAATTGGACACAGGTTTAGATATGAAAGTCCTTGTCTTGGTAATCAAAATATTTATAAAAAATCTCAAATCAAAAATTATATATATATATACATATATATGTTTCTGCAAATCTACAAAAATGCAGACAGCCTCATTTCTACTAAGATTTAGATTTAGATTAGATTAGTTTTAGTGAAGGAAACTTTTGGGGTGTTTTTTTTTGTGTGTGTTCTAATTAGAAATGTGCAATATCTCACTTCAACAAAAGTCAACATAAAAATTATTTTCAAATGTCTTTCATTCCTCTCTTAAGAAAAAAAAAATGCTTCTTGAAAATTTGCATCTATCTGTACACTGTTGCAAAACAAATGACCAAAAATTGTATATGGAGCAAAATAATAATGATATTGAATGGGAGAGGAAACAAACAAACACACACACACTAATTTCATTCAGCTAGAGGAGGGAATTTCTTCCCATTCTCTCAGCTCTATTACACAGAGTGCTGAGAGAGTGCTTTGCAAAGCCTAGCCATGTTCCCAGAGATGTTAGCAAGTTTGCTTGGCACGCAGTGCTTGCTGAGGTGTTTGTCTTGTGTTTAATCTCTGAGCAGAATGATTTTGAGTTGGCTCCCCTCTGTGAATTTATACCATTGTCTCTGAATTAGTCTTCCTTTACGGGATGATTCAGCTATTAATTGAATGAACATGAATTGAATGAATTTTCCAGAATGGTCCTAAGTGACTGAATATTTCCACGATTTCACATGAAGAAATCATAGAGTCAGAACTGGTGTTTTCTGAAATTTAGTAGTTCAGTTCTTACACTAAATTAACAAAGATTTTAAACAATTAATTCTAAGATTAGAAGTAATTCTAATTAGAAGTAATTCTAAGATTAGAAGTGTGTGCTCAGAACACTAGGCTGTATTTTTCCTTTTCTGTAAAATATTTATTTAAAGTAAATGTTTTTTTTTGTGTTTTTTTTTTTTTTTTTTTTTTTTTTTCTTGTACACTCAACATGAATTTGTATTTTTCTATTTGACTTTTTCTTTATTTACATCATTCAATGATGAAGAGACAGGCCATTTTAGCTACAGTATATCCTAAGTAAAACAAAATTAATGACATGGGCAAATACATCGCTTTATGCACTCAGATTCATTCATACTCATTTGTGTCAAAAAGAGTGTTCTCATTCTCTTTCAACAATAAACCTGCCCATTTTTCATGAAGTTTTTTTTCAGTCCTGTGAAATAATCATCAGATTAGTACCAAAACATATGTTTGCATTCACACTTGCTTCTGTTACCTACATACTTATGCAGGTATTTTCATAATGTCATTACTTCTTTTCCCCAGCAATGATAATGAAATGTTTATCAGAAACACATGACAGAAATGTGCCTTTCATATTATCTTTCCAGGACTAATGATACTGGGTTCCTTTCCTACAAGGAGCATCTACCAGTAACAGAAATTGTGATTACAGATACTGACAGACCAAATTCTGAAGCAGCTTACAGACTAGGGCCTTTGCTTTGCCATGGTGACCGTAAGTAACAACTCCAGAGTTTTGCTAAGTGGTGATGGCTTTTGACTACAAAAAAAGTTTTAAATATAATTTGCTAAACAGCCTAGGCTATAAATTTGTAAAAAATCTACCCAATTCTTTTGGTAACTAGAAAAGAAAAAGACAAAGTATGATGTTCCATTTCAAACTAAGGTAGAATTGTAAAGAAATATTTTTTTTTAGAATAAACATAAATAATGAAGACTGGCATAGTTAGTACATTTTTTATAGTTCTTTGCATCAAATGTTATCCTGTGAGTTTCTTCTTCAATATTGTTTCATATTATTATAAGATATTTTTTTATTTGTTGTGTGATATTCGTCTTTCATCATTTTTTTTTTTCCATTTTATTTTTAGCTTCTACTAATAAAAGGAAATTAACACCAGAAAAATGAAGAAAAGGAAATGAACACCAGTAAAAATCTGCACTTTTAGGCTGTCAGGAGATCACATAAATAAATAAATATAGGTTAACAAGTATTTATTTTTATGTCTTTGATTCCAGTCATCTCACTTGTCAGAATAATTAGGAAGATTTGTTAACAGATGTGTGCTACAGCAGTGCTTTCTAATTTTCTTATGAAAATTTGTTAGACATAGGGAGAAAAAAAAAAAGGCAAAACAACAAGAACAAGAAAAACCTGTTGGGAGTTTCCTTTTCATGCCTCTTGTCACTCAGCTGTAAATTGTTTACTTCTCTCATATGTCATAGAACTGTAAAATCATGTGATTATGATACAGAATCATGGCTAATTCTGACTGGAAGAGACCTAACGAGGTCTTCTGCCCATACCCCATACACACACAAACACACACACACACACACAAAAAAAAAAAAAAAAAAAAAAAAAAACACTCAAGTAGTCCGAGTAGTCTATCTATTCTTTACCTTGCCGTATACTTGTAATGCTTTAAGATATTGAAGCTGTACTCCCCCAAGGACTCCATTCTGATTCACTAAGATAATTCAAATGCTTCATTGAAGCTAATTGTATTATTACTTCACTGTTTCTGCTGCTGTTCTCTCTCTTCTAATTACTAGCAATGTTTTACCAGTTTTGTATAAATTAGTAGTATTAAACTTCCTATTGTATTTTGATTACTGGTAACAGCCATCTCATTGTTTTCTAAATAACTCTTATATACTTGAGTCATAACTGTGGTGAAGTTGGCTCTGTGGGAGCTCTGACCTGGAACAGTTGAGAACAGTTTTAAAATTCATCCCAAGATATTAAGTTGCTTCCTTCAAGTGTGAAGGAAGCAACTTCACACTGACACTTTGCACAGAATGGTAGGCTTCCTTCTGCAGCGACACCAAGGAACCCATCAAACAGCACAAGAGAGCAAAGATACATTTTACTCTCCCAACCTCAGCCATCTGTTCACAGCTCTGGCCTACCATGTCAAAGTTGTCCTGATGATAACTTTTGATGGCTGGCAGTAGTCTCAAGTGGCAAGTGTCGCATCAAGAAATTATCAGAACATATATAAATTTCCTGCCATGATGCTTTTCTAGGTGAGGGATCTGAATTCTGATTAAAACTCTTCTCTCAGGTCAGGAGGGATGAGCGAATGGACTTTGATTTTTACTTCAGTGGTATGTGGTTCAGGTCTCTGGTTTTGTAGGTGAGAGAAATTTGTACCTTCCTCCATTCCTCCCCCCTCTCCACCACCACCACTTTTTTATTTTATTTAATTTATTTTATTTTAATTTCCAAAATATAATTTAGCGTAAGATTTAGAATCAGATTACAGTATTATCACGAGAATGTGCACAGTTCTTGTTCAATTAAGTAAGAAGTCATTAAAATCAGATTACAGTATTATCACAAGAATGTGCACAGTTCTTCTTCAATTAAGTAAGAAGTCATTGAATACCTCTTTTATTCAAAAAACAATATAGCTTAGTAAAGAAATACAGATACACTTGTAAGAATTCAGCAGTAATAACAAGGTACTTCTAGTTGCACAACATAAATGCAGATTATGTTCTCATTATAAGAGAATGCTATTAGAGATTTTACATAAACTTTTTATTGATCAAGATAAAATGTAATAAATTATAATTAAATGTTAACTTAAGGAAATATAAAACCAGGTAATTATCTTGTAACCTTTTGTTTTGAGTAAAGTTTATATGGGATTTATCATGTACGTAAGAATTCATATTAACTTCTAAACTGTAGTCAATTAAAGAAGATATTTTAACAGAACTTTATTTTTTTTTTTCCTTCCATGGGAATTACTGGGAAATCTATTTTATCTTCTTTGTGATATCTGGCAAAACTTGACTGGACTGCAACAATAAGACAACTCCTTTCCCTTTTATGTGAGAAATGCACTTAATTAGTCTCACAGTAATAATTTAGAATGAGAATTAGAATTAGAATTGCTCAGGTGGAATGGACCTCCGAAGATCATCTAGTCCAATTGCCTGACCACTCCAGGGCTAACCGAAAGTTAACTCTCATTATTGAGGGCATTATCCAAATGCCTCTTGAACATTGAGAGGCATGGTGCATCAACCACCTTGCTAGGAAACCTGTTCCAGCATTTGGCCACCCTCATAGTAAAGAAATTTTTCCTCATACCCAGCCAGAACCTCCCACAGCTCAACTCTGCACCATTCCTACACATCCTATCATTATTTACCAGGGAGAGGAGAATGGCACCTCCTCTATTTCCTTCTCTATTCCTCAGGAAGCTGTAAAAAGCAGTGAGGTTACCTCTTAACCTCTTTTTCTCCAAATCAAGTAACCCAGTTTCCATAGCCTCTCCTTGTAGGACATGCCTTCCAGCCCTGTTACCAGCTTTGTTGCTTTCCTCTGGTGTTTTCACATACCTCAATATGCTTTTAATACTTCAGAGCTCAGAACTGCACACAATATCTAAGGTGAGGCCTCACTAATTTTAAATATAGTGGGATAATAATCTCTTTTAATCAGATGGCTATGCTGTGTCTAATGCATCCCAAAACATCATTTGTCCAGGGCACACTGCTGGCTCATGTTGATCCTACTGTAAACCAGCTCCCCTAGAACCCTTACTGGTTTCCTAGCCAAATTTCTCTGAATGTGTACTTCTGACTGGCATTGCTCTGTCCCTTTTGCAGAATGCAGCATTTATGTTTGCTGAATTTCATGCCATTGGTGACTGCACAATTCTGCAGTCTATCTAGATCCCTCTGCAAGGACACTTGTCCCTCCAGAGAATCAAGAGCACCCCGCAGTTTAGTATCATCACTAAACTTGCTAAAGATCCATTCAGCTCCTGCACCCAGATTATTCAGCCAATTCATCACTCAGGGTAGCATGTACTTGTTCACCTCACAGTTGGATAATTTGCCCAGAAAGATACTGTGAAGGATGGATTAAAATAGCTTACTAAAATTAAGAAAGATTACATCCACCACCGTCTCCTTATCCACCAAATGGATGACCTTATCATAGAAGGAGATCAAAGGCTTTCCCTTCATGACTCCATGTTGATTATGCCTGATTATAGTCTTGCTCTTTAAATTCCTTTCAGTAGTACCCAGGGAAATCTTCTCCATAGTTTTTTCCAGGTACTGGAATTTATACAAACTATTAAAGGTATAGTACTTTGTTCAAAGTTGCTACATCTGTTTCCCAAAAGAATACATCAGGCCCTATCTGGACAATCTAGTTGAGATTCCAGTCATTTCATTTCCTGTTATTTTTGTTGTTGTTGTTTGTTTTCTTTTTTTTGTAGCAGAGCACTTTAACCTCTGCTGTGGTTTAAACAGGCAGGCAGCTAAGCAGCACTCAGCCATTCACTTACTCCCCACACCAGTGGGGTTGGGGAGAGAATCAGAAAAAAAGGTGAAATTTGTTAGTTGAGGTAAAGACATTTTATTAGGATGAAAAAGGAAGAGAAATTTTTATTACTACTATTATTACTATAGTATTAGTAGTAGTAATATAGAAGAATTACAATAGTAGGAGGAAGAATGACAATAATAAGAGGAAGAACAATAAGAATATACAAAGCAAGTGAATTACAATGCAATTGTTCACCAATGCCCAATCAAACTCCCAAGAAGTAGCTGCTCCCTTCCCTGCTAACCCATTCAGTTTTATCGTTCCACATGTATTGATATGGTACAGAATATCCCGTTAGCTAGTTTGAGTCAGATGTCCTTGTTCTGTCACATCCCAGCTTCTTATGTATCATCATCAAAAAACCTCATCCCTAGATATGGGGAAGGCGGACTTCAGGCTGCTCAGGGAACTAGTCAGCAAGGTCCCTTGGGAAGCTGCTCTTGAAGGCCTCGATGTCCACCAGTGCTGGTCATTCTTTAAGCGATGCCTCCTAGAAGCACAAGATCAGGCAATTCCTAAATATCGCAAATCAGGCAAGCGGGGCAGGAGGCCGGCGTGGCTGACCAGGGACATTCTAATGGAGATTAGGTGGAAACAGAGAATCTTTCACTACTGGAAGGAAGGCCAGGTGACATGGAAAGAACACAGGGATGCTGTTCGTGTTTGTAGGAAGAAAATTCGTGTGGCTAAAGCACACCTAGAGTTGAAGCTGGCTGTGTCTGTGAGAGATAATAAAAAGGGTTTTTTTAGATATGTCAATGGAAAAAGGAGAACTAAAGAATACATAGGGCCGCTCCTTGATAGGGAAGGTCTCCTCACAGACAATGACATAGGCAAAGCAGAGACGCTTAACGCCTTCTTTGCCTCTGTCTTCAATGCCGATGATGGGCTTCGGGACCCAGGGTGCCCTGAGCTGGAGGACCGGGATGGTGGGGATGACAAACTCCCAACCGACCCTGAACGTGTGCGGGATTTGCTACTCCACCTGGATCCCTACAAGTCCATGGGTCCGGATGGGATTCATCCCCAGGTGCTGAAAGAGCTGGCGGACGTCATTGCGGAACCTCTCTCAATTATTTTTCAACGATCCTGGGAGTCTGGAGAGGTCCCGGTAGACTGGAAGCTGGCAAATGTTGTGCCGATTTTCAAGAAGGGTCAGAAAGAAGACCCTTGCAATTACAGGCCTGTCAGTCTCACGTCAGTGCCTGGTAAAATCATGGAGAAGATGGTTCTCGAACTTATTGAGGCGCACCTGGGGGACAAAGCAGTCATTGGTCCCAGCCAGCATGGGTTTGTGAAGGGGAGGTCCTGCCTAACTAACCTGATTTCCTTTTATGATAAGATCACCCGTATGGTGGACCAAGGGAAACCAGCTGATGTGATTTTTTTGGACTTCAGCAAGGCTTTTGACATGGTTTCCCATAGGATCCTACTGGACAAAATGTCCACCATACAGCTAAATAAAAACATCATCCGATGGGTGAGCAATTGGCTAACGGGCAGGGCCCAAAGGGTTATGGTGAATGGGGCTGCGTCAGGCTGGTGGGCGGTCACCAGTGGGGTCCCTCAAGGCTCCATTTTAGGGCCGGTACTTTTCAATATTTTTATAAACGATCTGGATGTAGGAATAGAAGGTATTTTGAGCAAGTTTGCTGATGACACCAAACTTGGAGGAGTTGTGGATGCGGATGAGGGTGGAAAGGCCTTGCAGAGGGATCTGGACAGGTTGGAGAGCTGGGCGATCACCAACCGCATGAAGTTCAATAAGAGCAAGTGCCGGGTCCTGCACCTGGGACGAGGAAACCCTGGCTGCACGTACAGACTGGGCGATGAGACGCTGGAGAGCAGCCTAGAAGAGAGGGATCTGGGGGTCGTGGTAGACAGCAAGTTGAATATGAGCCAGCAGTGTGCCCTGGCAGCCAGGAGGGCCAACAGTGTCCTGGGGTGCATCAAGCACGGCATCGCTAGTAGGTCGAGGGAGGTGATTGTCCTGCTCTACTCTGCGCTGGTGAGGCCTCACCTCGAGTACTGTGTGCAGTTCTGGGCACCACAGTATAAAAAGGACATGAAACTGTTGGAGAGTGTCCAGAGGAGGGCTACGAAGATGGTGAAAGGCCTGGAGGGGAAGACGTACGAGGAACGGCTGAGGGCACTGGGCCTGTTCAGCCTGGAGAAGAGGAGGCTGAGGGGAGACCTCATCGCAGTCTACAACTTCCTCGTAAGGGGGTGTCGAGAGGCAGGAGACCTTTTCTCCATTAACACCAGTGACAGGACCCGCGGGAACGGGGTTAAGCTGAGGCAGGGGAAGTTTAGGCTTGACATCAGGAGGGGGTTCTTCACAGAGAGAGTGGTTGCACACTGGAACAGGCTCCCCAGGGAAGTGGTCACTGCACCGAGCCTGTCTGAGTTTAAGAAGAGATTGGATTGTGCACTTAGTCACATGGTCTGAATTTTTGGGTAGACCTGTGCGGTGTCAAGAGTTGGACTTGATGATCCTTAAGGGTCCCTTCCAGCTCAGGATATTCTATGATTCTATGATTCTATGATCAGCCTGCTTGCTGGCAGGACAGTATGTGAAGCTAGAAAGCCCTTGATTTAGTTTATAACACTGCTCATCAACAACTAAAATGTCAGTGTGTTATCAATGTTATTCTCATCCTAAATCTAAAACATACCAACTACTAGGAAGAAAATTAGCTATATACTGAAAAATTAGCTATATACTGAAACCAGGACAACTTCTCATTCTGAATAAGTTTTTTGTGGATGGTATCCCATTTTTTTTATTTTTATTTTTATTACCATCTACACAGGAAGCCTCTGTGGAACTCAAACGCTCTTAACACTGAAAATCCTTTGTAGACTTTGGTACTTTCTTTTGCTTAAATTGTTACACAACTTATACTGGCAATATTAGACAACATTGTATTTATCACTTAAACTTGTATTTTGACAAACAGGAGCATTTTGGAATTCAGCATCATTCAACACAGAGACATCTTACCTGCATTTCCCCACTCTCCATGGAGAACTCACTGCAGATGTATCATTTTTCTTTAAAACTACTGCTTCCTCAGGAGTGTTTTTAGAAAATCTGGGAATTCAAGACTTCATAAGGATAGAGTTATACTGTAAGTAGCACCTCTGCATTGTATTATTATTATTATTATTATTATTGTTAATAATAATAATAATATCATTAAATATTACTATTATTTTAAATTTCAGTGGGATTATGTTAGAGTTAAATAATAAGAGGACTATTTTAAAATATATTTTCTATTTTTATTAGTAGTTATTACTTTGGTAGCTTTATGATTATCCCCAAAATCCCAGCACTGCAATTACATTTAATTATACAAATATGCATTCAAAGATAATTTCAGCCCCAGAGCATTCTTAATCTCAGCAATCAGACTCTTACTGCTCAACCAGTTCTTCCTTCGTTCACCCACTACACCCCTCATGGACAGGCACTATGTGTGGCTGTTGCAAGATTGATTCAGAATCACAATGTGTGAGTCAGACCACCTACAGCATAGTACCCTAACTTTGTTATATTTTTCCCATATTCAATATCACTAATCTTTTTTATTGTTATTATTTCCTTCATATATATCTAAAATCTTAGATTTTAGCACATAGATTTTTTTTTATTTTTTTTTACAAGAGAAAATCAAATTGTGTTGTAATTTATTTCAGTAACATGACACATGTAGAATTTATTGTAGTTCACTCAATGTTTTCTTAGTCTTATATTGATCATTATTAGAAGGGAGAATATTTAAAATATTTACAATATTTAAAAGGAATAAATATTGTTTCAAAATATTTTGGATTTACTTGAAATGACAGATCATTTTAAAAGTTTTATAGTTGACAGGTGCTTCTGAGAGTTCTTTCTAAAAATGTATATCTTGACATTGGACATTTCCTCATTTTTTACAGATTCAAGGTGTTATCACCCTTGATAATTTTCTGGTGAAGAGTATAGATATACAAATATATACATAGTATTTTATATCATGCAAAATATAATTTTAGAAACATTAGTTCATCTTTATCAAATATATATATATTTACATATTTGCAAACTATAATGTTTTACATTATTGAAACAAACAGAATAACACTTACTGTGTTATTCTGTTGACAGTTAAATTATGGAATATTGTGTATAATGCTTTCTCAGTTTGTTTTTTGTTGTCTCAGGCTTTATTCAAAAGCTACTATGTTTTCAATACTGTCTTTACCAGGTTTACCAGGAGTGTGGATTGCTTTCTGTTAAAATTCTGTGAACAGGTGAAAATACAGTAGCATAATTACCTTGGTGTCATGCAATACAGCAAATGTGTTAGATCACAACGTCAGTGAAGCAATCTGAAGCCACTAGGTCACCACTTCTCTGAAACAATGATAATATTCTTGCATGGGAAATGTTTTCCTATCTCAAAATAAACAGTTAAATTACAGAAACATTACAGGAATATTTCTAAGAACTAAATTCATCCATGCAGTTGGCAGAAGACCATTACTATTTCTCCATGATAGTAATATCTACATATTACTATATTACCATAGTAACAAGCTCATGTCACTGGTAATATAGTAATATGTAGATATTATTAACTGTATTACTATATTACCAGTGACAAGCTCATGTCACTGCTCCCATTCATTCATATTCATCCTTCAGTTGCACAAACTTATATACTTGTATACTTGTATACTTATTTTTTTCTGTATGACTTCTGACTAACAAGGCATAAGAGAAAGTGAAAGGCTGAATTTGTCCATTATTACAGTGGACAAATCCAGAAAATGTCATGCATTGTTGAATAGGTGTACTTATAATTTTTTGATAGGTAGGATTGTTAGTTCTGGAGCCAGAATTGTGTATTCATACACAATTGTAATATTGTTCAGTAATTCATAATGCATTCTCTTATCACAAGTACCTTAAAAAACAAACACATTAATCATCTTGAACATATCATATTGTATAGTACCATTTAAATTTCATTGTATACTCATTTTCAGTAGATTTGAATGTAAATCAACAACCTACACTTCATATGCTATTTATACTTCTACATAAATCAATGTCTTTAATTCATGTAGTAAAAAATAACAATAATGAAAATGTCAGGTTCCGTGTTTAAGATGAAGACGTTAGAAAAAAATTCAAATTCATTATGAGATTAATATTTGGCATACCATACTTGCTAACACAAATGTTTTTCTCACCATTTTGTTTTTTGATTGTTCTCAAAATTTATATCCAATGCTTTTATTTATGATGCAATGGTCTGTATACGGTTAAGCCTAACATTACCAAAGCAAAAGTGCCAGATCAAGAAACTTAATAGGAAAGGTGAAGTTTAAAGCTGTTTGGTTTTATGAACATCCATAAAGACTGCAGTGCATACACGACATAAAAAGCTATTGCAAAAATGTAGTTATTTATCCTAATCATATTTTAAACACAGAAAACTAAATAATCTTAGACAAGATATGATTATTTTTTATTATTTATTTATTATAAGCAAATATAAAAATAAAATAAATCCTCGAGGCTTTGAGTTTTTGTCTGAGTTACTGTAATGTTCTGAAGACTGTTTGAAAGCCACAAGGCCAATTCAACACTGAGAGTTTTTATAGCACATTGTATTAAAGTTACATGACTGCAAATTATATCTTCTAGCCAGAAGTGTAAGTTACTATTTTATACTGTCTGAGTTCTCACTCAAGGATTATTTCCAATTTAAATATAGTTTTCCAATTTAAATACAAAAAAAAAATAAACAGAAATTTAAAGTAGGATTGGGAGCACAATTATATAATACTTTAGAGGACCTTTTGAGGAAAGAACTATTGGAAATAGTTCTGAAGAGTTCTGAGTATGAAGCTGTGATAGGCCCCCTTCTGCCCAAATTCACTACCTGAATTTGGTAGTGATGAGTGGATGATGAGTGGATTCCTATTTTCTTCTCTAGGGAAAGTACTCAATTATTGTATTCTGTAGCATATTACTTGGTAATCACTTTCTGTTACTACATATAATGTATGTGTCTTGGAACTCTTGATGGTTCTTGTTGGCTGTGCTTTCTGTTAGTCATTTTAGCTACAGATAGCCACTGATCACACTCCATGATCACTATCAACTGCATCTTCCACTCCACTTTGCCAATCTGTACCTGTGCTTTGCCTATGTTTGAATTCATTAGCTTCAAGAGTCCCTGCAATGTCTGGATTTTTTTTGTCTAACACCAAGGTAGGTAAGGACCACAAAGTATTTTTTTTTTCATTGAAAGAGCTCCAGGACAGAGCTTTTTCAGGCTACCAAGAAAATGATGAAAATGCTCTTTGCCCTGGTCTTTCATCACAAGAGGACAAATTTCAGAACTCAGTCAGCAGCTCTCTACACCCTGTGGCACACCTTCCGCAGGTAGTTTGACCACTGGGCTCATAAATGCCAAATTTATTCTAAACTTGCAGTGCTGTTGTTTTGACCAGAGTTGCTTTAAATATAAAATATAAACTGATTATATGTATCTCTTCTTCTGACATATTCTGCTCAGTCTTCAGACAGCCCACCAGATAGTAGGGTCATAATAGCTATTTAAAAATTCATCTTCGGAACTTCTGGGACTGGTTCTGTTTTTCAATATTACATTACTCTTTAGTGTTAATAACATAATTCATTATCTCATTAGTTATTTCAAAGTCTATACTATGTGTTTTCTTACCATTAAAATCTAATCGGTCACATTATTTATCAGATCTGTCATTCTGATATGCTATTTAATAGGCACATTCAGTGAGTTCAAAGCAGAATTTGTGTTTTCAGGCTTCACTCCAACAGTACCCGGAGGATTACAAAGACCTCCATACAGAAGGTAACATTCAGCAGAAATTCTCTTTACCTGGTCACATGGAGTTTCTGTTGCTTTTGTTCTCCTACTATGCGCTTCTTTTTTTTTTTTTTTTTTTTTTCAATTCTTTTGCCCCTCAGTATAGGGAGACTGAGCTCTCAACTTTGTCCAAATGAAACAAATTTATCCAAAAATTCATTTTAATAATGAAAAGATTTAGGCAACCATTATTTATTATAATTGTATAGAACACTATTGATTTTTAAGCAGAAGCACTTACTACAAAAGGAGTTCCGTTTAAAACGCAACTGCACATTATGTCTTATTTTATTTTGGAAAATCAAATGCTGTGTGTATTTTCTCACTCAGATTCAACTGTTATAGAAAAATACTTTATAATAGTCAGATTTGGGGCTTAAGGGATAACAAGCATATGGCATTACTCAGTCTAAAGATTGGCCAAAGAGTATCTAAATGTTCTAAAATGTCTAATGTATCTTTTAAAAGTGAAAAGAAAATGCAAGTATTTCACTATTTCACTATGATTTTTTAAAAATGTATTATTCTGTAAATTCATGTTTGATAACATGTTTGAAGGTCTTTCATGCTCTCTGATCGCTTCTAACCATCTTGCTTCTCTCTCAAAGTCCAGTGACAAACTGGAAACTTTAATGGTTCCAATTAATGGAGACTTCTCAGTCCTCTAGTCTTTTATTTAAGTAATAATTTCAAATGCTGGTAATCTTGTGTTTAGGGATTACTCTTCATATGTGTTTATCCTTTAGTATGTTAATTGAGCAATTTATAACTTTCAGATTTTTTTATTTCTGGCATATTCCCCATCTGAACAACAAAGATACAGCAACACTTTCCTAGGCAAAATATCATGCAAATGTAGCTTGGGGAATGACTCAGTTGACTTCAACATATAATTTGAAGCATATTGTGTGAATATGTTTACATTAAAAATATATATATATATACAAGATTTTATTGAGACCTCTCAAGATATAAACAAGGTTTGTAATAAAAATGGAGAAATGCCTTTTAGCAGAGCCTGTAGTGGTAGGGCAAGGAGCAATGGTTTTAGACTGAAAGAATATAGATTTAGATTGGATATCAGGATGAATTTTTTTCATGATGGTGGTGAGACAACAGAATAGGTTCCCCAGAGAAGTTGTGGATGACTCAACAATGAGAGACTGCGAAGTGTCCATTAGGCCATTAGTGCACATTAGGCCATCATATATTTCATTCTGCAGTATTGCAGAATAGTGAAAATTCTTGACAGTCATCAGTTTTAGCTTTTATTTATTTACTTATTTTAGTTGTGATGTTATAACAACCTCTATGGATATTTTAGACAGAGAAGTTTGAAAATCTTGCAAGAAAATAAAACATGGTACATACATTGGAATCAATTTGTTCTTTTCAAAAAGTTGTGTTACTGATTTTGAAAATGATTTGCATCTGTGTTAGGACGGATATTTCCTATCAGCCAGTGCTGCTTTTTAGATCAAAATTTGTACTTTGATAACTTTTTAAGTTGTGTGAATAAATAGAACTTGTTTGAATTTTAGTGTGGTGGTTGAAATTTAGCTAAAAATGGTAATAAATTAACATATAAATAGTATATATATATTTTATCCAAAAATAACAAATCTAGTACATTTCACTGTTTCTTGACTTCTATACTCTCTGGGGGGTGCAACCAGTTTGACTTTCACTTTGTTGATAAATAATTGTTCTCAGTGTCAATGAGTGTGAAGAAAGACCTTTGTAGATAGGACTCCTAAGGTCTACTTTTCCCCCCCAAAAAAATATCCTGTCATAGCCAAAGGAAATATTAGACTAGGCCTGAAAATAGCTTGTTCTGCAGTTTAACGGTTGTATGACCTAAATAACTATGGAATAATTTAATCAATTATTTAAATATTGATGTCCTCTTTCTAGCCCCATCTGAAGTGATTTTTTCATTCGATGTTGGAAATGGACCTAGTGAAGTTACAGTGCAGTCACTCACTTCCTTAAACGACAACCAGTGGCATTATGTCAAGGCTGAACGAAACATCAAAGAGGCATCCTTACAAGTAGATCAGCTTCCTCAAAAGTTTCATGCTGCTCCACCTGATGGGCATATTCGGTTGCAACTCAACAGCCAACTTTTTGTAGGTAGGCACTCATTTAACAAAATCTTTTCTAATTATCATCAAGGAAATTTAAAAGGGCAAAAAAAAAAAAAAAAAAAAAAAAAAGAACAACAACAAAAAGATAGCATCTGGGTCTTTTGAGAACAGCTTGTATGGTAAAATGAGAGCCCTAGTGTAAAATCCAAGATTTGGCTCTATTTTAAAAACAGATATTCAGTGCTCTATTCTATAGTTATTATTGGATAAGCTTTCAACTATTTTTTTTTTTTTGAGGTTTGTTTGAAGAACAACTACAGGATCTATTCTTCTGCCTTTTACTAATACATTTAATGGAATTTTCAGACTGTGTTTATTTAGTATGGTGAATGAGATAAAGGGATTGTTCTTTGACGTCACACAACCAAGACAAATCCACATCTATGGTCAGTTCTGTCTAAACCATGAAAGATTCAAAGAGGAAAGTTTACCCAAATATTTATGGTTTTATACTTCAGCAAGTTTGGCATTAATTTATTTAGATAAACTACAGGAAAAGCAGAATTAAGATAACAAAAATAAATTCATGTCTATTTAGCTCTTAAATAGCATTATTTAGAGCTATGTGTTATGGACAAAGTAGTGTTCTTACTGTAATCTTTACAAACTTAATATTATAAAAATCTTTATTTTTTATTTCTGTGGTTTTGGTGTACTTTTATGTTGTACATTCTAGAAATATGTAAAGCCTGTCCTACTTTTGCAAAGGTTTTTGTCTAGATATAATGTAAGACACATTATATTAAATGAACTTGTTTTTCATTTGCTACATCTTAGGGAGGAGGGAAATTAAGGTGCCTGGTGTTACTAAATAAACTGTATCCTTATGAAAAGTTGAAAGTAGATCAGTTTGAATTTATGTAATCTTATGTGTGAAGCAAAACTGAAATTCCACAGTTTTTTAATGTCAGTATCAAGTCTAAACTGTTTTCTAATGATAATGATAGTGAGTTGATCTAATCCTTCTTCCAAATGATCTGAAACTGTGCTAACCTGATTTAAGAGTAGCACTTTGCAGAAAATTATATCAAATAATTGACTACTGAATAAGGTGACCTTGTTTTAACAAAAGAAAAATAAATAAATAAATACTAATTAATATATATTTATATATTGGCTGACTTTGTCAAATATGTCTTATATGGAGATGTCAATTTAAAATTTTGTCTAGCTTGTTTTCTTCACATGGTGTTCAGATGAATAGTTTGCATTGAAATAGTGATTCTTTTCTGCTGCTTCTGTTTTTTTTTTTTTTTTTTTTTTTTTTTGTGGAAGCTTTTAGTCAACAGTTGTCTGGAAATTCATGAGGATTATGGTTGGCAACCTTGTATATTGTGAAGTGTTTTCTGTTTTTCTTTGTAAAAGAGAAAAAAAAAAAAAAGACAGCAATAACAACCAAAACAGGAGATATCATAGTAAATTTTGTAACATAGTTTAGGAGAAAAGATATTGTGCATATTGCACACCTTGCTAAGCAATCACAATGAACAAAATGCTGGCCATCAGGAAGTGTCTTAAAATGAACAGTCATAATAAGTGAAGCAACAATTATTATTACCTTCTGGATTGTCCTATTTATTTACAGCATATGTTTCATAGTCAGGACTGACCACCATCCTCACTCAGTAGAGAAAGGAATAAATTAAAGATTGGACACGACTTCCACCACACGACAAAATATGCAATCCCAGACATGAACGCTGGGATATTGTGATCCATACCATGAGACAGACAGACAGACATTCAGAACAATTGAGCAGTCAGCAGAATCTTGAAAAAGTAAAACTTTACTCTTCATCACCCTCCCTTAACCCTTGATCCTTTAACTTTTTTTATTTATTTATTATTATTCATTTTTCTGTATTTATTCATTTTTCCTTTCGCTTCTCTTCCCTTCTCTCCCTTTCTCTCCCCTTCTCTTCTTTTAAAAACAAGCAAACAAACAACTAAACCTGATTTCTGGATGATACTCCTTTGTGAATTAATAACAGTATGCATCATTGCTTGGTATCTTACTGTGCCAAAATCCCTTTTTCCCATTAAAAGCTTCAGGAGTTCACTGTAATTACTTGAGAAAAAAAAAATAAATAAATAAAAAGGAAACTAGATATGCTTTTAAAACTATTTATAAATATTTTCACATGCATAAGCAATTACATGGGAAATTCATCAAAGACTGTTCAGGGGCTGTAAACTATGTTTAGGGATGTTTTTACACATTGATTCTTTTTTATTTTTAAAAGCTCGTATGAATTTATTTCAGGTGGGACAGCATCTAGACAGAAAGGATTTTTGGGATGTATTCGTTCATTACAGTTAAATGGAATGGCCCTTGACCTGGAAGAGAGAGCGAAGATAACACCCGGAGTTGAACCAGGATGTCCTGGACATTGTAGTAGCTATGGTAACCTGTGTCACAATGGTGGAAAATGCAGAGAGAAATACAGTGGATTCTCTTGTGACTGCAGTTTCTCTGCCTATGCTGGGCCATTCTGTAAGAAAGGCAAGCATGTCTTTTAGCTTCATCAATTATTGAAAGTAAGAGCATGCAATCCAGAATAAGTTCTTTAAGGATATGTCTCAATGGTTACAAATCATTTGTTTCCCCTAGTGTAGAGAGACATTCAGTTTAATTTGCTCAGTATGTGTAACTAGTTTTGTAAACACGGTCTTCCAGATGTATACTCAACATCTACTGTTTAAAACACCTTATGTGAGAGAGTCACTATGTTTTCTTTAATGTTATGTAGCAGCTTTCATATTTTAATATGAAATTTTACATATTTTACATTCCTACAGCTAGGAATGTTATATATAAACGTTTGGATATCTGTCTGTCAAGTCTTAAGGATTAACTAGGACTGAAGCTATGACTAAATTTAGAAAACAAAGCAAAAAGTAATGTAATGTAATTTTTTATTTTTTTTTTTCAACTGCAAGACGAGAGTGAGATTATGGGGAAAAAGGAGCGAACCCATCTTTTCATTCATTTTAATTGAGTTCTTCACTAATGGTGTTATACTAGTGAATTCATAGAGTTTGAATTTTAAGAATGGAAGTTCATTTAGAAATTTAATATTTTCAATATCATTCTAATTTGTTAAAAATGGCTTTCTTCCTCCATGTATTCTGCAAAGTACTTTCTGGCTTAAATGCCATCACTCCAGGTTCCTCTAAATTAATGAGCATTACATCTACCCAGCCACTACTGCCACCAACAAAAATAAAAGACTCTTGTGAAGTCCTTCCATATCCATATTCCCTGTGGAACTAATGCTACTGAGTGTCTTCCATTCATTCTCATGATGTCTTCCTGCTCCACACTCCAAGCTTATTATTCTTCAAGTGATTGATTAGTATGTCCTGTTGCTGAAAATGTGGGATGACCTTTAATAATTTTAATCTCTCTCTTTCAAAAATACCAAGCCATATTACAGTAATTTACAGATTTTTATTTTTATATTTCTTTATTTTCTGAAGTCTGCATGATAATGATATAGTCTAAGTGTTATTTTCAGTAGGAAGCTGCTGTGAGATATTATGGAGACACAGAGGGCCTTTATGTCTTCTTGTCTTCTCCCACACCCTTTTAAGGCATAGACAAGTTTAGTCAATGTGTTAGGATTTAAACTCCTCCACCAATTTCTCTGAATGTGCAGTGTACTTAGGAGAGAAAATATATTGACTCTGGGACATAAATAAATAAATAAATAAAAACTAAACCAGAAAGCCAGAAGCATTGTCAAAACCAGACAAAAAGAAACACGTCTTCATGCAACGGATATTTAAGACACATGTTTTTTATAGACCACAATGTCTATTGTGGTTTTGGTCTAACACAGGATGTCTTATTATTCTCTATAATTCTAGGTAATAGCTCTGTTAATATTTCTTTCAATTGTATCACAATAATTAAGAATACTTGTTCTTGTGTTTTTTTTTTTTTTGTTGTTGTTGTTGTTTGTTTGCTTGTTTGCTTGTTTGCTTTGTTTTGTTTTCCTGGTTTTACTGTTTTGCATCATATTTAAAAACTGATTTATTTATTTATTTCAGAGATCTCTGCCTATTTTGGGACTGGAAGTTCTGTGATATACAATTTTCAAGAATACTATACCTTCACTACAAATTCCAGTTCTCATGCTTCTTCTTTCTATGCTGACATGACGCTGAGCAGGGAAACAATCACATTTGCCTTCCGAACAACACGGACACCAAGCCTACTGCTTTATGTCAGTTCCTTCTACAAGGAATATCTCTCAGTCATTCTAACCAGAAATGGTGAGTGTTCAGATAGCCTGTCTGGAAATACTAATGAGCAGTCAACTCAAATTCATCCTGATTCCCAGAGCTGAATCACTAAACATTGTCCTGTTTAGTGATTTAAATAGTGTCTTTATTTTTAAGCTGTAACAAGCAATGTTTTCCATCTCAATGTAATTCCTCTTACTGTAATTTCAACTTTAACTGCTTTTAATTAGTTTTGGCAAAAAATAGTTTTTTTTTTTTTTTTCTGGAAATCCTTTAGTAACTTTTCTTTTATTTTTTGACTTGAAACTCAAAAAGTATCTGGTGAAAATCCACATTATATAACAGATGGGAATTTAACTTTTTCTATTTAAACTAAGCATGAAATCTTCATTGGATCTTTGTTTTGTATTTTTCATCTTGTCTACTAATTTCTTCATGCTTATTTTCCTTGTTTTACTCCTAAATATTTTTTTAAATTAAGAAATTTAGTTACAGAGGCTGATGGACAGCTAAAAAAAAAAAAAACTAAATTGAATGTTTGGATGTGTCAAAGACTGTTTGTAATCATACTGGCCCTGTGCTCAAGGAGACTGGCTTTTCCAGATACAGAATATAGATTGGATATAGAATAACTCTATAGACTTATATATAGATACAGATATATATTTATATATATATATATATGGATATAGAATAACTACATATATACAATTTACATATAATTGGATATAGAATAACTATAGAGTCCTGATCATGAGAAGTAAAACATGTTCTATGACTGGCCTAGGTCTGGATGGGGATTTGTTTTTCAAAGGAATAAAGTTGTAGTATATCTACATCTGATACCACTCTTGTCTCTGACAAGAGCCTTTTCATTAAAAAGCCTTTTGTGATATGCATAAAGACTATACTAAGAGTTAACAACAAGAAATGGAAAGTGAGATAGAAATGATTCATTGTAGCCTTCTTGATTGTTGATTGGTCAGAGATTTACAGTCTGACAGTGTATATGTTATTTAAGAATAGTACTGCTAAGATAGAGAGTTTTATTTGATAAATCACATTGAAAGAGTGATTGAAAGGAGACCAAACCTTTCTGAGGTGTACTAAAAATAGAAAAATAAATAAATAAATGCTGCAATACCTTTAACCTTTAACAGGTTCACAGATAATACAGATTTGTCACAGTTTTAGCTATCTTTGCTATATCATCCTACTTTAGAATTGTTGTTATCCTTCCTATTGTCTTCTTTCATTTCTCACTTAGGTCAGTTTCTCTTATTTGAACTAATTCCTTATATAAATTAAACATTTGGTTTCCACTTCAAATGCACATGTGAGGCTGTAGGTATTGTATATGATCTACTCTACCTGTTGTGTACCCATTGTACTATACCGTTTATCTATATCTGCAGGAAGTTTACAGATAAGGTACAAACTAGATAGCCATCAAGATCCCGATGTCTTCACCATCAATTTCAAAAGCATGGCTGATGGACAGCTACACCATGTGAAGATTGACAGAGAGGAGGAAATGCTCCTTGTAGAGGTAATTCAATTCAAAAAAAAAAAAAAAACGGGGGGGGGGGGGGGGCCAGGAGTGTATTACTAAAGAATGTAAAATCCAAACCAAAATGAAATAAAAAGTTAAACCAGAACATTTACCCCAAAATAAATTGTGTTTTAATATCTCAATGAAATAAGTAAATAAAGCAAATCTTAGCAGACTCAGTAAGAGTCTAGTTTAGGAATTCTCTTTGGCTTTCTTCTTGTCTGTTTCAAAAATAATTTCTCCTCATCATTTTATATGAATTGTTTTATGGTTAAATTTACATAGTTGGATGACTGCTGTCATTAAACTGGGATCTTGTATTTTTTTAATTAATCAAACAACAATACACATTTTTATATCTAGACAATAGCTTAAGCCTACTTTTCTATTTCTCACAAGTCCTTTTTACATCTATGGAATATTCTTATTAAGAAAAATATTTTTATTTTTGTGTATAGCAGATGATAACGTAGACATTTTTAATTTACTTACTAATCATTAGATTATTTAGAATTGTTCGATCATTAATAAAACCTCAATTTTAAAATTCATTTTTATAAATCCTGGATATTTCAAGTTAACAGTTTCAGGGCTAGAGATGAGATTACTTAATTATGCATTGCTACAAGAACAGCTTGAAGTCAAACCATTCTACAGGTATACTGGCAGGCAGAGTAGTTACAGTATAATACTTGATCTTTAAACATGAAATAAATGTTTAGTGACATATTTTATAATGAAAATAACCTTTTCCATTGTTTTGGGTGTTTACCAATTTTATTTATTCTAATAATAACCACGAAGGAATCATCCAAATAAATTAAATAAATACTGATTTATTAAGGGGGATGCTTAAGAAGTATAACAGTTATAATCAGTAAAATGAGAAAGCTAATCTAAGCTAATCTTCTTTATATATACATATATATATATATATGATATATACATATATATATATATGATACAATTAACAAAGGTTTCCCTCAGCTTTTTTTTTTTTTTTAACTCTCATCTTACCTGTTTTCTTTCAAACTTTAACTGAAGTCATTTCCATTATCCTACTTTGCTCTTCAATGCACCATTTTGCAGGTTAACCAGAATGAAAGAATGAAATTTATTCTGTCTTCAGGCACAGAATTCAATGCAATCAAGTCTCTCATACTTGGCAAGATTTTAGGTAAGTGGAACACCACCTGGTTTTCTAAAATGTAGATAAAAATGTCACCATGGCAAATCTTAATAGCATTGAAATACATTTGTTGTCTTGGAATTAATTAGATGCTGAATTACAATTAAGGTAGGAAATTAAGTCCTGTTTGAGTGCAAATATAATCATGTGTAAGTACTTCCTGAAAAATGAGCACGTACATTCCATTAAATATCTTCTATTTTTGCAATCAAGTGTTATGAAACACATCTTTTTTTTTTTTTTTTTTCTTTTTTTTTTTTTCATTCTCTCAGGAAAAAATAATTTATCATCAAATTTTACACAAAGACCATAGCATGCTAGTAATCATAGAAAATTTTGTTATTCAATTTTGATCTAAACAGGGATAAGATAATACAAACAAAAACTTTATTGCAGTTACTTTCTAAGAACAGGTTAATACTTGTCCAGTTCAGATTCATTAAAAACTTTTTTTTTTTTTTTTTTCCTCTGTAGTAATAATCAAAATGGACCTTACCTATCTGCAATTGTTTTCTTGTAAATTTGGTTAAAATAATATAGCTAAATAATATATCTTGAACTAGAATTCCTAAAATCTTACTATTTTCGTAACTGTCATTGGTAAACCTTAATAATAGTACTTAATAATAGTAGATGTGGTGTTAGTGAAAAGCCAAGGAATATTCTATATTTCTTTCTTGTATAGAAATAGAAAACTTCTTATTATATATACGTTGTTATATTCTATTTTCAAGTAAAGACCCATTTGAACATTCTTCCTCTAATAACAGGATTTGTTTCAGCAATCTGTAAACAGAGCTGGTGTATTTTGCAAGATACAACAATGTACTAAGGTTACAATGACTTTTTCAATATTCTGCAGTTATATTAATTATTCTCCTCCTTCTACAGGTTGTCCTGGAATAAGGGCTGAATAAATAGGTTTGGCAAAATAAGTATTATTTGAAAAGATAATATCTAAATGTATATATCTTATTCTTTTATAATTTTGTAAGGCATGATGTTGTCATCATTATCATCTACAAATGTTTTAATTTTTCATAAAAACACATTTGTTAAGAAGTTATGAAATTTTATTCAAATAAAAACAAAAACAAAATTGGAAATTAAGTGACTCCCTTGGTGTCTCTTGAACATCTAGACAGCCTGGTTTCTCATCCTTTAAAAATCCTTCTAAGTAAGTTAAAGTATTAAGAAATTCTTTTTTTTTTTTTTTTTTTTTTTTTAAATAATAATAATAATTTCAGAAAACTGTGATATGTGGCATAGAAGTAATTGAGTTTTCATCTCAAATTAGTATAGATGATATATTAATTAATCTTGCTCCTCAAGGATTACAGGAACTATTTACATGTTTCATATAAAAGGTACTGTGAAAAAGAAGTTCTAAGAAGAGTTTCTGCTGATTCTTTTTTTTTTTTTTTTTTTTGATTTTTAATTTAGAGGAATTCTATTATTTTGTAAC
>CM021763.1:46838578-46858911 GCA_011075105.1 Heteronetta atricapilla | reverse complement strand
AGGTGCCTTTCCAGGATCTACCACTTTTTCTTTTTTTTTTTTCTTTTTTTTTTTTTTGGTACAGTGCTGGTGGGAATAAGATAACAGTTTTGGTAAATCAATGTTTCTGACATTGTAACAGGTCTAGAAACACTTTCCTGACTATTGAGGTAGGAAATACCTTGAGAGGAGAAATAGGTAGGAAATTTGCAAAATATATTTGCAAAGAGTCTCCTACTGACAAGCAAATCATTATCTAAAAGTGTCCACCATGTTATTGGTCGGAGGCAGTAGGTAAGTAAGTCTCTGATTTCTATCTACATTCAATTTGTTGTAAATCGACAAATAAGCATGTAGAAAAACAATTTTCTGCTTTAATCTGAGTAGTAATGAGAGCTTATCTCTCACACATAGACACATGCGTGCACACAGAGATATTAGTTTCAAATGTAACCTCCCCTACGTGTAATCTTGGCTAAAAATAAACTAAAATAAAAGAAAAGCTGAATGAATGAAACATTCAGTTGTTTGAAAACTCAGAAGCAAAATTAAAATAATTTCTGACTCATTCTAGTTTAGAAAATTAGATGCACATGGGGATTAAATGAGAGAGATTTGAGCATGAAATTTTAAGTGTAAGTAATTTAATAGGCTAATGTAGAAAGACGGTGGTGTTTCAAACTCAAGAAGAACTGGAAGAAATACTTTAATAATAATAAAATATAATAAATAATTTTATTTATTATTTATTTATTATCTTATATTTTACAATATTTTTATTTATATTTATATTTTATATTATTTATTTATTTATTTATAAAATAATAAAATTAATAATAAAATTAATACAGTGATAATTATTTTTTCTATTAACTGAATGATAATTTAAAACTTATTAAATAATTACATTTAAAGACCACATTTATAGGTCTTAAAAAAATCAAATTATTTATTGTGATTTTCTGAAAGTGTCACAGTGTATTGATCTGTTTTCTGTATAGAAAAATAATTAAAGGACATCTAACATGAATTGAAATGTAGTACTTTTGAAAGATGGATGTTTTTTATACAACATACAGTCCAGAAGATAAATGTTATGTAGATAGGCACAAAGAATAGAAAAGAGAATTATACATTTAAGAATATATTTAAAAGTATATTACCTAAAATAAAATACTAGATTAAAAAGTTTTAAAATCTTTCAAAACCTCACATATTGTTGATAAAACCAAATAAGGAATTGATAATATTTTGAGGTAGATTTCTATTGTGGTCACAGATATGAGAAATACAACGATGACCATTACAAAATTAAAGGATTTGTTGTCTTGTTTTATGAAAACCCATACAAAAGTTTGTATTATTTTACTTTAAAATGTATTTCACAGAATTATGGAATGATTTAGGTTTAGGTAATCCTGTCCACTACTCTTACTCAAGCAAGGCCACCTAGAGCCAGTAGACCAGGACCACGTCCAAATGGCTTTTAAATACCTCCAAGGACTCCACAGCCTCACTAGGCAAATTGTGCCAGTGCTGTCACCATCACAGTAAAGAACTGGTTCCTAATATTCAGAGGAAACTTCTGTGTTTCTGTTTATGCTGATTGCCTCTTCACGCTGGGCACCAATGAAAAGAGCCTTGTTCCATCCTCTTTGTCCTGTCCCTATTTGATTATCAATTGCCATTGATAAGACAATGATCCCTATCTTTCTTCAGGCTGTCAAGGTCCACGTCAATTGCTGCATGAAATTTCTGTGTATCAGCCACTTCTGCATTTTAAGCATAGAATCATGTAATAGCTTTGGTTGGAAGGTGAACCTTAAAGATCATCTAATTCCAAATCCCCAACCATGGGAAGGGACACCTTCCACTAGACCAAGAGCCATCCAGCTTGACTTTAAACACATCTAGGGCATCCATAACTTCTCTGGTCAACCTGTTCCACTGCCTCACCACCCTCTGAATGAAGATTTTCCTCCTAACATCTAATTTAAATCTTTCCATTTTAATTTAAAACTCTTACTCCTTTGCATATTACTACACTTCCTGACAAAAATCATAGAATCAATAGAATCACTGAGGTTGGAAAAGAGCTCTAAGTTAATCCGCTGCAACATTTATTCTAACACTGTCAAGTTCACCATTTAACGATGTCACTAAGCACTACATCTACACAGTTTTTGAAGACCTTGAGGAGTGATGACTCAACTACTTCCATGCACAGCTTGTTCAAATACTTCACAACTCTTTCAGTGTTTGTTGTTGTTGTTGTTTGGTTTTGTTTGTTTGTTTTTCCTAATATGCAAAATAAACCTCCCATGGTACATCTTAAGGCCATTTTCTTTTGTCTTATCATTGAATGCTTGGGAGAAGAGCCTAATCTGCACCTCTGCCTCCATTAAGGCTGCTCTCCTGTTGGCCCCCTTTAGGTACTGGAAGGCTGTAATGAAGTCTCCCTAGAGCCTTCTCTTCACTCCTTCCTCAGCCTGTCTTCATAGGAGAGGTGCTCCAGTCCTCCAATTACCTTCCTCCTCTGGACTTGCTGTAATATGTCCATTAAATTGTTTTATGTCATCTGCAAATTTGCTGAAGGTACACTCTACCCCACCATCCAAATCATTTATGAAGATGTTAAAAAGGACTGGATGCAATACTGACTCTTAGTTAAGTTAATAGTTACTGGCCTCCATCTCAACTTTGCACCACTGATCACTGCCTTCTGGGCCTGGCCATTCAGACAGGTTTAATCACCTTCTTGTCTGCATGTCTAGCCCATACATCAACAGCTTTTCTATGAGGATTTTGTGTAAGACAGTGTCAAAGCCCTCACTGACTCCAGGTAGACAATACCCACTGGTCTCCCCTCATCCATCAGGCTGGTCATTTCACCATAGAGGCTTATCAAGTTCGTCAAGCATGATTTCCCCTTGGTGAATCCATGCTGACTACTCCTGATGATTTTCTTGTCCTTCATGTGCCTTCATGTCCTTCAAAATACTTTCCAGGATTAGCTGTTCAACATTTAATTCAATATAATGGAATGTACATTCTTAGAAAAATAGCAATCTTTTTTGATGGGTATTTCAAAGTAAAGACTAATGTTGTATGTTCCAAAGAAACCACATGTAAAAAATAAATAAATGGAAGAGAGCAAAACCATGTAATAACAATGTAATGGGTATTTGTGTGTGTATTCCCCCCCCCCCCCTGCCCCCCCCACCCCCCCCCCCCACCAAAAAAATAAGTAAAATATGAAATCATGTATTTCTTGTACTTTGAGATGCCATTTCGGAAAAACCCTCAAATCTTAATGTAATCCAGAAAGGTATGGTTCTTCCAAGGATTATCTTCAGTTGGAGAAACAATTTTCTGAACTCTTCTACAGTTACACATAGCTCGAGTTTTTGTTAGAAAAAGAAAATAAATAAAAAAAAAATCTAAGAGTTAACCACTGAATTATTTTTTAATTCTCATAAAATGAAAGAAAATATAAAATGAAAAAATGAAATGAAATAAAATAAAGTAAAATAATAAAACAAAATAAAGAAAAATATAATAAAATAAAATATAATAAAATAAATAAAACAATGTGATCTTTCTCACCAGAATCCAAGAATTCCAATTTAAAGACTTCTGAATATATCTTACATAACATTACTACAAAACAGTTAAAGAGATGGAGTGTCTGGTGGTTTAGTTGTGAGGGAAAAAAAAAAAAAAAAAGAGGAGTTCAGAGGACAGAAGCCAAAGGATTTCTCTTACTTTGTTTTGTTTTGTTTTGTTGTTTTTAATATTTATTTACTTTCTGAGATGAGACTCTATCTGGAAGCACCCCACACTGTAGGAAAGCTCTAGAAATGTCAGTTCTTACAGTAGCCTGCTGATGAAGTTGTTTACTTCCACTGTGTAAAGTCACAGTTAACAAGGAGAGTTTCCTAGGTATCCCCACAGTGACTGTAGATTGCTGTGGGGGATGATATTCTACAAGAACAGTTGTTAGTCTTTCCATGACAACTAAAATAAGGGTATGCTTCCAGTAAGCTTTGCTTAGATGTGATTTATACACAAAGTTTCACTGGTTTAAAAGAATGTGTGATTTTTAAGCAAATTCATGTAATATTTATAGTTATTGCAGGAATAAATGTATTTTCCAGTGCTGCAGTAACAGAAATGTTAAATAATAGTTACTAAAAAAAAAACTTATTATTTGTCTTTATGAAGCTTTTGTTACAATTTGGTATTTCAAATAAATCTTTTCTGTTAGAGTAAAATATGCATTCTTTACATGGCTCCCATAATTTCATGTACATATAATTGCAGTCCAGAAAATGTATACAAAAAAAAATTCAAAATCTGTTGTTCTTGTTGTTTGTTTTCCCATCAAAAATAAGCCAAAAAAAAAAAAAAAAGCCAGCCAAACTTGTCAAGGCTTGCTAAGCCTTGTCAAGCCTTTACTTCCATTAAAGATGCTTTTCAGGATGATCATTTGGGGAAGACTATTCCATGGTCTTTTGATCTTATCAATATTCAGGGATTTAGTGGTGGTAATTTACTTGATGAAATAAATGGGCTGGCAAAATATTTGCTTTCTATTTCTCTGTTTTTATCATTTTTATTGGTTTGAATGTATGTATATCTGTCTATTTCCATTTCTATCTCTATCTATCTATCTATCTGTCTATCTGTCTATCTATCTATCTGTCTATGTATCCGTCTATCATCTATCTACTTATTTCTACTTAGCAGTGTGACAAATGACAGTTCCACAAATAATTCCCACTTGTGACTCCTCGTTTCTGAATTTGTACTGTTGAAAAAGCAGCAAAAAGTCTCAATGAGAGAATTATCTATTGCTCCTTGTTAGTCAATTTGATTTCTTTACAGACTTTTTTTATTTTTTTGTTTGTTTTCATCAGTAAACTGCTGAGATAAAGAGCAAATTAAAGGAAAGGCCTCTGAAGTGTTCTGAAGTGCTCTCAAAGAATATATATATATATTTTGTAACAACAATATAAAGTAAAATATTTTTCAGTAATTTTTCCTCTGATCAACTACACTCTGTTAAAACAATCAATGATGCATTGAAACATAAAAACTTTCTGATCCCAGGATGGAAATATGTTACTTTGACAAAACACTCTGTCTTGTCTCCTGACATGAGCAAGTCCAGGAGGTTCATAAAGCATCTCGATGATAAATTCCTGGTGCAGATGTTAAGGGAGCCAACTAGGAACAGTGCCCTGTTAGATCTGTGCTGGAAAACAGAGAGGGTCTTGTGGGAGATGTGGCAATTGGTGGCTGTCTCAGTCATAGTGACTGTGAAGTGGTTGAATTTAGAATTTATGGTGATAGAAGAAAAACTGCCACCAAAACTTCAGCCTTGGATATGGGAAGAGTGGACTTCAGGCTGCTCAGGGAACTACTTGGCAAGGTCCCCTGGGAAACTACATTTGAAGTCATGAGTTTCCACCAGTACTGGTCAGTCTTTAAGCACTGCCTCCTAAAAGCACAAGATCAGGCAATTCCAAAATATGAGAAGTCAGGCAGGCTGGGCAGCAGGCCGGCTTGGCTGACCAGGGATCTTCTACTGGAGCTTAGGTGAAAAAAGAAAGTGTACGGCTTCTGGAAGGTCGGGCGACAAGGAAGGAACACAGGGATGCTGTTCATGTTTGTAGGGAGAAAATTCATGTGGCCAAAGCCCAACTAGAGTTGAAGCTAGCTATGTCTGTGGGAGACAATAAAAAAGTTTTTTTTTCAGATAAGTGAACAGAAAAAGGAGAACCAAAGAAAACATAGGTCTGCTGCTTGATGGGGAAGGTCAACTCACAGACAATGACGTAGGCAAAGCAGAGACGTTTAATGCCTTCTTTGCCTCTGTCTTCGACACTGATGATGGGCTTTGGGACCCTGGGTGCCCTGTGCTGGAGGTCCTTGATGGTGGGAATAACAAACTCCCAACTGACCCTGAACGTGTGCGGAATTTGCTACTCCACCTAGTTCCATACAAGTCCATGGGTCTGGATTGGATTCATCCCAGGATGCTTAAAGAGCTTGCTGACATCATTGCGGGACCTCTCAATTATTTTTCAATGATCCTGGGAATCTAGAGAGGTCCCAGTAGACCGGAAGCTGTCAAATGTTGTACCAGTTTTCAAGAAGTGTAAGAAAGAAGACCCTGGCAATTACAGGCCTGTCAGTCTCATGTCAGTGCCTAGTAAAATTATGGAGAAGATGATTCTTGGAGCTATTGAAGCATACCTGGGGGACAATGCAATCATTGGTCCCAGCCAGCATGGGTTCGTGAGGGTTAGGTCCTGCCTAACAAATTTGATTTCCTTTTACAATAAGATCACCCGTCTAGTCGAACAAGGAAAAACGGCTGATGTGATTTTTTTGGACTTCAGCTTTCAACACAGTTTCCCATAGGATCCTATGGGACAAAATGTCCAGCACACAACTAGACAAAAACATCATACAATGGGTGAGCAATTGGCTGATGGGTAGGGCTCAAAGGGTTGTAGTAAATGTATACACATCAGGCTGGCAGAAGATATCTAGTGGGGTCCTTCAAGGCTCTATCTTAGGGCCAGTCCTCTTCAATGTCTTTATAAATGATTTGGATGTAGGACTAGAAGGTGAGCAAATTTGTCAATGACACCAAACTTGGAGGAGTTGTGGACTCTGCTGAGGGTGGAAAGGCCTTGCAGAGAGATCTGGACAGGTTAGAGAGCTGGGTGATCACCAACCGCATGAAGTTTAACAAAAGCAAGTGCCGGGTCCTGCACCTGGGACGAGGCAACCCTGGCTATATGTACACACTGGGTGACGAGATGTTGGAGAGCAGCCCCACAGAGAGGGATCTGGGGGTTGTGGTTGATAGATAGCAAGTTGAATATGAGCCAGCAGTGTGCCCTGGCAGCCAGAAGGGCCAACTGTATCCTGGGGTGCATCAAACACGGCATCGCTAGTAGGGCACATGAAGTGATTGTTCCACTCTACTCTGCACTGGTGCAGCCTCACCTCGAGTACGGTGTGCAGTTCTGGGCACCACAGTACAAAAAGGACATTAAACTGTTGGAGAGTGTCCAGAGGAGGTGACAAAGATGGTGAAGGGCCTGGAGGGGTTGACATATGAAGAATGGCTGAAGTCACTGGGCCTGTTCAAGACTAGAGAAGAGGAGGCTGAGGTGGAACCTCATAGTGGTCTACAACTTCCTCGCAAAGGGGAGTGGAGAGGCGGGTGACCAATTCTCCATAAACACCAGTGATAGGAGCTGTGGGAATGGAGTGAAGCTGAGGCAAGGGAAGTTTAGACTAGATATCAGGAGGAGATTTTTCACTGAGAGGGTGCTTACACACTGGAACAGGCTCCCCAGTGAAGTTGGCACTGCACAAAGCCTGTATGAATTTAAGAAACGTTTGGACTGTGCACATGGGTGACTTTTGGGTAGAAATCTGTGGTGCAAGGAGTTGGACTTGATGATTCTTATGGGTCCTTTCCAACTCGGAATATTCTATGATTTTATGATACTATGATTCCTCCTGCTCACTTCAATTTGAATCTAAGTAAAAAATAGTAAAATAATTTTGCATTTCTTTATGTTCCAAAAACAGTAACAGTATAGTGTATTTATATTGCCACACATTTACCACAGAAACAAAACAAAACAAGATAAGCTCCTATGATTCAATGGAAATCAGTGGATACATGCATAATGACTTTTAAGTTTAATAAGTACTTTTAATGCAAAAATCTTGGCCATGATAAAATGTTCATACCAGCAGAAAACTATTGAATAATTTTAATATTTTTTATCAGTCTGTTCCAAGCACATTGTTAATAACTCCAGGTGAGAACTTAACTATGCAAGTCAAATGTGTATTATATTTTTCTACTAAGAAGATTAAAATTAAAAAAAAAAAAAAAAAAAAACCTTATGATTGAAATAAAGACAACCTGCAGATTTGAAGAAAAAAGAAAGAGAAAGAAAGAAAGAAAGAAAGAAAGAAAGAAAGAAAGAAAGAAAGAAAGAAAAAGAAAAGAGAGAAAGATAGAAAGAGAGAAAGAAAGAAAAAGCTCAAAAAGAGATATAAAACAAAATAAGCATTTGGAAGAACCTGAAAAAAAAAAAAAAATGAAATCTTCAGCATCATAACAGTAGAAAGGTCAATTTATGTGAAGTAACTTCTGTTACTTTATTTTCCACATTTGCATTATGATTGTGTTCTGTTCCATTTGCTTAACAGAAAACAACGATGTAGACGAGGAGACAATGAAGGCAAACTCTCAGGGTTTTACTGGATGCCTCTCTTCAGTGCAGTTCAATCACATCGCTCCTTTGAAATCTGCATTGCACCATAGCAGCTCAGCCCCCATCATTGTGAAGGGACGCTTTACTGAATCCAGCTGTGGTACTTTAACTGGAGCTGACTCAACGTTAAGTGAAACAACACATTCATTTGCAGGTAGAAAATGTTATCAGTTTTCAGTTTTTATGATCTATGAAGCAAAATCTAGAGTGCTCATGACATGAATAATTTCTTTTACTTTTCTGTCCCTCGCCTGTAACTCCCCCACCCCATGGGTTATGATCTTAGAAGCAGTTTAAAAACTAGTTCACTTTTATATATCCTAACTTTCTTTCTTCTAGACTTTATCTTTTCCTCTGAATGTTTACATTTTTCTTTTCATCTTTATAAATTGTTATCTATATAACTGTTCTTTTCATGCTTATAGTTGCCTACTGCCATTGTACAGTATGTGATCTGTTCAGAATTTCTCAAAAAACTTCTGTTTTTCTGTAATTTTCTTTTTTTTTTTTCCCTGCTGCAGATCATTCTGGACCTATAGATGAGGGAGAGCCCTTATATAATGCAAGCAGAAATGGCTCTGCTATTATTGGAGGTAATACAGACTACAGTAACTCTACTGAAACCTGAATGCTGAATTGAAGTCAGTGGCAATTTTGTGTGCATAAGAAAACAAGCAAAAAAAATCCTTAATTTTATTACAAATAATCAGAAAAGACAAAAATCAAGCAGTGTTTTAAAATGCAGTCAGAAACTCTCATAGGGTGTTATTAAATAAAATTATGCCATAAGTGTTGCTATACATTGGAATATTCTGTTGAAATACCTGAAATGCAAGGTAATAAGAACAGGTTTCCAAACTGCTTAATGTTAGTGTATAGATTTGGATATGTTGTGACAAATAGCCTATGTTTACGAAAGAAAAAATCATTGCTCTTTGGGTATGGCAAAGCATTAGTTTTTGCTATACAATCAAGTTCAAAATGAAGAATATCTTCCTTAATAGTTCTGAACAGTACAACTTCTTCTTGAGAAAATTGGTTTTGTATTGCTTGAATGAATCCTTTGACACTTCGAGACATTTCATTTTGGTTCTGCATGTGGAAAGAAATTTACTCTTGTACAGAGTAGCATTTGTTCAGTAGACTAATAATCAGGATATGCATGTTCCATTACTGTGTTTTCCTGACTGACCATCCTTGAGCAGAGATCCACCTCTGTTGCAATGGAGAACCCTACCATTTCTGTCTGTTCAGAAGAAACTAAGAGCTATCAAGAGAGCCTTAAGAGACATAATTTGGGATTACAGGACATCAGGAGAATTTCAGTTTCTGCCACCTGAACTGTATATATTATATTATATGCACCTGGTGCAAGTTTATGGCTTTGACAGTTTAAATTTATTTATTTATTTTTCCATTGAGGAATAGCGTTGTGTGTTCCAGGACTGTGCGTCTTAACAGAAGTCTACATAGAGTCACTTAAAAACAAAGGGAATGGCTTTTTGATGCTAATCTTCTGGAAAGAGCTTCAGTCCTGGATAACCCATCTTAAGGGGATATATATATATATTTTTTTTATCTTGAAAGAGTGCGGGTAACCTTTCTTCATAGCTGAAGTTGTGAATTTAAGTTGGATCTTGTGGATTGTCAGGTTGTTAAGCTATGTTGTGTAGTGGCTTACATAATGGAATTGAGTCTTTGAACCATGGTCTTTGGGAAGGAGGACAAATTTCTCAAAAGCCATAGTTAAACCAAAGTTTTGTGAGATATTTTTTTTCCTCTGTGAGTATTTCTGTTTGTATTTGATTTCTTGAGAGAAAGTGAGGGAAGAAAACCCTCACCTCCACTTTCTACTCATGAAAAATGTATTTTTGCTGTATAATTCATTGGTTCAATTTCTATTAGTTACTACAGCAGGAATAAAGTTTGGTTAGAGAAAGGTCATCCTCCTTGATCCTTTAAGTTCTGAATGGGTTTCCTTTTATGGGTTTTCAGAGCCTTGGCAGACAAATGACATAGTGAGGTTCAGCAGAATAGAGATGCCAAGGCTTCCCACAGAGTATAAAAGCATTTAGGACTATGAAAGGTGAAGTTAGATCACAACCTGCACTCACCTGTGTGTCTGCCATTTAAATAAATATATCTGTTCTAGTCATTACTTGCTAACAGTATGTTGCATGGCCAGACAAGAACTGACCACACTGGTGCTAAAGCTACTAAAAGAAGAGGTAATAAAACATTGTAGATTCCATGCTCATACAATGATGCTTATGTCTGTATATTTTTATACGTAGAAACCTTAAGAATTTTGGCACTAGGTTCATTGAGGTCAGAACTTAAAATATAGATTCTGAGTTCTATTTTGTGTCTTAATTCTTAATTAATTCTTAATTAAGTACTTTGCTGTTTCAGGAAAAAAAATGTATTTAGATAAAAATTACTTTGTATACTAGGCAATTTGATGTGTGTGAAGATTTTAAATTGTACTAAAAACAAAGTTGGTTTCGAACTTCAAGATACAATAGTTACATTTTTGTTGTTGTTGTTATAAGACAGTAATAACCTTGCAATTGAATTTTTATGAAAGACATTTGGGAATATGCACTCACAATTTTTGTACTGTTTACAAGTCAAAATAAGGCAAGCTATATAATGCTTAGTATAAGCCTAATGTTAGTACCCTTTAGAACAATATAAAATAATTGTATGACTTCAGCTAACTCAGTCAAAGCATGTTTAGACAGGCCCTAGACAGGCCCTTACAGTTACTATGACTGTGAAACAAGAAATATTTACTCAGATTTTAGATTCTGCCCCAGAGAAAGAGATAACACACACACATAAGTCTGTATTCCTAACATTAAGGGTGGTTGCTCATATGAAAGAATTTCAAAAAATTGACAAGTGCTATTTTTTTTTTTCTTTAAAATGGATGGTCTGTTCTCATTTACAGAGCTAAGGGAGTAGGTATTTTTATTTTTTCTTACAATAGTACCTAGGTTATGCAGTGGATTGTTCCTTCATCTAGCACATCTGAGTCACTGCATTACAACTGCTGCTCAGATTGTTTAGTTTTTGTTGTTGTTGTTGTTTTTTCCTACCTTGCTTCCTGCTATTTTGACAACTTTCAACTTCCCTTCTGTTTCTTTTCTCCTCAAATTCCTCTCCTCAGCCTCTGATACATGAACTTGAAGGCCTGAGCCCATCATAAGAGGATGGATGAGGAAGGGAGGAAGTCCATAAACTCGCACTTAGCTCTGTAGAAAGTATCTCTTTCCTCACTATTCCTAATTTGCTGGACTAGGAACAGCATACCGTGGTGCTTATTCCACATAGTGTCATGTTAGGCATGTGATACATACTGGCAAAATCCTATATAAAGCTTATGCTTCTGCCCATTTTTTTTTCTATCTCATCAGCTAGAACAGCATAGTGCAGGTGGCTGTATTGATAATTATTTTGCCATCAATAATTAATTATTATTAGATGGAGTTATTAAAGCTGTTGGAAAAAAAAAAAAAAAAAAAAAAAAAAAAAGCTTACACAATGCCATCTGTTTAGTCATGGACCCTATTTATTTAGGAACCCCAGTGCATGTAGCTATTGAAAAACACACCTATTATGTCAGATTAAGTCCCACAGACCTAAAAGGAAGGAACCAAACCTATTTTATTTTATCTTAAACATGAATTAGGCCTTGTTTTTTATATTTTCTTATTTTGTCTTGTACATTATTACATAAGACAGAGATAAGAGCCCTAGATTTTGCAGTTCATGAAAGACTCTTTATCCCATTATAATGAGCCAAAGGTAGTCAAAGAGAGTTGGAATTTTCTTCTACAAGGCAAAATAAGCATTAGAATTTCTGTCCCACTTAGTCTGAAGACAGGGAGTTATAAATACTCATCAGTTTCCACTGTAGTCCCTGTGATGAACTGTTCTACTTTTCTTTTATAAATTCTTCTCATGAACTGCATTGTTTAGTCTGGACCACTTGTCTATGGTCTGAATTAATTTGTGTGTAATATTGGATATGAATGGGACTACTTCTGTGTTACCATTTTTACCATGAAGTGTCTGTGGTTTTTCTTTTATGCTGTACATAAACAGAACTAATATGAGGACCTGGTTCAGAATTCCAGACTTCTCCTTTTTTTCTGAACCCTGTTCTCTTCTGTCTCCCCCGATCCATATGCTATTACTTGCCTATGCTATTTCTTGACTTTTCTTTCTTTTTTTTTTTTTTTTTTTTTTTCCCTAGGTGTGATAGCAGTTGGGATATTCATCGTCCTTTGCATCACTGCTATAGCCATACGCATTTATAAAAAAAAAACCATATACTCAAAAAATGAGACAAAAGGATCTGAAAATGAAGATAGTACTGAATCTGCACTGAAAAATGAGCTTAGTACACAAAACACTGCCAGTGAAAATCAAAAGGAATACTTCTTCTGACTCAAATTCATGATTTAATTTAATGTAATAATGTGACTGTCTGACTTTCTTGATAAGCCAGGGGATCTCAATGGACAAGAAAGCTCTTGCACTCTACAGTAGACACAATGGATTTGAGACCTGTTATATTGCATAAGTTCAGTCTCAGAGATTGGTATAGGGGCTATCTTAAAATTACAAGCTTTCCTTAGTTATTATACTGTAAATGCATTTTATGTAACAGTTAATTAATATTGTAACCAATTTCATTGTTGGTAGTTTCCGACTGTTCTGATGTGACCTTCTGCAAATGAAGTTTAACGTACATCCTGAATATTATTTATAAATGAGAAAATTGCTACAAAGCTGTTCCAATCCTTCTCTTTAAAATATCATTTTGGAATTTTGGTCAAGGTGAAAAGTAGATTCTAATTGTTTGTGTTACTAAGGAAATCCTTTTTATGTTGCATTATAGTGATCCCTTGTACTTCCTCAACCTGAGAATGCCTTTTGAACTTCTGTTAGCTTGTGGCAGAATCTGTTTGTGAGCCATGGATTTAGGTGTCCAAAACAAATTGTATTTCTTTCTCCTGAGAGGTGACCAGTGCCACCACTGTCTTTTTTTGCTATTGTTTGACAAGTCTAGCAGGACTTAAAACAAAAGGGTGTGCAGTGTGTTGAAATGCTGTAAAATCTCTTTTTGGTTTTCACTCACAGTCAAGTGATGGAATCAAGTTAGACTCATACATATTCTAAGAATTTTATTTCTTAATATAATTAAGATAGTAATTAAGATCTAATTTTTTAAAAAGATAAGAATTAAATAAAATAAAGAATTTTAATAAAACTAGGACCAAAAAAAGACAAAACTTTTATTTGGAAATATCAATTAAAATAGTAACAATGGTTAAACTGTAATGAGTGAAAACACCTAATGATGATTGATTATTCTCCCTAGAAATTAGTAGTGTTTTCTGTGAAGTTGTAGTGGTCTGGCATGCATTCCCTGAAAACATTGTGTGTGTGTGATCTACTCCAGACCTCAAGATTAAGTTGTTAAAAAGTACAGAATTTGCTTATGATTATTATGATAATGAAATAGGGAATTTAGATTCTAGCACAGTGGCTGCTACTTTAATATTTTTTTCTTCATCCATAGCAGTACCTACAGTAGATGAGATAAGGTCTGATTCTAGCACCAAAAACTAATCAGATACTTACTATCCTCACAGAATAAAAATGAGTTGCTTGTGATGTTGTATAAACAAATCATTAGATATGAAATATAGGCTTAAGTTGTCTAAACAGAAGAATGTACTATTGATGCCATAGGGTCTCTGAAATATCTATGTGGCCTTGTAAGAATGTCACGAGATTGACTGAAGGTATTTGTCCTTTGAAAGACATCTGGGAATGAAGTAGAATAGCTCAAGGAATCTACAATAGCACCATATACCAATATTTAGTTAACTAATACACACACACAAAAAAAAGACTATGTTGATTTGTTATTGTTGTTGTATTTTTTTCCATAGAAGACTGTGTGCCTAGAGCTAGAATCTAAGGAAGGAATCAGGACTTCTGTGTCCCTGTAGACTTGAAAGTTTAAAATTTAAAGTGTTTTTCAAACTGATTTATATCTATTCCCATTGATAGCAATGAAAATGGTCACTGCTTTGCTCCCCTTTCAGTGAGAAGAAATAGAGACAAATCTAGGCTCTGAGACTTAGAAAATGTTTCTCATAGATGCCCAAAAACATTATAAAAGCATGCAAACCTGATGTGGTGTTAAGAAAATATTAATCTTTACATTTCTTTCCATATAAAGTTGTTGTATATAGAAATGTGAAGGAGAGTGTGATAACACATTTTAAAGCTTGTATTCTTCTATCAATCTTTATTTTTGATTCTCAAAATTTTACGCTCCCTTTTCTGCTTCATTGTGCTCATCTTTTCTTCATGGTTAGGAATAAATTATTTCCCTTTTTTGGTACTTGAAGGCTCTGAAATCAGAAATTTTTCATCTTGATATGCACTATTTCACATTCTTCTCAATTTTGCAGTTCTAAAATCATCTGTAATATAAGACTAAGGCTGAGTCTGATCAAGAACTAGGATCAAGAACTGTGTGTATATACATCATGTATGTGTTTCTGTGTTCCATGACAACAGGCTAGGAAGATAAGGGAAGAATACAGGGCACTTCTCAAATGATGAGAATGGATAAGAATATATATATATGGCTTTTTTTTTTTTTTTTTTTTTAGATCATGCACTATTAATTTGATACTTTAGTTCCTGTCAGTCTAGCTGGATACTTTAAAGAGAGAATGACCCCTTCTCTTCAAGGATCTGACCTAAACTGCATTGAATTAAAGAAGAGTTCTTCCATATTCTTCTCTGAAATTCAACCTTCAAAATCTCAAGGGGCTTTCCCTTCATATAAAAGATATGCCAGTGTGCAACTTTTTGTGTGACTACTATCAACAGTACTTTTGAAAGACATAAGAATTACAGTTAACAGTTTTAATTCATGTGGGATGTGATATCCATGTGGTGGGATGTAACGTCCATGTGGGACAAAACTTTTATGGCAGTGGTGCTTATAACATATCTGATCAACAAAATAGACATTTTGAATGAATTATGAAACAGAGAGAGAGAGAAAGAGAGAAAGAGAGAATGAAAACATCTCTACATGAGGACAGGCTGGAAGTATGCAAATCTAACTTTTCAGTTATTTGATTTTATTTTTATTTCTTTGCTCATTTTTATTGTATTTTTTGATGGAGAGAAATATCTCTTCTGTCACTTCATTTTCCTCCAAATGGATAATTGTTTTCTTTCAATATTCTTTCACTATTCTTTAGCATTTTTAAAGAAAACAGGAAGTCAACAGCAGAGTAAAACTCCTATTTCACTGAAAAAAAAAAAAAAAAAAATTAAAAAAGTTGTGTAATAAATACTTGTGTGAATGGCACATTATTTCATTCAATGAACTTTTTACATCATTTTATTTTGTGGAGGATTCTAAGGGGATAAACAAATTAATTTTGTTGAATTCAGATCTATCTGCAGGTCTGTAACACAGTTATATCTCTCTGAAAATGCAAATGCTCATTTTCATCTGTAGAAAGAGTGTTCACTTATATGTCACCTGGATTCAAACTATACAGGTTGCAACTACTAAAAATATATATAATTTACAACTACTTGCTCCATTTCTGTGGGTACAACAAAATGGTAGCTCTGAAGTGCATTGAGACATCATACACCATTGTGCTGTCCCTTTTTTGAATCTCTATTCCAATACGTGACATTTCACCTCTCCGATAATAAAAGAAACTTTTTAAAATAAGGCGAGGAAAATATTTTTTTATAAAATTTGTATAAATAAGTTTTAAACTGACAATTTTTTTTAACATGTAGTAAAAACATGTAGAAGTGCACATAATATATTGGTGTCTGGTTATTTATATGTAATAGAACAAAGTGCTAATGTAATGAACTTCCTATGTATAGACACAATTTCTGTGACAAAAGCTTTTTCTTAAGCATACAAGAAAAAAAAAATAGCACAAATATTAGTACATTAAAAAAAAATAAAAAAAAAATAATAAAAAAAAAACTTTTTCTGTGGGCACTAAATAGAAAGGGGTCATAATATTTGCTTAACATTTAGCACATAATTATAATTTAGTTAGGTTTTGTAAAAAACATCTTCCACTATATCTACTGTAGATTAATTAGCTTGTAGTTACAAGCTAAGTGCATGATTTAACATTAAACATATTAACAGTCAATATAAATTTGAACACCATTATTTTTGACAGTGGCATACAAGGAAAAAAGTGTTTGAAGGAAAAAAAAATCTAGAGAAGTATAAGTTGCAGATTTAGATTTAGATACCAATGTGAGATAAAATCAGAAAATGCAACTATTGAAGGTCTGCAGAGGACGAATAGGAAAATATAGTTTTGAAATAAAATTAATTACCTTGAGAAGTAATTGTAAATATTTACACAGGAGATTGAGTCTATAAGGCATTGATGCTATAAAGCTTCATAAGGAGATTGCTCTATAAGGCATGTGATGCCACAAAGGAACACTGATCTTTGCAACAGAAAAGCATTTGTTAAATCAGAAAAAAATGTTTAAAAAATGTCAAAAATAATAACCAAAAAAAAAGTTAAAAAAAAAAAGTGCCCTATTCTCCAGGTGTAAAATGCATTCTCTCTGATAAGTATGAAAATAATGTGTCACAACTGACACTTTTAATATTTCATCAAATTAGACCCTTGCAGACTTAGAATTGGTATATTGGAAAGTATACTGAATACTGAAGTGTTTCTGATCACTTAGTGAGATCGTACACTATTTTAAAGAACAAGAATTTTTTTAAAAATACAGAAATTAAAACTGAATAAAAAGGTACAGGTATGAAGGTACCAAAGTAATTTCAGTGTGTTTTTTATTATTATTTTTATTTTTAT
Source organism: Heteronetta atricapilla (assembly GCA_011075105.1). NCBI lineage: Eukaryota > Metazoa > Chordata > Aves > Anseriformes > Anatidae > Heteronetta > Heteronetta atricapilla. The sequence goes on along the minus strand of CM021763.1, from coordinate 46,841,690 downwards.
ATTTCTAAGAATGCTCAAGAACATTTTTAAAAGAATAATGAAATGAAAGGATCTCCCCTTTAAATTTACTCTTTTCTAGGGATTTTTTGTTGGTAGTAGGAAGGAAGGGTGTACTGATTTTCTGTACCTAAAGTGCCAAAACTTCCTTCACAGAAGCTTTACATAGGAAAATGAAAAAGGAAAAGAAAGAAAGAAAAAAAGAAATAGAAAAATAAAAGCTATTATGGAATATGATTTGCTAAGAAGTTACATTTCTTTCTTGTTTTTAAAGTATTATCTGAAAAGTAATTTTTGACAAGAACTGGCATTGTTCTTTGGGTACACTCTTCAAAACTCCTTGATCTCACCAAAGTTAAAGAAAGGAATGAAACATCATTCCTACATTGAAGGGAGATTAATGCCTTTCCTACAAACACCAACATAAAAGCAAGTTTAATTTCATATTATTTTCTAATTTCCAGCTCTGATGAAATTCTAATACAGCTAAGAAGATATAAATAACACTAAATAAAATAAAATAAAATATGCCTAAAGTCCTTATTAAATAGTGTGGTGGGTCCACAAGGGAAAAATAAAAATAAATTTAAAAATAATCTACATGTGAACAAATAGGGACAAACACACATACACATGCTTGTAAAAGAGCTAAGTCAGAGCTAAGATTCTTTCATTTACAACCATATTGGTCAAATACTGAAAATCAGTCCAGACCTGAAAAACACTACCCTCATCAATGCTGAAAAAAATATCCAATCAATTTCACAAAATACTTAATATTTCAGAGTGGATTTGTTTTGTTTTGTTTTGTTTTTCAGCGGAATAAGAACACTGGAGCTAGTATTTTCTTACAGAACAGTAAGAGGTACAGAACTAGAGTTCTGTGATCTCTGATGACAGAGGAAAAGACTACAGTACCTCTCATGAACACTGACTGTATATCTCTCCCTTTCTTCTCCTCCCTGCCTCCCCTAGCCCATTGCAGCATCTAGGAGTTGAGAAATGATTTGACTGATAACAAACTAGTCATATTACTTCCTCCCTGCATTAAACAGAATATTTCAGGCACTGTCCAGTATGTGTGTTGGAAAAATACTAATCAATTAGTAATGTTGTAATCAACTTATGTTAATTCAGAAGAATATTTTTTTCCCATGATATTAACTGGCATTTAGGATGTATCAGGACTCTAGGCTTTAGGTCAGGTAGGAGATGGACATTGGTGAAAGACTCATAAGTCTGTGGAGGAAAAGCAGCTACTTTAAATAGTTCTGAAGTCCAAGAAAAAATACAGTAGAAGTATCACCTGTTACACCAGGTTACCTGTTACCTGTATCATCTGTTACACCAGACTTCACAAATATAATTTGTCATCAGGAACCTAGTGATAACAACATTGAGTGAATCATTAAAATAATACATGTATTACTCAGTAAACTAACAGATAGGACTTGGTAATTTTTGTATGCTACACGTTTTGATACAACATGATCTTTTTTCCTCTATGTTATTCTGATATATGCAAGATCTTATCATTTTAAACCCAATGCAATCTTTTTGGAGTCTATGAGCTAATATTTTTTTTTCTTGTTTTGAAAAGCAGAAGTGCCTTGTGAGTAATTTATAACGTCAATGTTTAAAGGTCCCATCATAAAATTTTCTGAGTTAAAAAAGTAAAGGTTGCAAAACCAGATATCACTATGAATTCAGTGATGGATGACTCTTTACAAATTAGTTAAGTAATTAACAGACTTTCAGCTCCTTTGTGGAGTAACAGGTATTTGTGGAGTGATCTCTGAGAAGCCCAAAAATGAGAGAACATTGAACCCTGCCCTTTATATGTATGGCCTTAAAAAAAAAAAAAAAAAAAAAAAAAAGCCATAAAATTTCCAGTTCAGGTTCTTAAAGTGGAGAAAAATAATGAAGCTTTGACTATATTGATTTATTAATACTCGTAAAGCCCTTTGAAGTTGAAAACCTTTATATAAATTGATAACATCTTAATAGAAATGAGATTCAATCTTTTATTGAGCAAAAAAAAAAAAAAATGTTACAGTAACTAACACTAATTATCTCTATTTACTTTCATACATTTATTTCCAGAGATGGTCCTTTTTCTTTCGGTCAGAAATAATAACACTTTCCTGTTCTTTTATACATAAAGATAGAATATCAAATAAAAAGAAAAAAAAGACCTTGGAGTAGTACAGATTTGACTGCATGTCTTTCATCAGCAAATTATAACCCAGAACATTTTCATTGAACTAGATGGGTTGAAGTAAACAAGGTAGGTGTTATATAGACAATACAAAACATGGATTATAACAACTTGTCTGTATTCTTGAAAAATGTTTCCTGCCAATTAATTAACCCAATTAATTAACTTAAGGCATATGCATTTTAAGTGGAATTTCTCACTCCTTCTTACTAACTTTGGCTGATTCATGTCTTTTGCTACATTTTAAAAATTATTTTCATATTTTAAAAATTATTTATTTACCAGGGTGTTGATCTTGTAACCACTGCTAACTGCTAGATGTACCATGTCTTATCTTTTAGATTGTAGGATAAAAATAAAATAAAATAATACATTCTAAAACCTTTAAATCTATTGCATATGTAAATACATCTTATATACATTAAAGAAAAAAAAAATATATTTACTCGCATGTTTTATGCAATGCAGAAAATTGAATACCTAAACAGAAACATATATGGGTTTTAGGTTTTGTTATATATATATTTATTTTCTTTTTTTTTTCTCTTTTTCTCTTTTTCTCTTTTTTTAGAAAAGCAAAATCTGTGGTAGAATGACACAGATTTGTGAGCTACTTTTACCTTTGTCAAATATTGATAACGAACAAATTATTTTAAAAGCATTCTACAAAATGCTAATATTTAATCTATTAAAAAAATAGGCAAGAGAGAGAAAACACTCAGAATTTATCAGTAGATTCAGCCCCACAACACGGCCTCTTTATTTTCCAGTTATAGTGTTAAATATTCCTATTATAGTATTATATACTATATCATATACTATATCATATACTATATCATATATATGATATATGATATATATATATATATATATAGACATATATATATATATATATAT
>CM021763.1:46826760-46838178 GCA_011075105.1 Heteronetta atricapilla | reverse complement strand
AATAAATAATAAATAAAATTATAATAATTATAATATTATAATATTATAATAATTATATATAATATATAATTATTATAATATTATAATAATTATATATAATTATAATAATGTTATATTATTTATTATAATATTATAATATATATATATATATAATAACAACAACAAAATCTTATCACCTATATTTGGTGCACAAGACTCCCAAGCACAGCATGACCTGTTCTGGCTGACCAACTGTCATCTGTCATGTAGCAGTTCTCATAAACCTTCATGACATGGGAAAGATTCATAACTCTCTTGCTTTTAATCCACTTATGACTCTGGAAGCTGGGAGAAAGCTTGTACACTGCTGTTTCTGTAGGACACTGTGCCAAATATATAAATATAAAATTATATATATACACACACATATATACACATACACACACACACACACATATATATGTATGTATATATATGAATGAGTAAGAAAGCCAAAGCAGGTAACTTCTGCTGAAGCAGAGGGAAGGAAAGGAAAGCACACCTGACAGGTTATCAGCAGGGAGGCTGCAATGCTGTAGTGCTAGGCTCTGACCAACAGTGACTGCTATGGAAAAGGAAGAACTGATGATTTCTGTCCCTATCAGTGTGAAGAAAGACAGCAGTGTGACCTTTGGGTCATTCTTTAAAGATACTTCCAGAGAAAATAAATCTGAGGAGTACAAACTACAAACCACATAAGACAATAAAATAATATTTTATAGTCCTTAAGAATGTGCTTCTTCAAAACAGTCATCCTCCCACAAACGGGATAAGAAAGATTAGAAGCACTTATGGTGATCCAGGGAGTAGTTGTGCAGTATTCCAAATAAAAATAAAAAATATTCAGTTTATACAATCACAGAATCACAGAATGGTTGAGGTTGAAAGGGATTTCTGGAGGTCAGCTTATCTACCTCCCATGCTCAAGTAGGCTCACCTAGAGCAGATTGTCCAGGACTATAATCAGGTAACTTTTAAAGTTCTCTAAGGAGGGAGTACTGGTCAGTACTTGGTTTAAGGTTAAAGGTTGGACTATACAATCTTAGAGGTCTCTTCCAATCTGAATGATTCTGGAGACTCCGCAAACTCTCTGGATAACCTGTGCCAGTGCTCAGTCACCCCCATGGGTGTATGTAGAAACCAGTAAAGAACTGGTTCCTGTTGTTCTAACAGAACCTCCTCTGTTTCCATTTGAGTACACTGCCTCTTATCCTGTCACTATACATCTGTGAAAAGAGCCTGGTCCCATCTTTCGTACTTCACTTCAGGTGAACACTCATTCTGAACCTTCTTTTCTCCAAGCTAAGAAGTCCCAGCTCTCTCATGTTTTCAGCGTATAAGAGATTCTTCAGTCTCCATCAATTTCCTGCCCCTTCATTGCACTCTTTCTGGTATGTCAATGTCTCTCTTGTACTGAGGAGCCCAGAACAGGACACAGTTCCCCAGGTCTGGCTTCAACAGTGCAGAGAAGTGAAGGATCACCTTCCCTGACCTGCTGCCAATGTTTTATCTAATGAAGACCTGTACACCACTCTTTGCTGCAAAGGCACATTGCTGTCTCATGTTCAACTTGATGTCTGCCAGGATCCCCAGGTCCGTTTATGCAAAGCCAAATTTCCAGCTGGATAGTCTCCAGCATGTACTGCTGCAGGTTCTTCCCCATGAGCAGAGCTTGTATCCATAAACTGGTCATGTAAATTGAGTGGATTTTCTGAAAATGACACCATTAATGTTATAAAGATCATTAACAAGCAAAGTTTCTTCAGAAATCTTTACCACTAGTTCTCCTCCTTAATTCTATTCTGAACAATATCAAGTGCTCTTTTTAAAAAAATTATCATTATTCAAAATAAAACAAGTTAGTTTATTATGAAATAATCAAAAACTATATAAATATTTAATACAAAGAATTAGTGTTTCAGTAAAAGCAATAAAAAGTCATACAATAATTATTAGCTTTCAGACATATTTTTGTTATTGTTTCCTACTAGATTTGCCATATACCTGTGTAACACTTAATGGCAGAATGAAAGGTAGTGTTCTTCTTTTAACTTTGACTGTGATCAGTTCCCCCTTTTTTTTTTTTTAATTTTAATTTTATTTTGTTTATTATTGAGTGAAAGTTTCTCTGTTTTAGAATTCGTGTGGCTGCAAACAATGTAAGGAAGAGCACTGTCAGATAGCCAATGACTTTTTCCTTTATGTAAATTCTAGATGTCTGCCTCCGTTTCTCCAGTAGTTATTGTAATAGACTTATGGCCATATTTTGTTGTTTTGTTTTTGTTTGATTTGTTTTGGTTTGGTTTGGTGTGGTTTGGTTTAGTTAAGTTTGATTGTGTTTGTTTGTTTATTTGTTCTGTTTTATTTGTAAAAATGGTGTACTTGCTGTAAATTCTTTGTTGAGTTATTTTGTGAATACATTGCATATATCAATTTTTATGACATTGTTTCAACACAGTAGAAAATTATATGGGCTACCACAAAAGGAAAAGTGGCTTTGTTGTGGTTTAAAATGGTAGCCAGATAATTCACTCACTCCTCCCCCACACAAACCACCTCAAATATGAGAGAGGAGAGAATCAGAAGGGAAAAACAAAACAAAACAAACAAACAAAACAAAAACACTTGTGGGTTCACATAAAGAGTGTACAATACAATAGAAACCAAAGGGAAAATAATGATGATTATAATAATGTTGACTGAATATATATATACACAAAAAATATGGGAGGTACATTACAACTGTTCATCACTAGCAAACCAACACCCTGCCATTTCCTAAGCAGTGGTCCCTGCAACCAGCCAACATTCCCAGTTTATTACTATCCCTCATGATATCACATGCTTTGGAAAATTGCTTTGCAATATTTGGGTAAAGAGTCTTGGCTCTGTCCCCTTATAGATTCTTGTGTACTTCCAGTCTCCATTCTGACAGAGCATTATGAGAAGATGAAAAGTAATCATCATCATCATAGAAAAGCTTAGGTTGGAAGGAACCTTATAAATCATAAAAATCATTTAAACCTCCCTGCCATTATTGACATCTGCAAACTTGCTGAGAGTGGACTCAAACACTTTGTCTATGTTGTAGATAAAGATGTTCAACAGTATTGGCCTCATGGCAGTCCCCAAGGGCCACCACTCATCACCAGCATCCACCTTGCCACAGAGCCATTGACCACCACACACTGGGTGCAACCTTCAAGCCACTTTATCCACAGAATGGCTTACCCTTCAAACCTACATTACTCAAATATGAAGATCAGGATGTCATGTGGGACAGTATAAAAGGTCTTACAGAATTCCAGGCAGCCTGTAGTAGACCCCAACCACAAGGTGTCCTTGACTGCTCCCATCCTTAAATTTTGCCCACAAGCTCTCAAGCTGCCCATGGCCATTTCTCAGAGGCACCTCTTAACAATCAATCCCTTCCCCAACACAGAGAGCAACACTCCCACCCCTATTTTCCTGCCTATCTCTTCTGAAATTTATATATATAAGGATAGAAGGATAGATATATATCCTTCTATTCCAGTGTACCACTTATGTGATCCATCCCAACACGTTTCCATGATTGCAATCAGGTCATGTTTTTTTTCCTAATTGCACTGTGGCTTCCAGCTGCTTTTAGTTGTTTCCTGTGCTGTGTGCACTTGTGTAGGGGCACTACAGATGGGCCATCAGTTCCATCACTTTTCCAGAAGAACCCTTCCTGATTGCTTTGGGACAGTTCATACATATTTCCTGGTTGTTTCTTAAAGTGACAATGTTCTCAGGTTTTCTTCCTGCAGTCAGAGGTACATCCCCTTCCCCCACCACACTAGTTTAACATCCGGTGTCAGCGTACCCAGTCTCCCAAAATGCATCGTAGAAACCAAAACCCTGAGCATGGCACCAGCCACACAGACAATCATTCACTTGGTCTGTGTCTTCTTGAGGTCCAATCTCAAAATGGGAGGATGGAGTGCACACTACTTGCACTCCTGAACCCTTCAACATCTTTCCAAGGGACAAAAGACACAAAAGTCTCTTTTGATATTTCAGAGTCTCCTAGTTGCAGCTTTGTTTGATCCTATGTGAAAAAATAGGAAGGGATGATAATCTTTGAGTCCCACCAGGCTTGGGAGCCTATTTGTAATATAGTGAATGCAGACACCAGGCAGGCTGAAAACCTCTCTTATTATTATCTTGGCGGCAAATAATGGGTGCCTCTCAGAGACAAGTCTCCAATTATTAATACCCTTTCTGCCTTTTATGTGGCACTGGTTGTGATGCAGGTAGTAGACTGAGCCAACTTTGTATGGTTGCCCTGTCTTTCCCATTACTCACACAGTATCCTTTTTCCAGCCCTGGAGTATCATACTGGTTATGTAGGAGCAATTCAGGGGTGAGGGGGAGATTCCTCCTCCTGCTCTGAGCAGAGACTCAGGTCCAGTCTCTCTTGTTCTGTGAGTCATTTAAGTTTGTCGGTTCAGGGCTTGAGGCTTGCTTAACTTCCCCTTGTCAGGGCTTAATCAGGGCTGTTGCTTGGCCCATGTCAATGCACATTATCAATGTCCTGTTCCAATTCATGGGTTCTACATTGCCTGGTGAGCTTCTCTAGTAACATAGTAACCTGTTTGAAAAATTAATCCACCTGGGCACACTTGAACCCATGACACCCACCTCTGCCTTCATGACATATGTGTATTTTCTGATTCTGGAGTTCCTTGGAACTGAGTTTCTAGGCAGCCTTTTCAGTCCCTGGGAGGTGTTTTTGATTGTAGGCATCTGTCTGGGGAGGTTGTAGCTCCTCCTTTTGGGCTTCAGCCTCAACCTAGAAAGTACAATGGGTGAACACCATTTCTGTTTCAGTAGAAGGCTCTGTCCACTGTTGTTCCCAGAAAAGAAGAAGTAGTATAATTTCCTGATGCTTTGCCGATATTCGGTATAGTGTAGTCCAGGGACTGCTTTATTGTATAACATCTGACTATGGTCCCTAAGGAGACAAGTCATCTGTAGGTGGCTGGAGATAAACATACACTTGTCTTTCTTTTTAATGATGAGTGAACTGCAGATTATGTTGCAATATCACTCAAGCACTCCTGTTCTCTTTTTGCCAGATATATATATATATATATAATATATATATTTTCACTCTCTCTTTTTAAAACATACACACGCATACTTGTGTAAACATTTGGATATATTTACCATGATGATGCAAAACAGGTACTAGATTGACTGTCTGTTTTTCTTTGTGCATGTATTAACATTAACACCAAATTCTGAAACCTGGTAGCTTCAAATTAACACCAAATTACAATTTCAAATAGAAGCAAACTGACTTCAGGCATCTAAGAGACAATTCAAGAAAGATGCATTATATATGTTCTTAAAACACATTACGTGCAGAACAGCAATTATTAAAATGTCTAGTATTTATACAGTGTAACAGGTCACATTTTCTGACAAGCTGAAAAAATTCTGTCATATTCCTTTATATAAATATTCCAGAGCACTGAAATTTATTTCAGAATAATTTGGAAAGTATGAATAATGGAATACAGCAGACAAAATCTGATTTAACAAATCAACATGTTAAAGTCAAGCCTTTCTTCATTCAGCATTTATAATGGAAATTTTTCAGTTTCAAAATTTGTTTTTAAAATAGGAAAGGTGGATGAAAATATGTCACGTTTGAAAGCTAGTACCCTAATTTGCCTATATATTCTATGTTCAGAACTGCAGTTTGTTATAAAATCATTTAAAAGCAAACAACCAAGCCGAACCAAATCAAAAACACTGTGATTCTCCAAACTCAATTTAATCAACCAAATCTCAAATCACGTACCCCAAAATGACTGAAAGCATTATGAGTGGTCTCTAAAAACAGTTCTGATATGAACTGCAGTCATTACCTGTTAATGTATTTGTATCTTGTATATTTTTTTAGGGCATTGATTGTCTAAGGAACATAAGACTCAACATAACAGGCGTTCTCTTATTAAAGCAAAGACTCAAAGATGTAAGGAGTTTTCCTTCCAGGAAGTGTCTCCCACATGATCAAAGCTTGGTCTGGTAAGTTTTTGCATTACCAGGGAGGGAAGTTTCTCCATTGAAAACAGAAAGCTTTACTGAAATTTTCTAAGTACACTATTCACTTTTTTTTTTTTTTTCCTTCTCTCTCTCTTTTTCTTTTTTAAAGTATATTTAACAATATCTTTGTAATTAATAAATCTATTTATAAATATTATAGAATACCTAAGTGGCAGAAAGGACTACGTTAAAAACAACAACAATCTAAACAACCAATAATAACATGATTTTATTTGTATTAAAATGTCTTGCCTGAATTCCAAAATCTGGTGTTCACCGGAAATCACTTGAATGATCAAATAAAATAAAATAAAATAAAATAAATAAAATAAAATAAAATAAAATAAAATAAAAACTAACAAAAACCCTGGATAATTGCTAGTGTTAAGATGATTCTTACCTTCACCAATCACATTTAATATTACATCAGCTTGTACTGGTTGCACACCTGTGAATCTATATGCTTGATGACGTGTAGAATTCTTACTTGAAAATACAGAGATGAAGGCACATAAATTTATCGCTGAGCAAAAGAAAGAGGATTCTCTCTCTTAGGCAGATGAAGAGTGGCAAGCTACATACCAGCAAATAAATAAATTTTGTTTTATATAATTGCCTATCTAACTCCTTATCCTTGTCAAAAGCAAAGTAGAGGAAGGCAGACCACTGTAGTTGAAGACAGGGTTATAGTATTCCCAAGAGGCCATGGCTGTGCAGGATAGGAAACACCATGCAGAGATAGTGACCTATGGTGACCTATGGTATCTCCAAACCTGCCACCCAGAAGTATGAGAAGAAAATCCAGTTCTCAAAGTGGTTTTTTTTTTTTTTTTTTTTTTTTTTTCCCTGTGGTTTTCTGATAAAGCATCTCCCCTTCTTTTATTTTCAATGCATGAGTAACCATGACCTGGTCCTCTGGTAGGAGATGATCATTTTCCCATTTTTACTGACCAGCTCTGAGATAGCTATGACAACTTTGTTTTTTCTACATCAAACATAAGACTTAATCACCTATCTCCTAATATGATGAAGCCAACAGAACATTTGCCAATACAGAAACAAATTACATTAGTTTCTTCAGACAGTAGGCATCCTTCATTTATTTTTAAATTAATTTTGTAGAATGCATATAGACACTAGACAGAAAGAGCTGTTTCTTCATCATTTTTTCCAATCCTTCCTCCATCTACCATATTTAGTTTTATTAGAGTTCCAATAGGTTGCTTCTTTCTCCATAATATATATGTGATAAATGCTTAAGTCCCAAATAGGATTAAAATTAAAGTTTGTAATTTATTAAGCGAATAGAGGCAAGCAAACAGCGCTGGGTGCACCAGGAGTCTCTGCTCCACCAAGATGCACACCTGTTACATCAGGAGGCTGATTTTTATGCTCCTAGACTAATACATATTCATCACTATTCCTAGAAAAGGCAGGGTTATTATAATTAGTTCCCAGAATCCAAACCCTCTCCGGACGCATGCATATCAGTCTCTGGTGGTCTTTCTGGGGGTCTCTTGTGCTGAAGGCTCATAGTCTTCCTCCCAGGCTTTGTCCTTCGGTCATCCTTCAACTCCCCCTTTCTCCTTATTTGGTGGATCCCTTTGCCAGACATTTAAAGCTTGGGCAGCATCTCATGCAGAAGTCAGTAGTTTCCAAAAAAAAAAAACTCCTTGGTCCTCTTATCTCCCAGACTCGAGTCTCAGTGTTTGTCCTTCAAGCCCTCTATTTACACTAATTGCTAGACTCTTATTTTGCACAGTACAAGAACTATGTACACTAATCACTCTGCTTTTCTTAGATAGAAAGTTACATTTCATCATGCTGCCCTAGCATTGTCTCATACACGACACGAATCATATTAATACTTTTCACATATATATATTTATATATAGTACACACACAAATATAGATATACAACCTCAAAAGGTTTACTGGGAGCTGGAAATTTTGAAAGTGTGAAAATAAATAAATAAATAAATACATACATATATACATAAATGATTTTTCTTTAACATCTGGAGAGGCTCAGTACATTAATATTCCAATATATCATATTATACAAAAAAGGTATGGTGAAATTATTCATTAAGAAAATAGCACATGTAAAACTTCATGACAACTTTCTTTCTTAGGTCAGAAATAGCAAATGATATGCTAATTTTCCTTGCAAGTTATTTCATTATGTTCTATGCAGAACAGAAAAGTTCTTTCTTTTCCAACATGCAGAGGATCTTGATTCATAAACTATATGAATCAGCTCATCAGCTCATCAGCTTCAATGAAAATCTTTAAACTTTGTAAGAAAAATGAAATGCAGTACATATTTCCTTCCAACCATGCCCATCCATGCCCATCCATTCATAGAAACTGTATCTGAAAGTTACAAGGCTCATCAAGGAAGCTGTCTTGGGCAGAGTGACCACAAAATGATGGAGTTCTCTATTCTTGGCAAGGCCAGGAATGGTACCAGTAAAACCGCTGTATTGGACTTCCAGAGGGCTGACTTTGAGCTGCTCAGGACACTGGTTGGTAGAGTCCCTTGGGAGGTGGTTCTGAAGGGCAAAAGAGTCCAGGAAGGCTGGGCGCTCTTCAAGAGGGAAATCTTAATGGCACAGGAACGGTCTGTCCCCACGTGCCCAAAGACGAGCCGACATGGATGAAGACCGGCCTGGCTCAACAGAGATTTGCAGTTTGAGCTTAGGAGAAAAAAGAGGGTTTATAATCTTTGGAAAAAGAGGCAGGCCACTGAGGAGGACTATAAGGATGTTACGAGGCTGTGCAGGGACAAAATTAGAAAGGCCAAAGCTCATCTGGACCTCAATATGGCTACTGCCATTAAAGACAATAAAAAGTCTTTTTACAAATACATCAGTGCAAAACGGAGGACTAAGGAAAATCTCCATCCTTTACTGGATGTGGGGGGAAACCTTTTTACAAAAGATGAGGAAAAGGCGGAGGTGCTTAATGCCTTCTTTGTCTCAGCCTTCAGCGGCAATACCGGTTGTTCTCTGGATACCCAGCACCCTGAGCTGGTGGAAGGGAATGGGGAGCAGAATGTGGCCCTCACTATCCACAAAGAAATGGTTGGTGACCTGCTATGGCACTTGGATGTGTGCAAGTCGATGGGGCTGGATGGGATCCACCCAAGGGTGCTGAGAGAACTGGCAGAGGACCTGACCAAGCCGCCTACCATCTTTTATCAACAGTTCTGGCTATCAGGGGAGGTCCCAGTTGACTGGCGGTTAACAAATGTGATGCCCATCTACAAGAAGGACCAGAGGGCAGACCTGGGGAACTATAGGCCTGTCAGTTTGACCTCAGTGTCAAGGAAGCTCATGGAGCAGATTATCTTGAGAGTCATCATGCGGCACTTGCAGGGCAACGAGGCGATCAGGCCCAATCAGCATGGGTTTATGAAGGGCAGGTCCTGCTTGATGAACCTGATCGCCTTCTATGACAAAGTGACACGCTTGGTGGATGAGGGAAAGGCTGTGGATGTGGTCTACCTTGACTTCAGCAAGGCTTTTGACACCGTCTCCCACAGCATTCTCCTCAAGAAACTGGCTGCTCTTGGCTTGGACTGGCGTACGCTTCGTTGGGTTAGATACTGGCTGGACAGTCGGGCTCAAAGAGTCATGGTGAATGGAGTCAAGTCCAGTTGGAGGCCAGTCACTAGTGGCGTCCCCCAGGGCTCGGTGCTGGGGCTGGTCCTCTTTAATATCTTCATCAATGATCTGGACGAGGGCATCGAGTGCACCCTCAGTAAGTTTGCAGATGACACCAAGTTAGGTGCGTGTGTTAATCTGCCTGAGGGTAGGAAGGCTCTGCAGGAGGATCTGGATAGGCTGGACCAATGGGCTGAGGTCAACTGCATGAAGTTCAACAAGGCCAAGTGCCGGGTCCTGCACCTGGGGCGCAATAACCCCAAGCAGAGCTACAGACTGGAAGAGGAATGGTTGGAAAGCTGCCAGGCAGAGAAGGACCTGGGAGTATTGGTTGATAGTTGGCTGAATATGATCCAGCAGTGTGCTCAGGTGGCCAAGAAGGCCAACAGCATCCTGGCTTGCATAAGAAGCAGTGTGGCCAGCAGGGCTAGGGAAGTGATCGTCCCCCTGTACTCGGCTCTGGTGAGGCCGCACCTCGAGTACTGTGTTCAGCTTTGGGCCCCTGGCTACAAGAAGGACATCGAGGTGCTTGAGCGAGTCCAGAGAAGGGCGACGAAGCTGGTGAGGGGTCTGGAGAACAAGTCCTATGAGGATCGGCTGAGGGAGCTGGGCTTGTTCAACCTGGAGAAAAGGAGGCTCAGGGGCGACCTTATTGTTCTCTACAGGTACCTTAAAGGAGGCTGTAGCGAGGTGGGGGTTGGTCTGTTCTCCCACGTGCCTGGTGACAGGACGAGGGGGAATGGGCTAAAGTTGCACCAGGGGAGGTTTAGATTGGATGTTAGGAAGAACTTTGTTACAGAAAGGATTGTTAGACATTGGAACGGGCTGCCCAGGGAAGTGGTGGAGTCACCATCCCTGGAGGTCTTTAAAAGACGTTTAGATGTAGAGCTTAGGGATATGGTTTAGTGGGGACTGTTAGTGTTAGGTCAGAGGTTGGACTCGATGATCTTGAGGTCTCTTCCAACCTAGAAATTCTGTGATTCTGTGATTCTGTGATCATTTGATGCAAAGTTTCATTCTTTATAAGAAAGGTATCATTGATACCAAATAGTTATTTTTACTCTTTTTCTAGGACTATAATTCCTTATTAGTAATAGAGCATTTCTTAGCGAGACATAAGTGCGCTGGATAAACTATTACAGCCCTCTGTATAGCATTGACAAATGATTTGTCATTCACATGTAAATTGAGAAGATAAATAAATGCTTAAATAAAAATATAACATCTCAGACAGACAAAACCACCTCAATAATAATAATAATAATAATAATAATAATAATAATAATAATTAAAAGTCTTCTCAGAGCCCCATCATCTGTTTTCTGTGCTACCTTACAGAGGATCTGTCACTGTTAGACTCACACCATTGGGCCAGACAGGCATACCATTGACCTGCTCTGGCAAGGCAATTTCTTCATTTCTGTTCCCTCTCTTTAAATGTAATAAGGTCTCTGATCCTGTTTGGTAAAATCACTCTCTTGTTAAATTTAAGTAAGTGTTTTTTTAAACTGTGCTACAGTATCACTCTAATGTTGCCTAAATCTGCTTGTACCCAAATTTATATTTAGTCCCTAGAGACACTCTGCTGATTGCTTATTCTGTTGAGATAAAACCTTTTTTTTTTTTTTTTTTTTTTTTTTTTTTTTTTTTTTTG
>CM021763.1:46759684-46784322 GCA_011075105.1 Heteronetta atricapilla | reverse complement strand
CCCCATATCTCATACAAATCTCTCCTCTTTTAATTTTAAATCATTTCTCCTTGTCCTGACATTATCTGACTGAGAAAAAAGTTATTCTCTGCCTTTTCTTAAGCCCCCTTTAAGTACTGAAAAGAAGGAATGTGGTCACCCTGCAGACTTCTCTTCTTCAGGCTGAACAGCCCCACCTCTCTCAGCCTTTCTTCACAGGGGAAGTAGCAGCCCTCTGATCATTTCCATGGCCCTCCTGTGGAAATGCTCTAACAAATTAACATCCTTCTTGTGTTGGGTCTCCAGATCTAGACACAGTACTCCAAGTGGGTCCTTACAAAGGCAGAGTATAGGAGGATAATCACTTCCCTCGACCTGCTGACAGCTCCTCTTCCAATGCAGCCCAGGATGCTGTTGGTCTGCAAGTGCACACTGCCAGCTCATATCAAGCTTTTCATCCACCAGAACCCCCAAGTCCTCTTATTGAGATCTTCTCCCAGTTTGTCCTCATGTCTGGGATTGCCTTGACCCAAGTGCAGTATCTTGCACTTAAATTTGTTAAATCTCATGAGGTTCACATGTGCCCACTTCTTAAACTTGTTCAGGTCCCTTTGGATGGCTTTCCTTACTTCTGTTGTATTAACTCCACCACTCAGTTTGGTGTCATCTCCAAACTACTGAAGGTGCACTTGATCCTGCTGTCTATGTCATTGATAAAGGTATTAAACAGTACCAGTCCCTGGACAGACCCCTGAGGTTAACAGGTGGGTCATGAATTTGTTTAGTATTGTTTAGTATTATGACATCTGTAATGCATATTTTATATATATTATATAGTTATTCCATTATATAGTTATTATCATATAATATGCATATATATATACATATTAGCATATACTTATCAGCATATATACCATATATTGTATAGTATTATATAATTATTAACATGTTCATTAGCATAATTATTAGCATGTTCCTGAATTTGTTTAGTAAATAACAGCTGTAATGCATGGGAAGGTATGGACTAGTATGGACAGGTGTCAATGGGGCTGGGTTAGCTGACTGGTTTTGACAGACTTCAGGCACAGGTTATCATTTTATCCACAAATAAGTAATGATATGAAAATCATTTGGGAAAATAAGACTTTACATGCCCTGAAAGTGTAGAATAACACAAAGTATCTTTATCATGTGCATTTTTTTTCAGCACAAGTAATTTTTTTTTTTTTTTTGAATTAGAAATAAGAACTATGATTCTTTACTGAATATTGTATGATTCTTCGGTGTATCACAAACAATGTTTCCAGGTTGTTTTTTCCACCTTTCTGTGGTCCCTTTGTTTTGCTAGGAAGATCATAGAATCTTAGAATCATAGAATTTGTAAGGTAGGAAAAGACCTCAAAGATCATATGGTCCAACTATCTCCCTGCCAGCAATATCATCCACTGAACCATGTACCTAAGCACCATGTCCAATCTTTCCTTAAACATCCCAGAGATGGTGACACCACTGCCTCCCTGTTCCAGTGCCTCACTCCTCTTTCTGAGAAGAAATGTCTCCTAATTTCCAAACTGAACCTCCCCTGGTGCAACTTGAAGCCATTCCCGCTGGTCCTATTGCTACTTATCTGTGAGAAGGGGCCAACCCCCAGCTCCCCACAGCTTCCTTTCAGGTAGATGTAAGAGAGCAATGAGGACTCCCCTGAGCCTCCTCTTCTCAAGACTAAACAAACCCAATTATCTCAGCTGCTCATCATAGGACTTGTGCTCCAGGCCCTTCATCAGCTTCAGAGCTCTTCTCTGGGCATGCTCCAGGGTCTCCATGTCCTTCTAGAATTAAGAGCCCAAAGCTGAACACAATACTCAAGGTGCAGCCTCACCAGAGCTGGGTACAGGGGAACGATCACCTCCCCGGTCCTGCTGGCTACACTATTCCTGACACAAGCCAGGATGCTGTTGACCTTCTTGGCCATCTGGGCACACCGCTAACTCATGTTCAGGTGGGCATCAATCAGCACCCTCAGATCCCTTTCCACTGTACAGCTTTCCAACCACTCTGCCCCAAGCCTGTAGTTTTGCATGGGGTTGTTGTGGCCAAAGTGCAGGACCCAGCACTTAGCCATGTCAAACCTCATCCCACTGGCCTCTGCCCATCAATCCATCCTGTCCAGGTCCCTCTGAAGGGTGTGGGGTTTCCTTGACAAGGCTGTGGTAGCAGGGGGCCATACGGGTAGCTTCTGTGCGAAGAATCTAGAAGCTACCCCATGTTAGGTAAGGGCCCTGCTGCTGACCAGAGCTGAGCCAATAAGTGATGTTGTTTTACACCTCTGTAAGAGCATATAAGCATATTTATGATAGGGAAAAAAACAAACAAACAAACAAACAAAAACAAAACAAACAACAACAACAACAAAAATGCTGCACCACACAGGAGCTGGGAGAGTGTGAGGAGTGAGAAACAGCCTTGCACGCACCAAGATCAGTGAAGAAGGAGGGGGAAAGGTGCTCCAGGCACCGGAGCAGAAGTCCTCTGCAGCCTGTGGTGAGGACCATGGTGAAACAGGCTGTCCCCCTGCAGCCTATGGAGTACCACGATGGAGCAGGGTTCCACATTGCAGCCTGTGGAGGTGACCACAGTGGAGCAGGTGGACCTGCACCAATGGAGACTGCAGCCTGTGGAAGACCCCTGCTGGAGCAGATTCGGGGCTGGACCTGTAGCCCGTGGAGAGGAGACCACGCAGGAGCTGGTGACCTGGCAGGAGCTGCTGCCTGTGGGGGACCCAGGTTGGAGCAGTTTGCTCCTGAGGAATGGACCATATGGTATGGACCCATATCTGGAGCAGTTCTTGAAGAGCTACTGCCTGTGGGAAGCCCACGCTGGATCAGTTCAGCAAGGACTGTATCCCGTGGGAGGGACCCCACAGCACAGGGGATGAGAGTGACTGAGAAGGAGCGGCAGAGAAGAAGCTCTATAGACTGACCATAACCCCCATTCCGCCAC
Organism: Heteronetta atricapilla; assembly: GCA_011075105.1. NCBI lineage: Eukaryota > Metazoa > Chordata > Aves > Anseriformes > Anatidae > Heteronetta > Heteronetta atricapilla. The sequence goes on along the minus strand of CM021763.1, from coordinate 46,781,343 downwards.
TCAGGGGGAGGAGGTGGAAGAGGGTGGATGGGGGGGAGAGAGGGGAAGGTGCTTTTGGTTTATTTCCTTTGCTTCTCACTTCTCTAGCTTGTTAGTAACAGGCAATAAATCTTACTATCTCCCTATGCTGAGTCTGTTTTGCCCGTCACGATAATTACAGCATGATCTCCTCATCCGAGTCCAGAGAAGGGCAACGGAGCTGGTGAGGGGCCTGGAGAACAAGTCCTATGAGGAGCGGCTGAGGAAGCTGGGATTGTTCAGCCTGGAGAAAAGGAGTCTCAGAGGTGACCTTATCGCTCTCTACAGGTACCTCAAAGGAGGCTGTAGCGAGGTGGGGGTTGGTCTGTTCTCCCACGTGCCTGGTGACAGGACGAGGGGGAACGGGCTTAAGTTGCGCCAGGGGAGTTTTAGGTTGGATCTTAGGAAGAACTTCTTTACCGAAAGGGTTGTTAGACATTGGAATGGGCTGCCCAGGGAAGTGGTGGAGTCACCATCCCTGGAGGTCTTTAAAAGACATTTAGATGTAGATCTTAGCGATATGGTTTAGTGGGGACTGTTAGTGTTAGGTCAGAGGATGGACTCGATGATCTTGAGGTCTCTTCCAACCTAGAAATTCTGTGATTCTGTGATTCTGTGATCCTTATCTCAACCCTTTAACCCCTTTCATCATATTTTCTCCCTGTTCTTCTTTGAGGAGGGGGAGTGAGAGAGCAGTTGTGGTGGAGCTCAGCTGCTCACCCGAGTAAAACCACCACACAGGGCCTTCTTACCCTCTGGCAGATCAACACTTCCTCACAGCTTGGTGTTGTCTACAAACTTACTGAGGGTACACTTACAGCTATCTTCCACGCACTCAAGGAACCTCCTAGACTGCTTCCTCAGGACTGTATTGTATTTCTAGCATATGTCCAGGAAGTTGAAGTCTGTCCTGAGAACAAGCCCTGTTGACTGCATGACTTCTGCCAGCCATTTTTATTATGTCTCATCCTTCTCCTCATCCTGGTTTGGAGGTCTATAAAAGACTCCCACAAGGATATCCACCTTGTTGGCAATCCCCTGATCCCTATTTATAGGGACTCTATCATTCCCAATCCCAAACTCAACAATGTCAAAACATTCTCTAATATAGAGAGCCATGACACTACTCCTCATCAGTTGCCTTGTAGAGCTTGTACCCATCCATTGGAGCACTCCTTTCATGGGAGTGGTCCCACCATGTTTCAGTGATGGTGACTAGTCACAGTTTGCCTGCCACACAATGGCTTCCAGCTCCTTTTTGGTTGCCCATGGGGCATGCATTGCTGTAGATGCACTACAGCTGGGCCATTACTGTCACCCCCAACACTGGCATTGCTCCCCCAGGCTCAGCTCTATCGAGCCGCATTTCATCCCCATCCCCCTTTGTACCTAGTTTAAAGACCTCTCAATGTGCTCTGACAGCTCCTGGCATAGGATCTGTTTCCCCCTTGGAGACAAGTGAGACTTGTCTGCAGCTATCAGGCCAGGTGTCAAGTAAACCACCCCATGGTCAAAACCAAACAAAACCAAACCAAACCAAAACAAATGAAAACAAAGCAATCAAACAAACAAAAAACTGTCCTGGTTTCAGGTAGAATAGAGTTAATTTTCCTCCTGGAAGCTGGTAGGGTGCTATGTTTTGGATTTAGGATGAGATTAATGTTGATAACACACTAATGTTTTAATTGTTGTAGAACAATGCTTACACTACACCAAGGACTTTTCACCTTCTCAGTCTGTCCTGCCAGCAGGCAGGCTAGAGGTGCAGCAGGAACTTGGAGGGGACAGGACCGGGACAGTTGACCCAAACTGGCCAAAGGGCTATTCCATACCATCTGACATCATGCTAAACAATATATAGGTGTGGCTAGTTGGGGTGAGGGGAGCCAGCTGCTCAGGGATAGGCTGGGCATCGGTCAGTGAGTGGTGAGCAATTGCAGTGTGCATCACTTGTTTCGTACATATTAGTAGTAGTAGTACTATTATAATTATTATTGTTATTATTATTATTATTATTTACTATTGTCCTAGTAAACTGTCTCTATCTCAACCCACAGGGTTCATTTTCCTGATTCTGACCCCCATCCCACAGAGGGATGGGGGAAGGTGAGCAAATGGCTGTGTGGTGCTTGGTTTCCAGAGGGGTTAAACCACAGCACAAACAAAACAAAACAAAAAAAACAAAACATTCCTGCAATGGCACCAGCCTCTCAGCCATATCAGATGGGTTTTCTGGTGGGTAATCACAGTATCCCTCCCTGTCACTGAAGGAACAGGGGAAAACACCACCTGGACTCTTGCTCCATCCAACTGTAACTGCCCCAGCCCTCTGAAATTCCTTTTGATAGTCTTCAGACTTCTCAGTGATTTCATTGCTGCCAGCCTGAATTTTTACTAAGGGATAACATTCAGAGAGACAAAGCAGGTCAGGAAGTTTCTGATAATTTCCCTAACCCAGACCTCAGGGAGGCAGCAGACTTTCCTACAGGTGGGGTCTGGCTGACATACGGAGCCCTCTTTTCCCCTCAGAAGGGAGTCACCTGTGACAATTACCTTTCTTTCCTTCTTGGTGGAGTCAGTCTTGAGGCATGTAGTCAACTTCTTTGCCCTAGACAACCTCCTGGGTGGACCTTCTCCCACATCCTCACTTACATGTCCCTCAAGTTTCAGAGCCTCAAACCTATCATGTAAAGGCACTTGGGAAGGTGAAGTGGGTATGGAGGGGCTTGCCTGTGACACTGAGCAGGGACCAGTTTCCATTCCTCCTCATCTCCCAAGTCCCCTCCCTCTGCGCAACAGTGACAGGTCAGGGAGTCCACCACTGGAAACCACCACAGGAAACCACCTCTATTTTGGGAGTATGACCTCTGTGCCTTTCTTGCCAGCATGACTGGCTCCACCAGTCTAATTCATGCTCACACCCCCTGATGGTTCTTAATTTATCCACCTCCTCCTTCAGCTCTGCCAGCAGGTTGATCAGATCTTCCACCTGCTCGAACCTCACACAGGCAGAATGTCTGCCACCCTCCATTAGTAGCAACAGGCTCGGGCACTTCCTGAATCTGGAGATCTGAACAACCACATCTTTGGGCAGACACTCAGTCTAGGTTACCACAGTCTTTTTGGCAAGAGATTTCTGCCTAGTGGAGACCATGGCTGGTTTTTTTTTCTCTGGAAGGCAGTGGATAGGTGACCCAGTCTCTTGAGTGGGGAGAGACAGAGAGTCTCTCTGCACTCTCTGTTCATCCTGCAACTAATAAATGTTACATATAATCTAGTTTCTTACACCATATGATCTTAGTCTGCAATGCTAATAAACCATCAATCTTTTTCATTCAGCTGGTATGATAAGGATTTCCCTCCAGATTTATATTTTACTTTTGTCTGCATATAACTAGATAACATTGCAAAGTGACCAGCACAAAGTTTTTGCTGTCTGTCTGTTTGTTTTCTAGAATGAAGAGATGAATTGCACTCCTTTTAATTTTGCCCCTGAGTTTTTATTACTGTCTGTGGCATCCCAGATCCCTCATTCAGTGCAACAAGAATCCTGCTATTATTTCCCATATGAAGTATGGTATATACAACATTGAAACATGTTCCCTGAGATTAGATACCTCCCACAGATTTATTTATTTATTTATTTATTTATTATTACAAAATACTAGGAAGGAAATATTTTGAATAGGTTTTAAAAGGTGTTTTAGAATTGAATAAATTGATGTATTTTTATTTATTTATTATTTATTTATTTGTTTGTTTTCCTTTTATGATAAGATCACCCAGCTAGTTGACCAAGGGAAACCAGATGATGTGATCTTTTTGGACTTCAGCAAGGCTTTCGACATGGTTTCCCATAAGATCCTATGGGACAAAATGTCCATCATGCGACTAGACAAAACATCATACGATGGGTGAGCAATTGGCTTTGGGCAGGGCTCAAAGGGTTGTGGTAAATGTATCCACATCAGGCTGGCAGATGGTCACTAGTGGGATCCCTCAAGGCTCCATTTGAGGGCCAGTCCTCTTCAATGTTTTTATAAATGATTTGGATGTAGGACTAGAAGGTGGTTTGAGCAAATTTGCTGATGACACCAAACTTGGAGGAGTTGTGGACTCGGATGAAGGTGGAAAGGCCTTGCAGAGAGATCTGGACAGATTGGAGAGCTAGGCAATCACCAACTGCATGAAGTTTAACAAAAGCAAGTGCCAGGTCCTGCACCTGGGACGAGGCAACCCTGGCTATATGTACACACTTGGCGACTAGACTCTGGAGAGCAGCCCTGCAGAGAGGGATCTGGGGGTTGTGGTTGACAACAAGTTGAATATGAGCCAGCAGTGTGCCCTGGCAGCCAGGAGGGCCAACTGTATCCTGGGGTGCATCAAGCATGGCATTGCTAGTCGGTTGAAGGAAGTGATCATCCTGCTCTACTCTGCGCTGGTGCGGCCTCACCTTGAGTACTGTGTGCAGTTCTCGGCACCACAGTACAAAAAGGACATGAAACTGTTGGAGAGTGTCCAGAGGAGGGCTACGAAGATAGTAAAGGGCCTAGAGGGGAAGACTTATGAGGAGCGGCTGAGGTCACTGGGCCTGTTCAGCCTGGAGAAGAGGAGGCTGAGGGGGGACCTCATTGTGGTCTACAACTTCCTCATGAGGGGGAGTGGAGAAGCAGGAGACCTTTTCTCCATAAACACCAGTGATAGGACCTGTGGGAACAGGGTTAAGCTGAGGCAGGTTTAAGCTCAACGTCAGGAGGAGGTTCTTCACCAAAGGAAGGAAGGAAGGAAGGAAGGAAGGAAGGAAGGAAGGAAGGAAGAAAGGAAGGAAGGAAGGAAAGAAGGAAGGAAGGAAGGAAGGAAAACCAACATAGGATGTTATTATGGTTGAAATTGATGTTTTTTGATTCCTTGTGTGTAAGGAATCACATTAAAGGACAGTACAAATAATTTTAACCTACTATAGGAATGAGAAGTATTTTAAAATAATATTTTATGTTTACAGACATAGATTTGATTACTTTTATATATATATATATTTAAGCAATAAGATTTTCAGGAGTCCTTGTTGATCATCCACACTGCATTTTAGTAGCCTGAGGTATATCACCGACTTTGTGAATATCTCTGTTGAGACACTGAAAATCAAAATTCCTGTAACAGTTTGTTGCATTAAGGGTGTAGCTAATTAGCTGTTTTAAGTCCGGTTGCATTCAGGGTACTGAGCTATCACAATTATGGATTCACAAATAACATAGCATACCTGCAGTCTAGTCATGTTCCATGAACTACCAGAGACACACTTAAAGAATTTGTTCATGTTCAATGAGAACTATTATGGCTACGTTCAATGCAATCTAGTGCAATTTATTAAAGCAACAAGTACACAGGTTCTTTGGTTTGACAATTATTAATTCACTGTCTGCAAAGCACCATCAAATACTAAAAGTATGAGTAACAGAGCCTGGCTATTAACGTGTTAAAAGGCTCCAAGGCTCAATAGAGATTTCCAAGTTTTCCAGGGAGGTATTTGTTATAATCAAGTGTTCAAATCTTACCCAGAGGAATCCCCGGGGTGGGGGGAAAGAGTCTCAGACCATTGACTGATCACAGAAGTCACAAAGGTACCTACTTTCTCTAACATCCCCTCTCTCTTATGCCAATGTATGTTATTTTCTGTCTTTTAGGTGGATCTGGAGTTACTGTAGTCATACACATCTTGGTTATGATTGGTGCAATGTTTTCTCACTTCTGTTTAAAGGTATAGGCTCCAAGAAATTCAGGCAAGCTAAGTAAGGAAGGAAAAAATCAATGATTTCAGGTACTCTAATGACAGGCGAAGACAATGGGAAAAGACAGCATGGTCTTTGAAGGACGGATAATATTGGAAGAAAAAGCAGCTATGGAGTTTGGGAAGGTAAGAAACAATGAAGGAAAAGGTGAAGGTAAAAGATGAGAAAGATAATAATATTGACCTTAGTTGAATGCTTCATTTTTACCTTCTAGTATCAATTACTTTCATTTATCTTACATATACCTTTCTGTTTTCTTCAGTACTTTTAATTTTCAGAAGTTAGTGCAGTTAGAAAGGTGAAGGTGAGATTATGATGATGAAAAAATTAAATAATAATAATAAAAATCATATTAAGGATAGTTTGCCTTCAGAATTTACAAAATTGAAATGTTTTATGTTCTGTTTTCTCTTTACGTACCTGGGCAATATGTCAGTGAATATAAAACACAACTAAGTAAATTGCTGACAATGCAAAAGCAGATATAAAAATATAGAAGAACAAGCATGTAAAATAAATAAAATTATTACTATTTTCTTTAATCTGTATGCTTATAATTTTTATCCCCCATGCTCTCCCTCTTGCTTCTTCATATGTTTAACTTTTCCTGCCATACTTTGAAGTTCTGCACTCATAACATTTAGTTACATTCTTTAAACTTCAGTTTTTTAGTTGTTGTTTTTATTGTTGTTTCTGTTTTCCTATCCCCTGTAAAGATCTGTTCATTCCCAAAACAAATTTCATCGTGTCACTTTTGCTTTCAGAACTGAAAAAAGGAAAATAAGTTGCTGGGAGGAGTTAAGCTTTTCCACACTTAATATAGTTAATATATTGAATAATTTTGCTAGGTCATTGAATAAATTAATGAACTGGGAAAGCTTTAGCAGTACATTTTGATCTGTTACATTTTTTGAAAGCAAAGTTTTAATCCGTAAGACATAGACCTACTCCTTGAATAAAAGGGTTGACCTGGTGGCTAATTGTCCTGGTTTCAACTAAAATAGTGTTAATTTTCCTCCTAGTAGCTGTTATGGTACTGTATTTTGGGTTTAGGTTGAGAATAATGTTGATGACACAGTGACATTTTAATTGTTGCAGAGCAGTGCTTACACTAAACCAAGGACCTTCTCAGTCTGTCCTGCCAGAGGGCAAGATGGACATTCAGCAGGAGCTGAGAGCAGACAGGACCAGGACAGCTGACCCAAACTGGCCAAAGGGCTATTCCATACCATCTGACATCAAGCTAAACAATTAATATGGGGGGCTAGCCAGGGTGGGGGAGACCAGCTGCTCAGGGATAGGCTCGGCATCGGTCATCAGGTGGTGAGCAATTGTATTGTGCATCATTTGTTTTGTACACGTTATTATTATCTACTCGTACTATTATCTATTATCTACTCGTACTATTATCATTATTATTACTACTTTCCTTTCTTTTCTATCCTAATAAACTATCTCTATTTCAACCCATAGGCTTCATTTTTTCTGACTCTCTCCTCCATCCCAGAGAGGGAGGGAAGAGGGGAAGCGAATGGCTGCATGGTGCTTAGCTGCTGGCCAGGTTAAACTACAACAGACCTTTTTAGCACTCAACAAAGGGCACAAAGGGTTGAGATAATGACAAATCTGACCGGAGTGTGTTAAAACAAAATTCTTATATGTGTTACATCAGTTTCATAGTTGCTAACCACTATGTCAATTTTTGTGATCTCAAGTCTTCTGTGCTTGTTTTCTGAACCAATTTATATTACACATTACTTACTGTATGTGTTCCCTGTCATGTTGCTTACCATTTCTGGAGGATGCTATAGGGTTATTATTTTGCTGTACTTTATAGCATAGGCTTATGATACGATAAAATTACTGCTCATGAGACTAATCTTTTATTTTTACTCAGCATTGCCGTCAACTCCATACTTTGGGAACCCTACTTCTGAAACTATTAATAATTGCATCTTTCACCCTTTTTCTTCTGGTACGCAACTTATGGAGGGGACAGGGGGAGATGTTTTCTCCCACTTATTCACTCTCTATTTCTCCTTTACTCCCTTCTTCTCCAGACAAGTTACGATAGCTTTTCAAAACGTTGAATATCCTTGGGATGTTCAGACCAGTGCATTCTTATTGATATGTGTCCTGAATGTATTTCAGGTGTTGTTTAAGGTTAAAGAATTTTTAAATAATATCATCTAGAGATTTGTCCTGAGGCAGGATAGTTATGAGTGGCAGGGAGAGTGGGAGGATACGGGCAGACATCTAGAGCAGTGGACACCTCAATGCTTTGGAAATTCACCCCTGAACAACTGCAAAATCCTAAAAACAAACAAACAAACAAACAAACGACAACAACAACAAAAATCATAGAGTGCTTGAAAAAGGTGTGTCCCCTCCCTGGAAACACCAGAGAAACCCAAATCACTGAAACATGCTGTGTCTTGGTCTATGCTTACCCAGCTGCATTCAATGCCACTATAACCCCAGAGACAGACTCCATGGCCACTTCAACTCCTGAGACAGGCCCAGCAGCCACACCATGACCTAAGACGGGCCCTAACACTCTAGCCAGGGAAACAAACTTTACCAGAGTCAGTTGCATTCATAACCAAGATGAAAAAAAAAAAAATGTTTTAAAGAGTCAGATAAATTAGAACACAGAGCAACTCGTACAAAGACTAAGTATGGAGAAGATGAGGCTGGCCCATCAGAGGAACAGAAAGACAAAGATGAAGATTTAAAAAAAAAAAAATCAATAACTACCTGAAACCTATACCACCATGAGCTACAAGGTATGCAAAAAGATTTTGGTTGTTGTCCAGGTGAGTGCCTTGTCACCAGGCTGCTTCTGGCTGCTGGGACACCGGAGACAACAGTCTGGAATTAAAGGGCAGGAAGCCAGGTGGCTGGGATCTCTTGATAGGGATGCAGGCATTGACAAAGCAATTGGAAACGGAGCAAAAGGCTTGGGGCTCTGGAGGCATCCCCTGTCAGATGTGAAGGAAAAGTATCCCTTCATGGAACGACTTGTATGTCAACCATGCAGGTGGACCGCCATGGAGAAGGGAATCCAGTACCTGAGGAAATTAGCCACACAGGAGGTTATGTATATGGACCTAGACAACAAACAGATATCCAAAGATCCATATAAAGTCAAGTGTATACGACCCATGTGGCAGACGTTTTTATGGAGTGCACCATCATCTTATGCCAGCTCATTGGTAATAATGACCTGGAAAGACCATAAGGAACCCATGGTAGATGAATTGGTTAAACAACTCCAGCAGTACAAAGAAAGTCTCTCCTCTTTGCTACAAGCCTGTGTCTCAGCTGTGGAAAAACTTTCTCATGACTTCCACCAACTAAAAGAAAATACTTTGGAGAAACATTTTGAAGAGGTCCACTGACTTAGAGAGAATTTATCTTCCTCCCCACCTGTACAAGCCAGTGTCTCAGATATCAGGGTTAAGCGTCCTTTTGTGCAAAGAAGAAGATACAGTGGGTACACACCCCTTGCCACCCTGTGGTTGTACCTACATGATCATGGAGAGGATATGAGAAAATGGGGTGGAAAATCTACCTCGACCCCAGAGACACAGGTATGTTAAATTCCAAATTTATTTTGTCTTTTTTTACTGTTTGAAGTGATAATGTTTCTTCACTTATCTGACTTGACTTGACACTGTGATTTTCACCTAATTGCTCTAAGGAGTCTGGTTTTCTGTTAAGCTTTCACTGCAAGCATATCTCAATCCTTCCCTCTAAATAATGTAACTCTGTGCAAATACATTTTTATTCCCACATAGGGGTGTGACCCCCAGGGAAGGATAGCTAAAGCATGCTATGTTCTTAATTTTTTAATCAATGGACAGAAGAAGGTCCACCAATTCTCAGACATTTTAATCATAATACCTTAAACTCTGTTAAAGAAAGGGCACAAGTCATGGTAAAAAAAAAAAAAAAAAAAAAAAAAATTAAGCACCTCTCAATGGGAAGGACCCTACTCTCTAATAACTTGGGTTTTAGGTTATGCTTGTGTTTCAACAGGAGCTGGTCCAAGATGGGTGTCAGCATGATGGGTCTGTCTGTCTGTCTCATCATCTGCCTTAACACGATCACAGCACTCTCCTCCAGGGTTTGGATTCAAGCTCAAACAAAAAACAATATATGGGAGGGTCCTGTTGTCATGCAGGACCCACAAAGAAGGACACAAGGAGTTGGAGGGGGCAGAGTCCCCTGACTGGGCAGCACTCAGTGCCTGCCTCTCCCAGGGATGGGGTTGCAAAATTTGTTAAAGATAGGGTTAGTATGCCTGGTAGTTTTTCTCTGTGTTTTAATTTGTGTTAATCATGCTTTCTTAATTTCTGTTAATCATGCTTTCTTAGTACATAAAAAGAGGGAGATGTGGGAGTGTGGCCATGGGGGTTGACAAGCCCCATGGTTGGCAATAACATCAGACTCTTAACAATGAGGCCATGAGGAATGTAAAGAGTTTAGAGGGAACAAAGAAGGGTGATTCAGGAGATGTCTTGCTCTCTGGGACTACTTATTCTTCAGCCATTAAGACGTGGAAGTTGCTGGGTGTTTGCTGTTGCTTGGCAAAGCAGTTGACCAAGGAATAAGTGGGAAAGTACTGCTGTAGAACAAAGGGTATAAGAAGGAAACCTGTCCTCAGTGAGTGAATGGAAGTTATGTCCTCAATAAGTGGAAGTGGAAGCTATTGTTACCAAAATAGTACTAGTTATTGATCCCTAAATGAACCCTGGTCTCCATGTGGTCTTTACGCCACAGGGCATGAGTGGCAAAACCACTGTATTGTGACTGGCCCAGATGCTCCATGCATCCTTAGTACAGAGTATCTCAGGAAAGGATATTTCAAGGACCCAAAAGGGTTCTGTTGGGCTTTTGGCATGGCTGCCTTAGAGACAGATGACATTAAGCAGTTGTCTACATTGCCCTCTCTCTCAGAGGACCTTTCTGTTTTGGGGTTGAGAGGGCTGAAGAACAGCAGGTGCCAACTGCTACCACAGCAATGCACTGGAAGCATGTTCACACCAACCAAGACTCCCTGATTCCCTTCCATAAGCTAATTCGTCAACTGGAGGGCCAAGGAGCGATCAATAAGACTCACTCACACTTTACTGGTCCCATATGTCCCGTGCTAAAGTCTAATGGTGAGTGGAGACTAACAGTGTACTATCGTGACCTGAACGAAGTCATGCTACCACTGAGTGCTAGTGTCAGACATGCTAGAACTCCAATATGACCTGGAATCAAAGGCAGCCAAGTGGTGTGCCTGATATCACTAAAGTATTTTTCTCCATTTCTTTAATAGCAGAGTGCAGGCCACAGTTTGCTTTTACTTGGAGTGGTGCCCAATACATTTGGAATCTGCTGCCCCAGGGGTAGAAACACAGCCCTACCATTTGTCATGGACAGATCCAACCTCCACTGGAACAGGTGGAAGCTTCTGAACACCTGAAGTACATTGATGACATCATTGTGTGGGGTGACACAGCAGAGCAAGTTTTTGAGAAAGTGAGGGAAATAGTCCAAATCTTTCTGAATGCTGGTGTTGTCATGTGATCAACAAAATAATAGCTATGTCTCCACCAACTAGAAAAAAAGAAACACAAACTTTCCTAGGTGGTGTGAGGTTTTGGAGAATGCACTTTCCAAATTACAGTCTGAATGTAATCCCTCTCTACCAAGTAACCTGTAAGAAGAAGGATTGCAAATGCAGCCCTGAGCAACAAGAAACCTTTGAGCAAATTAAATAGGAAATAGTTCATGAAGTAGCCCTTAGGCCTGTCCGAACAAAACAAGATGTAAAGAATGTGCTCTACACTGCAGGTGGGGAGAATCACCCCACCTGGAGACTCAGGCAGAAAGAGCTGGGGGAAACTCAAGGCTGACCTCAAGGTTTTGGAGTCAGGGATAGAGAGGATCTGAGGCCTGCTACACTCCAACTGAAAAAGAGATATTGGTAGAATTTGAGGGAGTTTGATCTGCTTCAGAAGTGGTTGGTACTGAAGCATAGCTTCTCCTGGCACTCTGACTGGGTTGGATGTTCAAAGGAAGGGCCCCCTTTACACATCATGCAGCTGATGTTACATGGAGTAATTGGGTTGTACTGATTACTCAGTGGGCTCGAATAGGAAACCCCAGTCATCCAGGAATCTTGGAAGTGATTTTGGACTGACCAGAAAGCAAATATTTTGGAATATCACTGAAGGAGGAGGTGGCCTATGATGAAGAAACCCCACTGTACAACAATCTACTAAAAATTGAGAAGCAATATGCCCTGTGCACTTATGTGTCCTGTTTTATTATGGGAAATCATCAGAGGTGAAAAGCTGCTGTATGGAGTCCTACATGATGAGTTGCAGCAACTGCTGAGGGAGAAGGTGAATTGAGTCAGTTTGCAGAAGTGAAAGCCATCCAGCTGGCTTTAGATATTGCTGAAGGAGAAAAGTGGCCTGTTCTCTATCTCTATACTGATTAATGGATGGTAGCAAATGTGGGGGTGGTTACAACAATGGAAGCAGAACAACTGGCAGTACAGGGGCAAACCCATCCGGGCTACTGCATTGTAGCAAGATATTGCTGCCTGGGTGGAGAACCTGGTTTTAAAAGTATGCCATGCAGATGTTCATGTACCCAAGAACTGGGCCACTGAAGAATATAGAAACAACCAGCAGGTGGATTAGGCTGCTAAGATTGAAGTGGCTCAAGTGGATCTGGACTAGCAACATAAGGGTGAATTATCTATAGCCCAATGGGCTCATGACACCTCAGGCCATCAAGGCAGAGGTGCAACACACAGATGGGCTCATGATCGAGGGGTGGACCTGACCATGGACATTATAGCACAGGTTATTCATGATTGTGAAACGTGCTGTAATCAAACAAGCCAAACGGTCAAAGCCTTTTCGGTATGGAGGACAATGGCTGAAATATAAATATGGAGAGGCCTGGCAGATTGATTACATCACACACCCTCAAACCCGCAACGCCAAGTACCATATGCTTACAATGGTGGAAGCAACCACCGGATGGCTGGAAACATATACTATGCCCCATGCCACCGCCTGGAACACTATCCTGGATTTTGAAAAGCAACTCTGTGTTACTGACCAGATTACTTAATCTATTTCAAAGTGGACATATTAGTATGTGTACTGTAAGTTGCTTTGTAACTTAAATTGGTTCTAACAATGTGATCTATATTTCAAAGAATAAAAGAGATACAAGCCAAAGGAAGCCTTTGAGTCCATAAAGCATGTTAAGGCTCCATTTGTAGGCAGGTACTCGTTGGCAGTTATTTAAGAAGGTTTCATTTTTCTCCCTCAGCATCAATTATTCTTTTTTAGTTACCCCATTGCTCAAAGTTTATTTTATATAGCCTACTCTTCCAGCAATTTCCTAACTCCAAACCTTTTCCTTTCCTTGACCTTCTTTCTAGATGCCTCACACATAGGTGTTTGTTGTTGTTGTTGTTGTTGTTGTTGTTCTTGCATTTTTCTTAGATCTTCTTTCAGCTTTACCAACTCCCTTATACATGACTATAACAACATTGAATACATCAGAATTCCAGAACAATATTTGAAAAACTTTTCAGCTACTTCCACAAGAGATACTTGCTTTCATCTTCAGAGTCTTCACAAAATTGCCTGTCATTATGAAGTAGTGTAGCCATTTTGAGTAGAGAGAGAGTGAAACCTGACAAAAGATAAAGGCAGTAGTAAAATTACAGCACATCAAAGGAAACTTGGATTGAGTATTACACAAACGAAAGCCTTTGTGATGAGATGCTTCCAAGCAGATACCACTGAAATGTTACAAGATCTTCTCTACGTTCTGTCCTAAGAGTATTTTTTTTTTTTAATAATGCCATGAATATAATGACTTTATGATCACTTTGCATCTGTTTTGCTGTACTTGCTGTACTCTGTAGAGAAGATGAATGATAAGGTCATGAAAGCGTGACACAAATAGCATCTAAAAGCCAGAAGAGCAATTATAGCTGAAACAATTAAATATGTGGCATGTCATTAATGTGGAAAATTTCTGAGAGAAAAATAGAAACATAAGAATCAATAAAGCTACCAAGCAGGCTATTTTATGGCCAAGGTCATTCTGGTATCCTGCCTTCTTATGAAAAGCAATACTTCTTAACCTATGTAAATAATTATGTTTTAAAAACTATGTCAAAAACGCAGCATCCTATCTAACTGCTACTGCTATCTAGAGAATTAGTTCTAATTTAGAAACCTGTTAAGATGTAAAAAGCAGGTAACTTCCAGAGCATTTTTTCCTTTGTTTTCCCTTTCCTTCTCTTTTGTGCATCCAATTTACATAACTCCTGGAGCCTAACAAATATGTTTAAGTCAAAACAAGTTTCACTTCACATTGTGATGATTACCTGATCTTTTGATATATTATCCAAATATATCTAACAATTCTTCAAAAATTCAGTAATTGAGACGACTATTAAATGTCTGCTTTAAAATACACAGTTTCTCAAGTTACTGATAAATGCACTGTATACTTCCTCTGGAATCCCAGTGATACAGGGTCAAAAGGACGTAGGGTTCTCTCCCTGATAGAATAATAAAACCAAATTTAAAATATTTTACTGTGTTTAGTTAAAGACTAAAAAAATTGCAAGTCTGATGCTACCTTACCCATTATTTAGTCAGCCTTATCTGTAAAACCATACTGAATTTTATCTGAGGATCAAGGAGAGGGGAAAGATAACCCAGGCCTGGAGGATGTGACCGTAAAGAATAAGTGATGAACTCATGCTATGCACATGTCTTTGGATGTGTAAATGAGTTAGCTTAGTTTGGATGGCTAAGTTGGAACAATAAGATAAGAACAAAAAATATGGTCTGAGGATGTGCAAGAACTGGGTTCAAGGAGCAAATATAGTGAGGAAGACTACTGATGACTACCAGAGATCCCCAAAAAGACCACTAGTAGAAACAATTGTGCATGCGTTAGGGACATTTACAGATTTCAACAAGTGACATTAAATAGTATGAATATATTGATTTTTTTTATCAGAAAACTAGTGAATATGTATGTTTTGATTTTATACGATCCCTGTAGCTTGGACAATTTGGCATGCGCACTATGTGGAGCAATCCCCTGTGCATTTGGTGCCACAATTAAAGAATGCCTGCTTTCTAAAACTCCAGATTGGGTCTTAGAGGGTTTATTTGATCAACTTTTATGATAAAAACTTGGCACCTCAGATGGGATTTAGCTCTTAAGACTCAGTTCCTGGGAGCATGGAACCTCAGCTGGCACCGAGATTCTTGGAGAGGATCTTGATCCATGGACACCCATGAGTGTAGACCACCATGTTGTAAGTATAAAGACAGTATTCTTGAAAAATTGGTTACCTGCCCATAAAATGTGGCAAAAGCTATGCAGAATTAGGTTTAAGAACTGGGCTGAGGTTAAGGTCCCCATTTGGTGACAGGGGTTAGAGTCCCTGGTGTGACTGCTTATAAGACACGGCAAAAGCTGTAGAGGATTGGGTTTAGGGCCTAGACAGGGGTTTAAGTCCCCATTTGCTTTGAAAAAGGGCTTAGAATCTCCAACTTGGCTAAGTGAATTTTAGTTTTGTTATTGGAATTTGGGTATAGGAACTACATTTTCTTCTTATTATTATTTTTTACGTGAATTATATAAATATTTGTCTTAGTACTCATATTTAAAGATGGGGGGACGGGGGTCACCTAAAGGAACCATCCTGAAAAAATCACATTTTTGGTTGTCTCTTGAAACATTGGAAAGAGATTGCTGGATCCGTGTGTGGAGTCATGACAAGGGAAAATATTAGTAAATATTGTAATATGTGGTGGCTACTATATAAATGAACTGGATAGGGTGCCTGGTGTTTTGAAAGGATGAAATTTGGTGAAAGTTACAGAAGATGTGTGTGTGAGTGAGAGAGAGAGAGATTTGGGAAAATTGTTGGATAAGGCTTGGATGTTTCACAGAAATATGGAACAGTAGAAAAAGAAATGGAATGCTAGATTGATTGTAGTATTAGAAAGTACTTATGGTTCTCAAAGAGGACATAGAAATGGATTTAGAAGAGGTTAGGAGAAATTCAATGTACCTATAATGTACCCATTTCAAAAAGGAAGGGCACTAGAAACAAGAATATCCATCATTGCAGGGGTGCAACGGATCAAATATTCCCATAGTAGCTGTAGAGGCAAGTCAATGAAGGGGACTAGAAGAACCATCCCTAGCAGAACCTTCATTTAAATTAAGCTGGGGGAAGATGAAACTGAAATAGGGTTTTGAAATAGTGTGGAATAATGTACTGACAACGTAAAGCTTGGAACAGTGGCTGATAATACAGAGGGCTGTACTGACATTCAGAGGGACCTCAACAGGATGGAGGGTTGGGCCAAGAGGAACCTCATGATCAGGAAAGATAAGTGCAGGGTCCTGGACTTAGGGAGAAGTAACACCAAGCAGCAGTAACAGCTGGGGGATGACATGCTGGAGTGCAGCTCTGCAGAGAAAGACCTGGGAGTCCTGCTGTACACCAGCAGGCTGACCAAGGCCAGCAATGTGCCCTTGTGGCCAAGTTGGCCAATGGTAGCCTGGGATGCATTTGGAAATGTTGCCAGCAGGTCAAGGGAGGTGATCCTCCCCGTCTATTCAGCCCTGGTAAGTCCACAAGTGGAGTATTGTGTCCAGTTCTGGGCTCTCCACTACAAGAGAGATATACGAGTCCAGAGGAGGGCTATGAGGATGATTAGGAAATGGCAGCACCTGTTGTAGGAGGACAGCCTGAGAGAACTGGGCCTGTTTAAGCTGGAAAAAAAAAAAAAAAAAAAAAAAAAAAGACTGAAGGGAGACCTTATTAATGTGTATAAATATATGAAGGAAAGGCATTGAGAGGATGGAGCCAGATTCTTTTCAATTGTGCCCAGTGAGAGGATGAGAGGCGATGGTCACAAACTGAAGCACAGGAGGTTATGGCTGAATACGAAGGGGCACTTCTTTAATGTGAGGGTAACAAAGCACTGGAACAGGTTTCCCAGAATGGTTGTGGAGTCTCCTGCTCTGGAGATATTCAAAGCCATGTGGATTCCATCTTGTGAAATGTACTCTAAGTGATCCTGCTCAGCATGGGGGTTGGACTAGATTATCTTCATAGTTCCCTTCCAACCCTGTCCATCCAGTAATTCTGTGATTACATTTGGTTGGTTCAGGAGCTAGTTATTCAGTTTTAAACACAAAGAAATATGAATTAATGTATGATACTGTAAGAATTATACTACCACAGGAAAATCAGAAAGAAGACCCTTCTTAAAGCCTTAATTTGGAAAGCAATGGTTAACACATGAGGCTTTGTACCTGCCAGGTGAACCACAGCCATTAATAAGTAGAGATTAAATGGAAAAAATCAGAAGCTGAAATAAAAGTTAAATATGGTGAGGTAGAGATATTAATGTTTGAATCTAAATTTGTTCAAGCTTCAATAATGTTCTTAAAGGAGACTGATGAAGGGGAAGAAAAAATCACACTTGAAGTTGAGGAAGCTGTTATTTTATTGGGCAGGAGAATGCCAGGAAGATCAAAAAAGTGCTGAATTCATGAGGATAATATTAAGCCAGGATCGGCACTAGTAAGATTGAAATAGTTTCACTTAACATTAGAAGACAAAGTTGGGCTAGTCCCGATCATATAGAATTTTTTTTAGAATATGGGATATTAAGAGAGTGTGAATCTAAGTATAACAATACAATTTTACCTGTTAAGAAAGTTGTTAAGGGATTGTATAAGTTAGTCCAGGATCTGAGATCAATGAATCAAATTGTCCAAGTTACTCTGTATGAATACATATATGTTATTAACTGCTCTTTCTGAAGAACAGAGATGGTTTACAATTTTAGGTATAAAAGATGCCTCTTTCTGCATCCCACTTGATTCTGAGAGTAAGGATTTGTTCTCCTTTGAATGACAGAACCCCAAGATGGAATGTAATTTCACTGTGCCTTGACATTATCACCACAAGGATTTAAAAATTGTCTAATTATCTTTGGAGATCATCTGAATTATGGAGACAAGACAAAAAAAAAAAAAAAAAAAAGAGAGAGAGAGAATAATGCTACAAGATGTTAACAATGTACTGGAGCTGGAAAATTTGTGAAGAATGCCTGGATCTAATTGTCATTCCTAGTTCCTGAAGTAGCAATATCTTACAGTTCATATATACAGTTCATATAATTCATATGCCTTTGTGCTTAAAACTGAATAAGTAGCTCCTGTATCAAGCAAACTGAACCACCTAATCGTGGCTTTGAATGTCTCCAGAGAAGAAGAATCCACAACTTCTCTGAGAAACCTGTTCCAATGCTCTGTTACCCTCATATTAAAGAAGTGCCCCTTCTCATTCAGCTGTAACCTCCTGTGCTTCAGTTTGTACCCATTGCCTCTCAGCCTCTCACTGGGTAGAGCAAGAGGATGAGAGTAATTTATACTGATTCAAAATATGCCTCCTGAGTAGTCCATGCACATAGAGCAATTTGGAAAGATAGAAGACAACAAGGCTAGGGTCCTGGTCGGGGTCTGCTATAGACCGCCAAACCAGGATGAGGAGACGGATGAGGAATTCTACAGACAGCTGGCAGAGGTTGCAAAATCATCAGCTCTTGTACTCGTGGGGGACTTCAACTTCCCTGACATATCCTGGAAGCACAACACAGCCCTGAGAAAGCAGTCTAGGAGGTTTCTGGAGAGCGTGGAAGATAGCTTCCTGACGCAGCTGGTTAGTGAACCTACCAGGGGTGGTGCCCCGCTAGACCTTCTCTTCACAAACAGAGAAGGACTGGTGGAGGACGTGATCGTCGGGAGCTGTCTTGGGCAGAGTGACCACGCAATGGTGGAGTTCACTATTCTTGGCGAGGCCAGGAAGGGGACCAGTAAAACCACTGTATTGGACTTTCGGAGGGCTGACTTTGAGCTGCTCAGGACACTAGTTGGTGGAGTCCCTTGGGAGGTGGTTCTGAAGGGCAGAGGGGTCCAGGAAGGCTGGGCGCTCTTCAAGAGGGAAGTCTTAATGGCGCAGGAACGGTCTGTCCCCACGTGCCCAAAGACGAGCTGGCGGGGAAGAAGACCGGCCTGGCTCAACAGAGAATTGTGGCTTGATCTTAGGAGGAAAAAGAGGGTTTATAAGCTTTGGAAAAGTGGGCAGGCCACTAAGGAGGACTTTAAAGAAGTAGCGAGGCTGTGCAGGGACAAAATTAGGAAGGCCAAAGCTCATCTGGAGCTCAATCTGGCTACTGCCGTTAAAGATAACAAAAAACGTTTCTATAAATACATCAACACAAAAAGGAGGACTAAGGAGAATCTCCATCCTTTACTGGATGCGGGGGGAAACTTAGTTACAAGAGATGAGGAAAAGGCGGAGGTGCTCAATGCCTTCTTTGCCTCAGTCTTTAGCGGCAATACCGGATGTTCTCTGGATACTCAGTACCCTGAGCTGGTGGAAGGGGATGGGGAGCAGGATGTGGCCCTCATTATCCATGAAGAACTGGTTGGTGACCTGCTACGGCACTTAGATGTGCACAAGTCGATGGGGCCGGATGGGATCCACCCAAGGGTACTGAGGGAACTGGCAGAGGAGCTGGCCAAGCCACTGTCCATCATTTATCAGCAGTCCTGGCTATCGGGGGAGGTCCCAATCGACTGGCGGCTAGCAAACGTGACGCCCATCTACAAGAAGGGCCGGAGGGCAGACCCGGGAAACTTGAACAGTTTGACCTCAGTGCCAGGAAAGCTCATGGAGCAGATCCTCCTGAGAGTCATCATGCAGCACTTGCAGGGGAAGCAGGCGATCAGGCCCAGTCAGCATGGGTTTATGAAAGGCAGGTCATGCCTGACGAACCTGATCTCCTTCTATGACAGAGTGACGCGCTGGGTGGATGAGGGAAAGGCTGTGGATGTGGTCTACCTTGACTTCAGCAAGGCTTTTGACACCGTCTCCCACAGCATTCTCCTCAAGAAACTGGCTGCTCTTGGCTTGGACTGGCGCACGCTTCGTTGGGTTAGAAACTGGCTGGATAGCCGGGCCCAAAGAGTCGTGGTGAATGGAGCCAAGTCCAGTTGGAGGCCAGTCACTAGTGGCGTCCCCCAGGGCTCGGTGCTGGGGCCGGTCCTCTTTAATATCTTCATCGATGATCTGGACGAGGGCATCGAGTGCACCCTCAGTAAGTTCGCAGATGACACCAAGTTAGGTGCGTGTGTCGATCTGCTTGAGGGTAGGAAGGCTCTGCAGGAGGATCTGGATAGGCTGCACCGATGGGCTGAGGTCAACTGCATGAAGTTTAACAAGGCCAAGTGTCGGGTCCTGCACCTGGGGCGCAATAACCCCAAGCAGAGCTACAGGCTGGGAGAGGAATGGTTGGAAAGCTGCCAGGCAGAGAAGGACCTGGGAGTGCTGGTGGATAGTCGGCTGAATATGAGCCAGCAGTGTGCTCAGGTGGCCATGAAGGCCAACGGCATCCTGGCTTGTATCATGAACAGCGTGACCAGCAGGGCTAGGGAGGTGATCGTCCCCCTGTACTCAGCTCTGGTGAGGCCGCACCTCAAATGCTGTGTTCAGTTTTGGGCCCCTCGCTACAAGAAGGACATCGAGGTGCTTGAGCGGGTCCAGAGAAGGGCGACGAAGCTGGTGAGGGGCCTGGAGAACAAGTCCTATGAGGATCGGCTGAGGGAGCTGGGCTTGTTCAGCCTGGAGAAGAGGAGGCTCAGGGGTGACCTTATCGCTCTTTTTAGGTACCTCAAGGGAGGCTGTAGCGAGGTGGGGGTTGGCCTGTTCTCCCACGTGCCTGGTGACAGGACGAGGGGGAATGGGTTTAAGTTGAGCCAGGGGAGTTTTAGGTTAGATGTTAGGAAGAACTTCTTCACTGAAAGGGTTGTGAGGCACTGGAACAGGCTGCCCAGGGAAGTGGTGGAGTCACCATCCCTGGAAGTCTTCAAAAGACGCTTAGATGTAGAGCTTAGGGATATGGTTTAGTGGTGGGCTGTTAGCGTTAGGTTGGAGGTTGGACTCGATGACCTTGAGGTCTCTTCCAACCTGGAAATTCTGTGATTCTGTGAAGATGACTGTCTGCACAAGGAATAAAGCATAAGGAAGAAATTTTGAAAGTACATAAAGTTCTGAAAGTAGAATACTTGAAAGTACACAAATCCCTGTTGTAGTTAATATGCATTGTAAACTCACCAGTCAGGGAGAACAAACCAAGAAAGAGGAAATGAGCTGGTTGATTTAACTGCACAATGACCTGCAGAAAAAAGGCACAGAAAAGGAAGTACTAATTATAGTGCTCGCTTTGATTATTTTAGATTTAAGAGTAATGAAAACTTTAAATGTGGAAAAACAGGAGAATGTATGGACTGTTGCACCCTTAAATCTAGTAGTAGTTTTCTATTCCCTTATGAATAGTCTGGTGAAAGAAGAACATACTACTGTGCATTGGGGAAACAGATTTTTTGCTAAGGCAATTACAGATACCAGTTATTAAAATGAATATGGTAGAACCTATTGGGTCACTCAGAGAGAGAGTAGTGAAATATGTTGTAGGAATAATCCAAAAACACAGAATAAAATTCAGTTTGGAAGAACTACTGAGGGGCAGGTGATTGGGGAATATTTGCAAATAGACTTTACTGAATTGCCAAGAAAAGAGGTGGTTAAAGTATTTGTTAGTCCTTGTGGACATGTATACAGGTTGGCCTGAGTCTTTTTCATGTCATACCAACAAGCTAAAAAAAGTGGTAAAAGGTTTAGTCTCACTACCACCACCACCTTTTTTTTTT
>CM021763.1:46734754-46758147 GCA_011075105.1 Heteronetta atricapilla | reverse complement strand
GAAGAAAAGAAAAGAAAAGAAAAGAAAAGAAAAGAAAAGAAAAGAAAAGAAAAGAAAAGAAAAGAAAAGAAAAGAAAAGAAAAGAAAAGAAAAGAAAAGAAAAGAAAAGAAAACTCTTTGGCATCATTTTTTTTTTCATGAAATTACAGAATTTTGATTACATTTTGCTCTCCATAACTGCTGGAATATTTCATGAAACAAACAGCAGAGGTTAAAATGTCTCTGTCTGAGCAGAAAGAAGGTCCAAAACATTGCTTCTAACAGTGTGAGATTTTTCTATTCAGTAGCAGATGGTAAATCAAAAATGGTCTGAGAAGGTGTACAGTAAAAACGTCCATAAACCTTTGTCAGTAAGTTTTTCTTCCCGTGTTCATCTTTTTACAATATCTTGAAATAACAACAGCTTTTTGAAGGGTAGCTGTCAACTGCTGAAAGAAATTTGACCATTTAATCTATGGGAAAGCTTTTTTTTTTTTTTTTTTCTCCATGAATTTCTCAACTTTCTTCATATTGTCATATTGAATTATTTTACAGATATATTCAACAGTATACTTCATTATATGGAGTAATTATTCCCTCAACACAGGATAACATTATGATCATTCATATGGAAAGACTTGTGTTACATCTGTGCACTACTCTGTACAATAAGTTCCCTACTATAATTTAAACACCTAAAAGGTAAACCAAACAATATCAGAAGGATGAATATCAAGATAGTAAAACAAACAAATAAAATGTCAAAAACACTACTCCCAAGTGCTTCTTAGGTGTCTGTAATTTATCAAGGCTGTTGAATTAAAATGCAACTTCTGTAGACAATCACTGGCCCTGCATACACTGATAAGTGAACCAAGAAAAGTCAAGAAAATAATAACTTAGAAAAATTAGCTTAAAATAGAGAGACACTGAGGTATATCTGCCTTTATAAATAAAAAATAAATAAATAAATATCAAATAAAAAATCGGGCAAATATCTGTCATGTTTGAGAGACTGGGTGATAAATAGGGTTATTTTAGTTCTGGATGATCCATAAGCAGGGTGATTTTGTAAATGAGTTTTCTAACACTGTTCCATTCCTATTTTTTAGAAAAGATGTAATAGTGTTATTACACTAATTAATTAACTTCTACATGTGAAGTGATGCAATATACATATATGTGTATATATGCATAATGTATATATAATATATATTATATATACATTACACATATATATATGCATATATATATAATATATATAAATACATATGTATATATGTATAATGAGCACATGAAGTTTATTAATAGAAAGAAACAATGGCTATTGTGTTCTCGTATACAATATTCCATTATATCCTGAGTTCAGTCCTCAAAACTTATTATTCATGGCTCATATTTTACAGTGCTAATAGCTTATAAATGTTACTGTATTTTCATTAAAAATCTCATTGTTTGGACTCCATTTTATTAGCATCTAATAAATATTATACATCATAATGAATGGTAGGTTCATGAATATAAATTATATTGATAGTAGTTCAATTGCAATGAGTGGTTTAATAATTGCCCGCTAATTTGATTTTCAACAAAAGTTCTTTGTTTTTCAAACTCAATCTGCTTATAGATCATTAAAGAAAGGATTGTCTGTTACAGATCCTTTTTTTTTTTTTTTAAAATCTAATTAAAAATGTTGCTTAAATTATACATTCATCATGTTATTCTATGAATAATTAATGCAGAATTTTCATTGATAGAAATTCAGTTTGAACTTCAATAAATCTTAAACCTTGTTACACTTTCAAGATCTTTCAGAATAATTTGTTCATTACTTTTACAACCAAAAGTTACCAACTAATGTAGGAAAAATTAAACAAGACAATATTTAAGTACTAGGTGTGGTTCATTAAAAAATATGTGAAGTTTGAGTAGATTCATCTTTCCTTAAAACAGAAGTTGAAATTCCAAAGTTAGATCAGAGCTCAGGTTCATAAACCAAAGAAAATCTGTTGGTAGAAAAAAGCTTTTTTTTTTTTTTTTTGCTTTTTTTTTTTTTTCCACTAAAGCTTGTTAAGTCAGATGATAATTGTTAAATACACACATTATGCACACTCTAAGATTCACCAGAACTAAATAAGAATGTTAAACAACTTTCTGAGGGGGGCTATAACTAAGCTGGCCAAGACAGAATCTGAATATAGAAATATTTCTTGAATTTGTCTTTCTTCTCCACTTTATGTGTACAAACCATACCATATAGGAAAAATAATAATAAAAAAGCTCTAATATTTTTCTCTGCAGGAATAGAGTTTAAGTGTTTATTTTTGTTTGTTGTTTTTATTTTTTGATTTTTTTTAGCAAAGAAGACATATTTAGAGCTGATTTTTAAAGAAAAAATATGATTATTTTGATTAGCAAAAGTTTTACAAAAGTAAAATATTATATTTCAGCATGAAAAACTCTCATGTTTATTTCAATAAGCACTTTTTTTTTTTAATTAAAGTTTGTTGCACTCATGCTGTCTGTGCATCGTCAGAATTTTAAATTTTAGCACATAATTTTTTTTTTTTCTGGACTCCAAAGTGCCAAGTAATAAGTGAAATCATCCTTCCAGTTTGGGTAAATATACAGTTTTAATTCCATGTTTTCTGCTGACTCCACATCTCTGGGAAATGTACACAGGTAGGAACAGAAACACATTTTTGTACATAAATCTTTGAGGTATCTATGTACCTGCACATGCAAAATTAAACACAGAGCATAGTCATGTGCATTTACACAATTGAAACTCAATATTTTGTACAAATTTTGTAAATTTACACAAATTGTCTATGCTCCTCAGAAAGCACATACTGTGTCAAACATAAGCACGCAAGCTCTGAAACATCTGAGATGTTTCTGAAGAGCAGGGAAGGGGAAAGTAAAAGGGAAAGGGAAAGGGAAAGGGAAAGGGAAAGGGAAAGGGAAAGGGAAAGGAAAAGGGAAAGGGAAGGGCAAGGGCAAGGGCAGAAAGGGAAGGGAAGGGCAATGAGCAGAATACTGAAATTCTAAATTCCAGAAGTGTAAATGCTAAATCCAAAAGAGTGTTATGCTTAAAATCCATTAGCTTCCACAACACAGTCTTAGGCAATTTAGAAATTTTACTTTTCGTTGCACAAGATCCACCAAGGTATTTGGCCAAGTACATTTCTTGCTTATTGCCATGTCTTTGTATATTCCAAATAGCCAACCATATCTTGCTTGGCCAAAGGTCAAGCCCACCCAATGTTCTCATTTCTCTGTTCTTTATATGACGTCATATTTCCATATTAATTTCCCAGGCATGGAACCTGATCACATGGGTTTACCACCATAAGAGTGATACTACTGGGTTGCCTGACATGGCCAGAAGCCCAGGATATTAAAATGTATAATCTATCCAAAAATTCAGACTATATGACTAAGAGCATAGTCCAAATGCTTCTTAAGCCCTGACAGGCTTGGTGCCCTAACTACATTCCTGGGAAGCCCATTCCAATGTGCAACCATCTTCTCAGTGAAGAACATTTTCCTACTATCCAAACTGAACCTCCCTGTTGCAGCTTGACTCCATTCCCTCGGGTCCTATCACTGGGCACTAAAGAGAATAAATTGGCACCTGCAAGAAAGATCAGGCATCAGAAAGACCAAGCATCTCTATCTCTATATCAGAATCTCAATCTTTGTCTCATATTTAAGCCGAACCTCCTATGTTCCAGCTTGCACCTATTGCCCCTTGTCCTATCCTTGTATGTCATCAAGAAGAGCCTAGCTCCATCCTCCTGACACTCACCCTTTACATATTTATAAACATTAATAAGGTCATCCTACAGTCTTCTCTTCTCCAAGCTAAAGAGACCCAGCTCCCTTAGACCTCTCCTTATAAGGGAGATGCTCCACTCCCTTAATCATCCTCATGACTCTACACTGGACTCACTCAAGCAGTTTCCTGCCCTTCTTGAACTGAGGGGCCCAGAACTGGATGCAATATTCTAGATGTGGTCTGATTAAGGCAGAGTAGAGGGGGAGAAGAACTTCTCTCAACCTTCTAATACACCCCTTCTAATACACCCCAGAATGTCATTGGCCTTCTTGGCCACCAGGGTACAGTGCTGGCTTGTGGTAATCCCACTGTTCACCAGGACTGCCAGGTTCCTCTCCCATTCACTGCTATCCAGCAGGGCATTCACCAACTTACACTTGTGTCTTATGCTGGTTCTTGCCCAGATGCAGGACTCTACACCTGCCCTTTTTATACTGCATTAAATTTCTGCCCAACCAACTCTCCAGTGTGTCTAGGTCCCACTGGATGGTAGCACAGCCTTCCAGAGTGTCAGTCACTCCTCCCAGTTTAGTGTCATCAGCAAACTTACTGACAGTGCACTCTATTCCCTCATCCAAGTCAGTGATGAAGATATTGAACATTGGTCCCAGTACTAACCCTTGAGGGACTCCACTAGATACAGGATTCCAACTTGACCCTTTCCCGTTAACCACAACCCTCTGGCTTCTTCCTTTAGCCAGTTTACAATCCACCTCATTATCTAATCATCCAGACCATACTTCCTCAGTTTAACAGTGAGAATGTTGTTAGGGACAGTGTCAAATGCTTTACTGAAATCAAGATAGACCACGTCCACTGCCTTTCCATCATTTTGGAGTTTTATTCCCAGAAAAAAACTCCAAGGATAAGTTGTTCCATCACCTTTCCAGGGGTGGAGGTGAGGCTGACCAGTCTATAGTCACCTGGGTCCCCCTTCTTGCCATTTTTGGAGACTGGAGTGACATTTACTTTCCTCCATTCCTCTGGCACCTCTCCTAATGCCCATGACTTACCAAAGATGATGGAGAGTGGCCTGTCAATGATTTCTGCCATCTCCCTCAGCTCCCATAGGTGGATCCCATCAGGACCCATGGAATTATGGATGTCCAACTTGCTAAACTGGCCCTTAACCCAGCCCTAATCAACCAAGGAAAACTCCTTTATTCTGACTTCTTCTGGGGCCTCAGGGGTATTAGACTCCTCAGGACAGCCTCCAGCATTATAGACAGAGAAAAAGAAGACATTCAGAAACTCTGCCTTCTCTTTATCTGCTGTCACCAGGGCACCTACCTCATTCATTAGTGGGCCTACATTGCCTCTAGTGTTAGTTTTATCTGTAATGTATTTGAAGAAGCCCTTTGTATTGTCCTTGAGCCCTCTTGCAAGGTTTAGTTCTAAGGAGGTCTTAGTTTTCCTAGCTGTCTCCCTACATCCTCTGATATTTCTCCCAAGTGGCCAGCACCTCTTTCTGTGGTCAGTAGACTCTCCTCTTCCTTCTGAATCTGCCCAGAAATTTCCTGTTTAATGATGTAGGTCTCCTGGCTCTCTTTCCTGACTGTTGGGATGCTCTGTTCTTGAGCTCAGAAGATGTCCTTAAATGCTAACCAGCATTCTTGGGCTCCTTTTCCTTCAAGTACCTTGTGCCATGAGATTTCCCCTAGCAAATGTTTGAAAAGGCCCAAGTCAGCCTGACTGAAATACTGGGTTGTGATTCTGCTTGGTACTCTGTTCCTGCTATATGAGATCCCAAACTCCACCATCTTATGGTCACCTCAACCAAAGCTGCCCTCAACCTTCATCGCTTCAACCATCCCCTCCTTGTTAGTGAGGACAAGATCCAACAGCGCTCCTCTCCTAGTTGGCACATCCACCATTTGCCTCAGGAAGTTATCATCAATGCACTGAAAGAACCTCGCAGACTACAGATGGCTGGCTGAATAGGCCTTCCAGCAAATGTCATGATAGTTAAAATCCCCCACAATAACCAGGGCCTGTGATCACGAGGCTGCTATCAGCTGCCTGTAGAAGGCATCATCAACTTCCTCATCCTGATCTGGTGGCCTGTAATAGGCACCCACAACAGTATACCTCATGCCATGATGTCTTAGTTCTTGATGAAATTTAATATTCATTTTCCTTTAAAACGGGATTACTGAAAGATAGGGTCTTGATCATTTTATGTATGTGTTGGCTATGCACAGAATTACTTCTCTGACTTTCAAAACTGAGTTGGATGCCATCCTGTGTAATGTGTTCTGGGTGATCCTGCTCAACAAGGAGGGTTGGACTATTTGGTTTTCTTTTTAACACATTTTACACCCTCATGTAATCAGCTTTAAGAATAATCTAATAAATTTTCCTGCTAAATTGTAGGTGCAGAAGTGGTAGTATTGACAGAAAATGATGGGGTATAGTGCTGTTGTTATAAAAATAAATTAAATTTTTATACTTCATAACTGTGACCACCACTCACATGGGATACAACCATATTAAATAAGTAGTCCCATGCTGATCTAGCCATTAATTTTAATATCAATACTAGCTGATCTTAAGGTAATGTGTCTCTATTAAATTTTTAGTATTTTTTTCTTTGTGTTTGTGTATATAAATACAAAACAATGGGGTTCTTTAATGCAGACCATACTACCACAATTTTTTCACTTGAAATGATTTTATACTCAAAAAAAAAAAAAAAACAAAAGAGAGACAAGATTGAAAAGTTACTAAAAGCATTCATCAAGAATGTATGTCTTCTAGTCACTACTGGACAAATAAATAAATAAAAGTAGGTATAATAGTGCAAAGACCTAAGAACACTAATGTTATTGCCTCTCATGAAATTATCTAATCAGATTTTTCTATTAAAAATAAATCTTAAAGAGAATTTATCATTCCATTCATAGAACATATAAGCTGATTTATTTTATTTATATTGATTTATTATTTTAATTCTGAGTTGTATTGGTATTGGAAAGCCAACCAAGAATATTTATTTATTTATTTTCAAATCTGTGTCCATCTCCCAGGCAGGAGATAGGAAGCCTAAATGTAAACACACAGAAAGCCAGACAGACTTGCCAAATTGCTTTTTAGAAAGGTGTAATAAGGTAGCTTTTTTTAAGGTAGCTTTTTCCTATCACAGAAAAATTTTGAACAGCTCTAATTAAAGTCTGTAATATAATTTTTCCTTTTACTCCCTGGTTATATTTATGCTCTTGTCTTCTAAAATGCTGCTAACATGCATATTCCCTATCTCAGTACTTTCTGCAAATTTCACTTGAAAGAGATATCTCATTTTACAGTTATGAGTAAATCTAATGATCTAGGTTTAAAAAATAAATACATACATACATTAAAATCACACCTTTCCCCTCAAAGACTGGCAACTACAGATATATGAAAGTGTCTCATTAAATACAGAATAATACCTAAAGTCACTTACCAGGTAGTAATTCACAGCAGGTTGGAAACCGGTTTTTAAAGTTTAGATAGCAGAAAGACTGGTGGTAGGTAGGATATATTTTACCTGAGCCCAGTCACACTCCATTGTGTTTTGTCAGGCTCATTAAGCTCTACATTAAGGCTACATTTATTCTTACCAGGCAACTGCCTCAGAGTGCCTGCAGTTATGAAGGAGGGGGGAAAAAAGCACACTATTCAATTTTAAAAATAAGCCATTAAGAATATATTAGCATAATATTAATTAGCTGAGACATTATTAATAATAATAATAATGATAATGATAAGGCGTTCTTAATGAAAAAAAATTGATCTAGAGCCACAACTTCTTTTGATATATCTACAAGAAGAACACTGAAGTGAAAGAAATGACTTTTATTACATTCAAGAGCAACACTGTGCTATTTGCTGAACACCAGCTATTTCTAATGTTTCTAAAAAAAAAAATCTTTTTTAATTTTTTTTTTTTTTGAGTAACTGCATATATCTATATATATATTTAACCACTGGCTGTGCAACAACATGTATTTAATATTAATTTTTTTTTTTTTTTTGAACAGACCACAAAGTGATGATATGACATTTCTTCTTCTTACCTGGAGAAATAAAAGGCTCACAAATAGGTTTATGGGTCTACTTGATTTATACATACAAAGGTCCAAATGTGTCAGTATGCCATGATAACTCAACAGGATATTATTCCTTTTGAAATATTAAAAAAGTGAAAAACACCAAGGATGAAAAAAATATCTTTTCCCTAATGAATTACAAATAGATAATGTACAAGATGTATCCTAAATTAAGGATCACAATTGAAAAAAATCTCTTTAGAAAGTTGTAGAAAATCTTTGGGAACACTAAAATATTGTCACTGAAGAATTTTTATACGTATGGTAGTTTGTGTATTAGCATTTCCCCTTCCAATGTTAGAGTGTTCAGATCCTATATTTCATATATTTTTAAAAAGTAGGAGAGCTAATTCCACAGCTTTAAGTCAGATGTAAGATTCCCCATAAAGTTGAGATATATCTGGTTACACTTTTAACTTTAGATTAAGGTAGATATTTAAGTTTAAAATATTTCTTAACTTTTTGCATAACATTGCTTATTAATAACACCCAGCTATATACGCCAAAACTTATTTATTATCCCTCTTTAACTGTTGATTATTGTATGATTTAATTACTAAAATAATAATAAAAATAGCTAACTCAGCATCAATTTTCTCTTTTGTTGTCATTATGATGTGCAGCTTTGTACTTCATGAATGTCAAAATTTTACTGAATGAAAAATTATTTATCCTTTTCAAATTCAGCTACCTATAAACTTCTTTACACAGCAATCTATAAACTCTTAATTATTTCACTGTATAACTTTTTCTAAATTAATTTTTATTTTATAAAAAATATTGAAATTACTATTACCCCTGATACACTTCAATAGAACATATTACAAGCTAATGCAATTCAAAATGAATTTAAAGAAAGACAATCCTTAAAAAGAATTCTCAAGTATAAATATATCTATCCATGTATCTCAAGTAGTGAGGTGTTAGATATTTCTGTGAGGAGGAAAACCTAACATTTATTGCTTGTTTACCATATTTCTCAGAGCAGAATGAACAAAGAGCAGCAAGAATATTTGTGTTCACATTTGCATGTCTCTTGCCTGTCTTTTTTTTTTTTTTTTTTTTGCAATAAAGTTTTCTAAGCTGATAATCCTTCTCATCTCATCATCTCATCTATCTTCTGTCTTCTCTGTTCATTTCTGCCTGCTTCCTTCATCATCTCATCTATCTTCTGTCTTCTTTGTTCATTTCTGTCTGCTTCCTCTGTTTAATTCTGCCTGCTCTGGCTCTTGATTTATCCAGATTCCTTGAGATTAATATACAGTTTTCCACATTTGTATTCAGCTTAAAAAGCTTTGAGCCCCTTGATGCAGACAGCTTAACTTCTGACCTGTTTTGTGTTTGCTAGTGTTTCACATGCTAGTTGTTACTGTTTTGACCATTTCTTTCCAATAAAGTAGTACATCTACTTTGAAAGTTTAACCTGGAAGACAATTAGATAATTCTTTACCACCAGCAGCAAAATAGTTTTTTTTTGTTTGTTTGTTTGTTTATTTATTTATTTTTAGCAGAGTCATAACCAATGACTTTTGACTTTGCACCAGCCTTGTAATCATATTATGGTAATTAAACTAATCAATTTTAAAGCCCTGTAGAAATGGTCCTGTGTTTAACATTCTTTACAAAATAAAAGGTCAGAGACTTCTACAAATTAATTCCTATTTCTCTGTTATTATGTATTTCATAAAAATCTCCAGTTAAAAGTATTTTTAATCAGATATAATATATATATATGTATAATATATATATATACATACATATATATATACATATATATATATACATATATATATACAAAGTGATGTATACAAGTATATATACACAATATGTATATATGTACATATACATATGTATAATGTATACAAATATATATACACAATGACAATATATATACAAATTTGTATTGACATAATTACCAATAAACAAAGTATTTGTAACACAAGTTCTTCTCCAGCTGTATTGTGAGTCCTCCATATTGAGTCTTTGGTATGGTGACAATATTAAAGCCACCATTTAAAATTCTGTTTAATAAAATAGATAGAGCTCATTAAGTCTCTCACTGCAGACAAGTATTTGCTCTGGTGAGGCTGCACTTTGAGTACTGTGTTGAGTTTTGGGCTCCTCACTGCAAGAAAGACATCAGGGCCCTGGAGTGTGTCCAGAGAAGGACTATGAAGCTGGTGAAGGGTCTGGAACACAAGTCCTATGAGGAGCATCTGAAGGGACTCTCAAGTCTGGAGAAGAGGAAGTTCAGGGGAGACCTTATTGCTTTCTATAACTACCTGCAAGGAAGTTGTGGGGATGTGGAGGTTGACCTCTTCTTGTAGATAACTAGTGACAGAACAAGAAGGAATGGCCTCAAGTTGCATGAGGGGAAGTTCAGATTAGAAATTACGAGACATTTCTTCTCAGCAAGAGTAGTGAGGCATTGGAATGGGTTGCCCAGGTAGGTGGTGGAGTCACCATCCC
Source organism: Heteronetta atricapilla (assembly GCA_011075105.1). NCBI lineage: Eukaryota > Metazoa > Chordata > Aves > Anseriformes > Anatidae > Heteronetta > Heteronetta atricapilla. The sequence goes on along the minus strand of CM021763.1, from coordinate 46,747,770 downwards.
TGGGGGTGTTTAAGGAAAGGTTGGACATGGTACTTAGGGAAATGGTTTAGTGAATAATATTGTTGGTAAGGGATGGTTATGCCAGATGATCTTAGAGATGTTTTACAACCTTAATGATTCTATGAGTCTCTGATATTCTCTTTTAACCATTCATATTTTTTTTGAATACACTCCTATACACTCTTTAAGTTGTTGATGCAAGTTGATGATATTATTAATATCAGTTAGATATTTTTGGTTCTTTTGTTCTAGTTTTGTTTTATTTTGTTTTCTAAAGTGTTCTCCTGCTTATGTCATCATTGCTACCATTATCCTTTTAGCCATATCTCTGCAGTACATCCTCACTTAGTTACCCACCCTAGCTGACTTCTTTTTAGCATCTTCCTTGTCAAGCCTGTCCTTACAATACAATGCACTACATACATTCCAGAAGCATAAAATTGATTCTTATCACTCTAACTTTATACTTTCACTTCTTGAAATTAGTAAGATTTTCACCCTTGCAGGTGAAAAAGTGTCACTTGCTTGTGAATGTTTCTGCAGTGATCTTATGTGATCTTATATGCTTTTGAAGGAATAAGTTTTAGTTTACCAGCACTCATTCACAGAATTCCTAAAACAATTTAATTTCCACCCTGCCAGAGCACTGCTAAAGAAAGTAGAATCTGCTTGTTTTTTGTTTGATTATTTATTTATTTATTTGTGTGTGTGTGTGTGTGTGTGTGTGTGTGGTTAAGTGTGTTAACAGTTACCTTTGTGTTTGTTTGTTTTCTTTTCTTTTCCTATTAAACTGTCTTTATCTTGACCCACAAGTTTATCTCACTTTTATGCCTCTGATACTCCTTTCAATCCCACTAAGTGGGAATAAAAGAGTGACCAGGAGGGGGCTTAGCTGCTTGTCAGTCAACACTGTATGGTTAATATAGTTACTAGAAGTCATTAAGGTGAAATATTTTCCTAATGTTTTACATTTTTAGAAAGGTGAGTCTGGAAAAAAAATACAAATAAAGTGCTGACAATAGAAAATATCCAATTCATAATATGGGATAATGATCTCTTGCTGATTTATTCATTCAATATTCTTAAAGGCATTCTGTAACAAAAAAGTTTATTGTTTTTCTTTTTTTTTTTTTTTAAAAAAAAAAAAAAAGTGTACAAAGGATTCAGAAAGTTAATAAGGAAGAAGTACAGAACAGATAATTTAGCAAAATTCCTGATGGCAGGTGACCATTTTTTCTCTTGGTTTTCTATTTTTCAAAAGCAGCACAAACTTGGAGGAAGTGTAGAGTATGGCTCCAAGCAATTGCAACACAGTCTTCACTGTGTCTTAACCATCCACCTTGAAAGCAAAAAATGGAGAGGGAGAAGATCTCTTGTAGGCAGGGTAGTGTGTCTGTTGACCTATTTTCCCATTTCACAACCTTAGCAAAATTAAGCTGTCTCACTGTGCCTGCACGTGAAATAAGAGAGGTGGTTGAAAACTGCCAAGAACAACCCCAGACTCATTTCTTGAACATTCCCCAATATGAAACTCTTATGCCCAGGAAAAGGTTGCATAGAGCCCTGGAACATGCCCAAGGAGGCAGGAACTAAGCTTTAAAGACTGATTCTTTAGGCTAAAGGCTAAATTCTAAAGGCTGATTCTAGAGTATCTGTGTGTGTGCCCACCATCATCATGCAGAACATGAACAGGATAAGTCTAAGCAGGATTCATAGGTGGTGTTCGTTCCTTCTCCTCCCCAACCTCCACTCCCCTTCCTATTTATTTTTGTCTGTTTGGAATGTATGTGGTTTTTGCCAAGCCTATAATAATTCCTCAGCAATAATAATTCCTCAGCAAATTCCTCAGTAAAAGTTTATCTTTGCTGGAACTCTGAAAGACTCATATTGTCTCACCTTCTGACCCAGAGATTCAAACAAACCTATCTCCCTCCTAATCAAGCAGGACAAGGCAGTAGGGGGCTTCTGACTGGTGTATTTCACTGTAATACTAATTATTCAGATCAGAAGTGCTAAGACAAGTTTGATCCACGAACTAACAAAGTGTATTTGTGATTGTGATTATGATTTTTAGTTTTACTAAAGTAACATTTTCTTAATATTACTGACTGTGAGTAAAGATAAACTATATTTTTCTTTTAATGTTTTGTCTTATTTCATGAATATTTTAAGATGAAATAATTTTAGGTATCTACAGGAGACATCCTTAAAAGTCATGTGGACAGAGCAGAGAAGAATCTCAACAAGATATTCTTATTTTATTATTATTTTCTGTGGTGTGGAAATTAAAAGACTAAAAAAAAAAAAAAATCTCAATACATGATAAAGTGTGAAATGAAGTTTTGGAAGATGTTTACCCCATACTTTAATAGTAATCAGTGTCTACAGGTCTACATTATCTTCTGAATGCTGAGGTACAGGCTGAAATCAACAAATAAAATGTTAAACAATATTAATATGTAAAAGCAGAGGAAAGATTTTTGAATATATTATGTTTAAAGCAAGGAAGAACTCTGAAGGTCAAATCAAATATGTTTATCTATACCTTCAGGGTACTTCATGTTTGAATTCAGAAGTTAAAATTCTACGACTTTTTGTAGAATGCAGTATTTATATAGAATAATAAACTGTTCAATAGGCATTTGAGATTGCATGACTGGCTTTTTCAAACCTTTTACTTCACAGGTCTTCTATGGAAACCCACCTGGGAAACATAGCTGCCAAAGATAACACCTATCTTTACCTACCTGTTTATTAACATATGTATGGGTAAAACAATTTTTACAGATTATCATATCTGAGTGAAAACACTAAATATATTAACCTTCTGTCTAACCCTTCCCTTCTCCTCCCAAAAAAGAAGAAGAAGAAAAAAAAACACTTTTACTTTTTTTTTTTTTTTTTACCTTTTTTTTCCATTTTCTTTAACAACAAATATACATATAGGTTATTAATTCAGATTTAGGATTTTAAAATCAATATTCATACATGACCAAAACCATACAGATCATCCCAGAAGGTTGATTTAATCCCACCTAATCATTTTTAAAATTTTCATAGAACTATGTCAATAATTTCAGCTGTAATATATATTCCATGTAATTAGCACACATTGTTATAAATACAGTATAAAACAACTTAATTTGATTTTATAAGCATATTTTCATATTACATAACATAAATGAGTATATTCAAAGGCAGCTTGCTACTTTGATTCAAAAATCTTTTTAATTTTTTAAAACTTGCTTGATAGGTTAATAAATTAAATTTGTACTGTCATGCAGGAAGCAACTTTTGAATTCTCCTTCTAAGACAACACACTGTACACATTAATGAGATTCCACAATTTAATAGGTATCTGTATGCAGATATTGCTGCTTCTTTTGCAGTTAACTAGCCTTCATTTTTTGTAATATCATAATCATATGTTATGAAATAATTTTGGCTAAAAATATGTCTTGATATTTATTATTATTATTATTATTATTATATGTAAAATTTATGTAGGCTTTCATAACAGTAATAATTTATTATAATGCCTTCCTTTAGAGCTGTCTGAATTATTTTAATTAGTGTCTTAGGGTTAAAACGATGTTTGAATACCAGAAAATAAGATTTGAAGTTTATTATAACCCTCAGCTTTTCTTCCTACATTGTCTAAAAATTAGAACTTCAAAAGTCTAGTGTGCATTAGCTGTAAGAATACTGTACTCTAAAAATAAAAGTCAAAATCTGCACACACACTAAAATAAATAAATAAATAAAGCAAGTTACACAGATATTGTGCCCTTGCCTCTTTAATAGTGAAAATGATTTTAAAACAGAATCATAATTTTATGATTCTGGTTTGGGTTGGAAAGGAGATCATCTAGTTCCAAAACTTCTGTCATGGAAAAAAGACACTTCCCACTGGATTAGGTTGGTCAAAGACCCATCCAATCTGGTCTTAAACAGTGGGATGAGGCATCCACAATTTCTCTGGGCAATTTGTTCTAGTGCCTTATCATTCTGAAAGTAAAGGAATTCCTCCTTTTATCTAACCTAAATCTACCTTCTTTTAGTTTAAAGCCATTATTCTTTGTCCTATATTATTATTAAAGCCTATTATTCATTGTCCCAGTATATTGATACTCCCTGACAAAGAGTCCCTCGCCAGCTTTCCTGTAGCCAGCCGCCATTTAGGTACTGGAAAACTGCTATAGGGTCTGTCTGGAACCTTCTCTTCTCTGGGCTGAACAACCCCAACTTCCTCAGCCTGTCTTCATAAGAGAAGAGCTTCAGCCATTTGATCATCTTTGTGGTCCTCCTCTAGACTCATTCTAGTACTTCTAAGATTTGTTCTAATACTTCCGAGAGTCATTCTGATACTTCCATGACACATGCCTCTGTCTGTTATGAATTCTGTTCACAGAGGTACACTATAAAGAGTTCCAAGAGTTCCATGAAAGTTTTGTTTTGTTTTGAGTAATATCACAAGCTGTTGGAATCACAAACCGTGTTGGTGGCTGGTTTGCTTACAGGACAGCTTAAATTGGAACTCTGAGAAAATTGTTACCAAATGGTCCCTAGGAAAAAACTTTCTTTTCAAAAGATAGATTTAGTGAGAGCAAGCAGCTGTGCATTCAGAAGCTCTGAGAAGCACAAGGTTTTACTCTGTGAGGAAACAGGCCGTCTTTTACTTATTTATTTATTTATTTATTTATTTATTTATTGCTTTTTAATTGCAAAAAACATTATCACCATAAATTTGGCTCTGAACCTAGAATACCTGGGAAGACAAGGAGATACATTTTTTATTGTTTTATTTATTTATTTATTTATCCATTTATTTATTTATTTACAAAGAAATCCAGGAGGATCTGGATAGGCTGCACTGATGGGCTGCGGTCAACTGCATGAAATTCAACAAGGCCAAGTGCCGGGTCCTGCACCTGGGGCGCAATAACCCCAAGCAGAGCTACAGGCTGGGAGATGAGTGGTTGGACAGCTGCCAGGCAGAGAAGGACCTGGGAGTGATGGTTGATAGTCGGCTGAATATGAGCCAGCAGTGTGCTCAGGTGGCCAAGAAGGCCAACAGCATCCTGGCTTGTATAAGAAACAGTGTGGCCAGCAGGGCTAGGGAGGTGATCGTCCCCCTGTACTCAGCTCTGGTGAGGCCGCACCTCAAATGCTGTGTTCAGTTTTGGGCCCCTCGCTACAAGAAGGACATCGAGGTGCTTGAGCAAGTTAAGAGAAGGACTACGAAGCTGGTGAGGGGCCTGGAGAACAAGTCCTATGAGGAGTGGCTGAGGCAGCTGGGATTGTTCAGCCTGGAGAAAAGGAGTCTCAGGGGTGACCTTATCGCTCTTTACAGGTACCTCAAGGGAGGCTGTAGCGAGGTGGGAGTTGGTCTGTTCTCCCACGTGCCTGGTGACAGGACAAGGGGGAATGGGCTTAAGTTGCGCCAGGGGAGCTTTAGGTTGCATCTTAGGAAGAACTTCTTTACCGAAAGGGTTGTTAGACATTGGAATGGGCTGCCCAGGGAAGTGGTGGAGTCACCATCCCTGGAGGTCTTTAAAAGATGTTTAGATGTAGAGCTTAGGGATATATGGTTTAGTGGGGACTGTTAGTGTTAGGTCAGAGGTTGGACTCGATGATCTTGAGGTCTCTTCCAATCTAGAAATTCTGTGATTCTGTGAAATGCAACTTGGCAGCAACTTGGAACTGGCATTCTCCAAAAACTGAAAACACCTAAGAAAGCATGTATTTCCTTTTCCTTAGTTGGTGGAGATATGGCTGGAATTTTGTTGATCACATCCATTGATATCTGACGACGTCCATCTTACCATTTTATTCCCCAAAACACCCATCTGCTTTGTAAATCTTTTGATTTTGTGGCAAAAACGGATTTCAGAAGGATTTGGACTACCTCCTCCCTTTCTCAAAAACAAATTCAGAATGACACAAACTATTATTCTAAAAGTGCTTCACTGATAAACAAAGTGGCTTCATCTTTTTATGATTTGACTGTGTTACCAAATAAATGTAATCTAATTATTATTTTATATTTTTAAATCACAGATAGTCTAACTGAGAATGGCAGCCTTGCTGAATTTTGAGGAGTACGGGAACAAATAAACAAAACTTACCAGAACACAAAAGCTTTACATATGTTTAAAAACAGAATTCCTATTTTCAGATCCTACCCATTCCCCAAAACATTTTTTCTACTCCTGTTTATATTAGGTCCCCAAGGTTTTTGAAAAAAAAAAAAAAAACAACCGACCAAACAAACAAAAAAACTTGTGCTAATAGCCAAAATTTTATTTTTATTTTATTTTTAAATTTAAAGGTAGTAAATTATAAATTGAAATTCACTCATAGCTTGTGTGAGAAACAATCTGCAGCCAGTAACACAGGCTCAGGCAAGGATGTCTAGGAAGTTTTTTTGTTGTTGTTGTTGTTTTTTTTTTTTTTTTTTTGAGATTCTAGTGGTGGACGTCCTGAAGACAAGAGCATGCTGCAAAAATATATATTGTAACCTTATATCTCATATTACCCCATGCTTGATTCCTTCCCTGATTCTTCATAGGCTGAGTACTTCAGGTTCACCACTGACTTGCTTGTTAGTATAATGTATGTACAATTTTATTTGACTAACCTATAATTCTCCCCTCTTGTTCAATTTTATTTGACTAACCTATAATTCTCCCCCCTTGTTTGTTTTTTTTTTTTTTCCCTTCTTCTTTTGTATTTTTTTTTTATTATTTATTTATTTTTGGTTTTACTGATTCTGCAACTGCTTGTCTTGTTTTTCTGTGCCATCCTCTGACAGTGAGACCTTCCACTATTCCCTTACCTGTTTAACATACCCTCTACTGTTATGCCATTATTATGACTGTGCACTCACTTTTGAATATTCAAGACAACTTAAATTTTCCACTGCAAAAACACAACTTTAATTCTTACGCTTGTGCATATCCATTTTAGTGCCTAGAATTCCCATTACTATTTCTTTCCCCCTAATTTTTGTCCTACTGTCTCTTCCTATGAAGTTCCTATAAGTTCATAAAGATCTGTTATTTCCTCTAGCTTCTTTTTATTATCATTATCATTTAGTAGATTATCACTCTGATAATTTTAATATAGGTTCTCAATTCCCTTGATTACACCAAAAGCCCTTTGCAACAGAATCAGTTACCCTGTAAAATGCCTTTTTCTTTCTAAAAACAAGCATGCACAAAACAAAACAAACAAACAAATAAAACCCCTAAATAGTCAGAAAGAATTTGTATTGATTAACCTGTTCAGTTGCTGCTTGAATGATGGAAAGGTCTGGGGAATGTTTTGTCAACTGAATCAGAAATACTAAGAGGTCTTTTCCTGCTACTCTAGGATTTACAGTCTTGCCCTTGTAGTTGTGACACTGGTCAAACTGTTCTATTATTTATTGAGCACCTGACAACAAACTCAAATGCATGCTCCACATAAAGGAAAATATATAATGCTATCTCAGACCTTTAGAATGTTATACAGCCCCAAGAACCAGGTGAGATCCTAAGTATCAGAGCTATTTAAATATTTCAGAGACTTCAGAAAATGAGTCATTTCTAATTCACATGACATTAAATGGCTGAATACTGGTGATATTTTATGTGGGAAGGAATTACCTGCATTTTTTATTTTATTTTGAAAAGTATTAATCAAATTTGTCCTTAAATCTTTTGAAAGTCATAGCTTTTATTAAAATCATATTAAATCTGATAAAACAGAATAGAGTCACATCTTAAGTTCTAAGTCAAGCCTGGTAATAACAATTAATAGAAGTGCAGCTGTCTTTGTGTAAGAACTTATTTTCCAGAAATAGAGTTTTTTTCTTGTGTGAATGGCAGTATGTGCCCATATATTGATGACAGAAATTTGTTTGCAGTGAAGGGAACAAGAAAATATAACTGCATCAAAAATAAATAAATAAATAAAACAACAACAACAACAAAAAAAAATAAAACAAACAAAAAAAAAAGTTCTGCTCTAAGTAAGCAGAATGTGCTCAATTTCAGATTAAATCCCCAAAAGAAACATTAGGAGAGAGATAACTTGAAACATAACTAGTCTGGACAGAACTTCATAAATGTGTAATAAAAAAATAGTCTTGCATTGGCAGGGAGACAGGTAACAAGGCATATTGATTCTTTTTCAGCTACAATGCCTAAGATTCAAGAAGCAAATAGTGATTGGAATGAGCAGTAGATGCTGGATCTAATTTACATGTCAATAGACTTTCTTTCTCAATTATTCCAGTGTGAACAGCTAATTGGCACCCAACTATTAATTGGTTAGTCAAAGCCAAAAGGCCAGCTGGCATAATTTTACATCCTTCTCTCCCAGGGTTCATATATGAATTCTGGGTAAGATGTGAACAGTGTTTTACAGCAGCAATTAGTATATTCCTGGGGCAATGTACAAATAGAAGTGTGTATGTATGTACAGCAAGAAACCTGTTTCCCATTCCACAGTGACTGAATAAATGACAGTCCGTTGGCTGTGTGCCATACAAATAAAAAATACCAGGTGGTAAATATCAGATTATTTTTTCCTACAAGGCTAGAGGTATGAACACTGGATATTTTACTGAGTACTAAACCATCTACTTTGATGGTATTAAACTAATCAGTAAGAAATCATAACTAAAAGTTATTGTACCAAGATTATCTGTCAGTCTAAACATACCAGATCATTCAGAATGATGACAGAGGTTATACAAAACTGCCTAAAAGTAGTTTCTAGGAATGAATAAGAAAATTCTTAACTTTGTATTTAAATTCCCAGTGAATAATTCTCAAATATTGTGCCTTTGTTGGTTGAAAATCTTGTGACTTTCACATTTTCAAGACCTTTTCAGTAATTCTTTATTTTACTTTCATTTTCTTCCTGTTCAGTTCTGTACTGTCCTACAGAGATTTGGGACATCATATATCTTAAATAAAAGTAAATTTGTTACATCTTTGTGGAGGAAAATTGTCATTAAAGTTTAAGAAACTGTTGCATACCAAAACTGGAAATCTAGATACAGCTCAGATATACAATCACATACAGAAAGTGAAAATAAACTGTTTTTTTGTGGTTTTATTTTGTTTTGTTTCAGGGGTATGTGTGTGTGTGTGCATGTGTACTTTTTTTTTTTTTTTTTTTTTTCCAGAAATTAATATATTCATCTTACTCTTTTTTTTTTTTCTTCATTAGATGTTCTGAAAATAGATCTCATAGTCATTGAACTCAGCCCTGAACCAAATTCAGCTGTGAATAAGACAATGCAGATATTCAATTATGTCAATATTAATTCAAGTTTCAAACAGATTTTAATATCCTTCTATTATATCATTATTTTAAGCTAGCGTAGCGGCATTAAAGGAATGTTACGTAGACATGGCTGTTTTGTTGGCCTCAAGTGAGGCCTACAATCATGTCGGTATTTTAGATAATATTGGATACAGCCCAAAAAGATCAATGTACTTTTTGTAATGCATACTGCACTTTCAAATAAGTGAATTATTACATAGAAAATTAACTGAAGGTATATTTTTAGGATATACTTGTTTTTGGGTTTTAGTTTTGTTTTGTTTTTAAGTATGATTTGTGGGATAATGTTATTAAATCCTGAATAGAATGTGTTAATTCACCTTTTAATACATTTATAATATATTTATTATATATATTATTGTTATTATTATTATATATATAATATTATATTTATAATTATAATATTAATGTTATATATATTATATATATTGTTATTATTATTATATAACATATGATATTATATATTATATGTTACTATATATATACAATATAAAATATTAATAAAAATATGTACATATATGTATATATATATATATATGTATACACACACACACACACACACACACACACATATATATAGCTTTTGTTTTTCCTCTCAAATAAATTATCAGCTGCAACCACAATATCATGCTTTCTCTTGGACTTTCTTATTTACCTTTTTCTCTTCTTTGGTTGTCTTTTGTATCTGTGTACCTGAAACTGTTCTTATCAATTTTATCTAAGTTTATTATTACTAGCAAATGAAATCGCCTTTGGAGAGAGATTGATATGTGATTTGCTGTGATATTTACTTAATGACATACTCATCAAAATACATTATGTTTTAACTTATTAAATGGAAAAATATATACACTAGCTTGATAATCATATCTGTTATAAAATACATATTAAATTAAAATTGTACAATCTTTTAGCTACAAATTACTAACTTGAAGAGCTACATTTTTTTAATGTTGTTTCCTGATCACAGAATTTATCCAAATTACTGTACAGGTTCAATTGCTGACATGAGGCACGGTGTGAAGAAAATAAAGCTTATATGACTTGAAAGAAATTATAAAGATATGAGTCAAATAATTTGTGCAAGATATCTCTGCAGAATATAATAAAATTAAAAAGATTATGTATGTCAAGTGCAGAGCAATCTTATGTCATTCAATCTAAATTCTGATCTAAATGTATCTTTACATACATAAGGTCTATTGATATTCTCTTTAATTCTCTAACTTTAAATATATATATTTTTTTCTTTAATAATATATTATGTTCCAGTAAGATTGCATCTGTTTTTAATAACAATAAGCCCCTTCATTTAGGAAACATGTTGCTTTGAACTAATATTGTGTAACTAAACTTGACTATTTACAGCTATATCTGTGTAAGAGTGCCTTATCATTTTTTCCATTAGTAAATTATTTAACTGCTCCCAATGGAAATTTCCCATCTACATGGGCATTCTGACAACATTGTTTCTGACAGAGTAACACACATCCTAAAGGATTAATACAGCCATCCACCAAAGTGAGCTGTCAATAATGTAATCAATTTCAGATCCTTAAGAAGGCTACAGCTGACAAATATTCAGAAGATCCAGTGTTTCATTTGTCTCAGCTGGAACTATGTACCAACATTCCCTCTGCAGACATTATTAATTGATTTAATATTTATTAATTTATTTATTCATTTTGACCCCTGGCTCTATAACAGTATTGCTTTTTTGTAATGTCTGGCTTTGACTTTTATTTCCAAACCTGATTTATATTACTTTTAAGTTTTGGCTGAAATAATTATGCTCTTGATGAACATCTCTCATTTGAGATTGCTGTATACTGTACTTACAGAGGTTTGAAAGTCTCACCTTAAGTACCTATATCTTAATGAAAACACAAACATGTTCCTAATCTAAAGCTTTTCATTAGACCACTTGATTAATTCAACAATATTAACCATAAAACCTCAGGTTCAAAATACCTTGTTTAAATATGACTCTACAGAACTTTAAATTCACATCAATTTGCTATTTTGCCTCTTTACAGGAGAAAAAAAAAAAAAAAAGGCACACAGAAAGAGCAACTTATTCAATAACATACAGTTGAGGATATAGATATAATGGGAAAATAATTAGCATTTAAGCATCTAGGCAATCTCTCAGCAATCTCCTGATTAGTTCAATCACAGCTGACAAGGAAGGTGCTAAGCCTTCATTTTGATGAAGAGGCAGCTGTGGTACTGAAAGATTAGAAAGATCAAGGGCCACAAAAACTCAAAAAAATCTTTCAAAGCTGTGATCTTAATAGAAGTTAGAAGTTCAGGCTGAAAATACTTGTTAACTAAGCTCAAGATGAAAATACCTAAGAGCCAAACAGTGGTGTCTTCCTTTTATGACAGTAGGTGTCTTCTAGTTTCTGAATTTCACCTGCTGACACATTTGACATTTCAGAAAGAAAATTACTTACTAGTTCATTTTTCTAGTAAGGCACAGAAATGATTTAAACAATTAACTACAGTAAATTTATCTAGTTGTCCTTGTGTTGAAATAACTACATAAATGTTGCACTTTATTACATTAGTGTTAGAGGCTGCAATATCAGTCATCATCAAAAACAGAAAGAGTTTTGGCCAAACTTGAATTTGTTAATATAGTGCAGAGAAGTTATAGAATGTTATAGAAGGAAATCATCTTTGTCACTTTCTTATTGAACGTTATATGATCATCAGACTTGCAGACAAAGAAATGGAAACAGGAAAGGGAATAAGGAACTCAGGCTGTTAAAAAAAAAAAAAAAAAAAAAAAAAGGAGAGAAAAAGAAAATGATATAAAAAGATGGATTTCCATTAGTAAGATTTTAAAATTATTTCTTAATGTGATAGGTCTCTACTTATTTCACATAGATTTGTAGATCTGAGCTGTGAGGTGTTAATTAGGCCTAGCAATTAAAGTCAACTGTTCTACACACAGTGATTCATTTTTCAGTCATTTTGAAAGGAAAAGCAGCAGTAACAGTGACTGTAAGTGAAATATGCTGGCAATTCTTAGACAAACCAAACCGTTTGTGTTTTGATTTCTATTATAAAAAAAGTAGATATTGATTTGTTGGCTGACTAGAAACTAACGTTATGTCTTAAAGCCCTCGATCTTGACAACTAACATTTTTTTTTTTTTTTTTTTTTTTGTAATTTATGTTGAAAACTGATCTTGTATATTTCTGAACTACACTCATTAAATTTTGTAATCTTTACAAATGCTATTTGGAAGAATGTTTATTAAATTAGATAGCTTAACTGAAATGTTAATCTGTTGATATTGATTAACCCCTAGTTTTAAGGGAAAAAAAAAAATCACATTATTTTCTATGTAATGATAATGTTCAAGTAATGAACATGCCATTGTAATGGCTTACAAAATCAGAAAAAATGACTTTTTATTCAATGAAGTAAAATAAAGGATGACGATGGAATTGGGTAAAGCAACGAGATTATTTGAAATTTGGTACATATTAGCAAAAGAAGATTCTAGAAGCTTTTCTTCATACCTGTGGTGGTTTTACTGTGTTAGGCAACTGAACACCACAACCGCTCTCTCACTCCCCCTCCTCAGATGAGGAAGGGAAGAAGTAAAGGAAAGAACAACTCACGGGTTGACATAAGGATAATTTTAATAAAGAGAAAATATATAT
>CM021763.1:46714234-46734744 GCA_011075105.1 Heteronetta atricapilla | reverse complement strand
GCAGACACAACACCAGTGTGATACCACTGCTGTTCTAGCTACAAGTGCGTAGCTGCAGGGAAACAAGGGCTGCTGCAGGAAAAGTTAACATCCCAGCCAGACCCAGTACAATACCTTGATTCTATAATAAATGAATGTACCTATTATGAAAGTAAAAACTTATACTGAAAGGAGTACACTAAATAAATTTTTAGTAGTTTCTATACTTATACTTGACTTTTATCTTAGATCAGTAAGTAATGGGTAATGACCTAAGATAATTTCTACTTATTTAGAAATGCTTTCAGCATTAGATGACCTTTTTAATAGAGATCTGGTAACAAAATAGCGAATCATAAGAGAACCAAAACAGAGAAACACTTCTGGAACTTTTATTAGAGTGAACCCCTTTTCCATATTTATCAAAAAAAAAAAAAAGGGCAAAATTAATTAACATGTATAACATTTTGCAACAGACACCTCCAAACACCCCACCCCCAAGAAAAAAAAAAAAAAAAAAAAAAAAAAGTTGAAAAATATATAAAGTTTTCATTTAGATTTTTGGTATAACTTGTAAACTTACTAATAGACAGATTAATATTATCTAACAATTGATATATAATTAATATATATCACAATTAGATTTTATCTTGTTAAATTTCTAAAGAATTTCAGTCACTTTGCTCTCTTAAACCTGTTCTGATTATTATGTGTAATTTTAATATCTTAAAGTTTGATTTATGTGTCCTTAGGTAAAACACTAACTGTCTTATAACCTACCAACCTTGTGCATATAGCAATTCAATAATAATTCCCAATTTTATTTTATTTTGAGAAGTAACACTTAAACAGAATTCATGGACTGACTTTGTATTATCTTGATTTTTGTAACATTCTAATTACTAGATGAAACCTTCCCTAAAGTAAGATGTGTCACTTGTGCAATAAGTTATTATTATCAACAATAAATAAATAATATTTGACAACTTCTCTTTTCCATAAATAATGCAGCTGTTGTTACTATGTTGCTGACCATCAATTCTCCATCCAGAATGCCCTGACTCACAGTTTCCATTGTCTCTGGAGTCAATGAAAAAATTGACAGGCCTACAAGTACCTAAGTGACCTTTTTACCGTTGTAAAATACTGGCACAATACTGTTTTTCTTGTATTCCTTTGAAGCTTCTTCAATATTTTAAGACTTAGAGAATATTAATATTAATACTCTAAGAATGTTCTCAATCATCTTTCTTAAAGCTTTTTGCATGAAAATTCCCTTAACTACATCTCTAAAAAGCCTAACTTGCTCCATTCTGTGTGCTATATTATTTTTTTCAGATGTCTCTTTTCCTAGTAATAACCATAAATCTAACCCTTCTGAATTCCTATGCAATTGAACAGTATTTTTACTGCATATGGGCAATCAAAAGGGAATTTAGGGAGAGTAGTTAAAGGATCAGGGCCATAGGTTGTGTTTGCCTTTGTCCTTCTGGTAGCAGACTCAACAGGAAGACTCAGCTCATCAATAAATAACCTGCCTCCGAGACTGGTACACCCAGCAGAACTTTGGGTTTCTTCATCACAGGAAGGTCTACACAACATCAGGCCTCCTGGCACCAGATGGGATGCACCTCTCAGAGCAGGAAAAGGATTTTTGCCCAGGAGTTAGCAGGGCTGATCAATAGTGCTTTAAACTAGAGTCGAAGGGGGAAATGGATAAAAAAAACAGGCCTGCGGGTGATAAGCAATGGGATGGCATGCCAAAATCAGAGGGGCTATGTACTAGTGAGGTCCTTCTGTTTGCTCCACAAGGTGCTGCATAGAATGAGGCACATTTGAAGTGCTTCTACACCAATGCACGCAGCATGAGGAATAAGCTAGAGGAGCCAGAAGTCTTTGCCCAGTCCCAAGCTATGATATCATCAGCACAAGCGAAAGCTGGTGGGAAAGCTGGGACCACATCAGACCAATGAATGGTCACTAGTGGGGTCCCTCAAGGCTCCATGTGAGGACCAGTCCTCCTCAATGTTTTTTATAAATGATTTGGATGTAGGAGTAGATCCTCTTGAGAGTCATCAGGCGGCACTTGAAGGGCAAGCAGGCGATCAGGCCCAGTCAGCATGGGTTTATGGAAGGCAGATCCTGCTTGACGAACCTGATCTCCTTCTATGACAAAGTGACACGCTGGGTGGACGAGGGAAAGGCTGTGGATGTGGTCTACCTTCACTTCAGCAAGGCTTTTGACACCGTCTTCCACAGCATTCTCCTCAAGAAACTGGCTGCACTTGGCTTGGACTGTCGCACGCTTCGTTGGGTTAGAAACTGGCTGGATAGCCGGGCCCAAAGAGTCGTGGTGAATGGAGTCAAGTCCAGTCGGAGGCCAGTCACTAGTGGCGTCCCCCAGGGCTCGGTGCTGGGGCTGGTCCTCTTTAATATCTTCATCAATGATCTGGACGAGGGCATAGAGTGCACCCTCAGTAAGTTTGCAGATGACACCAAGTTAGGTGTGTGTGTCGATCTGCTCGAGGGTAGGAAGGCTCTGCAGGAGGATCTGGATAGGCTGCACCGATGGGCTGAGGTCAACTACATGAAGTTCAACAAGGCCAAGTGCCGGGTCTTGCACCTGGGGCGCAATAACCCCAAGCAGAGCTACAGGCTGGGAGATGAGTGGTTGGACAGCTGCCAGGGAGAGAAGGACCTGGGAGTGATGGTGGACAGTCGGCTGAATATGAGCCAGCAGTGTGCTCAGGTGGCCAAGAAGGCCAACGGCATCCTGGCTTGTATCAGAAACAGTGTGACCAGCAGGGCTAGGGAAGTGATTGTCTCCCTGTACTCGGCTCTGGTGAGGCCGCACCTCGAGTATTGTGTTCAGTTTTGGGCCCCTTGCTACAAGAAGGACATGGAGGTGCTTGAGCGGGTCCAGAGAAGGGCGACGAAGCTGGTGAGGGGCCTGGAGAACAAGTCCTATGAGGAGCGGCTGATGGAGCTGGGCTTGTTCAGCCTGGAGAAGAGGAGGCTCAGGGGTGACCTTATCACTCTCTACAGATACCTCAAAGGAGGCTGTAGCGAGGTGGGGGTTGGTCTGTTCTCCCACGTGCCTGGTGACAGGACGAGGGGGAATGGGCTTAAGTTGCGCCAGGGGAGCTTTAGGTTGGATCTTAGGAAGAACTTCTTTACCGAAAGGGTTGTTAGGCACTGGAACAGGCTGCCCAGGGAGGTGGTGGAGTCACCATCCCTGGAAGTCTTTAAAAGACGTTTAGATGTAGAGCTTAGGGATATGGTTTAGTGGGGACTGTTAGGGTTAGGTCAGAGGTTGGACTCAATGATCTTGAGGTCTCTTCCAACCTAGAAATTCTGTGATTCTGTGATTCTGTGACTAGGTGTTTTGTGTAAGTTTGCTGATGATACTAAACTTGGAGGAGTTGTTGACTCTGTCAAGGGTGGAAAGACCTTGCAGAGAGGTCTAGACAGATTGGAGAGCTGGGCAACCACCAGCCGCATGAAGTTTAAGAAGAGCAAGTGCTGGTTCATGCATGGGATGGGGCAACCCTGGCTTTACATAGAGGCTAGGGGACAAGATGCTGGAGAGCAGCCCCTCAGAGAGGGATCTGGGGGTTGCAGTTGATGGCAAGTTGAACGTGAGCCAGCAGTGTGCCCTGGCAGCCAGGAGAGCCAACCATATCTTGGGGTGCATCAAGCACGGCATTGCTAGTTGGTCGAGGGAAGGGACTGTCCTGCTCTACTCTGCTCCGGTACAGCCTCACCTCAAGTACTGTGTGCACTTTTGGGCACCACAGTAGAAAAAGGACATTAAACTGTTGGAGAGTGTCCAGAGAAGGGCTACAAAGATGGTGAAGGACCGAGAGGGGAAGACATATGAGGATCATCTGAGGTCACTTGGCCTGTTCAGCCTGGAAAAGAGGAGGCTGAGGTGAGACTTCATCACGGTCTATAGCTCCCTCATGATGGGCAGGAGAGGGGCAGGTGCTGATCTATTCTCTTTAGTAACCACTGATAGTACTTGCAGGAATGGAGTCCAGCTGCAACAGGGGAGGTTCTATTTGGATATCAGGAAGAGGTTCTTCACTGAGAGTTGGTCATATACTGGAATAGGTTCCCCAGGAATGTAGCTATGGCACAAGCTTGTCAGAGTCTAGGAGTTTTTGCTTCTATGATACTTTGTATTTATATACTATGTTTTTCTTTCTTGTACTTTTTTTTTTTTTTTTTTTTTTTCCTAGCCACAGATTCTGTTTTTTCTTTTCCTTTATTAATTCTCTAGTGAAAATATTTTAAAATTTTTAATTTGCCTATATTTCCATGTGTATGTGACTATAAGTATAAATATATCTTTTCATTCTGTTCACATAAACGCAATACAAGCACAATAGTGAAAAGAGCTTTACTGTTGATTCATCTCACAGACACATTTATTCTTTGACTTGGTGTCTGTTAAGAGCCTTTAGAATCTTTAATTTCAACAAGTCTATTACAGAACATACATTAATGCATATTTTCTTTAGAAAAATCAAGTTAATATGTGGAATTCTGTTCTCTTTCTCTATTTTTTTAATAAACTTTTTAATAGGATATACTGGTAATGGTGTGAACATAAACACGTTTATTCAGCTTACTCTTTAACACCAAAATAGAATATCTAAGTCATATCATATATCTTTCTTTACAAAACACCTAGCTCTTATGTTCATTACTGTGTTTTTTTTTGATTTTTTTTTGTTTGTTTGTTTGTTTTTAATCAGCACCTATTCAAACTTCTGTAGCATAGCATAGGAGAAAATGTTTTACATGGAAAATGCAAATGTCTTATTGCAGGACACTAGTTTTCACAATAACCTGTATTGCTCTTCATTCCTTCAAATTTATTTTGTCTTATTTTTCAAATCACATTAATGTTTCACAGTTGTACATGTTCCTTCAACGCACTGAAGATGTTAAAAACATAGTGTCTCTGTCACTTGATAAGGTAATACCAGACTGGGAAACTCATAAGACTGAAACATTGAAGACTTTTGACACTGTCCCCATAAGATCTTCATTAAAAGGCTTTAGAAATGCAGGCTGGATGAGCAGTCAACAATATAGATTGAAAACTGGCTAAACAGCCAGACCTAGAGTGTAGTGGTCACTGGTGCAAAATCTAGTTGGAAGCTAGTAACTAGTGGAATACCCCAGGAGTCAATACTGGGTCCATTCTTCTTCATATTGGTATTAATGATCTGTATGATGGAGTAGTCTGGAACAATATTTTAGACACTTATCAAATTCAATGCACAGCTTCCTCAGCTATAAAACACAGAAAATGGCTAATTTCCTATGTATTTACTTAAGCCTGTTACTTACTCCTTTAAGTCTTTTAAGTCTTTTATTATTGGGCATATAAACATAACTTCACTGAAGGGTAGTTTGCAATAAGACATATTGTGGGGAATGTTATAATGACAAACATTACTTTTCCACATGTCATTTATTCTGGACTGACAAATCCTGGAAGTCAAAATTATATACTCTTCATCCTGGCCACAGTAAGGACAGAAACAGTGCCTTCACTTCAGAATTACACCCATGAAACAAAGATCTGAAATAAAAATCAGAAAATAGGGAAGGGACGGGCAAAGGGCAAAAGGCAAAGGGCAAAGAAAAAGAGAAAATAAAAAGAAAATGCATGGGCAGAGATGCTTTGACAACTCTGCTTTAAAAAAAAAAAAAGCAAACAAACATGCAACAACAACAACAACAACAAAAAAAAACAATTTGCTTCTAAAGGACACGTTATGATAATGTGCATAGCATGTATAACATACATGACACATCTATTGGTTTTATTTAAACACTATGCCTTAGGATTTATGGAGATGATGCTGGGTATAACAGTTGATTCAATTTGTTTAGAAATGCAGCAATAAAGAAAAGCCAGTAAGATTTCAGCATTTACTATCTGAAAACTGATTTGCCAATGAAAGCCAACATTGTTCTGTATTATAAATTCTATAGTAAAAAAAAATATCTCACTGTTTACTGAAAGGAGTTAGATGAATACTTAAATATTCAGTTTCAGTAGTGGGGTAAATCCATACCTTTAAAATAGATATCAGAAGATATATTATTGAATGATTTTACTGAAACCCTAGCCTGATATATAGCCCAAGACATCTGTTATAGTTGCTGAGTAGATAATTGCTTTTCTTTTTATCGAGAGGCCTAATAATAAGCCTAAGACAAAAATCAGTCAGATCTTATAATAAAATTTACATTTTAATGAAACCGTGAACCCATTATTTTTCCTAGCATTAATAAACTTCCTTTTAATGAATTACAATACACATTCAAGCAATAAAAACTTCTCCATGAATCATTTTATTATGCTTATTTTGCAAAAATGCACTGAAGTAAACATGCTACTTTCAGCTTTATATGGATTTTTCTCTATCTCAGTTTACATTTTTAGTTAGAGATTAAATATTCTGTTCTTAACACTTACAAAGCTATAGCTGATTATGTTGTCTGCATAGCAGAATCATAGAATCATAGAATATCCTGAGTTGGAAGGGACCCTTAAGGATCATCAAGTCCAACTCTTGACACCGCACAGGTCTACCCAAAAGTTCAGACCATGTGACTAAGTGCACAGTCCAATCGCTTCTTAAATTCAGACAGGCTCGGTGCAGTGACCACTTCCCTGGGGAGCCTGTTCCAGTGTGCAACCACCCTCTCTGTGAAGAACCCCCGCCTGATGTCAAGCCTAAATTTCCCCTGCCTCAGCTTAACCCCATTCCCGCGGGTCCTGTCACTGGTGTTAATGGAGAAAAGGTCTCCTGCCTCTCGACACCCCCTTACGAGGAAGTTGTAGACTGCGATGAGGTCTCCCCTCAGCCTCCTCTTCTCCAGGCTGAACAGGCCCAGTGACCTCAGCCCTTCTTCGTACGTCTTCCCCTCCAGGCCTTTCACCATCTTCGTAGCCCTCCTCTGGACACTCTCCAACAGTTTCATGTCCTTTTTATACTGTGGTGCCCAGAACTGCACACAGTACTCAAGGTGAGGCCGCACCAGCGCAGAGTAGAGCGGAACAATCACCTCCCTTGACCTACTAGCGATGCCGTGCTTGATGCACCCCAGGAAACGGTTGGCCCTCCTGGCTGCCAGAAAACAAAAAGTAGCCAGAAAACATTATAAATATGCACTTTAAGATCATTCTTTTCCCCTACTTAAATGACATCTTCAACTCAGCCATAGCTCAAGGCTGAATACCCAAAGCAGAGGAGTCCCTAGCATCTGGTTTAGTCCCTTAAGGTTCTACCCACTGTCTGCTTTCAAAGAAAATCTGACTTGTGGAGAGAACTCTACTGGTTAAGAAGGGATAGTTCTGGAGAGCTTATTACACCCTATCACTCATTCTAGACAGGCTTTCCTAGTTTTTAAGAAATCTATATGTATTTTATATTTACTTGTTTTTTTAAATGACATATGAAATTCCGTAGGAAATATAGGCTTAGGAATCACAACAGTGGAGCAAGCAGAGTTTGACAAGATATTCCAAAAAAATATATTAGTAGAAAAAATAAATAAATAAATAAAGTCAGCATTTTTCAGGCTTCAAATGTGTAGTTGCAAGATTTTATTTTTTATATATGTACTTATTGATATATTTAAATAATGTAACCTCTCCTGTTGGATGTGCAATTTATTTTTCCTTAGGATTCACTAAGAATCCATAATTTGCAGTAATGTCACATACTAAAACTAAAGTGTGTCTTGAATTAATGAGTCATAGCAAAACCTGAAAAAATATTTCCTAGTGAACAACAAATAGAAATCTGTGCAACTGTTTGGCTAAATATCTAAATAATTTATAAAGCTGTTCATTTTCTAGATTCATTAGGTTTGCCTCTGTCTGGTTACAGATTAGGTAATCATGAGGTTGTCTTCACATGAGATTTTCTTCTTGTTGTTCTTAAAAAAAAAAAAAAAAAAAAAAAAAGACAATTTTACAAACACACTTGCTCTTTCATACCCACAATGTTGACATGGTTGAATAAAGAAAAATGTCAGGCATTGAAAGAACTTCTCCCAGGAAGACCTTG
Source organism: Heteronetta atricapilla (assembly GCA_011075105.1). NCBI lineage: Eukaryota > Metazoa > Chordata > Aves > Anseriformes > Anatidae > Heteronetta > Heteronetta atricapilla. The sequence goes on along the minus strand of CM021763.1, from coordinate 46,726,666 downwards.
AGGCAAGGTTTTGAAAGATAGACCATTTGGAGGATGAGGAATTGGCTTGATGGCTGCACTTAAACTGTTGACATCAATGGTTTAAAGTTCAGATTGAAATGGCTGACAAGTGATTCTTCTCAGAGTGCTGTATTGAGTCTGGTACTATTTAACACCTTTGTTGGCAACTGTTGTGTTTTAACCTGGCTGGCAGCTAAACACTACACAGCTGTTCATTCACCCTCCCCCCTCCCTCTCTGGGATGGGGGAGAGAAACGGGAAAGTGAAGCCTGTGATAAAGACAGTTTATTAAGTTAGATAATAATAATAATAATAATAATAATATACGAAACAAGTGATGCACAATGCAATTGCCCACCACCTGCTGACCGATGCCCAGCCCAACCCCGAGAGCCGGCCCCCCACCTTGGCTAGCCACCCCTATATATTGTTCAGCATGACGTCAGATGGTATGGAATAGCCCTTTGGCCAGTTTGGGTCAGCTGTCCTGGGTCTGTCCCCTCCCAGCTCTTGCTGCCCCCCCAGCCTGCCCACTGGCAGGACAGAGTGAGGAGCTGAAAAGTCCTTGGCTTAGTGTAAGCATTGCTCTGCAGCAATTAAAACATCAGCATGTTACCAGCACTCTTCTCATCCTAATCCAAAACATAGCACCCTACCAGCTAATAGGAGGAAAAAAACTCTGTCCTAACTGAAACCAGGACAGCAACATATTATAGAATCATAGAAACTTAGAATATCCCAAGTTGGAAGGGACCCATAAGGATCATCAAGTCCAACTCCTGGCACCACACAGGTCTACCCAAAATTTTAGACAATATGACTAAGTGCACAGTCCAACTGATTCTTAAAATCTGACAGGCTTGGTGCAGTGACTACTTCCGTGGGAGCCTGTTCCAGTGTGCAGCTACCCTCTCGGTGGAGAACCTCTTCCTGATGTCTAGCCTAAACCTCTCCTGCCCCACCTTGAAACCATTCCTGCGAGTCCTATTACTAAAGAGAATAGATTGGCCTTTCCACCCTCAACCAAGTCCAAAACTCCTCCAAGTTTGGTGTTGTCAGAAAATTTGCTCAAAACACTTTCTAGTCCTACATCCAAATCATTTTTGAAGAGGACTGGCTCTCAAATGGAGCCTTGAGGGACGCCACTAGTGACTATTCACCAGCCTGATGTGGCCCCATTTACCACAACCCTTTGAGCCCTGCCCGTCAGCAAATTGCTTATCTATCATATGATGTTTTTGTTTAGTTGTATGCTGGACATTTTGCCCAGTAGGATCCTATGAAAAACTGCATTGAAAGCTTTGCTGAAGTCCAAAAAGATCACATCATCTATTTTCCCTTGATCAGATCAGTGATCTTATCATAAAAGGAAATCAAATCTGTTAGGCAGGACCTGCCCTTTGTGAACCCATATTGGCTGGGACCAATGACTGCATGGTTCCTCAGGTGCGCTTCAGTACAAGGATAATATTCTCCATAATTTTACCAGGCACTAACGTGAGACTGACAGGACTTCAATTACCAGGGTCTTCTTTCTTACCCTTCTTGAAAACTGGCACATTTGCCAGCTTCCAGTCTACTGGGACCTCTCCAGATTCCCAAGACTGTTGAAAAATAATTGAGAGAGGTCCCGTGATGACATCAGTCAGCTCTCTAAGCACCCTGGGATGAATCCCATCTGGACCCATGGACTTGTATGGATCCAGGTGGAGCAGCAAATCCCACACACCTTCAGGGTCAGTTGGGAGTTTATTATACCCACCATTATGGTCCTCGAGCTCAGGGCACCCTGGGTCCTGATGTCTTTGTCTGCGAGGTGACCTTCCCCATCAAGTAGAGGACCTATGTTTTCTTTGGTCCTCCTTTTTCTGTTCACATATTAAATATATATATATATATTTATTGGCTTCCACAGACCTGGCCAGCTTCAACTCTAACTGGACTTTGTCCACACAAATTTTCTCCCTACAAACATGAACAGGGTCCCTGTATCCCTTTCACATTGCCTGACCCTGATTCCAGCAGACATACACTTTCTTTTTATGCCTAAGCTCCAGAAGAAGATCCCGAGTCAGCCAAGCTGACTTTCTGCCCCACCTGCTTGAATTCTGATGGTTTGGAATTGCCTGATCCTGTGCTTTCAGGAAGCAGTGCTTAAAGACTGACCAGCACTAATGGACGCCGACACCTTCAGAAGCAGTTTCCCAGGGGACCTTGCTGACTAGTTCCCTGAGCAGCCTGAAGTCTGCTTTCCCCAATTCCAGGGCTCAAGTTTTGGTGGCAGTTTTCCTTCTGCCACCATAAATTTTAAACTATACCATTTCATTCTCACTATGGCCGAGATGGCTAACAATTGCCATGTCCCCCACAAGACTCCCCTGTTCTCCAGCAAGAGATCTAGGAGGGCACCTTTTCTAGTTGACTCCCTTAGCATCTGCACCGAGGAGTTATCATCTAGGTGCTTTATGAACCTCCTGGACTTGCTTGTGTCAGCTGTGTGGTGATCCCAGTTGACATCTGGCAAGTTGAAGTCCCCCATAAGGACAAGTACAGTTGAACTTGAGGTATATCATAGTTCTTCAAATAATAATTCACTGGTGTCATCATTCTGGCTGTGTGGTCTGTGATAGATTCCCATGACAACATTCCCTTTATTTGTTTGTCCCTTAATCCTTACCCAGAGGTTCTCAACTTTGCCATCACCAACTGTAAGCTCCACCCAGCCCCTCCTTTCCTTACAGCACCACCTCCCCTGCCTGTCCCTCCTGAAGATCCTGTAACCATCTATTGTAATGCACCAGTCAACACGACTCATCCCACCAGCTTTCGCTTGTGCTGATGATATCATAGCTTGGGACTGGGCAAAGACTTCTGGCTCCTCTAGCTTTTTCCTCATGCTGCGTGCATTGGTGTAGAAGCACTTCAAATGTGCCTCATTCTATGCAGCACCTTGTGGAGCAAACAGAAGGACCTCACTAGTACATAGCCCCTCTGATTTTGGCATGCCATCCCATTGCTTATCACCAGCAGGCCTGTTTTTTTTTTTTATCCATTTCCCCCTTTGACTCTAGTTTAAAACACTATCGATAGCCCTGCTAACTCCTGGGCAAAAATCCTTTTCCTGCTCTGAGAGAGGTGCATCCCATCTGGTGCCAGCAGGCCTGATGTTGTGTAGACCTTCCTGTGATGAAGAAACCCAAAGTTCTGCTGGGTGTACCAGTCTCGGAGGCAGGTTATTTATTGATGAGCTGAGTCTTCCTGTTGAGTCTGCTACCAGAAGGACAAAGGCAAACACAACCTGTGGCCCTGATCCTTTAACTAGTTTCCCTAAAGCCCTAAAGACCCTTTTGATCACTCCAAGACTTCTCATTGATATCTAGTCATTACCAGTCTGAAAGACCAGTAGTGGGTAGTAGTCAGTGGGCCGTACCAGGCATGACTTTCTTAGCAATGTCTCTGACCTGAGCGCCAGCAGTTAACAGGCTTCCCTGTAGGTTGGGTCCGGTCAGTATATCGGGCCCTCTGTCCCTTTCAGAAGGGAGTCCCCCATGATGATAACCCTTCTTTCTTTCTTGACAGAAGATGTAGCATGTCGATGTAGATGTAGAGGGGTGTAGGTTGCCTTGCTTTAGGCACCCTCTCCAAATGGGACAGGCTTTCTTCTACATTGTTTTTTTTTGACTGTCATGTTCTCGAGCTTCATACCTGTCATATAAGAGTAGATGGGAAGGTGAGGTGGACAGGAACAGGCTTGCCTACTATCCCGAGCAGGAACCTGCCTCCATTTCCCCCCTTGGCCTAGGTTCCCTCCTACTGCCTGGCAGGATGAGGAAACTTTTTTCTGTGTAGCAGGAGACACTTGTTCTGTGGCAGGCTCGTGCATCTGTCTCAGAGAGGGTAGAGTACTCTTCCACCAGTCAATTTCGCTCTCTGATTCCCTGATGCTCCTGAGCCTGATCACCTCCTCCCAAAGCTCTGCTTCCTGGTTGAGCAGCTATTCAATCTGGGCACACCTCCCACACGCATATTCATCACTGCTACTGTCGGATACCTACAGAAGACTTGGGCATACCCTGCAGCCCAAGACCTGGATGGTCATGTGTTTCCCTGAACCCTCTGTCTGAATAGACACATTGGTGACTGTGGCTGGAGAGGCCGTGAGAGATGAGAAGGCCATGGTTTTCTGTCTGGTGGGTACCATGGCAGGGCTATTCAGGAGCAGGTTACAAGCACCACTGGGAAAGACCACTGCAAAAGAGCAGTGAGGGACTCTCCCTGCTCTCCCTGCCTGGGGGCACTGCCACGCAAACTGCCACACACTGCCCTATCGACACACCATGCCCTGTTTACCCATCCTGTTCACTGTGCTCCTGGTCACTCACGCTCCATAGGGGCTGCCTTTGAACAGCCGGGGAGGGGGCGTTGCTGGCTCCACCTATGCCTTAGCCTCCTTCGTAAGGGCTGCTGGGTCCTGGCGGCTCTCTTGGCTGCTTCGAGTGGCCTTGATGCTGAAAAAAGCCCTGCCCGCCTCGATCCCCCACTCCATTGCAGAATGCATCTGCCCTGGAGCCAATCACCTCAGCAAGTGGAAACAAGAATAATCATTTAGTTATTCATTTATAATTTAAATGAAAAGAATTGTGCTTTGTGCAAAATTGCTTAAAGTCTACATAGTTTAGCTTATTCTTCAGTACAAATTCATGCAAATAATGAAACAATATCAGCTTATTTCTTCTGTTCAGAAATTGTAGTAAATTATTTTGAAAAGTTCTATGTAAGAAAAAAAAAGAGATAAAATATTAATATCTTATATTTTCTATAAATATTTTGTGTAAATTTCTATGAATATTTTGATTTAGTTTTATGAAACTCCATGAAAGGGGAAAAAAAATAAAAATAAAAAAATAAAACCAGCCAACCAACAAAACAAAACCCTTCATAAGACAAATTTGCAGGGAAATATTCTCAGGGAAAAAAATAATAATAATAATTAAAAAAAAAATAAAAAATGGGAAAATTAATGGAAAAATCTGCAATAAAGTTTTAGTTTATATTACTGGTATTATGTTTTGTTATTAGTTCCATTTCAGCCTATTCACAGTCATAAGTTTTCTGAGATGATTCACAAGACATATTTGTTACAGCCTTGCTATAGAAGGAGAGTTTTAATTCCAAATCGGTGCATCACCATTTGGGGAAAAAAAAAATACAAACAGGTATACATTATAACAAGTCAATAGGGTTTGGGTATGATTGCAGTTTTACTCCTAATAATTTTGATTTTGTGAATGTTATCTTATGAACAAATTTTGGTTTGGTCATAAGCTAATGCTTAAAAAACAAACAAACAAAAAAAAAACACTTTAGTCATAAGTTTGTGGAATTGGCATTTCGGAGTAAGATCCATATAAATATTAATAAATACATACATAAATACATAAAATCCACATTATTTTTCCTACTCCTCTAATATTTTCTACTTTCTTCTTACATTATTTCAAATTTGGTAATTAAGAGAGAAATTCTCGTGCTGGTAGAGTTATTAAGTTACTTGTTATTCATCAATGGAAAGAGGGAGTGTATTGCAGGACATTCCTAATATGGTCTTTGTTTGGGGGAACAAGGTATAAACAATTTTACATTGGTTCTTAAACTTTGGCTTTCTCATGAAGTTAGGAGTTTTTGTCAGTATTTTGCTGTACAAAGGGGTGAAACTATAAGAGTTGCATGCAGCCTATGTGATTTAATATTTCACAATGAGAGTACTTGTGTATGATGTATTAATCTAAGATTCAATTTTCTCTTCTGTTAGGTTCTCCTTATTACCTCATAAGCTAACAGAAATGTAGGATAAATAAAAGTATCCTACTTGTATCTGCAGGAGCTCCACTTTTCTTAGAAAAATTAAATGTTAATTAGCAGAAGAAAACATCCATGATCATGATTTTGATCGGGGCAATGAATTTGATTTGGGACATGTAGCACCCATCTGTACTGATATATTTATTACAAAATGTCTAAATGGTCATTAGAACAATGATTTCAATGTAAATTTCTCCTCTATCACACATTTTTTAGTGATAGAACTGATTCTGCTTATTTATTTTCTCCGAACACTGAACATTTCTGTTATTATAAGCATGGAAAACTGCCTTAATTTTAACCATGCTTGTCTTAATTATTCCAATGGATAAAATGTAATACTGTTTATATATAGATGCCCATGATATATTTTTATTATTCATATATAGATGTCCAAGATAGATATTTTTTAGATAAGAGACAAAAGACAGAAACTGAGTATGACAGTGATTTCTGATGTGTGGTGTTTTGTTATTGTTGTTAGTGGTGGTCTTTTTTGTTGTTGTTGTCATTGTTTATGTGTGTGTGTGTATTTGTTTATTTTTCTATTTGTTTGCTTGTTTATTTTATTTACTTACATTTATATCTGGTTCTGAACTCTCAGGCCTCAGAAATTTGGGCCTAAGAATTGAAATTTATTATATACATTAATATTCCACTGTTACATATGCACTCAATTTTCCCCATATTCACAGTAAATTATTTACACATTTTCTTCAAAGTGGAAAATTAAGTGTTTCTAAAACCATTATTAGGGAAAATAAGCAGATTAGTGTAGAATATGTAGTCAAACTATATGATATAGAATCATAAAATCATAGAATACCCTAAGTTGGAAGACATCCACAAGGATCATTGAGTCTAACTCTACACAGGGCTACATAAAATCAAACAATACATCTCAGAACATTGTCCAAATGCTTCTTGAACTCCAGCAGGACTGGTGTCATGACTTCCCTGGGGAGCCTGTTCCAGTGCCTGATCACCTTCTCAGTGAAGAACTGTTTCCTAACATATAACAGGAACCTCCTATGACACAGCTTCATGTCATTCCCTTGGGTCCTATCACTGGTCACCAGAGAGAAGAGATAGGCACCTCTTCCCCCATTCCCCCCTCATGAGGAAGCTGCAGTCCATGATGACATCACTCTTCAGCTTTCTCTTCTCTCAACTGAACAAAAAAAAGACTTCATACTTTCCTCATATACCTTCCACTACAGATACTTTACAAGCTTTATTGCCCTCCTTTGAACACTCTCTAATAGTTTTATGTCCTTCTTTTACTGTGGTGCCCCAAACTGCACACTGTACTTTAGGTGAGTGCAGAGTAGAGCAGGACAATTACACTTCCCTTGGATGGAAATTAATGCTGTGGTTGATGCACTCCAGGATACTCTGGGCTCTGTTGGCTGCCAGTGCACACTGCAGACTCACGGTGACTTGGCAAAATCTGATAATACCTTTCTGTGGGGCTGCTCTCCATCCTTCATCCCCCAGTCTTTAAGTATAACTAATTTTGCCCTGTCCTGAGTGCAGAAACTTCATTCTTACTAGACTAGATTCGTTGGGGGAAGGGGATGTACCTGTAATTGACTCAGAAGAACCCCTGAATGCCTATATTTAAACAGCAGGAAAACACCTGTGAATTGTCCCACAGAAGTTAGGAAATACTTCTCTAAAAAGGTGACGTGGCCCGTATTCCAGATGAAATGCCTCTACACCAATGCACATAGAATGGGAAACAAACAAGAGGAGTTGGAAGCCACAGTGTAGTTAGAAAACTATGATCTAATTGCTATCACAGAAATGTGGTGGGATGAATCACACAGCTGGAACATTGCAATGGAGGGCTACAAGCTTTACAGGAAAGTCAAGCAAGGAAGGAAGGGTGGGGGTGTTGCATTCTATGTTAAGAAAATGGTAGATTTTGAACAGTTCCCTCTGGGAAAGAGCCAAGAGGAGGTTGAAAGCCTGGGTGTATAAATTAAGGATGGGACCAACAAAGGACATCTTGCGATTGGAGTCTATGTCAGGCTAGCCGAACAAGAGGAGTCTGTTGATGAGGCCTTCTTACTCCAACTACAGGAAGCATCACACAGGTTGTCATCCTCCTGGGGGATTCACCTGGATGTTTGCTGGGAAAGCCATGTGGTGGGAAGTAAGCAATCCAAGAGACACGGAGTCCATTGAGGACTGCTTCTTTCTCCACATATTAGACAAAGCAACCAGAGGAGAAGCAGTACTGGACCTGGTGCTCACCAATACAGAAGAGCTCATTAAAGAGGTTAATATTGGAGGAAGCCTAGTGACCATGCCCTGGTTGAGTTTGTGATCTTGAGGGATATGGACCTCACCAAGAGCAAGAATCAGGACCCTGAATTTCAGAAGAGTGAAATACCATCTCTTCAAAGAATTAGTGGATGAGATCCTGTGGGACATGGTCCTCAGGATAGAGGATCACATCAGAGCTGGCAACACTTTAAGGATATTTTCCTTGGAGCACAAGAGATCTCCATTCCCATATGTAATAAACCAAGCAGGGAAGGTAGAAAACTGGCACGGCTGAAAAAGGATCTGCTGGTCAAATTTAGGCTAAAGAAGGAAATGCACAGACAGTGGAAACAGGGTCATGTGCCCTGGGAAAAGTACAGAAATGCTGGCATGCAGTGGGTTGATGTGGCAAGGTTGTGGTAACGCGGCTGCCATCTTGGCTTCTGTGAGAAGAATCCAGAAGCTGCCCCATGTTAGATAAGGGACCTGCCACTTGTCAGAGGTGAGCCAATAAACAATGTTGTTTGTACCTCTGTGAGTGGAAGTTTAAAAGAAGAAAAACAAAAACTCCTGCACACCAGCAGGTGGGGGAGTGAGGAGTGAGAAACAGCTTTGCAGGCACCAAAGTCAGTGAAGGAGGAAAGGGAGGAGGCGCTCCAGGTGCCAGAGACAAAGATTCCTTGTGGCCTGTGGAGAAGACCATGGCGAAGCAGGCTGTCCCCCTGCAGCTCATGGTGTACCACGGCGGAGCAGGTTTCCACACTGCAGCCCATGGAGGAGCCTACAGTGGAACAGGTGGATCTGACCTGAAGGAAGCTGTGACCTGTGGAGAACCCCTGATGGAGTAAATTCCAGGTCAGACCTGTAGCCCATGGAGAGGGGCCCATGCCGGAACATGTGACCTGGCAGTAGCTGCTGCCTGTGGGGACCCATGTTGGAGCAGTTTGCTCCTGGTGGATGGACACCATTGTACAGACACATATCTGGAGCAGTTTTTGAAGAGCTCCTGCCTGTGGGAAACCCATGCAGGAGCAGTTCAGGAAGGATGGCATCCCATGGGCGAGACTCCATGTTGGAGCCAGGGAAGAGAGTGACTGTGAAGAAAAGTACTATAGACTGACTGCAACCCCCATTCCCCTGTTCTCCTTCACCGCTTCAGGGAGAGGAAGAGGGTAGATGAGGGGAAGGTGGTTTTGGTTTCTGTCCTTTGTTTCTCACTTTTCTAGCTTGTTAGCAATAGGCAATAACTTTTACTAATCTCCCTACAATGCATCTGTTTTGCCTGTGACAATAATTTTTGAGTGATCTCCCTGTCCTTATGTCAGCCCTTGAGCCCTTTTCATTGTATTTTTCTCCCCCTTTTCCTTTTAGGAGGGGGAGTGAGAGAGTGGGTGTGGTGGAGCTCAGCTGCCCACCTGAGTAAAACCACCACAAGATGAGAATCAGGGAATCTCGGTGTAATATTGCTGTCAGTGCACTGTTGTAGCAGCAATCAACACCTGCTGTTCTTCAGCCTTCAGCAGCCCCACAACAGAAGGGATCTCCAAGACACTGGGCAAAGTAGACAGCTATTTAATGCCTTCCATCTCCAAAGCACCTATGCCAAAAGCCCACTGGTACCCTTTTGTGTCCCTGAAATACCCTCTGCTGAGGTAATCTATACCAAGAATCACATAGCCTCTGGGCCAGTCACAGTGGAGTGCTTTTGCCATTTCTTCCCAGTTAGGCTCTCTTCAGCCTTCAATACAGCTAACTGTTGGGATCACCCTGTCACTTCAGAAAAACAGATCGGTCCTGCCCCTTAGTAAGTTGTGAGTGTGGTGAAGCTCAGCTGGCCCCCTGAATGAAACCACCACAGAAATCATATGACATAAATGCATTTCTGTTTTCCCACAGTACTTTTGTAATTGTTAGCATTTGTGTTCTTTCATACAACAAGGCAATAATAAGCACACAGAGATGGTGCTCCTTACCGACCAGATGTTATTATGTATGATACCGTATCTCTAGGTTTCTGGAGCTGCAAAGACAGCTTGAAAGATTTTGTAAGCCATGTGAAGAAAGTGACAGTGAACTATCCCAACATTATCTTATCTTGCTATTCAATTTTTTAAATATAGTTTTATTATCATTGTTACAATTTAAAACTTCTGTGATAACTATATATGAACTGGTAATAGGTTAGTATATTGTAACTAAATTTCCGAGAATCCATAAGGTACTGCTCCGTAAGAAACTGCAGGCTCAGAATCAAAATGAATTTAATATTTTTGATATTTCAAAGACTGAAATATTCAGTCTCTTGCCAGTCAACTATAGTCTTATGAAGGTCTGAGAAAAAGAAATCAAAATATTCTACTTAATCAAAGGTGACAGAGAACATACATAGACCTAATGACTGAAATAAATACATCTATTAAATCATTATGTGAGCTTTAACTCATTTTTAGGTTTCTTACACACAGTGCTGAAAAAAATCACCAAATCTGTTATTGTGTTTTGTATATGAAAATTGAGGTCTTCAAATGAGTGCTTCCAAGGAAATTATTGCTTGTGAAAGCAATGTATTGACTGTATGGAACATTTCTGATATCTGTCTGGGGTTATCATGCAAAGACACTGAGTATCCTCAGAAAGTAAAACTAGTTACAATTTACCTGCAAATTTCATTAGACCTTGATCTGCCATGAAAGTCAATGTGTTATGATTTGTGTGTATTTCTAAACTGTGGAGCTATGTTTAAGTAAGAAGGGGCATGATTTAATTATAATGAGAAACTCAGGCTCTGAAAGTCTGTGAAGATAATGTAGACCCCGGGCTGATAACCTTGAATGATGTTATGACTAGAATATGTGGAACTATGTGCAGGTGGAGAGATAACATTACTCCGCGTGAACAACACCGTTGTACCAATTATATTAGTGCTAGAGACGCGTGTACAGAGAAGTTAGACCAATCATAAGTTATTGTCGGCGCGTGCTGTTGTTAGTAGCCTATATATTCTTTGTTAGAATTTTCAATAAATGGAGAACAATTATACTTGCATCGAGGTTGCATCGTTATTCCGGGACCGTCTCCCACTCTGACACTAAACCAGATTACCTTGCATTTAAGTTGGAAAGAAAGGTCTACCAGTATTAACCCGAATTAAAACATTTTTTTTTTTTTTTTTAGTTTTCTAATTACAAATAATGGAACAAAGAAGTTTCAGAAGAAACAACCAAAAGTAGCAACAATATCTTATATTTCACAGCTGAAAGAAACACCATTAAAAAAATCTGAATAAACTTTATGCAGAAGCATTAGTTTTTCCTATCAGCAATTTTAACAGAGTCATGAGTGAACATAAAGAACTACAAATTAAACTGGTGGATCATCTGTATTCAGCCAAGGGTCTAGCAGAATTTAAGATGTGGGAATCATGTCAAACATTTTAGTATATAAAAGATTACAGTTGATACTATATTATTTGTTGGATAAAAGTAGTTTGAAAGTTTTTTAGAGATTGTCAAAGCCATAGCAGTTGTGTAATTTGCTACTCGAAATATGAACCTCAGAATGCAAAGAAACATAGGGACTTTTAAAATCAGTTCTCTTTGCTTTATTTTTCCAGAAATGCGACAGGGAGGGAAAGATGACTTTTGACTTTTTGATGATATGTTGCCCTTCACCAAAAACAAAATACCAAGGATGTCAATGGGAGCTGCCTGCATAATTTAAGAACAGCTCATTGCCCTAAGAAACCACTATTTATGAATTTTCTCAAGTGAAACACTGAGAAAATTCCCTCCATTCTGTTTTTTTTTTTTTTTTTTTTTTTTTTTTTCATGAGTAGAATGACAGTTTCTAGTGTCTATACAAAATCTCCTTCCTGAATGGAAACAAGTTAACCCTGAACTATGAAGGTTGTTAGCAAGTTCACTACCGTTTAATTAGAAGTAACATACAAAAATGGCAGTCACAACAGAAGTGGAGAAAAATTAGGTAGTTGTTCAATAATTTAATAAAACTGAAAATAAACAAATAAAAACCATATGAGATCATGTTTAACTAAAAAGGTCTCAAATATTGAGGCAAAAATTATCATTCTAGAAATAGAAAATAATTTACTGATTATCTAATGCTATTTGAAAGCATATTTTTATGAACTTGGCAACAATTTCAGTTTCACACATAATAAAATACAAAGCTTTATTTTATTGATTTTGATCAGACCTTGTTGGAGTAGTTTCAAGAATACCACTAACTCTTACTTTCCAGTTATTTATTGGGATTTGATATTCCATTAAATTTACTAGC
>CM021763.1:46685876-46699234 GCA_011075105.1 Heteronetta atricapilla | reverse complement strand
AGAGCGGTTGTGGTGTTCAGTTGCCTAATACGGTCAAACCACCACAGGGTGACATACAGTGCCTTCCATGAAGGAATACTCTTCCTTCATGCCTGACAGGAGTCGCCAGACAGGCAGAGGGCTTTTTCAGCTTTTCTAATCACTTTGTCAATGACTTTTTCCCTAGTGAAGGATTCTCTCAGATGTCTTCCTTGCCTTCCAATTCCTAGCTATTCTAATCAGATCCAGAGGCATTCTCTTCCCCTTGAGGGTGCTGAATAGTGTTGGTTGTTTGATAGTCACAGGTCAGGACGAAGTACAGTGCAACAAGCTGTAGATATCTAGCATTGCCAGGGTTGGGGTATGGTTGTTTTAAACATTCTGTCAATTTTTTAGGGCTCCACACTGTTCAGGGGTGAAGTCCAAAACCACTGGAGGTGACAACATGATTGATACCTGCAGTATCCTACCACATGCCTTGCCACTCATATCCGTGCTGCCTTGGGACAGATCTCTGGGTGGTTTTCTTAAACAGCTATTTCACCTGAATACAAAACCAGAAACACATGAAGGATACATAGCAATAGGATCATGCTGGTTTGAGCATTCCAAGTACATGCAAAATTCTCAAGAGCTATTGTAACTTGCCTAGCAAATAAGGGGAAGGAGAAGGTGTTCCCACTGCCTTGTTCCCACTACAATTGGTTCTCTGAGGAGAACAGATAAAGACTGCATTTGCTAACAGTTTCCACAAGACAGTTCCTGAAGTTCAAGGATGACAGCAATACTGAGTAGAAGTACCAGATTACATTCATGGTCAGTGTAACATGAGTGTATGCTATATCCAAACTGATAAAACCGTAAAGAATCTTAGGCCAGCCCTCAGGGTTGATAGTCAAAGAGAGTGTTTACATAAAACAACTCTGAGAGCAAATAAAAATAAAAACAATAATAATAATAAAAAAAAAACTTTGGGAGCAGATAAATCAACGCTGTGACCAGCAACTGTTAAACAAATAAAATACTCTAACAGCATCACTCTCTACAACTACCTGAAAGAAGGTTGTAGTGAGGAGAATGTCTCTTTTTTCAGGTGACAAGCAATAAGATGTGAGAACACAGCCTCAAATTGTGCCAGGGGAGATTTAGATTGGACATTGGGAATAATTTCTTCATGGAAGGGGTGATCAAGCATTGGAACAGGCTTCCCAGAGAAGTAGTGGAGTCACCATTCCTGGAGGTATTTCAGAGACATGTGCACATGGCACTAAGGGACATGGGTTAGTGATGGGATGTGGTTAACCAAGCTGATGGTTGGACCTGATAATGTTGAAGTCTTTTTTGACCTAAAAGGTTCTATGATTCTAAATACATGAAAATTACAACATTTTGCACAAATAAATAACAGAAAGATATTCACAGTCTGGCTGAAGGAAGGTTGCTATATGACTATATTCAAATTAGGAGAAGAGAGTGAGTTAGTACTAAATCCTGATCTATATGATTTAAAATACGATTTAAAATATGATTTAAAATATACATAAGTGCTTTTAAAAGTTTCATCACAGGATTTAAGGTACATATATTGTTGTCTGCAGGATGACTGGAATTATGATACATCTGAAGTAACAGAGACAAAAAAGCAAGAAGTTCTAATAAAAATAATATTCCAACAAGTACACAATGTAACATTCATTCTTTAGTTGGGTTTTTGAGTAATTTAAAAGACTAACGGACTCAAGACTAATGAGTGTCTTTAAAAGGAAGTCAGAAAAAAATACTCTTGACCTTGGGGATATTGCACTGCTATGATTTCAGCCCCTTTAGCAGTTATTTATAAAAGCACCAATGATATATATATATATATGTCATGTATGTGTATATATATATATATATATTTATATAATAAATTTGCAAAATTTAATTCTCAGCCAACATTTATACAAAGTCTTTATTGCATACATAGGCGTTACAGTCTCATACCAAGACCCTTTGGACTCTAAAATAAAATGACAGCAGTGTGTGACACTGAGAACTCAGGAATATCAAATTCAGTAGAAGATATTTTTAATACCAATCTAAGCCCTTTGCTGTTATAAACGGTTTCTCTGTCATAACTGAATCAATCTGTTTTCACTTATTCTTAGCCTAAGGGGGGGAGCTAATGAAATATGTCCCATGTCAAAGACAGATGATTAGGACTGAGAACATATAAGCTACATGACAGTTCATCTGGAACTAATAACAAATCCATGAGTGGTATAGCCACGATAGTATTCCTGTACTCAGCTGGTTAACATGTTGCACAGCTGCACTGAAGCTTAAATGCAAGGGCACAATAGAAGCCTTGTGGCCCTCTGGACTTGCTCTAATATGTCCATGTTCTTCTTATATTGGGGGTCCCAGAGGTGAATGCAGTACAGCTCTGGTGGGGTCTCATGAGAGCACAGTACAGGGGGACAACCACCTCCCTTGCCCTGCTGGACACTCAGGATACAGTTGTATTTCTGGGCTGCAAGAACACATTGTTGATTCATGTTGAGCTTCTCATCAACCAACACCCCCAGGTCCTTCTCCTTAGAGCTCCTGAGCTGTTAACAGTCCAGTCTCCACACACCTATTTTTGCTAGGTTTTGCCCTGGCCCATGTGTGGGGCCTTGCACTTGGTCTTGTTGAACCTCATGAGGCTCACACAGGCTCTCCTCTCAAGCCTGTCTAGGTTACTTTGGATGTCATAATGCCCAGTAATCTGTGAAGAAATGAGGATTGTGGTGTTCAGCCCATCCGAGAACAGTGTCAGTTTATGATAGGCAGCCTTCAACAACATTATGTTCTCATTACATTAAGTTGCAAAGAGAAAATGCCTGAATCACTGGAAATTCTTCTCACGTTAGCCTTCATTTGAATTTTGTTTCACGTTCCTAATTTTGAGGAACAGTAGTGGAAGCTCAACATCTTCTTCTATATTACTGCCTAGGAGAAACTAGTATTTATTAACTATGTATATTATTTCATGTTTGGATCTGTGAAAACCTATTAAAAATTTCTACCAAAGTATTAATTACTTAAGCTAAACTCTAAATTTCAGTAAATTAACTCTTGGCTCTATGTTTGTTAGATGACTTTTTTTTTTTTTTTTTTTTTTCATGCATTTTAATTGTTGTTAGTTGATATAAAACTAAAGTGTCTTTATACCTTTTCCTCAGTGCTTCCTGAACTGTAATTAAAGTAAACTTTTAGAAGTCCAAACATTTTTTAAATAATAATAATAATAATAATTTATTATTATTATTATTATTATAGTTTCTTGGATTCTTATTAATTAGTATAGTTCAAATAAATAAATAAATAGATAAATAATATGTTTCCCTTCTGCAGTTTTCTAGATCTTTTCTCATTTACTTATATGCCATTGATGAGAGCTTTAGATCTTATCAATCAGGCATGTAAAAACAAATCTGAAAAGAGACAAAGAAACTACAAGACATGATGAACTTATCAGTCACATAATAGGCAGAAAGGAAGAGGGTCTGACATCCAATAGGAATATGTGGCAAATATTTCTTGAATATATCTGTATATATATGGTTAAAAATGAAACGAACAAAAAAATCAAAACAAAAACAAAACAAAACACCACAACAAAATCCACAGTGACAAGGTAATTAGCAAATTTATGTTTATTTCTTTTTATTTATAGATATCATCTATACTTGGAAATACAAAGCCCCATTTACAAATTCTATGTAATTATTTAAAATATTTCTGTTAAACTCCTTCAATGTTTTCTGTTTGTTTGTTTTAAGGGGTAAATACACAGTTCAGTTTTTCAATAGGCAGTAAATGTTGATATTTTACTTCCCCCTCCTTCTGTACAAGTTTCTTTGTTTCTTTCTTTCTTTTTTTTTTTTTTTTTTTTTTTTTTTTTTCTGTGTGTGTGTGTACGTTTCTTTTAAAATTATTGTAGTGAATTCCTGACTGATATCTGCACTTTTGAAATTTATTTCTCTATTTCCCACCAGTAAATTAGACATATACAGAACTTTTGAAACATGTCTGGAAAGTTATTCAAAAAAGTTAAAAGTATTTAAATTTTGATTCCTTCTTGCATTTTATTATATGTTCCCAATAGTTACTTGTCTTCATTTAAACATGTTAATTTATGTTTTACAACGTGCTACTTTGGAATCCACTTATAAGTCATTGCTAGAAAACCTGAACATGGATTTGTTTTATCAAAGTCTGGTGGAAAGGTTTGCTTTCCTTTGGAATAAACTAATAATGTTCTAATTCAATTTTTGATCTTTTGTTTGTTCTATAAAACAGTTTAAATAATTATAAATGACTAAGCATCCTGGTTAATATTGATACTTAACTATAGTTACTCAGTCTATCCTACTAAGTAACTCAGGCTATGTGAACAGTTATTGGAGTAATTTATCCAAAAAAGCCTAAACGTACATGTTAATGGAAATTTCAGTCTCAAAACTAATCAATTACAATCTAAGAGTTGCCAAAGAACCTTATTATTACTATTGTACTTATGTGCTCTTTCTAGTCAAAGTGCAATTATCCACCTATTTATGCCATGGATCAGTCAACTTTTGTGGTAATATATCCCCTTCCTCTCTTAATATACTTGCAAAAAACTGTGTAGACAAGATTGCTGTTAACATTATTTTTCTATTTATGTTTATGTAATTCAGTACATATTTACAGCTTTTAAGATAGTTATATGGAAAATCACAAGTTAAAGAAGTGTTAAATATGTAAAACAACATTTAGAAAACTATGTTTATAAGAGATCTCAGTGAGAAGCCTACTTTTTAATTTGTTAGGTTAGCTATGTTTTCAAACAAACTCAGGTTGCCACGTAATTTATAGACTTGCATTATACACATTTTATAGATGTTGGACAATTGTGCCATCACATTATCTAGGAAGTTACAGTAATTTGCTGGTCTACACCATAGATGAATTTACTTTTGGTCATCCATTTTCTAGAAGAATAGACAACTGAAAATAAGTTATTTTCTATTTCTGTTCTTTTAACTGTCCAGTTCTGTGAACCCTGGAGTGTTTTAGAGAGATACAGTTTCACTACACCAAATATAGTTTTTACTCTGTGTGGAAGGAAGAAAATTAATTATAAATAAAACTTTATCTTAGTTTAATAAATAAATAATCAATAATCAATCAAACAAAAAACCAAATAAATAAATAAACAAAAATGTAATATTCTGCCCACTATCTAGCAACAGGGCTGGGAATCCACTTATATCTCATTGCTGGAAAAAAATGAACATGGATTTGTTTTGAGCAGCCTCTGGTGGAAAAGCTTCCTTTCCTTTGGAATAAACTAAGAATGTTCTATTGGTAAGATAAGAAAAATGAGGGAAAGAATCAGAATCTAAACTCTTTTAACTTGAGTAACTTTCCAGACATGCTTCAAGAGTTCCGAGTGTGCACAAGTCCTTTGTCTGTCAGGATAATACATTCTCAGTGGAATACACTAAAATAATGGGGGAACAGAGGTGGGGGAAGAAAAATAGTAATAATAAAAAAAGAATCTTGATAGGTCAGCAGTGAACTATAAACATAGCCTTCTGTCTCCATCCTAAGATCATTCTGTATCAATCAATGTGCTGCTACTGGCACACCCACAGAAAGCAGATGGCTGGGCTGGAATGTATTATTTTAACTGCTAAAGAACTTCACAACAACAGTTAAAGACCACATATAATTAAAATTATTCATTTTGTCCTGCATTTATTTTGTTATTGTTAAAGATGTCTAACTGGATACCTCACCTAACTGTGTTTTGACGTATTTCTCTACAACAAAGACCAGTCAGTGCAATAACTTATTTATTTATTATTATTTTTCTTTTTTATTTCCTTTTTCTTTTTTTTTTTTTTCCTTATTGCTTAAATATTGAAAATATATTAGTTGCTCTTCTCTGATAATATCTATCAGAACTGTACTATGACATAACATTAAAGCAAATATCACAGAATCACAGAATTGTAGGGGTTGGAAGGAACCTCAAGAGATCGTCAGGTCCAACCCCCCTGCCAAAGCAGGTTCCCTAGAGGAATGCACAGGTAGACATCCAGATGGGTCTTGAATATCTCCAGAGAAGGAGATATTCACAACCTCCTTGGGGAGCTTGTTCTGATGCTCCATCACCATCACCATGAAGAAGTTCTTTTGTGTATTGCTACGGGAACTTCCTGTGATCCATTTTGTGGCCATTGCTCCTTGTCCTGTCCTCACAAACCACTGAAAAGAGGTTGGCCAAATCCCTCTGTCTCCCACACTTAAGATATGATGGATGAGCATTTGGATGACGAGCAGGGCTCAAAGGTTGTGGTAAATAGGGCCACATCAGGCTGGTGGATGTTCACTAGTGGGGTCCCTCAAGGCTCCATTTTAGGGCCAGTCCTCTTCAATGTTTTTATAAATGTTTTGGATGTAGGACTAGAAGGTGTTTTGAGCAAATTTGCCAATGAAACTAAACTTGGAGGAGTTGTGGACTTGGTTGAGGGTGGAAAGGCCTTACAGAGAGGGCTGAACATATTGGAGAGCTGGGCAATCACCAACCGCACAAAGTCTAACAAGAAAAAGTGCCAGGTCCTGCACCTGGGAAGGGACAACCCTGTCTATATGTACACACTGGGTGACGAGATGCTGGAGAGAAGCCCCTCAGAGAGGGATCTGGGGGTTGCAGTTGATGGCAAGTTGAATGTGAGCCAGCAGTGTGCCCTGGCAGCCAGGAGGGCCAACCGTATCCTGGGGTGCATCAAGCACAGCATTGCTAGCTGGTCGAGGGAAGGGATTGTTCCACTCTACTCTGAGTTGGTGCGGCCTCGCCTTGAGTACTGTGTGCAGTTCAGGGCATCACATTACAAAACGGATGTAAAACCATTGGAGAGTGTACAAAGAAAGGCTATGAAGATCGTGAAAGAACTAGAGGGAAAGACATATGAGGATCTTCTGAGGTCACTTGGCCTGTTCAGCCTGGAGAAGAGGAGGCTCAGGGGAGACCTCATCACAGTCTATAGCTTCCTCATGAGAGGGAGTGGAGGGGAAGGCACCGATCTATTCTCTTTAGAGACCAGTGATAGGACCAGAGGGAATGGTATCAAGGTGAGGCAGGAAAGGTTTAGGCTAGACATCAGGAAGAGGTTCTTCACTAAGAGGATTTTCATGCCCTGGAACAGGCTCCCCAGAGCAGTAGTCACTGCAAGAAGCCTGTCAGAGTTTAAGAAGCATTTGGACTGTGCACTTAGTCACATTGTCTAAAATTTTTGGTTAGACCTGTGTAGTGCCAGGAGTTGGAGTCGATGATCGTTATGGGTCCCTTCCAACTTGGGATATTCTATGATTCTATGTCTGGATGATTAAAGTCCCCCATCAGATCTAGTGTCCAGGATCACTAGGCTACTTCTAGCTGCTTATAGAAGACCTCATCAAACTCCTCCTGCTGATCTGGTGACCTGTAGTACACCCATACCATCCCACCCTTTAATTTTCAGGACAAAGCTCTCCACTTGTTCTTTACCCTCCCCCACATGGAACTGGGTACATTCTAATTGCTCCCTCACCTAAAGAGCAACTTCTTCCCATCACTTCCCCAGCCTGTCTTTCCTAAAAAGTACATAGCCCTCCATGACAGCATTCCAGTCATGCAAGCTGTCTCACCACGTCTCCCTGATTGCAAAGAGAAAGCGACAGTACACAGATTTCAAAGTCATCCTGTTTATTTCCCATGTTTCGCACGTTGGTATACAGGAACTTCAGGGAATCAGCAGGGGCAGTTACCCCTAGAGGGACGCAAGAAGATTCCACATGGGGTATGGGGAATATTACCTTCTCTGAGGAGCCTTTGCACAATCCTATGAAACAACTCAGAGGTTTTTCCCTACTCTCTTCAACAGTGACTGCAATGACAACATCCCCCAGCCCTTCTCCGTCACTTCTAACACCCCTCCCTTCCCCCATCCAACCTAGTTTAAAGCCCTGGTAATCATTCCAGAGAGTTTGCTCCCCAATACACCTGTGCCCCACTTGCTGAGTCACAGACTGATATGCTCATATATATGCTCATATATATGTTCTATTTTGGAGTACAAAGCTTATAAGAGAGCTTTCTTCCAAGCCATGTAGAAAATGCAAGAATATAAAAACTAAATAACCGATGACTGAGCACCATTAAAACAATTAAAAATATGCTTCAGAAATTAAAACTACAAAAGTAGTATTACATGTTAATACTTTGACACTTGTTGAATGACTAAGATGTGCACTGCCATATCTGTTAGCACAATATTAGTTTTCAAAATAAACCTAAGGAACATAGTGAGCCTACTTTAAAGAAGAGAATTCTGAGGTAAAAGGGAAGTGATATTCTCAGTTCTTTGCAGTATGATGCTGTTACAGAAGGAGTTAAAGGTAGCAGCGTCCTTACTGAACAGAGCTTAGCAAGAAGGGGAGAGCACAAGTAATAGCAAAAGACTAATTGCCTTACTTAAAAAGCATATGACTCAAAGATAGCCAGCATGAATGACACACAAGGAACAGCTACACAGAAAAAAAAAAAAAAAAAAAAAAAAATGTGTGTTCTCTTCAGGCAGCACTAAAAGATACAGAGATAGTAAGGTCACTCAAGTCACAGGCACAAAGAAGCACCCAGCAACCTGCCTAGTCAGTTCAAGCAAATCAGACTTCTCACATGACAAAAAGACAGAAAACACAGTGTGTCAAAAATAAATTAAGAAGCGGTGTTAAGGGACTAAAGAGACAAATACTAGTGGAGAATTGTAAGTGAACAGCATTGTGAAAAACTATGAAATATACATATATATGTATATATTATTACAGTCAAAGAAGATTATTTAGCCAGAAAACAGTTTATGTAATAGCAAAAAGACTAGATTATGCACTTTATTTCCTTATGTACTGCTTTTTATATCAGATTCATTTTATTAGTCTTCATTCTGTGCAAGTAAAGGCTTCATAGAGAACCAAACCAATGGACATCATCTCTGCCAAAAAAAAAAAAAAAAAAAAAAAAAAGTTTTATCTAACTCACATACATTTATAAATGTAAATCTATAAGTGTCTGTCTAGATATCTGTATATTAGTGTATTTAACTAAAAATTTAGTTAAATAAGCTACAAAATACACAAGCAATCAGTTGCTATTTACATAGCTGTAAGAGAAAGGCTCTAAAGATTTAATACTATGTAGAACTGAGAAAACAGAAAAGTATCTGAATACTGTCTCTTTTCTCTATAAAAAATAAAAATTTAGAAAGCTTCAAAATGCAGACAAGCATATTGACACCATCCATTCTTTATGTCCTTTTTATCTCCTTACCCCTCTATTTCCCCACACTAGTTCTTACATAAATCCCCTATACTCCTCCTTTTTACTCTCTTTGGTCCATTTCCTAAGCATCCTATGTCCTGTAATAAATCCTGGGCACTCAGCAAATGCCCTTCCCTGGCATCCAAAAACATGACACCAGTGGTGTTCCCAAGGGCTTGGCATTGGGGCCCATTCTCTTTGTTATGGTTATTGGTGGTTTGGATGAGTGAATTGAGCACATCTTCAGTAAGTCTGCAGATAACACCAAGCTGGGGGGAAGTGTCAGTCTGCCAGAGGGTAGGAAGACCCTGCAGAGGGATCTGGACAGGATGGGTCAATGGGTAGCCAGTGGGATGAGGTTCAGCATGGCTAAATGACAGGTCCTGCACTTTAGCCACAACAGTTCTATGCAACGCTACAGCTTGGGAGAGAGTGGCTGGAAAGCTGTGCAGAGGAAAAGGATCTGGGAGTGTTGGTTGATGCTTGCCTGACATGAGCTGACAGTATGCCCAGGTGGCCAAGGCCAAGGGCATCCTTGCTTGTGTCAGGAACAATGTAACCAGCAGGACCAGGGAGATTATCGTTCCCCTGTACTATGCTTTGGCAAGTCTTCACGTCGCGTACTGTATTCATTTTTGGGCCCCTCAGTACAAGAAGGACATCAGGGCCCTGGAGTGTGTTCAGAGAAGGGCTATGAAGCTGGTGAAGTGTGGTCTGGAACACAGTTTTTATCAGGAGTGGGTGTTTAGTCTGGAGAAGAGGACACTCAGGGGAGACGTTATTGCTCTCTACAACCGCCTGAAAGGCAGTTGTGGGAGCTATCTTCTCACAGATAACTAGAAATAATAAAATAAAAAAATAGGACAAGAGGGAATGGCCTCAAGTTTCACCAGGGGATGTTCAGGTTGGAAATCAGTAGACGTTTCTTCTCAGCAAGAGTAGTCAGGCATTAGAACATGTTGCCCAGGGAGTCACTTTCCCTGGGGGTGTTTAAGGAAAGGTTGGACACAGTACTTGGAGACATTGTCTAGTGGGTGATACTGATGGTAGGGAGATGGCTGGACAAGATGATCTTGGAGGTCTTTTCCAACCTTAATTATTCTATTATTCCATCTATCTATGAGGCAATCCCCTGGGAAGCAACTTCCCCCAACCTCTACCCCCCTTGCTACAAAAGTTGACCCAGAGACATGCTCCTCATGACTCATGACTCATGGTGATACTTTTCACACCTGGATACTGTGACAACCCTGGGAGGCCACCTGAAAAAATGTCCTTTCCTGCTGTACTCCTCTGCTTCTCTGAGCTTGTGCTAAAGGACGATGGTTCCCATCTGATGTTCCTTCAGTGGACCTAGAAGAAACCACACAAACAGAGACAGACAGACAGACAGACACACACACACACACTTACTCACTCACTTACTCCCCCACATTGCTGCTGTTCTCCCTGGAGGGTGTACAGATGAGTTTTATCATAAAATGAAATAAAAATAATTATGTTAAAGTTAATTTTAAAATTGCTATCCAACTCAAAATAATTGTTTTGTAGGGTTATATTGGAAAATTACTGTTTTCTAAGTCATCAAAGTCATCATGCATCTTGTTAACTCAAAAATCCAAGTTACAATGTTGAAAAGATACACTAAAATATAGGAATGAAAGATATGCCTGTTTATTAAGGGCTCAGTTTTTCTAAGACTGAAATCAATGGCAAATACTCCATTAATTTCTGTGGACATACATTGAGAACACCATAAATAATCTTCTACTGTTCAGATTTTTTTTATTTTTTTTATTTTTTTTCTAATAGGGGTTAACACTTGCCAGTGTGTTAAATCTCAGTGCAAGTGTTTTTGTTTGTTTGTTTGTCTGGTTTTTGTTTGTTGGTTTGTTAGTTTTTGTTTGTTGTTTGTTTTATTCCAAATTAAGAAAAATATAAGGTATGCTACTTTCCTGTGAGGACAGGAAAGTGTTACTCTCCTATGATAAAAATGCGAACTCAGAGGACAGTTATAAGAGTTTAGATATTAATTAGATTTGTCTAAAATGTAAATGAACATATAATGTTACTACAGATTTGCAATGTCCTAGAAGCTTAAAATTTAAATATCAGGCATGGCAGAATACAGCTGTACAGGTTGAGATGAGCAAGATTCAGCGGGGATCATTAGATGACAGAGGAAGAGCAAGCAAAATAGAAAAATCTATGATCTTTGATCTTTCTTTTTTTTTTAAAAAAAAAAAAAAAAAACATTCTTCCTTTCCACAGCCAGCCTATGTTTCTCTCTATCATAAAGATAAAGTGAGCTTTACAAGAGCAAGTGTGGAGCCCTGCACCTGGGAAAGAACAACCGCATGTATCAGTACAGGCTGGGAGATGACCTTCTGGAGAGGAGAGGAGATCTGTGGAGAAGGACCTGGGCGGCATGGTGGACAATAGGTCAGCCATGAGCCAACAGTGTGCCCTGGTGGCCAAGAAGGCCAATGGGATCCTGGCATGCATTAAAAGCAGTGTGGCCAGCAGGTCAAGGGAGTTGATCCTCCTCCTCTACTTTGCCCTGGTCAGGCCTCACCTGGAGTACTGCATCCAATTCTGGGCTCCCCAGTAAAAAAAAAAAAAGGCAAGGATCTCCTGGAAAGAGTCCAGCAGAGGACAACAAAGATGATAAGGGGCCTGGAGCATCTTCCCTGTGAGGAAAAGCTGAGAGACATGGGTCTGTTCAAACTTGATAAAAGACTGAGAGAGTATCTCATCAATGTTTATAAATATCTTAAGTGTGGGAGACAGAGGGATTTGGTCAACCTCTTTTCAGTGGTTTGTGAGGACAGGACAAGGAGCAATGGCCACAAAATGGATCAAAGGAAGTTCCCGCACCAACATGCGAAAAAACTTCTTGATGGTGATGGTGACGGAGCACTGCAACAAGCTGCCCAGGGAGGTTGTGAATATCTCCTTCTCTGGAGATATTCAAGGCCTGACTGGTTGCCTACCTGTGCAACCTGCTCTAGGGAACCTGCTTTGGCAGGGAGGTTGGACCCGACAATCTCTTGAGGTTCCTTCTAACCCCTAAAATTCTGTGATTCTGTGAAAAGACACATAGAGAAGGCCAGTGGCTGGTCCTTTCTTGAGGTCATCCTTTCAATGATATGTACATGGACTTACTAGAGGCTGGTGTTCAGATGAAAACATCTTTACTTATAAAGGAAATATATCTTATAAAAAAATAAAGTAAATATATCTTATAAATATATTTGAATGTATTTGACACTTAGCAGAGATAAGAGGTTATTATTTTACCCTGTACCTGACTTTCAGAAAAATATATACAAATATATCAAGCTTTTCTTGGTGATAACTGTCAGTAAAGTAAAATTGAAATGTTTTATAGATTTAATTTGTCCAAACAGCCTACAGAGTAATTATCCAGCAATTTTGTTCATCAGCATTACTGTATACGTCACCCAGTGTTTTACAGACCAGAATACATGCAATTTCAGGTTAATTTCCTGAAACATGAAGTTCAAGCTATTGTTTCATATAGTTCAAAGATCATTCACTTCATGTTGCTGGTGCACTGAAAAACAGAACATTCCCATGATAGTGACAACAGTGTGTGCTTTTTCATATGTTGGGCAGCAGAAAGCCATTGAAAACAGATTTGTGTTTTGTTATTGTTGTTGTTTTGTTGTTGTTTTTATTTGCTGGTTTTGTTTGCTTTTCTCTCATGAACAGAGTTGAAAACGTCTGTGAACAGATTTATCCTTCCGGTCAATAAAGTGCATGTACAGATATTACAATTTTTAAGTTGGCAAATGCTGACTCTTCTTGTTCAGATCTAATGATGAGTCTTAATGAACTCATCATAATCTTGCATAATCTTCAAAACTGAAATGATTTTTTTTTAATAACTGCACTTTCTTTTACTTGTTTAATTAAGTGTCCTTTCTTCTTTAACTATGATTTTATCCATGAAAGATGAAGAACATACTTCCCTCCCCCCCCC
>CM021763.1:46659394-46683057 GCA_011075105.1 Heteronetta atricapilla | reverse complement strand
TTCCTTCCTTCCTTCCTTCCTTCCTTCCTTCCTTCCTTCCTTCCTTCATTCCTTTCCTTATCTTTTTAGTTTAATAGCAGGAACAGAGATGGTTTTGTTATCACAGTGTGGGGTCCTTCCCACGGGATGCCGTCCTTCACAAACTGATCCTGTGTGGGCTTTCCACAAGCAGCAGCTCTTCAAGAACTGCTTCAAGTAGGAGTCCATATGATGGGGTCCATCCCCCAGGAGCAAACTGCTCCAGCACAGGTTCCCCACAGGTGGCAGTTTCCCCCAGAACCCCTGCTCCTTTGTGGGCTCCTCTCCATGGGCTACATCTCTGGCCCAGGGCCTACTCCTGTGGGAGCTCTCCATGGGCCACAGCCTCCTCAAGGCCACATCCACCTGCTCCACTGGGGGCTCCTCCACAGGCTGCAGCATGGAGATCTGCTCCATTGAGGACCCGTAGGCTGCTGGGGAGCACACCTGTTCCACCATGGATCTCTCCACAGACCATAGGAGAACTAATGCTTTAGCACCTGGGGCACTTCTTCCCTCCTTCATCAGTGGCATTGGTGTCTGCAAGGTTGTTTCTCACTCCGTGTTCTCTCAGCTGCTGTTGCACAGCATTTTTTTTTTTTCCTTTCTTAAATATTCTCTCACAGAGGTGCAAACAAAATCTCTTATCATCTCAGCTCTTGGTAGAGGTGGATCCCTTTAGAGACACCTGAATCTGGCCCTTACCTAACATGGGGCAGCTTCTGAATTCTTCTCACAGGGGCCACCCCTGCAGTCAGCACCTCACTATCAAAACCTTGCCACATAAACCCACTACAGAGGGCATTTTACTGTCCATGCATAAGCAGAATGCTCTGGTGAAACATTTTAATGTTTTATTTCTTAAAGCAGTTTGCTCCTGATAGATGTACCCTGTGGTACAGACCCATATTGGAACAGTTCTCAAAGAGCTGCTGCCTGTTGGAAGCCCATGCAGGATCAGTTTGGGAAGGGTGGTATCCTGTGGGAGGGACCCCACATGGAGCAGGAGCAAAGAGCGACCATGAAGGAGTAGCAGAGATGAGATATAGTGTTAGGGACTGACTGCAGCCCCCATTCCCAAATCCTCTGTACCACTCAGGGAAAGGAGATGGTACAAGAGGGTGAATAGGGTAAGCTGTCTTTAGTTTTTTTCTTTGTTTCTCACTGCTCAGGCTTGCTAGTAATAAGTAAAAAATTTTACTAATCTTCCTGTGCTGAGTCTATTCTGTTCATTGCAATAATTGTTGAGTGATCTCCCTGTTCTTATCTCAACCCTTGAGCCCTTTTCATCATATCATTTCCCCCATTCCCTTTAATTCTAATTCAAAGGTGCTTTTTTTGCTGATGTTGTTGTTGTTTGCTTGTTTGGTTGATTTTTTTTTTTTTTTTTTTTGTATGGCAGAGCTTCTCATAGCACATAAAATTAAATTACTACTGCCAGTATCCAGGACTTCGCCACTAGAGAACATCAAGAAAGAGATAAAAATCATTAATAATATATTGAAATTTCATCTAAATAGCTTTATATATATACATATATGCAAATAGCAAAGTACAGCTTCTCAGAATCTTTCAAGACTGAAAAAGCAGTCATGAAAGCAGATCATGTGAATCACATATGTAAGCTGGAATCATGTCATTTATAAAACAGTATGAAGTTCCATTTTTACTTTGTAATATAATGAAATATATAGCCATTAACATCCTGGAGATGAGAAAATGGTAGCACTCATTTTACAACCTAAATGACTATAATATTGTAAGGAAAATCCTGTATATTGAAGGGAAAAATATTTTGTGATGTGAAGTTATAGTAACTAGTTCTTTTTCTTTTTTAATTATAGTTGTTTGAGAAGATATATGACATACTCCAGCCAAGAGGAAATTGGTTGGGGAGTACTTCTTTGGTTTATGGAAAGAGTATGATTTCAAGATTCCTGATTCCAAACCTTATGCAATCACTTTCTTCAGCTTCTAATAGCTCTGTATCAAATAAATAAATAAATAAATAAATAAATAAACAAGTGCTGAAATATTCTGCTGTCTCTCTGCCATGTACCAGCTATTATTGCATCTTTATTTAAGGTATGTCA
This sequence comes from Heteronetta atricapilla, assembly GCA_011075105.1. Taxonomy (NCBI): domain Eukaryota; kingdom Metazoa; phylum Chordata; class Aves; order Anseriformes; family Anatidae; genus Heteronetta; species Heteronetta atricapilla. The sequence continues at coordinate 46,680,946 of CM021763.1, read as the reverse complement.
GCTATTCTGAGAACACAATAGTAAATAAATAATTTATTTTATTTTAAAAATAAAACAACAACAACAAAAACAAAACACAAAACCAAAATATACACACACACAAAAAAAAATCCCAACATTTTTCCTTCAGGAGTTCTGTTTTCTCCAGAGTTTTTCTAGAAGACTAAAGATTCAAGAGTCATTACAAATAAATTACGTATTTGTCATTGATAGCCATGTAAAATCAAGTCATGTTTAGTAAAGTCATGTTTCGGCAACTTACCTATGTGTTAGTGCCTGGTGGGTGAAATAAATTGTCGCACTACATGTCTGCAGGTAAGAGGCTTGTTTTTTTTTCCTTTTTTCCCCCATGAAACTGAGTATCCTGATGTCCAACAACCATGGAAACTCTGTGTTCTTAGTGGTGGTGATGCTGAAGCAAAGGATGGAAGGAAACAGGGTCAGATTCTGCAGTGAATGGAAATTGCTGATTGCACGAGCCACAGAAGGCCCTTGTAGACATAACAGTAGAGTGTGAAGCAAACCAAGGAATAGGATATGAGGGGTGAGGATAGAGACAAAAAAAGGTATAATTACAAGGTAAAAACATATAACTGCTATCTGCTTATATATTAGCTTGTGCATTAGAGAACTGGCCTGTTAACTGTGAAAAGGATAATACTGATGATATTATCAAACTGAGTGAAAAAATAATATTTTTAAAACTAAATTATCAGAATAAGGGGTCACTTCATGTATCTAGACATAATGAAAGTTTTTGAATGCATAATCCGGCTGTTCTTAGGTAAATTTAAAAGAATGCATGATAATGAACTGAGATTACATGATGAAGAATTATTGTATTTAAGATAATTGATCTGAAGCAAGAAGGGGAAGATTTCCAAATAATAGCATGGAGAGTGTACTGTACTCTCCAGAGAAGTCTAAAGACCTGGATTTCAGATGTGCTTGTGCCACACAGTTCCCTTGAGAAGCTGGGCAAATCACTTAAACTGACCTTTAATATTTGGCCTCTGTCTTTTTTCTAGTTTATTGAGCAGCTAACATCATGTAACCATGACCCGCAGTGGAAAAAGTGATAAGAGTTATCAACTACAGCTAAGATTATACAAATCTGAGCTTTATGCATCCTAAATAACCCAAAACACTGGATACTGTGTTTTGATACAGTAGCATTCAGATGCTACTGAGCATTCAATGAGAATTTCCAAAATTAGTAGGAAATTATTCTCTTGCAGAATCTTAACATTTAAAATGCACTAATTAATTCTAGAAATCTGCATTTTAGGGTGGAAATCTCCAAACCATCTAACTATACATACAATATATATATTTTTTTTCATATGTGATAATGTGAAGTTTATTTGATAAGTACTTAATTTAAAATATAAAACATATAATGGTTTTGAACACTGTGATGGATCTTACAATGTCTGAGATCAGTCTTTAATATTGATATATTCTCTAGCTGGAGTAGAAAAGTATCCACTTAAGGAAAAAAAAACAAAAACAAAAACAAAAACAAACCTAGAGCACATTGCACAGGATCAGTTCCAGGTGTCTTGAATATCTCCATAGAAGAAGACTCTACAGCCTCTCTGGGCAACCTGGTCCATTTAGATATAAAGTTGTTTGACACATGCCTTTCACTGTCACATCATTAAAAATATTCAAGTAAAATACAATGTCATTTAGCATTTGAAAATTGTTCATCTTTTTAAAAATATTTTGGTTCCAGTACGAGATCTACAACTCTAATCTTACTACTCCTTTTTATATTTGTGAAAATAAAAATAATAAATAAACACTAAGAAGTATGCCAAAACTGAAAATGTTCCAGTGTATTGAAAAATTACAGGGTAACTGTTTGAATAATCTACTTTCCCATAGTTTGTAATACAGTAAAGAAAAAATACTTTAGCTAAATGCATTGAAAAATCCTTAAATTTTCTTAGAATTTTCAATATATTAAATAAAAGGGAGATTTCTCAGTCCAGCTACAAGCACCAACATTCAAGGACTTTTCATTATTTTTTCTTTTTGTGATAAGTAATACAAGTGAAAATTAGGTAGCTGTATAGTATTACATTATTGTTTGATATTATTTAAAAAAAAAATCAGTTCAAATTTAAAAAGTCTATCACCTCTGAGGTTATAAAAAAATCCAAAGCATTACATTGTAGTTGAACAAGAAATATGTCTCTTCATATTAACCTATTTAGAATCATTTTGGTTGAAGAAAGCCTTCAAGGCCATCAAGGCCAACCATCAGCTTGGTTGACCATCACTAACCCATGTCCCTTAGTGCCATGTGCACATGTCTCTGAAATACCTCCAGGAATGGTGACTCCAGTACTTCCCTGGGAAGCCTGTACCAATGTTTGATCATCCCCTCCATGAAGAAATTATTCCCAAAGTCCATTCTAAACCTCCCCTGGCACAATTTGAGGCTGTTTTCTGACATACTATCATTTCTCACCTGAGAAAAGAGACCAACATCCTTCTCACTACAACCTTCTTTCAGGTAGTTGTAGAGGGTAATGCTGTCTCCCCTTAGCCTCCTTTTTCCCAGACTAAATACCCCTAACACCCTCATCCACTTCTCATATGTCCTGTTTCTTAGTCCCTTCACCAGCTTTGTTGCTCTTCTCTTCACATGCTCGAGCAACTCAATATCCTTCTTGTAGAGACGGACCCTAAAAAGAACACAATATTTGAAGTGTATCCTCACCAGTGCCATGTACAATCGGATAATAACTTCCCTAGTCCTCCTGGACACGCTATTTATGTTGCAGGCCAGGATGCTTCCATGGACACCTGGACACTGCTGGCTCATGCTCAGATGGCTGTTGTCCAGCACTACCAGGTCCTTTTCAGCCAGACAACTTTTCAGTCACTCTTCCCTAAACCTGTATTCCTGCATGGGGTTATTGCCCAAGCGCAGTACTCAGCACTTACCCCTGTTGAATGTCATGCAATTGGACTCTACCCATTAGTCTAGCCTATCCAGATCCCTTTGCATAACCTTCCTAACAGCTGGTGGAGGGCAGCTTGAGTATTGTGCATCACTTTCTTTATTATTATTATTATTATTATTATTATTATTATTATTGCTGTTATTGTTGTTTTGATTATGTATTACTATTTTCCTTTCTAATTAAACTGTCCTTAACTTGATCTAGGATTTCTTCTACTTTTCAGTTTCCTTTCACACCACCTCATTGAGAATAGTGAGTGAAAAGTGTGTGTGGTGTTTAGCTCCTGCAGGCTTAAACCTCAACTATCCTATTGATGCCCAAGATTGGGCATGAAAGTTTGAAATACCAAGAGATCTGTCTAGAGTGTGTTAGAACAAATGTGTTTACAGTTTGTTGTAAGTATTTGTGCTGGGCCTATCTAGGATGGAGTTAACTTTCCTTGCAACAGCCCACACAGTGTTGTGATCTGTGCTCATCGCTGAACAGAACTGGTATCACTCCAGGGTTATGTTGTAGTGGGTTTACGTGGTAAGGTTTTGGTAGCAGGGGGCCATAGGGGTGGCTTCTGTGAGAAGGATCTAGAAGCTGCCCCATATTTGGTAAGGGCCCCACTGCTGACCAGAATTGAGCCAATGAGTGATGTTGTTTTGTGCCTCTGAGAGAGCATATTTAAGACAGGGAAAAAAACGTTGCACCACACAGCAGCTGGGAGAGTGAGAGGAGTGAGGAAGAGCCTTGCAGGCACCAAGGTCTGTGAAGAAGGAGGGGGAGAGGTGCTCCAGGCATCAGAGCAGAAGTCCCCTGTGGCCTGTGGTGAGGACTATGGTGAAGCAGGCTGTCCCCCTGCAGCCCATGGAGTACCATGGTGGAGCAGGGTTCCACACTGCAGCCTGTGGAGCTGACCATGGTGGAGCAGGTGGACCTGCACCAACAAAGACTGCGGCCTGTGGAAGACCCCTGCTGGAGCATATTCTGGGCTGGAGCTGTAGACTCTGGAGAGGAGATCACGCAGGAGCAGGTGACCTGGCAGGAGCTGCTGCCTGTGGGGGACCCAGGCTGGAGCAGTTTGCTTCTGAGGAATGGACCATATGGTACGGACCCATATCTGGAGCAGTTCTTGAAGAGCTGCTGCCTGTGGGAAGCCCATGCCGGATCAGTTCAGCAAGGACTGCATCCTGTGGGAGGGACCCCACAGTACAAAGGATGAGAGTGACCAAGAAGGAGCAGAAGTGAAGAAGCGCTATAGACTGACCATAGCACCCATTCCCCCGTTCCCCTGCACTGCTCAGGTGGAAGGAGGTGGAAGAGGGTGGATGGGGGGGGGGGGGGGGGAAGGTGCTTTTAGCTTCTTTCCTTTGTTTCTCTCTTCTCTAGCTTGTTAGTAAAAGGCAATAAATCTTACTATCCCCCTATGCTGAGTCTGTTTTGCCCATCACAATAATTTCTGCACGACCTCCTCATCCTTATCTCAATCCTTGAGCCCCTTTCATCGTATTTTCTGCCCGTTCCTCTTTTAGGAGGGCGAGTGAGACAGTGGTTGTGGTGGAGCTCGGCTGCCCAACTGAGTAAAACCACCACATGTGTCCATTGCTGCATAGTACTGGCACAGTATAAGGGTTTCCTCCAAGCCCCCAAGCAGACTGGGGGTGGGCAAGTGGTGTGGTGGGGACATCAACAGGGCAGCTGACCTGAACCAACCAAAGGGATATTCCATACTACATGATGTCACACTCAGCAATAAAAAGGTGGGCTCTCATGGGGGAGGGGACTGTCCTCCCGAATAACCCTTATGTGTTTTGAGGTCCTGCTTTCCAGGACGTGGATGAACACCACTCGTTGATGGGAAGTAGACAAAAGTAGTGCCTTCTTGAAAAAAAAAAGAAAATACTTTGACTCTTGAGAAGACTTTTGACTCTTTGGTCAAGAGAAAAAAAAAAAAAAAACAACAGAAAGTAGACAGAATCATAAATCTCCAGAGGTTAGTGTAAGTCTCTGGAGGTTTATTTTTTTAATTATTTTTTTAAAATGTGTTTTGGTTTGGTCTGGTTTGGTTTCATTATTTTTTTCCAATTAAAAAGAGATAAAATGAAAATTTCTAAATTCCTCAGAATTTACAGAACTTTAGGTAAAATTACTGAATCTTATCCCAGACAGAAATCCATGTTTTGCCTACAGTAAGCACTTTTTTTTGTTGTTTGTTTGCTTGTTTGTATTTTTTTTTGGTCAGTTTTTTATTCACTCAGTCTTTGTATAAGAACTACCCTGGTGACATTGATTTCCTTAACAACAACCCAGTAGACTCTACCACCGTTCCCTATGTTTACAGACTCTCTGGCATTTGACATGAATATAGATATTCTGTCCTGCAAAATGGTTCACCAGATGTCCTCTTACTGTTTTTGCATATATCATGAAGATGCAAATGCATAATTATACTTACACAGAAGATTAAAAGGTTAGGCGCTTGAAATGAGCAATTTAGATGTAGAAAATAATCATCTCATCTACGCTTTCACTATCCTTCATCCTGACAACTACAGTATCCTAATAACAACCACATACATTCCATGTATTCATTTCATAACTAGTTTGCTAAAATAATCTTCATAGACCCACTAATTTTGATCACCTCTAAATATTATTTCTTGAAGTTCTTAGTCATTTCTTAAGTTGTATGGCTAGGCCATTAGCTGATATGATCTAGCATTTTTCCATCAAATTCAATAGAATCAATATATATGTGAAAAAAATCTTGTTGTCAGACATGTTCTCTCTGTTTTCATCTACCTCTATTCATCCTCTTCAAACCACATGTATGATTCCTGGTTCCTAACAGTCTTAACACCTCATGTCAACCACTCCTGTTGAAATAAGCCATCCCAGAAGCCTAGTACAGTTTGTATGGTGATTTTTCTTTTAAATTCCTATTTTTACAATGAAATTTATATTTTTACACATTTTATCATCTTAATTAAAAGTAAGATGTGTATTTTAACTCTTGAAGGTATCCAGAGGAAAAAAGTAAAGACAACAGAAAGAAGTGGGGGTGGGAGGTGGGAGTATATGAATAAAGAGCAGAGGAAAGGAGTATTTAGAAAAATTATGAAACATGAACACCTAGAAAGATCTGGAGAGTTTAGTACAGAGGCAAATTGAAAGTATGTTCCCAGAGATGGCAAATTGCTAGTACTGATAAAATTGTATTGAGGCAGGAAGTGCCTACAGGAAATGTAATGCCTGGTGCAGCCTTAAATTAGTAGGAGAAAAAAACAAACAAACAAACAAACAAAACTTTACAATATGAGAAGGGAGAAAAAAAAAAAAAAAAAAAAAAAAAAGAAGAAAAAAGAAGCCATAGAATTATGAATGAGCCAAATCCATGAACAGATTAAGATATTTTTAAAATTATGTGTCAGAGAATAATGGCAGAACAGGCATGTTCAGATTCAACTTGCAAGCTACCTACCATTCAGTCTTCAGCCCTCAGTCCTCATACTCAGTCTATGTACTTGAGTAGAAACTCCCCAGCTAGTAACACCTTCAATTAAGACGGACTGTTCCCATGTAATTGGTAAACTTCTACTCACATTAATATATTTTGGAGATCTACTTTGGATGTTTTTATTATTTTTTATTATTTTTATTGTTTTTTATTAGTTTAGTTTGTTTTTTGAGAGGATGATTAAGTGTGCTGTTCTGTAACCTTACTCTACTTTTATTAAGCTAGTTAGTAAAAGGTGAGAAATACTCAGACTCATAGAAAAAAAAAATAATAATAAAATAAAATAAAATAAAATAAAATAAAGCAAAGGGAAAACTGATCTGAGGCTGTCTGTAGTTTAACAGTTCAATGAATTGTACCCTCCTTGCCCAGCTCCTGTCCTTTTTCCTTACCCCGGGCAATCTCTTGAGACATAAATTGAAATAAGCTTGTTAATAGTGTACTAACCATGGGAGGCATTGGCTCTAAAAACCCTCAAGGTAACCTCAGCTGCCACAGCAATACCAGAACATTCATCCAGAGTGTGCATTCCCCCACACCACCTGAGTTTTCTTCCAGGATTAAGAGCATTTTCTTCTCTCTCTTCTTCCTCCTTCCCTTACCAAAGAAAACTATCACACATGTTGCTTGAGGTCCCTTGCTCACTGCTCTACAGGTACAAGCAAGTATAATTGTACAGGTTACAGGTAGTTTTTACATTACAGGTGTTTTGTATAACATTTTAGTCTAAGCTGGTCACTGTAAATGAAGGCTTAAAACTTACTCTAGGTAGCTTTTCTGTAATGCTAAACAAACAATCAAACAAATAAATTAAAAACAAAACAAAAAAATAAAAGAAATAAAAAAGTAAAATCTTTAATATAGTCAGTCATCCAGATATTTGTAACTATTTTCAGAAACCAGAGGCTGTAATGTATAAATCATACTGCAGTCTTCTTCTTTTAAAAGACATTTTTAGTCATATATCTGCCCTGGGGGGGGGGCCCCCCCCCCAATAATAATAAAACAATACTGGTTTTAATGCCTTATTTAAAATTCTTAAATGTGATAATGTCTTGTGAATTAAACAGGTAGGGAATAATTTCTCATTTTAATAGCATATATCATATGACATTATTATTTTTAATATTCAAAGACCTATCTTTTGTTTGTTTGTTTTGGTTTGGTTTTCATCTCTGACTTACTACTTTGTTTGTATTTCTTCACAAATTCTGTTTCTCATAAAATATTTGAGAGGAAAGAAGAGGCAAGAAGCAAATAATGAAGAAAATCAATGTAATAGAGAGTTTAAAGATAAAATAAAGAGAAATTATATAAAAGAAAGATAAAATAAAATATAAAATAAAATAAAATAAAATAAAGAGAAATTATATATATATATATAAAAAAAAAAAAAAAAAAATAACTAAGATGTTTGTGAAAATATACCTTAAAATTTCAGTAAATTGGTCTAATTCTCTTCCTGATTCTCATTACACAGAGGAATGTTTTTAGGGATTTCTTTATTTCACTGATGTAAATTGATTGCTGGATATTAAAAGGAAATAATAATCCGTTAAAATGTTCAATGAAGAACAAAATACTCCAGGCAGCTGAGATGTACTGGAAAAGAAGAGATAACATTCTAGTAATGTTTCTAATGATAGAAATGCCAAAATATTATTAATAGTAATGCTCTAAAGCAGTGGACTATTGTTTCCCATTGAGCATTGAATATTTCACAATAGCATGATAGAATTATTGTTAAACAGTTAAATGATAGCAACCATGACAATATAGAGGCGATTTGCAATGATAACGGTATTCAAATTCTCATTTTGAAACAATGAAAGGATTATTAAATAATAAAAGTCAATCATAATTATTTATTTAATAAAAAGAGGTCAAATAAATGTTACTGTCTCATTCAGGCACTGATTTAAATTTTGTAAAGAAAGATATGCAAATGTGGCATAACAAGCTTATGTATAGCAATTATGTACATATACAGACATATGTACATTTACAGATATATGGATATATTCAGTGATACACCTGCTATTCTTAAATAAGCATACTGTTAATATATTAATAACATTATAACATTTAATACCACTACATCTTATAGTATTATATGCATATATAATATATATTATAGGAATATTATATTATATGTTTTATTTAAATATAATTCCTTACATGAAAACATAATTATTATACTTATGTGTATGATTGCTTATATTGGTTATATACACAGATTAGGTAATTGGAACAAACAAAAATCTCTAGTAAAATAAGCAGTTGGTGAAAACAAAGATTTGGCTTTCACCCTTTTCACCACATCCACCAACTTTTAAAGTTATTATTATTATTGTTATTTCTGTGTATTTCTGATATACAATATTGTCTTTATTTCCTGAAGTCATGAGGCAATGATATCTCTGACAGGTATGTACAGTCATTTACTGAAACAGCCCATATTTTCTAAAAAGGGCAGTTCATGATTTTTTAAAAGAATATATATGTAAATAAATTCTGGAAAAAGTAATCCTAAACCTTTTATCTAAATGCTACCTTCCAGCTTCAGTGTCCAATATATATTTTTTCTTTTTGATCATATTAGCAAAAACAAATGGATTTTTGTTCTTTCAAGAGCCTGTTATAGTACTCTAAAGCTTTGAGATTTGGTGATTTTTGAGATTGAAGCTTTGATAAAGTCAATTTGTCTTTATTTCAAATGACAGAGCTCAATACCTATAATATTTGTTACCAGTAAAGATCTAACAGAATCTTCTTAGTGCTTTTTGAATCAGCTGACCAACCACCAATAATCTTAATCCTACCATTCCTTCAAAGTTTTACAACCTTAAAATTACTTCAAGTATATTTGTTTTTGTGATTTCAGTGAAAATGGAAGTTTTGAAAACACAAATCATTTACTTATATTTTTACACACAAATTTCAAAATCTGTTTTATTTGTGGTCATTGACTTTCTTGACTAATATTCCATATTCCATCCCTCTGGCAGGACAGAGCGAGAAGCTGAAAATTCCTCAGCTTAGTGTAAGTACGGCTCTACAACAAGTAAAACATCAGTGTGTTATTAACAGTCTTCTCACCCTACTAGCTACTGGGAGGAAAATTAACTTTATCCTAACTGGAACCAGGACACAGGGACTGACTGAAACCCCCATTTCCTTGGACCACTCAGTGAGAGGGAGTAAAAGAGAGTGGCTGGGGGAAAGTTGTTTTTCATTTGCTTTTAGTTCTTATTGCTCTAGTCTGTTAGAGCAATAGGCAATATATATAGCAATAGGCAAAATAGAGCAATTGGCAATAAATTATAGTAATCTCCTTTATGCTGAATCTAGTTTGCCCATGGTAGTTATTGGTGAATGATTTCCATGTCTTTATCTTCAGCAACAAGTTTTGTTGTTGTTGTTGTGTTTTGTTTTGTTTTTGTTTTTCATGTTTTCTCCCCCTGATTTGTTGAGGAGGGAGACTGAGAAAGTGATGAGGTGGAGCTTGCTCAGAGCTCCATCCAAGTTGGCCTTGAACACATGCAGGGATGGGTAATCCACAATTTCTCTAGGAAACCTGTTCCTGAAGAACAGTTCCCTGTTTACTCAGGGTAAATAATTTTGAATAACTTTATCCTTAAATCTAATCTAAAGCTATCCACTTTTAGTTTAAAACCATTATACCTTGTCCAGTCATTCCACTCCCTGATAAAGAGTCACTTCCTGTATTTCCTGTAGGCTCCATTTAAGTACTCTTCTTTTGTTTATTTTTCTTATTTTGCTTTGTCCCAGTATTATCTTTCTTGTCTCACTACTTGGAAAAGTAAGTGAGAAGAGGAAGGGAGACAAGAAGGATTAAGAACTTTTTAAAAAGTCAGAAGAACAAGCTAAGTGTAATTTTCAAAATGATTTATTATTATTATTATTATTAATTATTATTATTAATATTATTAATATTTTAATAAAAAACACTTCTTTATTAAAAGCTTCTACCCCTCCCCCCCCAAAAAATGACACCTTTTTACAGAGGAACTTAGACTGAATTGAGACTCATAGACAAAGTCTGCATAACAGTTAATTTGACAAAAGTCCCACTTATCGTACTTGTGTGACAACTATGAAAAATTGTTTGAACACAACTCTAGCCAATATTTCAAACTTCTGCCCATGATATATATCTATGTAGCAGAGCAAGAAAAATGTTTACACAACACTAACAGGCAAAAACGAAAGCCAATATCCCCACTGACTCTAAGAAAATATAGTACTATTCTGCTCTGTGTTCCTCAAGACAGATATAATTGTAAGTATGCTTAAAAATATCCAGAGAGCTCCCAGTCTGTGAAGCTCCTTTTGAAAATTAAAATTCTCAGTCAGGGATTTGATTCTTAATTTAATTGTTTAACAATCAATTGCTATGTTCTTCATCCGTGTGTGTTTGACTCCCATTAAGGACAAGAGAGTTCCTTCTAAATTACTTATGAATATCATTTTCTATGATTCTATTTAGGCATTGAAATGGGTTGCTTGGGGAGGTGGTGGAATCACCATTCCTGAGGGTGCTTAAAAATGTTTGGGCGTGGTACTTAGAGAGATAGTTTAGTGGGTAGTATTGGTGGTTATAGTATTGGTTGGACCAGATGGTCTTGGAGGTCTTTTCCAACCTTAATGATTCTATTACTCTATGATTCTATTTAATACAATTCTTCTCAGCTTTTTGACTCTTCTTTCTGTATATACCGTAGTGCTGAAAAAACAAAATATGTATCACCATTCAAAAATTATGATAACATAACATATACGAGTATTTAAAATAGACCTGGATTTTTTTAACCAGGAAACCATTATTAGTGTAATGCCTAGTCCATTGTAATCAGTTACTATGTGTTCTACACAGTCATATATATATATATATATGGCTTCTGTATGCAAAAGCTCCTCCTTTAACCATTGCAGTGCTGTGGCTGATCTCTAAAAGCTGTTTTATCACTGGATTTTCAGTGTCACAGAAACATCTCAAGGAATAGACACAGACTGTTATATGCTTATGAGAATGAATGTTGGGAAGACAAGTACATCACATATTACAGAATATTTTAATATATTTTTCTTTCATTCTCATCAAGTATACAATATAAAAAAGGTCTTGTGACAAAACAAACAAACAAAAAACTCTTCTTAACTGAAAGGATCACAGAAGTCTAAAAGCAGATGAAGTGATCCATAGTATTGCACCAAATATTTACATAAAGCACAATCTTTTCCTTGAAATGTTTGTGGTTGCTCTGGTGTCACCATTCCCATTAAGGACAGCTAATTCTACAGCCATTTAAAACTGGATACTCTGCTCACTGTGGGTTATTTTTCTTCTTACCTCTGAAATTCTGGAGGGTATAATTCCTCTACAACCTTTTTGGTTGATTGGTCAGCTAGTTGCTTGGATTTCATGTGTTTGTGGATTTTGTTGTTGTTGTTGTTTCCTTTTCTGTTTTGTTTTAATGGAAATAATAGAATTATTATCTAATTTTTATTTGAATAATAAACTTCACAACCACACATCCAGTTCTGTCTTCACTGTAAATGAACAAGTAAATTTCAATTTTCTTAATATTCAAACACTTATAAGTTTCAGTCATGTCTATGTTCATCTCTTGCTCTTCTTATTTATTTATTTATAACTCCCCTTACTTAGTACATTTTTACTACTCTTCCTTATGGTTACTTTATATACCTCTGGGATTTTATTTAGCCTCTGGTTTACAACAGGTAGTGCAGTTACGTAACTGCAGTTAGTAACTCCAAGATTTTAGATTATTATGTAGCCTTTTAAAGATTAGAAATTTCCTGGCTAAATAACACTAAGGCAGATTAGACACAGTAATTGTAAACTCATTCCTTCAGCTAAATTTTGATGTGTCATACCTGCAATAGTGTTATGCTTTATTAACAATATTAATTTATTTTATATACAGATAGAGAACGTATTTGCACTTCTTCATGTAAGTCCAGAAGTCTAATAGTCTAATGTTAACTATTTCTGCTTTACAGCAGATATTAATTTCAAAAGGCTTTTTCAGTTTAAAGTTATTTTTATTTGTTTGTTTGTTTGTTTGTTTGTTTTGTCTGTGTGTGTTTGTGTGCTTGTTTGTTTATTTCATATTGTTATTTAAAGGACTATAGCTGGCATATGGCTGAATGGCAATGTATGCATATGATGCATTGAAGCAGTGATTTATTTTAAAAAAGTTTTTGTTTGTTTTGTTTTTCATCAGCAGAGTTGAAAATTAATATTTCAATGAGGTCGTTATTACATCTGGTACTTTGGTAGGATTCAGTGATGATGTCATTGGAAACAGTCTAGATTAGAAAGTTCAGAAGTCTGATGTAATGATGGTGGGGTTGCAATTTTATTTTCTCTTGTAATTGATTGTGCTTAAAAATATTATATTAAAAGTTTACAGACAGTTCAAATCAAAGTTTGAGAATGAAATATATCCAGTCTTCAAGGACATCCAAACTTTTAGCTCAGACATTTTAGTTTCAACTAATATTTATAAAAAAGTCATTTGTGAATGGAGAGAAAAAAAAAAAAAAAAAAAAAAAAAAAAAAAAGTATCACGATTGTCATTTTAAGTCACTGTGTTGTTGGAAATATCTATGACAAGGTATTAGCATGGAGGTTATTGGAGAGGTGAGGAGTCCAAGGGTTGCCACATTCTAGACATAGCCTGCTCTAGCCAGCTCCAAGGAACACACTGCAGGACACTGCAGAGACCATCAGCCACATGTATGGTGCTGTTGTAAAAGCATTCAAGAAAGGGCAGAAAATGTCAGACAAACAAATGAAGAGGGAACAAAAAGTGTGAGAAATAGAACAGACAACACCAAGGTCAGAGCAAGAGGAGGGTAGTTGTGTCTGGAGTGAAGGAGTGAAGATAAGCATGTGTCCTGGTTTCAGCAAGGACATAGCTACTTTTCCTCCTAGTAGCTGGTAGGGTGCTATGTTTTGGATTAGGATGAGAAGAGGTTGATAACACACTGATGTTTTAATTTTTGCAGAAAAATGCTTACATTAAACCAAGGACTTTTCAGCTTCTTGCTCTGTCCTTCCAGAGGGCAGGCTATGGGTGCAGCAGGAGCTAGGAGGGGACAGACCCAGGACAGCTGACCCAAATTGGCCAAAGGCATATTCCATACCATCTGCTAAACATCATGCTAAACATTATATAGGGGTGGCAAGCCAGGGTGTGGGGGCCATCTTCTTGTGGATAGGCAGGTCTTCGGTCAGTGGGTGGTGAGCAATTGCACTGTGCATCACTTGTTTCGTAAACATTATTAGTAGTAGTAGTAGTACTATTGACATTATTATTATTATTATTATTATTATTATTATCTGTCTTAATAAATTGTCTTTATCTCAACCCACAGGATTCATTTTCCTGTTTCTCTCCCTGATCCCAGAGAGGAAGGAGGGAGGCTGAGCAAATAGCTGTGTGGTGCTTAGCCGCTGGCCGGGTTAAACTACAACATCATGAGAAAGCATGAAGGAAATGTCTGTTTTAATATTTGCCTGTGGTAGTGTGGCCTCACTTTGAGTACTGTAGTTTTGGTAACCACAATGTAAGAATGATATAAAAATATTTGAGCACGTCCAAATGAGGACAACAAAAGTGGTGAAGGGTCTAGAGGGGAAGATGCATGAGGAGTGGCTAAAGTCACTTGGTTTGTTCAGTCAAAAGAAGAGGAGACTGAGAGGAAAACTTGTCATATATAATATACAGCTTCTTCATGACGGGAAACAGAGGGGAAGTCACTGATCTCTCTGATGCCAGGGACAGGATATGAGGGAAGAGCATGAAAGTGTGACACTGATGTTCCATCTGGGTATTAGGAAAAGGTTCTTCACTGAGAAGGTGCTTGGGCACTGGAACAGGTTCCCCAGGGAACCTGTTGGGTCATGGAACTGAGCCTTCCAGAGTTCAACATGTATTTGCACAATGCTCTCAGACATATGGTTTTATTTCCACCTTGCCTGGAGCCAGGTGTTGGATTTGATGATCCTTGTGGGTCTCTTCTAACTCAGGATATTCTATATTTCTGTGACTGACTTTATGTTTCCAACAGCCTCAGTTAGTAATTACATTTTTCTTTTAATCAGCAGTAATTTTATTTTCCCCAAACAGTATCTATTTTTCCTACAACAGTAACTGGTATACAATCTCTTTGTCTTTATCTCAACCCACAATTTTTCTTGATCCTATTTTCTTCCTATCATCTTGCTGAATCACAGAGAGAAGTGAGTGAGTGGCTGGGTAGGCATTAGCTGTTAGCCAGACTAACACAGCACAATCAGACTAACAATCTCAAGATGTCTAAAGCACTTGATCATTAAATTAGATAATTAGAGTTATCAGAATCAAGAAGGAGAAAGTGTATTGAAAATTTTCTAACTGAAATCTGAGATTTTATTTGCTTTTGTATCGAGAAAATTTTCTGTTCAATATTAAAACTCAGAACTTTAGATCTGATGTAAAAACAACAAAAAATTGAAATGAATAAACATAAGAATATTATGATATATCAGGCCTTTCACACAGAAATGTTACAGATGTCAAGAGATTGTTTTATGTTCTTGTTTCTTTTTACCCTCTCAAGAGTTTGTCCATGTATTTCATATTTCTCAAATAGAAAGTTAAAATGTTATTCAAATTGTTGTTTCCATATTTTTTTTTGTTCCTTACAACACTTTATAACAAACTATATTTATTTATTTGTTTAAAGTTCTGCACTGTTTGCAGTGTAATGATGAGAAATATTGTACCTCATGTAAAAAAAAAAAAAAAAAAAAAAAAACCAGATTTTTTTTTCCAAAGTTAGTGAATTACAAAATTGACTTATGCACCAGTGATGTTAATTCCTTTGATGTTTACCCTAATTCCTCAGATTTTTATATCTGTGGGAAGTTTCTGAAAATATTTTAACTGTTTTGTCAAATTTTCCTCTCTCTTCATTCAGAAAAGCATATATATAAAATAGTCTGCTTTTGCAATCTAAACACTCACCTTTCCAAACTAAGGTACTGCAAAGAAGTTTTCAATTTTTTTTAAGAATATCATGGATTTTTAACATGCTAATAGTGCAAGTCATGGTACTGTATGCTGAAGAATGCAATACAAAACATGAAAGAAAAAATCACTAACACATGAAAAGTGCATTGTTACAAATATATTTATTTTTATTTACTTTTTAAGCTAAAGGATAGCAAGAAGCTTGAGAACATTTCAAAAGATAGAAATCTGCTAAATGATTTTGAAAGATAAAGAAACACTAGGCAAGTTACATTTCAAAAAGCATGAATTTCATTTTCTTTTTTCTTACTTAAAAGAAAACCATATGCAATATATCATGATTGTAATAACCTTCCTTATTTTCTTTATGAATTCTAAAAAGATTCATTTAAATATATATATATATATATATATCTGTGGTTTTTGTTTGTTTGTTTGTTTGTTTTGTTTTGTTTGTTTGTTTGTTTAGCTCATTCTGTCTATTCAGTTTGGTCCTCTCACTCTGCTTCTGTTCCTTTTCTCCTCTTCACACATTTGCAAGAAAGATCCATTGAGAGCCCAGACTGGATATAATCATTAACCATAGGGAATGTTCCTAAGGAACTGAACTTCATGTGGAAAATGAAAGGTGATTTCAACCTTGGAAATAAATGTCATCTCCAAAAGTTTTGTCTTCTGCTAGTTTCAGAAGCATTAAAAGCAAAGTTAATGCAACTAGATTAGTCAGAATGAAATGTAACCCACAGATTAGCAGCTATTACCATTGCAAGGTTGGAAAGATCTGAGCTAGAAACTACTTCAAACATGAAAAACTGATAATGTTCTGCCAAACAGAGGATAAAAGAGAATTTAGGGATCAAAGAAAATAAGTAAAAGAAGTCCTTTCTTTTCCTTTCCTTCACAACCCCGCCTCCAACCTCAACCCTAAAGAAAAGAAAAAATAGCAAAACAAAAAACTAAAAGCAAAATAAAACTTCTCAGGTCATCATTAATTTAAGAATCTGTAATGAAACAGCACTTGTTGACCTGGAACATAAAAGGCAAGAAATGCATTTTTACATTTTAACAACTTCTGCAGTCAGGCAAAGATAGTTCCCATAGCTAAAAGCCCTGAATATATCCTGAAGAGATCCCCACTGCTCAGGTAGAATTATATGAATGAGGAAGCATCAGAAAAGAAAGACGTTGCTAGTTTTTTATGTATACAAATTCAGCTGAAAATATCCTCTACTTTTATGTTTTCTAATGTCAAACTGATTATGTATCCTTGAAAATGATAGAGTAACAAAAAGAAATTAATTATTTTTCTGAATACAAATATTCATAACCCATGTACCTGTCCAAAGCTTTAGTGGTTATGTCCAAAATAATATATATGGTGGAATGCCATATATTGTTGTAATAGGCTTTTCAATTTAAATGGCTTAATCTTTTTATTACAATATAATACATTATATATTTTATACATTATATATTTTATATATTATATATTTATATTTATATTTATATTATATTTTTATATTTATATTTATATTATTTTTATATTATATACATCACAATATATTACAGTATAATCTTTTTATTACAATTACCAACATCACCACAAATCTAATATATATATATAAACATATATACATATGTATTTTTTCAAATAACAGACAAGAAAACAAGTTGTAATTTAGGGTTCCAACATCTAAGTAAGAATAGAAGTCTAGAGAGGGTAATACATTAACATTCATCATCAGTCTTTCCTGGCTGCAGATGTCTCCGTTGTTTAGAGTATGTATTCTTGTCTCAGTGAGGTCAAAAGTGAAGGTTTAAGATTGATTTCTTCAAAATAATTAATACAAGTATACCTAATTTTAATGAGTTATTGAAAAATATTAGTTTATGAAAAATCTTAGATATGGTTAGATGTTTTACATTTTATCTTTACTCGTGTTTCTTACTCTATGGTCATGTAAAATTACAGTTCTGAAAACTATTCCTTAGTCTTATGAATATAATTTTGATTTGAGTTGAAGAATGATCCTAACAACAACAACAACAACAACAGAACTTAGAATTTTCTATTTTATATTTTTAGACCATAATAATAATAATAAAACAAAAATGATGACAGTCATTATAATAATGAAGTATAAGGCCAAGAAAAATCCAGCAGAAACTTTGAGTAATTCTTGGACCCTTTGTTTAAGCTAAAGATGAAATTTCAAGGATGGATGAGAAAGTAAAATAAATAAAAGCTGACATTCAGCAACTGTGTTATGAATGCAAAGTACATTACATATCCTTTTACCTGGATGTGCAGAACAGTGAATCAGAAGCTAACATGGATAATGAAAGCATTCTAGTGCAGATACAAATTTCAAGAATAAACACAGTTTAGAGTATAGCTACAGTTCCAATGTTCAAATCCTCAAATCCTTTTTTTTTTTTTTTTTTTTTTTTTTTTTTGTAAAGGAATTCTAGTGGCAATTAATATGACTGGTTCCCACTGCAAATTTACAGTTTAAAATACAACTTCTCTTTTGTATGTTTATAAAGCAGAAGTGAGACACTTTTATTCCAGAATGTGCCATCAATATGAATTTAATACTTGCACTGGCAATACAATACAAAAGAGTACAATACAATAAAATACAGTAGTTATTCATACACACGACTAAATAAAATCTCTGATGTGTATCTTCATTCAGATTTGTCTGTGTGGTTGGAATTATCTCCAAGAACTCAAAGAAAGCATAATAAACACACTTTACAACTGATTACATTTTGTTAAGAAACCATTACCATACCATATCATTCTACACCATACCATGCCATACCATACCACACCGTACCGTGCCATACCCTACTGTACCATACTCTACCATACTCTACTGTACCCTACTGTACTCTACTCTACTGAACCCTACCCTACCATACCATTCCACACCATACCATTCCACACCATACCATACCACATCATACAATACAATACCACACCATACTATACTGTTACCTTCCCTATATAAAATCCGGAGATATCCATATGTTTCTCCCATACTTCCTTCTCTTCTAAGTTGATATTTTGCTGAAATTTAAATATCAACTGAATGAATGTTTAAATTACTTTTATAGCTTGACCCTTTTCAAGTAAGTTTGCTAGTAAAACTGTCTGTCGAGGGTAAAGTTATAAATGTTAACCATCAATGATGAATCTGGTTTTATTGCAGGTAATATGGGGCTATCCTGAGGAGCCCCATACCCCTGAGGCCTCAGAGGAAGTTGGAATAAAGGAGGGGTTTGTCTCAGTTGATGAGGACTGTGTTAAGGAAAAAAATAAGTAAGATGAACATCCATAACTCCATGGGTCCTGATGGGATGGACCCATGGGGGCTGAACGAGATGTTTGAAGTTATTGCTAGGCCACTCTCCACCATCCTTGGTAAGTCATGGGGAATGGGAGAGGTGCAAGAGGACTGCAGGAAAGCAAACGTCACACCAGTCTTCAAAAAGGGCAAGAAGGAGGACACCAGTAACTAGAGATTAGTCAGCCTCACCCCCATTCCTGGAAAGGTGATAGAACAACTTATCCTTGGTGTTTTTTCTAGGCATTTAAAGGATAAAAGGGTCGTTCAGGGCAGTCAACATGGCTTCAACAAGGGGAAGTCATGCTTGACCAACCTTATAGCTGTTTATGAGAACATAACCAAGTAGATAGATGAAGAAAAGGCAATGGACATGGTCTATCTTGATTTCAGTAAAGCATTTGACACTATCACCCACAGCAACCTTGCAGCTAAACTGAGGAAGTGTGGTCTGGATGATCAGGTAGCGAGGTGGACTGTGAACTGGTTGAAGGGAAGAAGTCAGAGAGTTGTGGTCAATGGGACAGAGTCTAGTTAGAGGCCTGTATCTAGTGGAGGCTCTCACAGGTTGGGATACTGAAACCAGTATTATTCAATATATTCAATATATTCAATTACTTGGATGAGGGAAGAGAGTGTACTGTCAGCACGTTTGCTGATGGCACTAAACTAGGAGGAGTGACTAACACTCCAGAAGGCTGTGCTGCCATCCAGTGGGACCTAGACAGACTGGAGAGTTGGTTGGGCAGAAATTTAATGCAATATAACAAGGGCAGGTGTAGAGTCCTGCATCTGGGCAAAAACAACTCCAGGCAACAGTATGAGCTGGGGACTGACCTGTTGGAGAGCAGCAAAGGGGAAAGAGACCTACGGGTCCTGGTGGACAATAGGATGACCATGAGCCAGCACTGTGCCCCTGTGGCCAAGAAGCCCCGTGGTAACCTGGGGTGTATCAGAAAAGGTGTGGTTAGTAGGTCGAGAGAGGTTCTCCTCACATTCTACTCTGCCCTGGTGAGACTGCATCTGGAATATTGTGTCCAGTTCTGGGACCCTCAGTTCAAGAAGGACAGGGAACTGCTTGAGAGAGTCCAGCATAGAGCCACAGGGGAGTGGAGCATCTCCCATACGAGGAAAGGCTGAGGGATCTGGGTCTCTTTAGCTTGGACAAGAGGAGACTGTGGGGTGACCTTATTAATGTTTATAAATATGTAAAGGGTGAGTTTCAGGAGGATGGAGACTGGCTTTTCTCAGTGATATCTAATGATAGGACAAGGGGCAATGGGTGCAAGCTGTTAATGTAGGAGGCTCCACTTAAATATAAGAACCTTTTTCCACAGTGAGGTTGACAGAACACTGGAACAGGCTGCCTCGGGCAAGTGTGGAGTCTCCTTCCCAGAAGACATACAAAACCTGGCTGGATGCATTCCTCTGTGACCTGATATAGGTGTTCCTGCTCCAGCAGGGGCATTGGACTAGATGAAATTTCAAGGTCCTTTCCAATCCCTAACATTCTGTGATTGTGATTGTGAGGCTAAGGCAAAATCTGCACTAAGGAAAATTTTCACAAAATCACAGAACCACAGAATGACTGAGATTGTAGGGGACTGCTAGAGATCATTTGTCTCAACCACCCTGCTCAAGCAGGGACATGTACAGAATGTTGCCCTGGACCATATTCAAGTAGTTTTTGAAAATCTCCAAGCAATGGGACTCCACTACTGCCTGAGTAACCTCTACCAGTGCTCAGTCAAACATAAAGTGCTTGCTGATGTTCACATGAAACCTCTTGTGTTCCAGTCTGTGCCCATTTCACTGTCAGTGTGAATAGTCTGATTCTTTGCACACTCTCTTCAGGTATTTATATATATAGATATTGGAATTTATGGGAAATTAGTTGTATAAATGTTTTTGATTGGTCTAGACTATTTGCTTAGACTGCTATTTGTTCATGATAAGACTGTAGCCCATAAAAGCCCATAAACCTTAGGAAAGTTTAAAAATAACAAGAGAATAATAGAAAAGGAACCACAGCAATACTAAGCTACAAGCTGAAAAATGTGAGAGTCTGTGGCATCTTGGCTTGGGGCTTCTGAACATCCATTCCACCTCTTTTTGTTATGATTCTATACGTACTCTGTTGTACGGCTGCACTATCTATTTTTTTATACTTCAGATATCTAGATTTAGTCACTCAGGATATGTTTATTCAAACTTTATTCCTTGACTTTGATTATAACACTCACTGTTTCTCACATCAGCCTCTCTAATAAAAATGACTCATAAAAAATTCAGAACCTTGACTAATGTTAGACATTTAAACACTTATGTGAGACAGCTAGATATAGAAATGGAAAAAAAAAAAAAAAAAAAAAAAAGGAAAAAAAATCCCAAGAGATCAAATACTTCAATAATTTTTGAAATATGTTTCTGAGAAATGTAAAGACATTAAATTAAATTAAATTAAATTCAACTAGTTAGCTTTACATGAAATTCCAATTTTATAATAGTACACAAAGGACATAAAAATAACTTTAAAAAAAATATATATATATTCCTAGAACAAGCAATAGAGGAGGAGAAAAACAAATGAAGAAGAAAATAAAGAAGAATAAACAGCAACAACAAATAAAAAAATAAATAATATTAATAAT
>CM021763.1:46630739-46658994 GCA_011075105.1 Heteronetta atricapilla | reverse complement strand
AGCAAATCCGAAGTTAAGACTCAGTCCTGCAATTTTGTCAATTGCATAAGGTTAGGCAGATTTCTGATTAAGAAAGCTCTTTTTTGTTGTTGTTGTTGTTTGTTAGTTTGTTTTTGTTATGTTTTGTCATTGTTGTTGCTGCTGCTGTTTTTCCTTGATTTACAAAAAGAAATGTACACCTCATTAGTTAAGATCATCTACCTCAAAGACAAAATATGCCTAAAGATCTGAAGAGAGAATTACAAGAAATGTGTCAATGTATATAGATGATCCTGCAATGTTCTTGAACTAATCAGTCATAGCTGAATATGAAATGGAATACAAAATAGACTGGGCTTTGCTAATAATATATATGGTAAATTATAATAACATGAATAAAACAGTTTTTGCAAAGAAAGTTTTAATTAAAATAATTATGGTTTAAATTATTTTTTCAGTGTCACAAAAACAGATCCTTCGGAAAAACATTTAAGACATCTGAAACAACATCTTCCTAGTATGTATTTTTAATGAAAGAAATGTTTACTTTACTATATACTGCAGAATTTTAGGTGACTTTTGTATTAAACGTATCTGCTCCTTGTAAACAAGGAGAGATTTTGGATAAATACTTCATAAATGTTCTTCAACGTCCTGTACAGTTATCAAAAATGGTACAATTGTAACAAATGCTGACTTTTAGTCCTAGATTACATGTGATCTTCCCATTGTATTTTTGCTTTTGAAGAAAAGGCAGAAGTCATAAACAAAGTCAAGTAAATGTTGTGTTAAGGGGTGTAGCTAATTAATAGTTATGGGTCCAGTTGGATTCAGGGTACTGAACTGTCATGGTCACAGATTCACCAATATCATACTAACCAATATAGGTCCAGTCAGATTCAACATACTGAACTGTCATGGTCACGGATTCACCAACAATGTAGCATGCCCTCACTCTAGTCACATTTGATGAGAAATACCATGACTAGGAACAATGCAATTAAGTGTGGTTACTACAGCAACAGGTACACAGGTTCTTTGGATTTCCTGAGATAAATTTACTGTCTGCAAAAGCAAGCTAGAATGCATGAAATACACAAGTACACAGCCTGGCTATTATCACATTAAAAGGCACAAAGGCTATGGAAATTTGTAAGTATTTACAGAGACACCTGGTATAACCAAGTGTTCAAATCTTACCCCATGGCATCCCAATGTGGGGGAAAGAGAGGCTCAGCCTGTCAACTGGTCCCAGAAGTCTGAAGGTATCCTTTGTGCTGGTATCTTCCCTACTAACCCCTTTCTCTTAAGCCAATTTATATTATTTTCTATCTTTTAAGTGGAGCTTGAGTGACTCTAGTCAAGCATATCTTGGTTATTATTGGTAAAAAGTTTTCTCACTTTTGTTTGAAGGTATAGGCCATGAGAAATTCAGAGCTCTTGGTCAGTGAAGGGTGGCTGCATTTTGTAGGTGGGTAACTTTTGGTGTATTTTGGTGTGACCTCACCTCGAGTACTGGGTGCAGTTCTGGACATAACATTACAAAAAGGATGTAAAACTGTTGGAGAGTGTACAGAGGAGGGTGACAAGGATGGTGAAGGGACTAGAGGGCTTCCCCTCTAGTATGAGGAGCGGTTGAGGTCACTTGGCCTGTTCAGCCTGGAGAAGAGGAGGCTCAGGGGAGACCTCATCACAGCTTCCTCATGAGTGGGAGTGGAGGGGCAATCATTGACCTATTTCCTTAATCACCCACAGGAATGTTGTCAAGATGAGTCAGGGGAGGTTTAGGCTAGACATCAGGGAGAGGTTCTTCACTGAGAGGGCTGTTGCACACTGGAACAGGCTCCCCAGGGAAGTAGTCACTGCACCAAGCCTGTCGAAGTTTAAGAAGCATTTGGACTGTGCAATCCATCATTGGGTAGACCTGTGTTGTGCCAGGAGTTGGACTTGATGATCCTTATGGGTCTGTTCCAACTCTGGATATTCTATGATTCTATGATTCTATATTATAATGAGCAAAAGTTCACTGAAGTACAACATTTTGTCAGAAATATGACAGGTCATTGGCTCCAGTTAGCAAATGTACATCTTACTGGTCTCGGTGTGCACAAGAAAAATCAAGTCCCTATCTTGGCACAGAGCCTAGTCTTGGTGTCTCCACTCCGCTCTATGTTCTGTGCTCTTCCTTAGAGTCAGCACACCAGGTTCCCCTAGTGCAATAGCATCTAAGGTTGGAAACCTAGGGAACATTTACTCAGTACAGCTACCCTCCATCCTGAAAGTTTTTTCAATAGCTGTATATTTTCTTTAAAATGTGAGTATTAGTTTAATTTTCCTAGTCACTTTAGGCAATTGGCAGTGAATGTACAGAAGTTGTACTATATGTGCATATTGACTACGTCTAGATTCTTTCCAGTTTGAAACATTATTGTGTTAGGATTACAGCAATTTCTATGTGCAGCTCAGCATATATGGCATTGTCCTTATATACAAGCCAGAGAACTTCAAATAAGTCACAAAGTCCATTTCTGACCTGTGTCTAAAACAGATGAAGTTTACATCATGAAAGTTGAAACACTGAAATTCAAGTCTAAGATTTTAAAATCCAAATCACCCTGAAACTATTTTCATGTATGCAAGTCACATATACATAAAATTATATGAGTTTGTAAGTGCGTATTTATATGAATAAGCAGAGCAGAAAAAAAGTGTTCTCTATAACTGAGCTTACAAAATAAGTTACTGAAATTTTGGCATACTAATCTATTCAAATTGGAACTTTCACAGAAGCCTGAACCTGATCTTCAAGATCAAGGGTTTTGGAATTTCTGGAAATGTTAATTGAAAATAACAATACTAACAAAAAAGAAATAAGAGTAAATATTTTCAGAAATTATAATGATTATGGAAAGAACATACTGAGATTATTAGTAAATGTAAATCTTTAAAGAACGAGAGACTGCATATGCGTATTGCGAAGTATAATAAATCTTTTTTTGTAAAACTAAAATATCAGTCCCAGATTAGAGTGTGAATAACAAATATTCACTTATATCATTGATCTCTCAAATGGGAGTAAAGATTCATTTGCATGCTTTCTCTTTCTTTCTTCAGCCATGACATCTACATGCAAAATTCCTACTGCTAATGGAATTTAAAGGTGTTTTCATTTATTGATAAACTTCTTTATGCAAGGGCATGTGAGAAATAAAGCTGTGTTTTTGCAGTGGAAAATTCCACTAACATTGCAGATTCAAAACTGATTGTGCAGGCATGAGTGGCATAACAGTGGGGGTTATGTTAAGCAGATAAGGGGACAATGGAAGGTCCCACTGTCCCAAAATAAGGAGTATGGCTAAGAGAAGAAAATCAAGAAGTTGTAGAATCAGCAAAAACAAAACAAACAACAACAAAAAAATCACCAGCCCCTCAAAGAGAAGAAGGCCTCTCAGAAGAAAAGGGAAAAAAAAAGAAAAAAGGAATTAAAGGTTTGTCAAATAAAATTGCGCATATATGACATAGTAATAGGCGTTAAGTAGGTTGTGAACTTGTAGTACTCAGCCAATGAGGAGACAGTGGGGGAATCAAGCAGCGGATAATAGGGGATATAAGGTTATGATATACTTCTGTTGTGTGCTCCTTCTTGCAGGACATCCACCATTGCAATCACAAATGAAAATGCTACCTCACTGATACTCACCTGCTTCTGTGTTATTGGCTGCAGATTGTCTTTCACAAACATCATTTTTTTAAACAAATAAATACCATTAAGTAGAAAATATTGATCTTGTACTTTACTTGAGACCATCACTTGGTAAAACAGCACAATGCATTTTTTGTTCGTTTGTTGTTGTAGAACAGGAAGGAGATTCTATAGCATTTAAAAAAACAACACCAATGAAAATTTGCAATTTTGCCAAAAAATTAAAATGTAAAATGAAACAAGTCCTAAAGTTCATTTATAAGATGCAGCTATCTATTATGTATAGATCAATTCACATTAAAAACTGTAAGCTCAATATATTTGTAATCACTTTTAGTAAGTGCTGCTGCTTTGGTCATATTTTTTTCTGCAAATTGTACTGATGTATATTAGTCATATTTGGCACAACAACACCCTCACAAAACAAATAAAACAAAACAAATTTACCTTTATATGACCAGAGATTCATAAATCCTATTAATATAAGATTAATACAGAAATAACTTACACTGATAATTTCTCTCTGCATTTTGTAAAAGGTTCATCTTGGAAAATCTGAGCCAGCCCAGAATCAACCCAGTGTTGACCTGGGCCTCCTCTTCTCCACGCTGAACAGTCCCGGCTCCCTCAGCCACTCCTCGTAAGACCCCTCAACAGCTTTGTTGCCCTTCTGTGGACTCACTCAAGCACCTTCATATCCTTCTTGTAGGGAGGGGCCCAAAACTGAACACAGTACTCGAGGTGTGGCCTCACCAGAACCGAGTACATGGGGACAATCACTTCCCTAGGCCTGTTGCCCACACTGCTTCCTATAGAAGCTAGGATGCTGTTGGCCTTCTTGGCTGCCTGAGCACACTGCTGGCTCATATTCAGCCAACTATCAACCAATACTCCCAGGTCCTTCTCTGACAGGCAGCTTTCTAACCACTCATCTCACAGCCTGTAGTGTTGCTTGGGGTGGTTGTACCCCAGGTGCAGGACCCAGCACTTGGCCTTGTTGAACTTCATACAGTTGGCCTCAGTGCATTGGTCCAGCCTATCCAGGTCCTCCTGCAGAGCTTTCCTACCCTCAAGCAGATCGACACATGCACCTAACTTGGTGTCATCTGCAAACTTACTGAGGGTACACTCGATCCCCTCATCCAGATCATTGATAAAGATATTAAGGAGGGCTGGCTTCAGTACTGAGCCCTGGGGAACTCCACTAGTGACTGGCCTCCAACTGGATTTCACTCCATTCACCATGACTCTTTCGGCCTGGCTACCTAGACAGTTTCTAACCCAACGAAGCGTACGCCAGTCCAAACCATGAGCAGCCAGTTTCTTGAGGAGAATGATGTGGGAAATGGTGTCAAAAGCCTTACTGAAATCAAGGTAGACCACATCCACATCCTTTCCCTCATCCAATAAGCATGTCACTTTGTTATAGAAGCAGTTCATTTTCATCAAGCAGGACCTGCCTTTCATAAACCTGTGCTGACTGGGCCTGATTATCTGCTTGCCCTGCAACTGCCACGTTTAGTGGGTCTTGCTGGGATATTAACTTTCCCTGCAGCAGCCCATCCAGTGCTGTGCTCTGCACTTGTAGCTAGAACAGTAGTGGTATCACACTGGTGTTGTGTCTGCTGCTGAGCAGTGCTGGCACAGCATCAGGACTTTCTCTAACCCTTCTAGGGGGTGGGCGAAAAAGAGAGAAACATCATCAGGGCAGCTGACCCAAACCAACCAAAGGGATATTCCATACCATATGATGTCACACTCAGCAATAAAAGGTGGGAAAAGGAAGAAGGGGGGTGGTGGGCTCTCATTGCGAAAACGTCTGTCCTCCTCCCGAACACCGGCTACATGCGTTGAGGCCCTGCTTCAAGGATGTGGTCAAGAATCGCTCATTTGTGGGAAGTAAAAAATATTTTTTTCCCTTCTGTACTTCCACATAGCTTTTACTTGTTTTGTTTTGTTATTCCCTTTTCCCCTCCCTCTTCCCCTTTCCCTTTTTTTTCCCTTTAGTTGAATTGCTTAATTAATAATAATATTTCCTTAATAATATTTTTTTTCCTCTTTAATTGAATTATCCTTATCTCAGCCCATGAGTTGTTCTTTCCTTTATTTCTTCCCCACCTCATCTGAGGAGGGGGAGTGAGACAATGGTTGTGGTGTTCAGCTGCCTAGCATGGTAAAACCACCACACCAAGTGATGACATTCAAGATAATCTGCTCCATGAGCTTCCCTGGCACTTAAGTCAAAACAAAAAGGTCTATAGTTTCCCAGGCAAACCTCTGGCCCTTCTTTTAGATGGGTATCACATTTGCTAGCTGACAGTTGACAGAGACCTCTCCTGATGGCCAGGACTGCTGATAAATGATGGAATGCGGCATAGTCAGTTCTTTGCCAGTTCTCTCAGTACCCTTTGGCATATCCCATCGGGCCCCATCAACTTGCGTACATCGTAAATCTATGTGTTGTAGCAGGTCACCAAACAATTCTTTGTGGATTGTGAGGGCCATATCCTGTTCCACATCCCCTTCCACAAGCTCAGGGTACTGGGTATCCAGAGAACTGGTCTTGCTGTTAAAGACTGAGGCAAAGAAAGCATTAAGCACTTCAGCCTTTTCGTCATCTCTCGTCACTAAGTTTCCCCCTGCATCCAGTAAAGGATGGAGATTCTACTTAGTCCTCCTTTTCATGTTAGTGGATTTATAAAAACCTTTTCTGTTGTCTTTAACAGCAGTAGCCAGATTGAGTTCCAGATGAGCATTGGCCTTTCTAATTTTGTCCCTGCACATCCTTACAACATCCTTATAATCCATCTAAGTTGCCTGCCCTCTTTCCAAAGATCATAATCCCCTCTTTTTTTTTTTTTTTTTTTTTTTAATTTTTTTTTATTTTTTTTTTTTTTTTTTTTTTTTTTTTTTTTTTTTTTTTTTTTCCTAATCTCTAGACACAACTCTCACAACGCTCTGTTCTGCCAGGCTGGTCTTTTTTCATCTTTGGGCACATGGGGACAGACTGCTCCTGAGTCAGTAAGATTTCCTTTTTGAAGAGTGCCCAGCCTTCCTGAACTCATTTGTCCTTCAGGGCTGCCTCCCAAGGGACTCTGTCAACCAGTGTCCTGAGCAGCTCAAAGTCTGCCCTCCAGAAGTCCAAGACAGGAGTTTTACTGGTCCTCCTCCTGACTTTGCCAAAAAAATAGAGAACTCTACCATTTTGTGGTCACTCTGCTCCCAGCTACCACATCTCCCGCCAGTTCTTCTCTATTTGTGAATAGAAGGTCTAGCAGGGCACCTCCCCGGTAGGCTCATTAACCAGCTGCGGCAGAAAACTATCCTCCATGCTTTCCAGAAACCTCCTGGACTGCTTCCTCTGAGCTGTATTGCATGGCCAGGATATGTCTGGGAAATTGAAGTCCCCCACAAGGACAAGAGATGACAATTTCACAACTTTTGCCAGCTGCCTGTAGAATTTCTTATCCATCTCCTCATCCTGATTTGGTGGTCTGTAACAGACCCCCACCAGGATGCTTGCCTCGTTGGCCTTCCTGTCGATCCTAACCCATAGGGACTCAACCTTATCATTCCCAGACTCAGTCTCTAGTTCCACAACATCAAAACACTCTCTGATATAAAGAACCACACCACCACTCCTTCTGTGCTGCCTCTCCCTTCTGAAGAGCTTGTAGCCAGTCATTGCATCACTCCAGTCATGGGAGTAGTCCCACCACATTTCAGTGATAGCAAACAAGGCATAGCTAGCCTGCTGCACAATCGCTTCTAGCTCCTCCTGTTTGTTGCCCATGCTGTGTACATTAGTGTAGATACACTTCAGCTGGGCCATTGCCTGCTCCCCCAGCCCTGATATTGTTCCCCCTGGCACACCTCTAACAAGCCTCATTCCCTCCCCATCCTCCTTTCTACATAGTTTAAAGCCCTGTTAATGAGTCCTTCCAGCTCCTGTGCTAGTGTCTGTTTTCTTCTTAGAGACAGGTGGGACCCATCTGTATTTAGCAGGCTGGGTGCCAAGTCATGCTCCCCATGGTCAAAAAACCACACAATTTCTATGTTGGCACCAGCCTCTGAGCCACCTGTTTATCAGGTGGGCTTTCCAGGTCGTCTCTGTACCTCTCCCTGCCTCTGTAAGGATGGAAGAAAGCACAACCTGTACTCCCGCTCCATCTACTAATTGTCCCGGTCCCCTAAATTCCCATTTGATAGCCTACAGGCTTCTCTCTTCAACATTGCCATCCTGTACAATGTGGTCTAGGTGATCTTGCTCGGCAGGGGGGTTGGACTAGACAATCTTCTAGTCTTCAAGGTCCCTTCTAAACTTGGCCATTCTGTGATTCCGTGATTCTGTGAATATACAGTTTGATTTTTTCTGTATCACTCAATATAGATTAAGTTTTTACATAAATCATAACGAGATAATTTTTTATTGAGTTGTATGTATTGAGTTGAATGCTCACCTCTCAGATTCAGTCTGTTCAGATTTTTCATGGGGAGAGACATATGTTTTTTTTTGTTTGTTTGTTTGTTTGTTTGTTTGTTTTTACCCTGAAAAAGGAAATAACATGACATTTTACAGATATGTTGGAAAACATATACTTTTTTTTTTTTCAGTGTACCATTTCACTACATAATACATATATAATAAAACTTGCTGTCATCCACAAAACATAAAGATTTGTTCACCCTTTAACATGGTAATGTAGATTTCTTTATGGAGTAAATGAAATTAGCTGCTTTTACTTGAAGGAAAAATTGTTATAGTTGTTGGGTATACTTGTCTTACCATCAAGGGAAATATCACTTTTTCTTTCTATGTACATTGGCTCTATGTGGCAAGGGCTTGTTAGTGAAGGGTCTGCAGCGGTGGCCTCTGTGAGAAGAGTCCAGAATCTTCTCCATGTTATGTAAGAGCCAGATCCAGTGGGCTCCAAAAGGGACCCACTGCTGGCCAGAACTGAGCCAATAAGTGATACTAATTGTGCTTCTGTGAGAGCAAATTTAAGAAAAGGAAAAAAATGCTGCACAACAGAAGCTGGGGAGAGAGGAGTGATAAACCATCCTGTAGACACCAAGGTGAGTGAAAAAGGAGGGAGAGGAGATCCTCCAGGTGCCAGAGATGAAGTTCCACTGCGGTGAGGTCCATGGGGAAACAGGCTGTCCCCCTGCAGCCCATGGGTAACAGAGCAGAGTAGATTTCCACTCTGCAGCTCGTGAAGGAGTCCATAGGGGAGCAGGTGAATGTGGCCTGAAGGAGGCTGTAGCCCATGGAAGACCCCCACAGGAGAAGGTGTTTTAGTGGGAGTTGCTGCCCATGGAGGAACCATGTTGGAGAAGTTTGCTCCTGAAGGATGGACCCTATGTTACCCTGCTCCTATTTGGAGCAGTTCTTGAAGAGTTGTTCTTGGTGGGAATCCCATGTTAGATCAGTTCAGGAAGGATAGCATCCCATGGGAGAGACCCCACCCTGGTGCAAGGGCTGAGACTGACCGTGAAGGAGCGGCATAGACAAAGTGTCATGGTCCAACCTCAGACCCATTCCCCATTCCCCTGTGCTGCTCAAGAGGAAAAGAAAAAGGTGGATGGGGGAAGAAGGTTTTTCAGTTTGCTTTTAGTTTTACACTGTTTTAGTCTGTTAGTGACAAGCAATAAATTATATTAATCTCCTTGTGCTGAGTCTGTTTTGCTCATGATATTTTTTTTTATTTTTTTTTTTTGAGTGTTCTCCCTGTCCTTATCTCAAACCCTGAGCTCTTTTCATCATATTTTCTCACCCTTTTCCTTTGAGGAGGGAGAGTGAGAGAGTGGCTCTAGTGGAGTTTAAATGTCAAGCAAAGTAAAAACACCACACCAAGTTACTTCATTCTGAGAACCGTCACCTATATTATGAACTAACTACTGGAAGTATAAATTAGGGAAAATGTTTGGTATATAGAGGGAAGAAGGAAAAAGATAGGTGAGTTACACTTTTCTTGAAAATTTCAAGTCACTGGCAAAGATTTTCCACAGCTGTAATTCCTAAAATAGTTTAATACCTTCTAGTTGGAAATCCATGCTTATTTAAAAGACAGAATTTTAAACGTTGTGCTTATCATATCTATATTTCTCCTTTATATGATTTTCTTTTTAGTATCTCCATTACTTTCAAATATTTGTTGTAATTTATTATATGTGGACAGAACACTATTTGTAATACATCTTATATTGACAGTTTATAATTTTATGTTGTCCATGGGGAAAATTCAAGGAAAAGGAATTGAAGAGAAAAAGAAGCTATTATATTTACTATTTTCTTTAAGAAATTCAGTATGCTTTCACTATATATCTGTATAGCTTTAACATTAATTTAGTATCATTACATGTAAGTGTTTGAAGTTTAGCATTTTATGTGTTTTGATACAGGAATGTGAATATCCTGTTAAAAATAACACCATGTACTTGGACAAGAGTATTTGTATTGTACTCATAGAAAACACAATCAGTAATGTCTAAATGCTGCATAAAATGGGAAAAAAATATACATACCCATAAAAATGTATAGATGAACATGGACTGAAAAAGTTAGAAGATGGACCAGAAAGTACTAAAAATACTGCAAAATCCAAGGGTTTGGGCAGATCAAGGATTTCACAGAATCACAGAACTGTAGGGGTTGGAAGGGACTTCGAAAGATCATCGTGTCCAACCCCCCTGCCAAAGCAGGTTCCTCAGAGCAGGCTGCCCAGGTATGCGTTCAGATGGGCCTTGAATATCTCCAGAGAAGCAGAATTCACAACCTCTCTAGACAGACCATTCCAGTGCTCCATCACCCTAACTGTGAAGAAGATCTTTTGCATGCCAGTGAGGAACTTCCTGTGTTCTATCTTGCAGCCATTGCCCCTTGTCCTATCCCCACCACTGAGAAGAGGTTAGCTAGATCCTTCTGTGTCTCACCCCTCAGATATTTATAGACATTGATAAGATCCCCTTTCAGTCTTCTCTTCTCCAGGCTGAACAGACCCAGGTCCCTCAGCCTGTCCTCATAAGAAAGATGTTCCAGGCCCTGAATCATCTTTGTGGCCCTTCATTGCACTCTTTCCAGGAGATCCTTGTCTTTTTTGTACTGGGGAGCCCAGAAATGGACAGAGTACTCCAGGTGAGGCCTGACCAGGGCAGAGTAGAGGGGAAGGATCACCTCCCTTGACCTGCTGGCCACGACGCTTTTAATGCATGCCAGGATCCCATTAGCCCTCTTGGCCACCAGGACACACTGCTGGCTCATGGTCAACCTGTCATCCACCAGGACCCCCAGGTCCTTCTCCACAGAGTTCCTCTCCAGCAGGTTGTCCCCCAGCCTGTACTGATACTTCTAGTTGTTCCTTCCCAGGTACAGGACTCTACACTTGCTCTTATTAAACCGCATCTGGTTTCTTCCTGCCCATCTCTCCAGCCGGTCCAGGTCTCTCTAAATGGCAGCACAGCCTTCTGGTGTGTCAGCCACTCCTCCCAGCTTTGTGTCATCAGTGTATTTGCTGAGGGCAGACACTATTCCCTCATCAAGGTCGTTGATGAAGATGTTGAACAAGACAAGACCCAGCACTGACCCCTGGGGAACACCACTAGTCACAGGTCTCCAACCAGACTCTGCTCCGCCGATCACCGCCCTCTGTGCTTGGCCAGTCAGCCAGTTCTCAACACACCTCTCTGTCTATCCCACACTTTCTCAGCTTTGCTAGCAGGATGTCATGGGAGACAGTATAGAAAGCCTTGCTAAAGTCAAGGTAGATGACATCCACTGCTCTTCCCCCATCTACTCAGCTGGTGATGCCATCATAGAAGGCAACGGGTTGGTTGAGCATGACTTCGCCTTGGTGAATCCATGCTGACTACTCCTCATAATATTATTCTCTTCCAATTGCTTGGAGATGGCATCCAGGACAAGGTGCTCCAACATCTTTCCAGGGACAGAGGTGAGATTGACTGGCCTGTAGTTTCCCGGATCCTCCTTTCTGCCCTTCTTGAAGACCAGAGTGACATTGGTTATCCAATCTTCAGGCACCTCACACATTCTCCAGGACCTTTCAAAGATGATAGAGAACAGCTCAGCAACCACATCTGCCCTTAACACACGCGGATGCATCCCATCGGAACCCATGGACTTGTGTGCATTGAGCCCACTCAGACGCTCCTGAACCACTCTCTCATCAACCAAGGGGGAGCCCTCCATTCCCCAGACCCTTTGTCTTCTTGCCAGGGGTGAAGAGTCCTGGGGAAGGGTCCTTGAAGCAAAGACTGAAGCAAAGAAAGCATTCAGTATCTCTGCTTTTAGTTTAGAGGAATTTAATATTCCTCTATTTAACATTCCTTTAGTTTAGAGGAATTTAATATTCTTCTGATATGTGGTGTATACAGTCAAGTTGCAGTTAAATCTGAAAATTTCCAGATGAATCAATGACTTTAAAAAATAAAATATATACCTTTATTAAATTTAGTATCTGTGACAGATTTTGTTTTGTTTTCTTGCAGAAATCCTGGAGCTAGACTTTTTTTTTTTTTTTTTTTTTTTTTTTTTTTTTTTTTTTGTAGAACTAGAGACTCAGGTATATCCCTTAACTAAGATTAAATGTCAGATTATTGGAATTAGATGAATTAGTTAATCTTATAGATTCCTCCCAATAAAATCTATTATATGATTCTATGATTAACATAAGGCAAAAAATATTTTGAAGGTATACCAAACAATTCAAGCTCAATATAAACTGAAGTCACAAGAATATAAAATGGTAATAACTAGATAAAACCATTAGGTTTTTGTTAAAGACTATTTAATCATGTAGCTGGGGAATCATTTACAGATTTTTTTTATTATGATTTTTTTTTAATATAACACTTGTACTTTCTGAAACAAGTTTATGATGAGTGTAAAATAACAAAAGCAAAATTCCTGAAATAACAATGAACATATAATAAAATGAAATAAAAAATGAACAAGAAATAACTGAACTGAATTGAAATAAAAATGAACAAGAGATTATAATTAATTAATTAATAGTATATATAATAGCAATATAAAATTTATAATAGTTTCAAATCCAGAAAATAATTAATTGAAATCTGAAAGAAAACCAGATGGTATGGGAAAATTTCTCAGTTTGCTGTTATTTTTTCAGTTTTCTGAAATCTAGAAAATCAAATGTTTTAAATGTATCTGTAACAGTTTATTTGAATTTTTAAAAATGAAGCAAAGGAAGTCAAGGAGAAGATGGGAAAAGAGAAAGGGAAAGTAACAAACTAGGGACAGGTCTTTTTACAATTCTATACAATCTTCATTGTCAGGTGCTTCCTACTGTTCATTTGAAAATTGAACAGGACTCTCCAGGACATGGTATCAGAAAAAAAAAAAAAAAAAAAAAAAAAAAAAAAAAGTAGTATTTATCACAAATCTTCAAAATGCAGAAGAATGATGCATGTCCTCTATCAGGAGACATAACTGGAGCACTACAAAGTGTAGAGCACTGTAGAGCACTGTAGAGCACTGTATGTAGACCACTACAAAGAAAGAAAGAAGCAAAAATATTTAAACACAATAATTTTTTGCACTGAGTCAGAAAGTCCTCCACCCACATTAGGAGGAGTTAACTTGGATGCTGTAGAGCATTCAATAGCTTGGCCACAAGGAAACAGTTGTACCTTGAGCATAGGCAACATATGAGTTGTTGAGGCAACTGCCAGCAAGTGCAGAACCTTCTAGTGGGGTGACTGTGAGCCACAGCCCTTGTGGCAGCCAGTCATCAGGCACCATAGCAACCTACTCCAGTTGTTGATGGCTCCACATGTAGCAGATACCTCTGTGGTAACAATGCTGATAATACAGTGTTTTGACTTTTGCTGAGCAGTGCTTGCACAGCTATGATGTTTCCTTTTTTTTGTGCTTTTCTCTGTTGGCCTCCCTAGTGAGCAGGTTCAGGCTGGTAGGGACAGAGCTGGGGCAACTGACCAGAACTGACCAAAAATTTATCCTATACCATATGATGTCATGTTCACACATAAAATCTTGGGGAAAAGAGAAGGACGAAGTCAATGTCTGTAGTTATGATGTTTGTTTTCCCAAGCAGCTAGCTTGTGTGCAGAGCCCCCGAATGTGATTGGACCTCTGTGTGATTGGACCTCTGCTCCATGGGGAGTGGTAAATAAAAATCACGTATTTTATTTTGCTTTTGCATACAGTTTATCTTAACCTATAAAACAATGTTTATCTTAAATTGTGAATTTTCACGTTTGTGAATGTTATTATTGCTGAACATCATTCTACTGAAGGGAAGCAAAGAGGAGATTTACCTGTTAGCCAGAGCCAGCACTCCACGCAAAAAACTTGGGTGAAGAGAGATCATAGAATCATAAAACCATAGAATCATAGAATATCCTGAGTTGGAAGGGACCCTTAAGGATCATCAAGTCCAACTCTTGACACCGCACAGGTCCATCCAAAAGTTCAAACCATGTGACTAAGTGCACAGTCCAATCTCCTCTTAAATTCAGTCAGGCTCGGTGCAGTGACCACTTCCCTGGGGAGCCTGTTCCAGTGTGCAACCACCCTCTCTGTGAAGAATCCCCTCCTGATGTCAAGCCTAAATTTCCCCTGCCTCAGCTTAACCCCATTCCCGCGGGTCCTGTCACTGGTGTTAATGATGAAAAGGTCTCCTGCCTCTCGACACCCCCTTACGAGGAAGCTGTAGACTGTGATGAGGCCTCCTCAGCCTCCTCTTTCACCATCCTTTCACCATCTTCGTAGCCCTCCCCTGGACACTCTCCAACAGTTTCATGTCCTTTTTATACTGTGGTGCCCAGAACTGCACACAGTACTCAAGGTGAGGCCGCACCAGCGCAGAGTAGAGCGGGACAATCACCTCCCTTGACCTACTAGCGATGCCGTGCTTGATGCACCCCAGGACACGGTTGGCCCTCCTGGCTGCCAGGGCACACTGCTGGCTCATATTCAACTTGCTGTCTACCATGACCCCCAGATCCCTCAGATAACTGACAGTTCAATATATGACGTCCTGTGTGAATATACTTTCATTACTATATGTCAGCTGTGCACTGCTGACTTCTGTTTGACATAGAAAAAAAGAAAAAAAAAGAAAAAGAAAAAAAAAAAAACTTTGGAAGACGTGGATTTGTTGTTGTTGTTGTTGTTGTTTTTTCCCTCAAAAGAGAGTACACCCTCAAAATAGTGGCCAAACCAAGTCTATATTAATTTGTATAGTTTTGTAGAGAACTGGTGAAAATTAATATAGCCTTGTTTTTGCCTCTGAAAACAATTAGGAATTAAGCACTATTAAATATGAACAACTGTAAGACTACTAGTATTTAATTATTATTGTTTGTTTGTTTGTTTGTTTCACAGTTATGACATTGTTCATGACCATATGTTTTTGTTGCTCTTCTAAATGCAACAAAAGATCTGTCTAGCATTTGCTGTTACATGTAATAACCATCTCTCTGAAAGGTAAGGGTAATTCATAGCATAAACTGTCTCAGGCTTGTTAGTTTTAATAAGAGAGAATAAAACAAAATTGTTTTCTTCCTGTATATCTCTTTTAGATCTTGAATAAAACCTTGGTTTTAACATTATTTGGAAACATAAGAATTTGACAGTTGCCTAAACTGTTCAGAAAATACATCTTTATGATAAGTACAGGTAATCATATAAATTGTAGTTTTGGGGAACAAGATTATATCTAATGCTTTGTTGTTTAGGCCTTATGGAAATTTTGTTTTAGATTTTTCATTCTCTGAGCTCCAAGATCTCTGCAGGAGACTCATTTAAAAAAAAAAAAAAAAAAAATACAAAAATAAGTAGGAATGTATAAAGAAGATAAGAGAGACTGTGGCTTTTTTATTTATAAGAAGCAAGAGCATAACATTTATTAGAAGGATAAAAATAACAACAATTGATAAAAGTTGCATCTTGAAACTCTATAGGTATACTTCAAATTTACAATTTGATGCAAAATACATGCTGAGAGAAGTGGTTTGCTTTGTTCTTCTAAATAAGTAATTGTCATCATTGATTTTCTTTTACTTGAGTATCTGTGTATATTGTTTTCACTTGTATAGTTTTCATACAGTTGCTGAGTTAAGTACCTTGAGAATAGGCCTTACATTTAAAATAAAATAAACTCCTGATTTAATCAGAGAATAAGTTGAAATGATGAAAACATACATATTTTGGGGCATGTGGAATAGCCTACCTGTACTACCTTCTTGAGCTCCAGGAAAAGAGAATAAAAGTTAATTTCCAGAAATCATATTTGCCAGTCCAATACTACTCCTAATTTACAGTCATTTTTAGATTAGTAATCTAAATGGTAACTCAGCTATCTGGGAATATTCAATATGATTTTTATTATTATTATTATTATTATTATTTTCCCTATTCCCAGGTTGTAGTTTACAGTCATTCAGAAATGTCTAATGGCTGTGAAGGTGATAGATAGAGCTAAACCACTTGCTATTCTAGTTTCAAATCACTTTAGGATTTTATTACATTGGAAAAATTTCTAGAAAAAACATTTACAGAACAGTCCTTAGCCTACTTATATACTGAATATCTTGCAGACATCATGAGGTATGATAAAATTATCTGTCCCTAATATTCATAATTTTCTGATTCAAAAAAGGAAAGATGGAATTGTACAATGTACGATGTACAATGGAACAATAGAATGCTCTGTTTTAAGTGCTATGGCACAGGAATAAGAATGACTTTCTAAATTAAACTTAATAGGAGACCTAACTGTTGTATATTGGAGTGCTATCTTAAAAAGTTTGTTTTCCCTGGGGAGTGCCTTTTCTTAAATCAGAAATAACAATTTAACTTTACCTGTCTATATTCAGGTTTTGCCCTTGTTTCATACATACTTTTTTATCTTCCTAGTAAAATATATTTAGAGAAAAAATTCACCAAGTACAATGGAGAAATATTGACACCCCAAGGTGTCAAGTAATTTTCTTCAATTTTGTGAAGCTCAGGGCTGAACAAAATTGAGAGGAAATTGTTGAGTTGGCATACATTCACATACATACTTATGTAAATATGCAAGTTTTACTAATTAACACAATTAAACTTATTAGGTCAGAATATTCCTCAGACAGTGTATTTTTATCCCAAAGCTATTATAATATCAGAGTCTTAAATTATTAAGAGGTCTATCTCAACTAATTCCAAGATAATTTATACTGTGAAATAAAGCAATCTAAGATCAGATACATATCTGATGCCGTTTTAGCCATGATCATACTTTCTTCTTTTGTCTAATAAAATGACAAAAGAGAGATCCTGTGTTTCTTTGGGAAACAGTTGATTCTTCTCATTAAGAAAATAAACACAGAAACACCTCTCTGTTGAGATAGTCTACCAAAGCTGGAAGAAAACATTGTCTTAAGATTGGGATAAAAATAAAGACTGAGGTCTTTTCAGGAGGTTATATAGAAGATATGAATCTAGGTAACAGTGAATACCAAAGAAAAGCAAAAGTTATAGCTGGTGTCTAAAAGGTCTTTATGCACTATGTTCCAGAACATTGATAGATTTTAATACCCTAAATAACCTTTCAGTATTAATTTTATAGACTTGTCCTTATGGAACAATGTACAATTGTACAAAGAATACTTGTTCCATTTGTTTGTGTTACAGCTTCAGATCCATACCTAGAACAAGACAGGGATTATTTTGTCATTCTCATCCTGTTCTTTTTCAGAGATCCTTGCTGCATCATTCAGTTAACTAGATTTGTTTGTAAATCCATTGCCCTATAAATACATGTATATAATGTACAGAGGGAAAAGAGAAATATATAATCCTTCTGTGAATTCAGGTTTATTTGTGATCTGTAAATTGAAGAATGAGATGAAATGTCAATTCACTTTATTTTGGAAAAATTTCCAAGAACTTACATGAAATGCACATGTGATGCTTTTGCTACATAATTTCTTTTTCCTGTGTTGTTCACCTATGTTTATTTATCATAGTAACTTTTAAAATATTGACATTCAGTAGAGTTGTGAGTAGTCTAAGTAAGAAAACATTTTGGATATTTTCATAGAAGCTTCAACATAGAAGTAAAACAATGGATATATAGAAAGTAAACTCATGAAAATGGACCAGAAGGTTGATTGGGTTTGCTATAATGCCAAACAATTCACACAGGAATTATATATAGCCCAATAAAGAATCATTAAAATGAATAGAGGAAAGGAAATATAAGACACTGGAGTGAAGTAATAAGAAAGATCTTTTTATTATTTATTGATTTATTTGTTTGTTTATTGTGGTACGAAAGAGCAGTTATACTATAAAGGAAATGAAGTCATAATGACCCATGATTTTACTGAACAATTCTCAAAGGAATTACATATTATAAGCTACAAGTAGCTATAGAATCTAAGTAACTGCTTTCCTTGATATTGGAACAGTTTTGTATTTTGAAGAATGTTATAATCATTTAGAGTTAAGAGAATTCTTACGTTGGCAGAAAGATCATATAATAATTTATGTTGGAAGGCAACTCTGGAATTCATCCTTAATGTCTAATCTGTCTGTCCTTCCCACCTTTCACCTATTAAAATTTAAGATAATTAAGAAGTTACTAAAATATGAAATGCTGTTAAACTCCTATCACTTTTTTTGTTTGTTTATTTTTTACTATATAGTACTCATATGTGTTCAAAGTGTTCCAACAAAGTTCTAAAGTAGACAAAATAGAACAATGCCACTAGCATTCTGTCTAATGGTACAGAGAAATATTCATATATATATTTATATATATATATTCAAATATAGATATATTTGTTCTGGTAAGAGTATTGAGCTTTCCTTTCCTCTTTAAATATGTTTTGTACATCACACTTCAGTCCTCAGAACAGGAAGAAACCTGAAAATATGACAAAGTTGAAGAGAAAGATGTTTAAAAAGTAATGGAGTGCATGATAGGCAATATATGAAAAGTCAGTAGAAGAGGTAAATATGTCAAGAAATAAAACTGGGCATGGGAAAAATTGCATACAGAATCAGTGTTTTGTTTAGTGTCCATAAACTATTGACTGATTTGTGGAAAATTTAATTTCAAGGGAAGATCAGGCACCCTCCTCTTTATAGCTGTGTATCAACAGTTGTGGGATCTGGTTATGCAGAATATTTGTATTCTTCTTATCTGGCAGTGTTGGAGCCTTTCTTTTTAAAAGGCACTATGCAGGAAAGGGTTCTAATTAATAAAATTATAGTGTCTTACAGACATAAACCAAAAATTATATAAAGTTGTAATCTTGTCCACAAATATTAGCACATAAAATCTACTCTGTTTCATTGGTACAGATAAAAAATAATTAAATAATAATAATAATAATACAAAAGTACTGAGAAGCTTCAATAAGGTCAGCCCAAAAACCTTATCTTCTTCATACTGAACAGCCCCAGCTCTCTCAGCCTTTCTTCACAGAAGAGAAACTCCAGCCTTTTGATCTTCTGATTAACTTTGTGGCCCTCCTCTGGACACTCTTTAATACTTTCACATCTTTCTTAAGTAGGGGACCCCAGACCTGGATGCAGCCCTCTGTAATAGAATCTCTTGTTATTTTTTTGCATCCTTTGCCAAGTTCAGTTCCTTCTGTGCCTTGGCTTTCCTGATCCCATCCCTGAACATCCAAATGCCATCGCTTCATGTGGCCGCCTCTTCCCAGGCCACATGTCCCTGCTTTCACTGCCTGGGCATTTCCTTCTTGTGCCTCAGTTTGACCATCAGCTCCTTGCTCAGCCAAGCCAGTTTTCTGTCCTCCCTACTTAGTTTCTTACAGAAGAGTATGGAGAGTTCTTATGGTCTGAGGAAAACATCCTTAAAGAGTTTCCAGCTCTGTTTGCTTCTTTGTCACTAAGAGATCTCATCCACCAGGTCTATAAATAACTGGAAATTCACTATTTGGAAGTTCATGGTCCTGACTTTGTTTGCCTACCTAATATATATATATATATGTATATAGTCTTTATACATATATATAGTATATGTATATAGTCTTTATACATATATATGTATATAGTCTTTTAACCAACAAGGCACTAAAACTATACCACATAACTTGCTAACCAACACTGAATTCAAATTTCATTCAATGAAGCTTTGAAGACATGTAAAGAAATCTAAATAACAGACTATATTTTTGTATCAAGACAAATGCCTGGATGACCAGTATGGTACATAACAGTAGCATATAAAAACTTCTCTTGTAGTATAGTAACATTGAGTAACATGAAATATTGACAGCAAATGGAAAACACAACAGTCCCCAGCTTTTACTGGCTTTGAGAAGCATATGTCTCTTTGATCTTTCTTTATAAAAATGTTTTTTCCTTGTAAAACTGTAAATAATCTATAGGTTTCTAGAGTTTCAAACAGAATGAATAGGAATTGGGTCCACAAATATATAATATTTTGATAGAACAAATACTTTGAAGTACTTTGTGTAGGTGTTTTTTTTTTTTTTTTTTTTTTTTTTTTTTTTTTTTGCTCGGTGGTTTATACATATATATATAAAGTCACATTTTCTGTCCTTTGAAATCATTCTTTCCTTCCTTCTATTCAATATGAGTAGCAGAGTACCCTAGGGATCAATACTCGGTCTGGTCTTGTTTAACATTTTTGTTAATGATCTTGGGGATGGGGTACAATGCACCCTCAACAAGTTTACTAATGATACAAAACTGTGGGGAGTGGTGGATAAATCACAGAGTGGTGCTGCCACTCAAATAGACCTGGATACTCAAAAGAGTATTCAGGATACACTCAAAAAGGCTGAATAAATGGGCTTATGAGGAAAAAAAGAAAAAAAAAAAAAAAAAAAAAAAAAAAAAAAAAAAAAAAAAAGGAATTATGAAGTTCAAAAATGGGAAATTAAAAAAAAAAAAAAAAAAAGAGGGGGAAAAAAAATAAACAGGCACCAGTACATGCTGGTGGTCACACAGCTGGAAAGCGGCTCTGCAGAAAAGGACCTAGAAGTCCTAGTGTGCCCTTGCACCTAAGATGGCCAACATTATTCTTCACTGCACTTAGCAAACTATCACCAGAAAGTCAAAGAACATCAACTTTCCCGTTTACTCAGAGTTATCAAGGTCACACTTGGAGTTCTGTATCTAGTTCTGGGCCCTCCGATACAAGAGAAACATTTTTCACTGGAGAGAGCCACAAAGATGATGAAGGAACTGGAACAATGCTCGTAAGACTGAGAGAGGAGTGTCAGGGGAAATCATTTCAATGTACATAAATACACAAAGGGAAAGGGCTAATAACATTGAGACAGTCATTTCCAGTGACAGAGAAAAAGGCAATGAGCACAAACAGGAACAGAGAAGAACAGAATAGTTCCATTAGAAGGGATCTTCAAAGATCATCAAGTCCAACTACCTGACCAATTCAGGGCAAAATAAAAGTTAAAGCATAATACTGAGGATATTGTCAGAATGTCTCTTGAACGTTACCAGGTATGGGATATCAATCACCTTTCTAGGAAGTCTGTTCCAGTTTTTGACCACCCTCATGGTAAAGAAATTTCCCCTACTGTCCAAATCTTAACCTTGTCTATCACAGATGTGTGTTATTCCCTCTCATTCTATCACGGGTTATGAGAGAGAAGAGATTGGCATCTCTGTCTCCATTTCCCTTTTTCAGGTCCAAGGAAGTTCCATATGAACACCAGGAAGCAATTCTTTACTGTGTGGGTGACAGAGTATTGTCATAGGTCTCCCAAAGAGGTGGTAGAGTCTTCCTCCTTAGAGTTATTCAAGAATATGGTTCTGGGTAACCAGCTCTAGGCCTTCCTTGAATAAGGGCGTTGAAACAGATGACCTTCAGAGGTCCTTTCAAACCTAAGCCATTCTGTGATTTTGTGAATATAATTGCTTACCTAGAATTAATTACTCATTTTCTGAGGTAATGAATGTGTTCTGGTCACAGAAAACAAAGTTCATCCTAAATGCAGACTACA
The DNA here is from genome assembly GCA_011075105.1 of Heteronetta atricapilla. NCBI lineage: Eukaryota > Metazoa > Chordata > Aves > Anseriformes > Anatidae > Heteronetta > Heteronetta atricapilla. The sequence continues at coordinate 46,637,297 of CM021763.1, read as the reverse complement.
GGAGGACACTAATATTTTATGTAGAAACACCTCTGGAGTTTTATACATTTACTTATGCACTGCTATTATCACCTGCCTGTGCTGTGTATTGATGTTCAAATATTTATTCAATCACTATGGCTAAATTTGAAGTGTTATTCTCTGATTCTAGTTACTTGAGAATGGCTTATTCCACCTCTCTTTGTTTCCATTTCTACCGCACTGGATGGCTCCAACTCAACATTTGTCAATCTGAGCCTAGATATCATCTGTAAGCCTACCTGCTTCCTTCTTGTTCATGAAAACAGCACGTGGCAGTTCTGTGGTTCTTAGCTGCTATTCATAAAATTCTCTCAAAGGTAAGAGGGTGTTATAGGATTTACTGTAATGTTACTTTCCTTTAAAATAAATAAATAAATAGATAAAAATTAAGTCTTACATGTGAAAAAAAAAAAAAAACTGAAAGCAAGACAAATAATAATTATAAATAATTATAAAGTAAAACAAATGATAATTATATTATCTAGCATTGTATTGTGTAGTTAGTTTTTCTTATAGTTACTTATAGCATTGTTAGTTTTTCCTCTCAAATTTCAAACAAATTTTGCATGTGTACGGTTCTGTAGTTTAAAGTTAATTAATTTTAAAGTTAATTAATTATTTTCTGATGGAAAAAAGCATCATTATTTTTTCTGTGGGAAATACTTTGCTGGAAATAATGAAATTCATGAAAGTCTTCCACGTATTTGGAGGATACGTCAGCAGCTAAATCATACAGTCATAGAATCGTAGACTGCTGTGGCTTGGAAGAGACATTATAAATCTTCTAATTCCAATCCCCCTTCCATAGGCAAGGTCACCTTCCACTTCTCCAGGTTACTCGAAGTCCCATCTAACCTGGCCTTAAACAATTGCAGGGATGGGATATCTACAATTTCTCTATGCAACCGTAGTGCCCTACCACCCTCACAGTAAATCATTTCTTCTGAATATCTAATCTAAATGTACTTTCTTTAAGTTTAAAACAATTAGTCTTTACAAATAGATCTCAAAGTAAAACTTATGTCCTAGAGGAAAATTATATATATATATATATATATATATATACATATATATATATTATATATTCAAAATCGGATTAAACATTTTGGTTCCTCCTTAGAATTTATTTAGAGTTAAGTAAGAATGCAATGGAAACATTTGAATCAAAGAAAAAAATAAATAAAACTCACGCTGCTTGAGTATATTTTCAAGGAGAGCTAATGAACTTTGCAAGCATTCTAAAATATCAATTTATAGTTTCAGTTATTTAGTCCATATGTACTTTTTTTTTTTTTTTTTATCTTTTCGATATGTTAATTAAATTACTAACTGCAAACATTGCAGTCATAGTTCAGTTTACTTCACCAGATGGGAATTCACAATTAATATGAAATTACTTGAAGAAAAACACTGTAGCTACTACTGTAGATGAAAGTTTCTCATAATTGTGAGTGAAAAGTATTAGCAACAAATAAATTTTGAATGTTATCTTTGATACAGAATCTTGCTAAGTAAGGACTGTGTAGGTTAATATATTTCTATAACAATAAAGACAAACACCAGAAACAAGATGTATAATATCCTACAAGCTTATCTTGCCTCCAGTGTATTGAAAGTTAAAATTAAACCATTCATAATATAATTGCTCTCTTTGATCTTAGATATCTTTTCTCAGGAAATATATATATATGTGTGTGTGTATACATATATTATATATACATATGAAATATTAAAATATGTAAGCATACTAAAATATAGAAGTAGGTAATGATCAGTAATGAATATTTCAAGTTTCCATGACAAATAATCAAGACAATTATTCTTCAACTAGTAATAGAACTGTTGAAGGACTTGCAGATAACATGATGATAGCCTTAGATATGCTATTTCTGAATAGTATATTGCTCAGTGTTCAGCCGCATTCTGTGCTGGTACATAGGTATCCAATGGCATCATCTGAAAGAACAGGAAGAACAGAGGATTACATTAATTTGTTTGCACTTTCACAACATGAAGTTTGAGGGAAACAATACTGTAGCTCTAGAAATCAGGGAATATAACTTTTGCTCACATATAACAAAATGTTTTTTCCTTTCTTCTCACAAAAGAAACATTAAGATATTTCTTTTATTAACTAAAAGCATAATTCTCTCAAAAAACAGCTCCAACTGTTATACAAAAGAAGTGTTGAAATTCCTCAAACAGGCTGAAATTTTGCTGGAAGCCAGCTTAACTCCGTGATGCTGCAATGTCCATTTCTAAACTCCGCAGTGCCCCACACCCTGTAATTTTGAATTGAGACTCTGTGCATTACTTTGGTCCCCCTTCCAGGCATATTCCTTGATGGGTGGTCTTCTCTGATATTTGCATCAAACCCCTTTGAGGCTGGTTTCCTTCTTCCTTCTGAGGTCTGTATCACCTTAATGTCCACGTTCTGGGATCAGTTTGATGTCTTTGGTATCAGTTATTTTATGAATAAATGTATGCATATATATATATTTAATATTAATATTAATATGTTATAATATTAATATTAATATCAATATATAGTTGTGATAAATATGTTCTTCATAAATAAAGCTGTGTTAAGTATAGTCTTAATAGAAGTATCTGTGGTAAGTGTATTTGTTGTTATATTACCACTTCTTGTTCATAAATCTATTCACTGTCATAACATTATTGATTTCATTTGAAACCATAACTATCCCCAAACCATACCTGTTGCTATATTTCTGATTTTCCTACTTCAAATTGCCTCTCTTCTACTTATAATTGCTGCTACTATTAATTGGAACTATACTATTAATATCAGTTTAATATATGCACAGACATACACATATATACTTGTTTCCTTGTAATATCTGTAATAGCTTCTAGAGAGAGAGAGATTTTTACCTTCTTAAGGTAAAATGATGTTCATACTAGTTGTGAATTATGCTTCTTTGTAAAAAATAAGATTTTTTAGTAAATAAAGCCTCCATATCCTTACATATTATGGAATCCTTTGAACTCACTGTTTTGATCTCTGGATCATGACACTAGGCTTTGTCTTGTTTTGTTTTGTTTTGTTTTAATGGTTAACATAGCCACATTGTTTTTGTTTTGTTTGTACTTTTCAAGTTACATATCAATGCACACACTTCTAGATGACAATGCAAGGGTTCACAAAAGAAATAATAATGCAGAAGTGTTGAAGGTAATCAGTATTCATAGATATTTTTGTTCCACAGGTGGACCTACAAAACTAAATGTTTGTTCTTTCAAACGTTCACAAGAAACTGAAGGAAAAAAACAATGACACTAAATTTCTGATATTCCTCTTTATATAGCTTTTATGTATCACTACATCTAACTCCATTTTATATAGTAACTTAAAGTAAATATTTACATGCTACTGACAAATTAGTCAGATATCTTGTCAGCTAATAAAATAGAAACTAAAAAAAAAAAAACAAAACAAAACACAGGACTAAATGTAAAAAAAACTTGATTTCTGACAAGCTTTTTTTTTTTTTTGACTGCTGAGTCAATCATTCTTTTACATTTTTTTTTTTCTTCTGTTGAATTCTTAAAGAACTAGTGACCATTGCTTCTAATTTTTAATGGATAAGAACATAATTGCATATTTCCTACTGATTCCACATCACCAGACATCATGGAAATGTGTTATGTAAGATACTACTGAGTAAATAATGTAACCCAACAAAAATCAGCATCATTCTTAAGTGAGCATATTTGTTAGTTACAGAAAATGATGTTAATTAGAACATGAAGTTTCTGTTAAATATTTTCCTTTAACGTCATTATTTGTAGTATTTAATGGAGGATATAAAAATATGTGCACAGAAACAATAGTCTATATTGTACACCTGTAACGAATAAACACAATCATAAGGCAATGATAGTTTAGCATGGAAAAAACAGGAGTGACCAATTGATAACATCTGGCTCAGAAAAAAAATCAAAACAAAAGTCCCTGAAAGCATTTGTGGGCTTCTTCTTTTTCACTTACTTAACAAATTATACCTGAAGCCCACAACAATTTGAAGTGTTTTAGAGGCTCAAGAGAAATTTGATAACATTTACTCTTTACTAAGTAACATTTATGCCAGGTTTTTGAATACGAGGGAGAAGACCATGCAAAATATGGCCCTCTCTTGACAAAATGGAATAGATGGTGAGCTGGGAAGTAGAGAAGGCTGATGTACTCAATATTTTTTGCCTCAGTCTTCACTGGCACTTGTACTAGTCACATGACCTAAGTCACAGAATCCAAAGGCAAGGACCAGGAGAATGAAGAACCACCAACTGTAGGAGAGGATCAGGTTTGAGACCTTCTAAGTAACATAAAGTTGCACAAGTCCATGGGACCTGATAAGATGCATCCAAGGGTCCTGAGGGAAGTGTCAGATGAAGTTCCTAAACCACTGTCCATTATACAAGCGCAGTAAAGTTCCCAGTGACTGGACAATGGGAAAAACAACCTTCATTTTTTAAAAGGGAAAAAAAAAAAAAAAAAAAAAAAAAAAAAAAAAGACTTAGGGAACAACAGACCATTCAGTTTGACCCCGGTGCCTGATAAGATCATGGAACAGATCTTCCTGGAAATTATGTTAAGATACATAGAAAACAGAGAGGTAACTTATGTTTTCACTAAGGGCAAATCATTCTTGACAAACTTGATGACCGTTCTTGAAGGAGTTACAGCATTGGTAAGGAAGAGCAGCTGACATCATCTACATGGACTTGTGCAAACCATTTGACACTGCCCCCCATGATATTTTTGTTTATAAAGTGGAGAGTGTCTCTACACTATAAAAGTGTCTCTACACTATAAAAGTGTCTTTTATATCATTAGATTTAATCTCTTACAAGTGTTTTCTCCTAAGGCCGAAGTAGTGTCAAATATCCTTTCATATATTTCTTATGCACATTTGTACTGAATGTACTTTCAAGATATTTTTCTATATAGAAAGAGTCAAGTCTACATGTTAGTTTGAGTTATTTTCCATTTCTTATTTAACTGGATTTTGTGAAATGCACAAATATAACAAATTAACAGAGAAACTTGTGGAAAGGCAAGATTAACTAAGGATAAACTTGCATCATTGTCATTTCTACAGTGCTGGGTCTTTCCTGGTCACCCTTAGCCACTTCTGTAGACAGATCCTTCAGAAATCTAGAGAAAGAAAGTGACAAACAACAGAATAACTGTAAAAGTTCATCTGTGGATCTAATAATAAGAAGTCTTTTTTTTTTTGTTTGTTTAATAAAAATATATATTTTTAATTAAAAAAACACCAAACAACAAATGAATACAATCAAAATGTATTTCAATTAGGTCTGAGTGTTATGTAATGACTCAAAGAGAGTCATTTATGTTTCTGTGGCTGATTGACATAAGTGAAAAATTCATGTCAGCCTGTAGGTTTTATTAGTCAGCCTAGCTCTTCACCAGATTCTTTTTCTGTAGGTGAACTGACAACTATTAACCTGTTTCTTTATATGACCAGTTTTTCATGTCTCTTATAAAAATGACTGAAGTATTGGGACAAAAATAACACTAAATATTGAAACAAAACTGCCCTTTAGTATGCAGTATAACTCATTAAAGATCAAGAGACAGTGACAAAGGTGAAACGACTATAAAGGCTAAGATAAAGACTGTCTAATCCACATATCTGCATTGTGCATACATATATTATGAAGACAGGCTGAGAGGCTTGGGTTTGTTAAGAAGAGAAGGCTCTGGGGAAACCTCATGACAGCCTTTCAATAACAAACGCGAGCTAAAAGCTGGGGAGTGACTCTTTGTAAGGGAGTGTAGGGGTATAGGGCAAGTATAGGGCAAGAGGTAATGGCTTTAAATTACAGAAGGGTAGGTTTAGATTAAATATAAGGAGAAAATTCTTTACTGTGAGGGTGGTGAAGCACTGGAACAGGTTGACCAGATGTTCTGGTTTCAGTTAGGAGAGAGTTATTTTTCCTCCTAGTAGCTGGCAGGGTGCTATGTTTTGGATTAGGATGAAAAGAGTGCTGATAAAATGCTGGTGTTTTAATTGCTGCAGAGCAATGCTTACAATAAGCCCAGGACTTTTCAGCTCCTCGCTCTGTCCTGCCAGCGGGCAGGTTGGGGGTGCAGCAAGAGCTGGGAGGGGACAGACCCAAGACAGCTGACCCAAACTGGCCAAAGGGAGTTTAGGTCATCTGGGGTCATGTGGAACAATATATAGGGGTGTCTAGCTGGGGTGGGGGGGCTGGCTGCTCGGGCTTGGGCTGGACATTGCTCAGCGGGTGGTGAGCAATTGCATTGTGCATCACTTGTTTGTACATTATTATTATTATTATTATTATTATTATTATTATTATTATTATTTTCTATCTTAATAAACTGTCTTTATCTCAACCCACAGGCTTCACTTTCCCATTTCTGTCCCCCATCCGAGAGAGGGATGGGGGAGGATGAGCGAACGGCTGTGTAGTGTTTAGCTGCCAGCCAGGTTAAACCACAACACCAGAGAAGATGAGGATGCCCCA
>CM021763.1:46583152-46605739 GCA_011075105.1 Heteronetta atricapilla | reverse complement strand
TGGGGCATCCTCATCTTCTCTGGTGTTGTGGTTTAACCTGGCTGGCATATTATTATTTTTATTGTTATTATTATTATTATTATTATTATTATTATTATTATTATTATTCTATCTATATAAACCAGCCGGTTTAAACCACAACAGTCCTTTTGGCGCCCAATGTGGGACTCGAAGGGTTGAGATAACAACAGATCTGACCAGAGCATATTAAACTAAAATTGGTGTAAATATTAGAGCTGCTTAATAGTTGCTAATCAGAAAGTTGATTGCTTTAATCTCAAGTCTGTTGTGGCTGTATTCCAAACTGAATTTTATAGCAGTTACTTTCTGTGTGTGATCCCCATTGTGCTGTTTATCCTTTCCAGGCCCTGGTTTAAGATCATTATGGTACTGTGTGGTGTAACAATAACTTACGATATGATGAAATATCTGGCCATGACTCTAACTTGGTATTTGTACTCAACACTGTAGTCGACTCTGTACTTCGGAAACTATATCTCGGAAACCACTAACAATTACACCTTCTGCCTTTTTTCATCAGGGAGCCAGTCTGTGGAGGGGACAGTGGAATATATTTTTTCCTACTTGTTCACTCTCCCTTACTCCTTCAGCACCCTCTTATCCCCTGAGCTAGGTACAATAACTCTCCAAGATGTTGAATATCCTTGGGATATGCAGACCAGCATGTTGTTGTTGTTATGTCTCTTGAATGCGCTTCAGGTCTTGTTTAAAGTTAAGCAACTACTTAGGAATCTCATGGGGAGATCTGTCCTGAGGCAGATCTCTGCTAGAGCTCCTGCAGCCATTTCAGCCCCTGCAGCTGCTCCAGCCCCTGCAGCCGCTCCAACTCCAGCTCCCGCAGCCACTGCAGCCCCTGCAGCCACTCCAGCTCCAGCCCCTGCAGCCACTCCAGCTCCAGCCCCTGCAGGCACTCCAGCTTCAGCTCCTGCAGCCACTCCAGCCCCTGCAGCCACTCCAGCTCCAGCCCCTGCAGCCACTCCAGCTCCAGCTCCTGCAGCTGCTCCAGTTCCTGCTCCTGCAGCTGCTCCAGCCTTTGCAGCCACTCCAGCTCCTGCTCCTGCAGCCGCTCCAGCTCCAGCCCCTGCAGCCACTCCAGCTCCTGTGTCTGGGCCAGAAAAACAATCTGTAGCAGTGCAAGTTGGCCCTGCAGAATGTATTCCAACCCCTGTGGCAGACTCTGTGGCTGATTCAGAGAAAAGAGCTGTAACAGTACAAGTTGCCCCTGTAGACAAGGTGAAAAAATGGTATAGAGACTCAGGTCATTTAGAACGCAGAGTCTAGCTATGGAGAAGACGAGGCTGGGCCATCAGGGATGCAGGGATGATTCTTTTTGATGAACTAAAAAAAAAAAAAAAAAAAAAAAGTAATTTCTTCCATCTTATACATTCTGTCATCACAGGTCATGTTAGAATTAAAACAATATACCACTGTTTTCTCCAGTAGGATTTTTCTTCAAGAGTTTCAGGTTTAGGTGTGTTTGGTGTTTGTTGTTCTCCCCACCACTACAAACCCTTAGTTTATTTTTAAGCTACATTATCTACATTTCATGTCTGTAAAGCTGCAGAAGTGGGAATGAAAGAAAAACAGGATGAAAAAGAGCCCTAAACATAAGTCCTTCCATTTTAATCAATGGTCAGTTGTTGTCAATGGAAGGTTGATAGGGAAAATAATAAAGAAAACTGAAAATGCTACAAATGCATTTTTAAATGTTTCATTAAAATCTTCAAAACTTGTTTGAACAGATAACTCAAAAGGACTTTTCTTCTTTTCTAGCCTAAAATTTTACTCTACTATTATTTGAAATAACTAGAGTAGAGCTACTTAGACTGGCAACAAAGATTTCTCTTTGTGTTACCCTTTTGTCCCACCTTGACTCTCATTGTATTTGTGTAATTGCCATGAGAATTCAATTTAAATTATGGGCAAGGTATAATGGATTTATACAAAATAATTCTAAATTTACTCATTTCATGTTCAGTAACATTTTGTAACAATTGTAAATCTTTTGTCCAAAATTATATCTTAGCTCTTGTACATTTTCAATTCACTTTGCTCCTTGTCCTTAATAAATGTAACATGTATCCTAGGCTTTATCAAAAGAAGCATGGCTAGGAGGTCATGGTGGTGATTGTCCCCCTCTATTCTGCTCTCGCTCAGCCCCACTGAAGTACTGTGTCCAGGTCTGGAGCCCCCAGCACAAGGATGTTGACCTGTTAGAAAAGGGCCAGAGGATGGCCACAAAGATGATGAAGAGTCTGGAGCACCTCTCCTACAAAGAAAGGCTGAGAGAGCTGGCGATGTTCAGCGTGAAGAAGAGAAGGCTTCAGGGTGACCTTATTCTGGCCTTTCAACATTTAAAGAGGACTTATAGAAAAGATAGAGAATAATTCTTTCCTCAGTCAGATAATGACAGGAAAAGGGGGAATGGTTTTTAATTAAAATAGGGGAGATTTAGATTAGGAGGAACTTCTTCAGTAGCTGGTAAGGCACTGGAATAGTTTGCCCAGAGAAGTAGTGGATGCCCCATTCCTGGATGTGTTCAAGACCAGGTTAGATGAGGCTCTGAGCAACCTGATCTAGTGTGCCATGTCCCTGTCCATGTCAGGGTGGTTGGAAATAGTTGATCTTTAACATGTCTTTCAATCCAAGCTATTCTATGATTCCATGATTCTATGGTTTTCTGGGCCTCCAGCAGAAGGACATGAGTGTATTAGAACAAGTCCAGAGGAGGGCCACGAAGATGAACAGTGGACTGGAGAACCTCTCCTATTAAGTCAGGCTGAGGGAATTAGTGTTGTTCAGACTAGAGGAGAGAAGGTTCTGGGGAGACCTCATTGCAGACCTTAAAGGGGGCCTACAAGAAAACAGAAGAGAGACTTTTTTCTCAGGAAGCGTAGTGTTGTTGATGGGCTTAGTGGAAAGACAGAGAAGGGAATACTTCCAACACTTCCAAGTTGATGGGCTAGTGGAAAGACAGAGAAGGGAAGGAATGATATGGCAGAGGGGATTAATATCAACTGGTTGTATACATACATTTCCCTTTATTGAACAACATCAGCATTATTCATTTATTCATAATAATACATATTCATTAAAAAAGTGAAAATATGGTCACAATTAGAACAATTTCAGCTAATAATAAATAAATAAATAAATAAATAAATAACTTTATTAAAGTCAGGATCTGATACAGGTTGATTTGATTAAATGTATGAAAACATCAGAATGTGAGTGGTCTGAGTAACATGTTATTTCCAAGTATTTACTGGGGTCAGAAATTCTTTAAAGTTAATACTCACAAGTATTATTTTAAATATATACTTCCACAACATAGGATGTGTAAGTGAAAATGACTGTGTTCCTTCCAAGCCGTAATCTAAAAAGAATCAGTAAAAATGCCAACAGAATCTGAGCTGGCATGCACCTTGCATTCAAACTGCTAATTATGTAGATTCATTTAACCTTATGGGACTGAATCCTTAACTAAATGACATGGAAGACCCTTAATTGCATTTATAAATAATTTTTCTCATTTATCATCATCAAAAAAAAAATATTCTAATTAAAGAATAAATAAATAAAAGGGTTAGTTTATGTCTTTTGTCAGTATTTGGGATGTCTAATTTAGATACTATGCTACAAAGGAAATTTAATTTATAAAAATTCTTATATATTTTCTATGATAATGAGTAGAGACATTATGGAAGTCTGATTTTTAATTGTTAGATCACATAAATCTATGATCTGCTCTTTTTTTTCTTTTCTTTTTTTTTTTTTTTTCATTAATACACTTGAAATGAAAAGTCTTCCCAATATCTATCTCTTCACCAGACTCATGTTTCTATTGGATCCATTAGAGCTGTTTAATTAGTGAACCATATTTCCTAAGCCACATAGTTCATGACAATGGTTAGTGAGGTATGAATTCATCACATACATGAATTTCCTTGAATCAGAATAATATAGATTTATAGCCACGGTAAAAGAGCACAAATTATCACCTCAGGTATGAAATTAACATGCTATATCTAATACTATACATACATGCTATAGCATGTACTTATAGCATGCTATAAATACAGGTATTTCTGTTGACTATGGTGCAATACAGATATTCCAAGTGCATTCATTATTATTTAGCTGTTAACCTTTCATTTCAATATTCACTCCTTTTTCTTTCTTTTTTTTTTTTTTTTTTTTCATCAGTCTTTCATTTCTTGTTCTGAGTTACAGTGTGATTGAGTGGAAAATGACAACATGCTGCTCATATATATGTATAAAAATAAATAATAATAACAAAAATCTGTTCCAGATTATGAAGTGACCAGTTATCAATTCTTTGAACACACTAATCCTTTTGCTAACATTGTCAAAGAGAATGTAAACATTATGACTTCCAATGCCTAAAAGTACTTAAAAATTATTTGTGCTTTTTATGCTTTAAAATTCTGTCTATGACTTGTCTTAAAAATAAGAAAACTTACACTTTTGTGTAAGTATGAAACTTACACTTTTTGAACATACCAAGAAAAAGCCAAGGAACGTGAGAGAAATCAATGGAAAGACACTAGTGATCTTTAAGTCAGCACTCACATAGTCTTTAAAATGTAAAGACTATATAAGGCTTTACCATGCACTAGAATTCCTCAACAGTTTTGCCAGGCAAAGAGTCCCTTCTTCTTTTTTAACATTTTAAGCAGTAAGTTCAACTTGAAACTAGAAATTTGTACCTTAAAAACCAAAGCAAGTGGAATTCCATGTGCATTATACAAATTATACCATATCTAAATATCTTGAGTGCAAGTTACAATGGAACATGATTTTAGAGTGTTTTAGGAAGTTAAAAAGATTTTAACTATTTTAATTTGTAAATATTTTTTTCTGTTAAGTATAAAACGTACTTTCCAGGAAGTGTATATTTCAGCAGATGTGCAGAAGCACTTTCATAAGGCATATTTTAATACTCAAAGACTGCTATAAAAATTAATATTAAAGCAGCTGTATAAATAGTTTCTGAACTTTAAGACATGATTTGCAGTATCAGTTCAGTAGGAAGGCTCAAAAGCTTCTAAAGAAGGGTCCAAGAACCGTTACACATTCAAGTTGATAATTAGACTTGAGTTGTAGAAATTATTACATTTTTGTCTTTTGGAATGATCTGAATTTCAAATTAGAATAGATATACAATGCATTTCCATATCAGAGCATCCAAGAATTCACAGCCTTTTTATAGATTTTACTGAATCATAGATTCATAGAATCATAGAATCATTTATGTCAGAAAAGACCATATGATCATCAAGTTCAGCCATCGCCTAACACTACCAAGTCCACCACTAAACCATATCCCAATTGTCCCATCCACATTTCTCTTAAACACCTTCAGGGGTGTCGACTTTTCCCTGGGCAGCCTGTCCCAATGCCTAGCCATTTCTTCCATGAATAAATTCTTCTTGACATCTAAGCTAAACTTTTCTGGGGAGAACTAGAGGTCATTTCCTAACACTTATCACATGAGAAAAAAACAGCAACACCCACCTCACTACAACCTGTTTTCAAGTAGATATAAATTTATTAGGCCTCCTCAGCCTCCTTTTCTCAACACTCTCAATCTCAAGGAACTGACATTCTTGATCACCTAGACACTCCGCTGTCTCATGTTCAGCCAGCTGTTGATCAACACACACAGGTCCTTTTCTGCCTTGAAGTTTTCCAGATATATTTTCCCAGACTATACTAAGATATTGTGGATATTGTGTTGTCATTGCCCAAGTGTAGCATCCAGCATTTAGCAGTGATGAATGCCGTATGATTAGATCTTTGGAACTCTCTGCAAAGGTTTCCTACCTTCAAGCAGATCAACACACCAGCTGAGGTTAGTGTCATCTTCAAAGTGAGTATGCACTCAATCCACTCATCAAGACCACTGATAAAAATGTTAAACAAAACTGTCCCCAGTACTGTGACCAGCTAACAGCCAAATGTAAATCCATTCACAGAGACTCTTCGGGCCCTTCCACCCAGACAGATTTTTACCCAATGGAGAGTACATCCACCTAACTACTATCTTCAGAAAAACTGGTCACTGGACAGATGATGGTATAACAGAATGAATACTAAAACATACTTCTCAGAATCACAGAATCATCTGGGTTGGAAGAGACCTCCAAGATCACCAAGTCCAACCTCTGATGTAACACTAACACATCTTCCACTAAACCATATCCTCTACATCTAAACGTCTTTTAAAGACATCCAGGGATGGTGACTCAACCACTTCCCTGGACATCCCATTCCAATGCCTAACAACCCTTTCAGTAAATAAGTTCTTCCTAATATCCTAGTGCATCTGTAGCCCATTCCCCCTCATCCTATCACCAGGCATGTGGGAGAATAGACTAATCCCTACCTCTCTACAGCCTCCTTTAAGGTACCTATAAAGGGCGATAAGGTCACCCCTGAGCCTCCTCTTCTCCACGCTGAACAATCCCAGCTCCCTCAGCTGCTCCTCATAAGACTTGTTCTCCAGAACCCTCACCAGCTTTGTTGCCCTTCTCTGGACATGCTAGAGCACCTCGATGTCCTTCTTGTAGTGAGGGGCCCAAAACTGAACACAGTACTTGAGGTGCAGCCTCACCAGAGCCTAGTACAGGACGACAATCATTTTCCTATTACTTCCACTCCAAAAGTTCATTATGGAAAGGGTAGAGTAAGATTAACAGATTGCATAAAAGAGTCCTGTATTTTACTCTCACATTGCCAGAGACATTTTTTTTCCAAAGATCCCCAAGACAATAACTATTTCCTGTAGTATATATGCATACATATGCATCCATACAGTTTCTTAAAAAATGTTGACCTATATTATTTTTATATGTAACAATTATTTTGAATGACATTACTGAACAAAGTTTATTTCTCCACATACAGAAAGCCCGCACATTGTATGTTAACATCCATTATTTTTACTTTTTTTTTTTTTTTTTTTTTTTTTTTTTATCAGACCTACTAGGTAAGATGATATGATACAAAGATACAAAATACAATGGTATTGGCATCAGGTTTCCATTCTATTGCTTAATTTCTATAATTTGTGTTTATAACTTTCATTTACCTGTGATAAGCTACTGATTTTGTGTGACAGCACCACCATAATGCAAATTATAAAATACTTCAGAAATTGCTTATACCATTCAGAAAATTTCTTATACCGATCTTATGAGTGGTCTGTTTCTTGAATTACATCTCTATAAACTATTGTTATATCTATTCTGCTGCTCATGTTGTGATTGCAGCTCAGGTACCCAATCTAGTAGTAATATATATACCCAATATAGTTGTTATCTATTGTTCTATTCATAGAAGTGGAAGTGAAAAAAAAAAAAAAAAAAAATGGCTCAGGGTTTGAGATGAGGATAGTTTGATTAATGGGAAAAGGAAGAGGGGAACAAAACAAAACAACCACACACACACAAAAAAAAAAAAAAAAAAAAAAAAAAAAAAAGGGGGCACATGCAAGCACAGAGAGAGAAAAAAAGTATATATTCCCACATCCTGGGAAGCTCAGCTTCAACAGCTTCAATACACAAAGCAGTTGTTTGGGTAGACAGACACCTTTATAACAAGAGCCTGATACCCCTCGCTCCCCCCCCATCTCCCTCCTACCTTCTCCTTTACCACCTTTCATTGCTGAGTGTGATATGGAATATCCCTTTGGTGGGTTTAGGTCAGCTGCCCTGGGGATATCCCCTTTACACTTTTTTACCCAACCCCAGCCTACTGTGTGAGTATTGATGCTGTGCCAGCACTGTTCAGCAATAAAAAATCACTGGTGTGATACCAATGCTGTTCTAGCTACAAAGGAAGAGCATAACACTATATGGACCACTATTGGGAAAGATGGGCCACTGCAGGGAAGTTAACTCCATCCTAGCCAGACTAGTACAATACCTATATGGTGATTTAATTCCTATAATTGAAAAAAAAAAATAGGTTACAGCTAGCTCACACCTCTCAATTACATTGCAGACATAGTCTGAGGAACTGCAGTTGACAGGAGGAAATCCAATATAGGAGAACGAAAAAATAATAATAATTATAGTTAGCGGAGGGAAATTCTGCATTGGAAAATGAAGATTTTGCTCAATCAACCCTTAGATCACTGAGGAGAAACAAAATGGGCTGATGAAAACAACAACAACAACAAACACTAATTTACTAATCATAAAAGATTAATCAAGACTATGCATAGATAAAAAGAAGCAGCAGTCTAGAGGAGCTTCATCTGTTTCCATTTACTGCATTAATTAATTTACTGCATTAATTAATTTACTGTTCACATTTGATTTTTCTTAAAATGAAATTGTTTTTCCTATCACGCTTATCTTGCTGGTTAACAAGGAACAAACTTTTAACTCTTCTCTCTTATAAAGGTCACTAGGTCATGTGGGAACTTGATTCTGAAAAAGCAGTTCACCATGACAGTAAAGAGCAAGAAATTGCTTGTGCCAGGAAAAGTGTTACCACTAGGAATCTTAATTCAAGGTACCACTTTTATTATAATTTTGGCTGATTTCCTCCTGTTAAGGTTGGAAATGCTTTGTTAACAAATAATTCAATGTAGTCAAACAACAGATTGCTTCATTTTCTACAAGTTTTTTTTTTTTTTTTTTTTTTTTTTTTTTTTTCTAGAGGTCTGTGAAGATTTTTCTCAACTAGTAATAAAATGCAGCACAAATATTCCTTGTATTCTTACAGTGTCATCCAATAGACATATTCAGTATTTTCATTTCAATCAGAATTAGGTTTTTATCCTTGTACACATCCCATATATTTAGAGTGATTCATTTTGTGTTGACAGATCTCCACACTGCTCTCATTTTTTTTTCTTATTCTGAGTTTCAAAACATTACTATGGGAATTCCATTTAAGTATTGGAAATTTTACTTGACATAATACAACTGAATTTCATCAAGCTTGTAGAAATATAAAGGTTGACCAAAAGAGAAGATGTAGTTCCTTGAACTAGATCAGAAACAACTTTAGCTACATATCTAAAATTTTAGTAGAGCAGTATCTTCTTTCTCAGTTTAAAATCATTAGTCCTTGTCACTACTCTCCCTAAGAAAGAATCCCTCTTCTACTTTCTTGTAGGCCCCCTTTAAGTACTAGAAGGCTGCAATTTCAATGATGTCTCCCCAGAGCCTTCTCTTCTCCAGGCTGAACAACCCCAACTCCCCCAGCCCGACTTAATAGCAGAGGTTCTCCAGCCCTTTGATCATCTTTGTAGACCTCCTCTGGACCCTTTCTAATAAATGCACGTCCTTGTGCCAGGGGACCCAGAGCTGAATGTAGTACTCCAGGTGGTGTCCCGTGAGAGCAGAGGGAAATAATTGCCTCCCTCGGCCGGATGGCCTTGTTCTTTTGAAGCAGCCCAGGATATGGGTTGGCTTTCTGGGCTGCAAGCATACATTGCCAGCACCCCCAGGTCCTTCTCCTCAGGGCTGCTCTCAACCTATTCTCCACCCAGCTTGTATTTATACTTGGAATTGCCCTGGCATATTCCAAGTACCTGGAATATACTTGGAATATGCCCTGGCATATTCCAATTCCATATACATGACCTTCCAGTTGGCCTTGTTGCACTTCATGAAGTTTGCACAAGCCCACCTCTTAAGACTTTCCATCTGCCTCTGGATGGCATCTCTTCCTTCCAGAGTGTCAACCACACCACATAGCTTGGCGTTGTCAGTTGACTTGCTGAGAGTGAACTCAATCCCACTGTCCATTTTCCTGACAAAGATTTTAAACAGTGGCAGTCCCAATACCGACCCCTGAGGACCACCACTTGTTACTGAACACCACTTCAGCTTTGAGACATTAACTACAACTCTTTGAATGTTACCATCCAGCCAATTCTTTTCCCACTGAATAGTCCAGCCATCAAATCCATATCTCTCTGTGGCGTAACAGCCACACAGACACCAGGGTTCTTTTAGGATCAGTAGCTGCTACTTCTTTATTGATGACATAACTTCATCTCTCACTTACTGAGTGTGATTAATGATTGAGTCCCCAGTAGGACTCCAATTAAAGTTTGCAATTTATTAATGAATAGAGGCAAGCAAACAGTGCTGGGTGCACTGGGTGTCTCTGCTCCACCAAGACGCACACACAACTGTTGAACTTTCTAAATATATAGAATATTGCTTTTACATATTCATAAGAAACACGAGGACGCCTATACATATGCATGACCTATCCCTGCTTCGTATTATAATTAGTATTTTCACAAACTCTCCACATCAGTGCCTTCTGGTGGTAGTCGTCAAGGGGGTCATGGGGACAAAGGCTCACAGTTCCCTCCCATCACCACTAGCAACCTTTTGTTCCTGTGCAGACCTTGTGGGTTCCTGGATCTCGTCCAGACCACAGGCCGGCCCCAACTGGCTCCCTCTTATTCTGCACATGCTCTGTCCTCCACAAGGTTCCCAAAAGCAACAAAACCAAGCCATGCAAGGCCGTTTTTTTCCAGCATTTCATTAACTCTTGAAACCACACTAATAATATAATTATCATATAACATTAAACAAGAAATTTGAACAGTTTCAACCAGAAACCCCCCCAGCAACTTCCATGCCTTAATGGCGGGAGAACAAGCAACCCAAGATGGCAAAGAGTCTCCTGATTCACCCTCCTTTGTTCCCTTTAAACTCTTTACATTCCTGATGGCCTCATCATTAAAAGTCTGATGTTATCACCAACCATGGGCCTTGTTGACCCCCATGGCCACACTCCCACATCTTCCCCTTCTTTATTAACATCAATCATCTTCTTGACATGAATTAATACTTCATGTATCATATTGAGGGCCTAACTTCATCTCTCATATTGAGGGTATAACTTCATTTTCCTTGTTGCCATCCCCATATTGAGGACAGGCTCCCTTCTTATACTATTTGCTCCACAGCAGTCCTTTTCCACTAACTATTCATTGGTCAACAACTTTGCCTGACAACCACAAACACCCAGCAACTTCCAAGCCTTAAAGGCTGGAGAACAAGCAACCCAAGAGGGCAAGGGAGCTCCTGATTCACCCTTCTTTGTTCCCTTTAAACTCTTTACATTCCTGATGGCCTCCTCTTTAAGAGTCTGATGTTATCACCAGCCATGGGGCTTGTATACCACCATGGCCACACTCCCACATCTCTCTAATTTAGGGACAAGGATATCACTGGGGAGGGATAGTGTCAATTGTTTTGCACAAGTCCAGGTAGATGATATCAACTGTTCTTTCCCCATCCACCAATATTGTAACAGCATTGTAGAAAGACCCTAGATTTGTTAGGCACATCTGCCCTTAGGGAAACCATGTTAACTCTCACCAATCACCTCCTTATTTTCCATGTGCTTAAGCATAGTTTCCAGGAGGATCTGCCCCATGACCTTGCCAGGCACAGAGATGAGACTGAATGGCCTGTAGTTCCCTGGGTCTCCTCTTTTTCCCTTTTTAAAAATGGACACTATATTTCTCCTCTCAGAAACTGGGAACTTCACTGCAGCACCACAATTTATCAAATACGATTGATAATGTCTTAGCAAGTACGTCCGCAAGTTCCCTTGAGACCTTGGAATGTATCTCATCAAGTTCCATGGACTCATGCACGTTTAGGTTCCTTCGCTGGTGTTGAACCCAATCTTCTCCTACAGTTGGTAGTTGATCATACTCCCAGCCCCTTTCTTTGAAAGAGGGCTTGGGCTATATGGCTAGAGCTCTTACTTGTGAAGACAGAGGCAAAACACAAAAAAAGAAACAAAAAAGCATTGAGTACCTCAGTCTTTTCCATATCCCAAGTAACCAGGTCTCCTGTTTCCTTCTGGAGAAAGCTCACAATGTTCCTAATCTTCCTCTTATCACTGATGTACTTATAGAAGCATTTCTTGTTGCTCTTGACATCCTTAGCCAAATTTAATTCTATTTCATAATGCTATAATAGTTTGTAACATAATGATGTTAAGACAGTTTGCAATAGTTCCCTTAGATGACAATCAGCAATGACACAAAACACCGCCTTCATAGTATCTTTGCATAGAAATAGGAAGTTGGAAAGTATGATATAATCTCTCAAGATCACAGAAGTTAAGCATGCATAATGATTTGGCTCCAGGAAGATTTGTTCCATAATCTTCCCAGACACAGCTGTGAGGCTCACTGGGCTGTAGTTCCCCTGGTCTTCCTTACTATACTTTTTTAAAATGGGAATGATGTTTCCTTTTTTTCTAGTCATCAGGGACTTCACCTCACTTCCAAGATTTTTCAGATATGTTGGAGAGTGACTTGGCACCTACATCAACCAACTCCCTCAGGTCCCTAGGATGCATGTCATCAGGGCCCATAAACTGTAGTTTTTAAGTTGCTTTAGGAGGACCCAGACCTGCTCTGTACCCACAAGTGCCAAGGGAACTGGCTGAGGTCATGGTGAGGCCACTGTCAATCAACTTTGCCGTGTTGATCAGAGGAGATGCCTGTGGGCTGGCAGACATCATATGTTAATTCTCTGTTCAAGAAGTTCAAGAGAAAAGACCCAGGGATCTACAGTCCACTGAACCCCATCTAGATTTCTGAGAAGGTGATAGAGTAAATAATCCCAAAAAATATTTACAAACATATGAAGGACAAGAAGTTGATGGGGAGTAGTCAGCATGGTTTGTCATGTCTGACAAACAGGATAACTTTTTACAATGACAAAATGGATTTTGTGGTCTGAACCTTGGTGGAACTGCCCAAATTGTTGTGAATCAGCAGCACAAAGCCCATCTGGAGGCCAGTCACTAAAAGTGTACTCAGAGATCAATACTGTGGCCAGTACTATTTAACATCTTTGTTAAGGACCTTGGTAATCCAGCACAGTTTATTCTCAGCAAGTTCATTGGAAGTATAAAAGTGAGATGAGTGGTTGATACACCATATGCTTGCGCTGCCATTCAGAGGGACCTTGACATATTGGAGGAACAGAGAGAAAGAAACATTAAATTAAACAAAGTGAAAAATCATGTCTTGCTTCCTAATTCTTTTTTTTTTTTTTTTCTTTTAAATGGAAGTACTCTTTTCTTGTAAATTTTCACAGATTATAGAAAGAACTGAAATTTCCACAGAGCATATTTTCTATTAAATTGCTATGAGAAAGCACATAACTTTTGATATATATTTAGTGATTTCTTTGAGAGATAACTACACTTTACAAAGAAGTGTATTGCATTTGAAGCTACCAAAGAACATTCCTATTATGCAAGAATACTTCTTGTCTTTCCTGTGTCACTGAACCCATACACATAGTCACTTCCTGCTCTTCTAGAGGACTTACTACAACCCTCCTCAGATAAAATACAAGAGTGATAAAGTTATTTGCCATGTTTTTCCTTTGTGTGAGCACACATTTTAGGCTGTATCTTAGTTCTTCATCTATGTTAAATACAAGCAATCAAGGGTCTAGTTATGGCACATCATTGAAAGATCTTCCAAATTCATGATATTTAAATATTAAAACATATAGAGATAAATTCACAAAGCACAATCTCAAATATAATTCTTAGCTTTGCTTAATTTGGGAAGAGTCTGGTATGACCTCTGTTCTTACTTTTCCATCATGAAGATATACACAAAGCATAAAAGGCTTTTCTCCTCAATTCTTTGGTATATCCATGACATCATAATTGCAGCAAGGTTCACCAGCTATTTAATTTCTGTTGACCTTTTCTAGATAAAAAATATAAAATAATATCAAAACATCACAGCTTTTGCTTGAAAGATTTGAAATTGAACTTACATCCATGATACCATCACTGTGAACCTTGACCTTTTACATGCAAAAGTTCTCCTAAACATCAAATGACAATTATCTGTGGAAATCCTGTTGGCTCTGAGTGTGGTTCTAGGTAAAATTATCACTGGAATAGAAAACTGATCCTTTGCATTGTCTGAGAACACCATAATTATCACAACAATTTCTGTTTTAGTCTCTATGGGATATGTTGTTTAGCTGTTTGGATTTATTTATTAATATATATTTTTTTAATGTTGTAATGGTATTTGCAAGCTGAGAGTCATTGTTCCTGTGAGGCTACCTTTCCAAATAATTAGAGGGAGACATAAACAACATACGGAGACAAAAATCTGATCAATAGATAGTATGAGAAGCATAAATGAGAACTGAACCTGGTCAGTTACATTCTTTGGTGGAATGTGGGAATGTTCATTTCAGTAGGATTACCTGATCAAGCATACTGTCAAATGGGATGATGAGGAAAATGGTAAATCCCTTCCATGAAGGGTGGTTACATGTAAAACAAGACCAGTTGGTGTTCTTTCCTTACTGAGACCTATGCCTGACAACTGCAGTCTGTCCTATATTCTTAACTAAATCCTTTCTCAACAATCTCTCTCTATAGTCTCACTCTCTATTCCATGTCTATGTGTACTCCAAGGACTTAGTGCCAACATTTGGGGTGAAAAGGAGTGGAGTTAGCCCTAGTACAATAATATTGTTAGTGATCACATGATTTTAATATAGCATTTTCTTACATGCTGATAACCTAGCCAGACACAAGATATAAACATTTTTGATAAGTAAGCAGTGTAATTGATAATGACTCAGAGAAAATATTTGGACACTCACTTTCAGGTTTCAATGGAAAACATTCCAACACTGAATAAATAAATAAATGCACAACAACAAAAACAATCATATAATTTGCAAGATAAAGAAGAGCAAGGGACTGTAAAAATGTGGATCTTTTTGTTCAATATGGCAGAAAGATGAATGGAACAAACAAAAACAGCATAAGAAACATCAGGAGCCAATGAGATTCCCCCCCCCCCCCCCCCTTTTTTTTTTTTTTTTTGAATGAGATGATGTCAGGCAAGCAGCATACAGCATACAGCTCCATGGATGAGCAAAGTGAACAGGGGAGGAAGGATATTTCCCACCTCAGTTCCAGATTTTTCAACAGAATACCCTCAGTAATATCACCTTGGCCCAGTGACTAAGAACCACCAAGAACTGTGTTTACTGTGTTAACTATGGCTTGAGTTTCATACACACATTAATTTAGGGTATAACTGTTAGAGTCTAACTGTTCTGTACACAATGAAAACTAAGGGTGATGTGTAGAAACTAACGGTTAGCACAAAAGGTGTTCTTAAAAAATGTTGATATGAGAAAGTTTATTTTAAAGTCTGAAACTGGCAGTCTTCTAAACATTCCCCTTACAAATGATCTCTGACACTTTAATTGGTATATGTACACATGCATAGATACAAATACACAGATATTCAACAAGAACTCATTTGCAACATTTCAACTACTGAAGAAAACATATGCTTATTGGAAATAGGGAAAATAGAAAAAGAAAAAGAAAAAAAAAAAAAAAAGACAAACTGGATTTGATTCATTCATTCTGGTACATACAGACTTTTCTTCCCTTAAAATTAATTAATTAATTAATTAATTAATTCTAACGAGCTATCTAATGTGTCAAATACTACAAGAAGCTCAGTGAAACCTATCCATCTGATTACAGCCATAATTTTGCTAGACCTAATTTAGCTTTTTTCCTACATTACTGATATAGAGACCAACATTTACTGCCACTGCATTCGATCTTTCATCTTGGTTTTGGTTAAACAAAGATTTATGCCCACAAAAAATTATCCTACATCACCCCTACAGAGTAGAGAAATGCTGCTATAACAACATTGTTGACCTGTGTGCTAAAACAAGAAAAGCTGGTCCTCCATATGTCTTTTTAAAATTCCATCTTTGAAAATAATATTGCATACTGACTGGTACAAAGTAAGTCATTCATTAATACAATTAATATCATTTTTTTTTTATTTGTCTTGGATGCAAAGACAACAAAAACTCT
This sequence comes from Heteronetta atricapilla, assembly GCA_011075105.1. Taxonomy (NCBI): domain Eukaryota; kingdom Metazoa; phylum Chordata; class Aves; order Anseriformes; family Anatidae; genus Heteronetta; species Heteronetta atricapilla. The sequence continues at coordinate 46,589,794 of CM021763.1, read as the reverse complement.
CTAAATTTTATTTGTAAACTGAACTCTGAAGTTTTTGTTGCAGGGATTAGAAGTAAAACTTCTCTTGAATGTCCAGTCTGAGGTTCAGCTGCAGGTTATGTTCACAATTCAGTCCTCTTGGTTTTAGTTTTGCCACTATTCCCCTACTGACTTGTTCGAGTGGATGTAAAGAAAAGATTAACAGTGCTTTGTATTAACTGTTGGTATTAATGGTTGAAGACACTATACTTAACAGGGAAACCATAAAAAATTAGCCATGAGTAACTTCTAATTAATAACTAATAACTATCTTTTTTCTACTGAATGCAATTTGAAAGAGAAAAAAAAAAGAAAAGAAAATATATTCAATATATTCAGTAAAGATATAAAACTGTAGTAAGAGGCAACATGGAACTATGACATTCCCAGGAATTGCTTATATATATATATATATACTGTCAAACAGGTCAGTTTAAAGACTGCAAATCAACTTGGTCACTATATGATCCAGCAAAAGAGCAAAGCATAAATTATCCCTAGTTATTTGGGCTGTGGTGATCCATAAAAAGTTAACATATTTGTTAAATATGTTATAGCTAAGTCTAAAATCCTTTCCAGACACTGTAACAGGACAAAAAATGAAAAAAAAATAATGCTACAAAAATAAAAATTAAAATAAATACCTACCTTTACTACAATCTTAAATTGTGGAATAGCTTTTTTTATTTATTTATTTATTTATTTATTTTGTCTTAGCTTATTTTCTTTCTTTCCTTTTCTTTGTATAACTTAATGTGGATAACAACATCAGCCTGAGATTACTCTTTTATTCTACTGGACAAAGTATTTAAGAAAAATGAAAATAATAATAATAATCCACTCCTGTACCAGCTGCTTATACCTGCTGTGCCTGTAATAGCATGCTTTATCTGAACTATATAATCCTTCTCTATAAAGCATGATAGAAAGAGGAAAAATGCTAACAAAGTGGGAAAAAGTTGTTTATTTAACTGATTAAATTATTTTCTGATTATAGTCAGGCACTGTATAATTAAAACTCAGTATTAGAAAATATCCTAATATCAATATTGATATGACTTTCAGCATATTTGCTGAACACTATTGATCTGGACACAGATCAATAGTAAATATCAAATTCACAATCATTTTAAGCTGATTACTTGCTGCAGGATTCATTTCAGCAACATTCTCAGTTTCACAGATGGGTTATGTTGCTTTTTCTCAATTGGGTACAAGTTCAGTCTATTTATGAACCTTCCTTCACTGAGATCTGAAATTTTCCCAAGGAAGACATGAATCTCATTTTTCTTAGCATTGTTCTGCTACATTAAAAAAAAAAAAAACAATAACAAAAAAAAAAAAAAACAACCTCCCTTACTCCCATGTCACTGCCCCAAAGACTGTATTAAGTTACATCTCTGAGGTTTACATCATGATACTCATGTCAGACATTTAACGCAAAAATTCCCATTGGTCTTACCACCAGTTCCTCTGTATTAGTACTAATCAAGCTGCTGTTAGATATTCTGGAGGCTGGTGGAGGTTAAGGAGCTTAGGCTAAGGCCAAGGCTATAAGCCTTACAGATGTTTGGGGAATAGATGAAACAGTAGAAACTCTGAAGAGTTATCTTGCTTGTGTAACGTTTGAGAGAGAGGGTTATATACAGCATCTGGGAATGAGGAAGGATTTCATTACATTTCACAATGCTGAATTTAAACACTGCTAGCTGCTACAAGATACAGTCGACTGGTGCTGGAGATCAAATTCCACGCTAAAGCCAAGTGACAGATCGGGCATTAAAGAAAAGTATATGGACATTTTGATGTTTCACAATTGTTAACAGTGTACACTTGAGGTTATTGTTTCTCTTTTCAGCAGCATTTGCATTCATTCCCATAGAAGCAATACCACTGAGGTGCAATGATCCCCAGATGGAGTGAAGATAAATTCTTGGTTTCTCTTATGCAGGTCTCATTAGGAGGACCATTTTGCCACAGTATTTATCATCAAGATAGAAATTAAATTTCTGTGTGCTGGGTTTACTAAATAAAATAAAATAAAAAAATCAAGACATGCAGCCAGAGGGGAAGAAATATTTATGATAGCAAATTCCATTACCCTCTCCTATATGACAGTATTTGGAGAAACACAACTCTACTCTTTGTTTCACCTTTATTGAATTTCACTGGCAATATCTAATTAACTTACGTACCACCTTCCTACTGGCCTTCTTCCTAAGTAGTCAACATCTATGTCTTTCTACCTTTGAACATTCCATGAAAAAGAGGCTAACAAAACATTTTTAATGTAACAAAACCAATAATAGATACCATATGGGGGTGTGAATTTACTAGAGCTTATATAAATTACAGTAAAATGGCTATAAATGCATACATAAAAACCACATAATTTTTCCTCTCATGTTTTCTGATAAAGATCTATCTGACTCTGTTTACTGATAAACAGGATGCAGCAGGGGTGAGGTATGGAAGAAACACAAGAAACAATCTTCTCTTTGTCTCCCCAGCACAAATCTTCTACATCTAACTCTGTTTTATGAAATAGAGAAAATGGTGTTATCAAAAATTGCTATGAAATTGACTGTGATAACTCACTTGATAATATGCTATTACTGCTAACACCAGTACAATTACACCATGCAATGGTATATCTTCTATTTACATATAATTTAGAAATCCAATGACAGAAAACATAATGCATTTATCTAAACTGTTTGAAAGTGGTGAAGGGTTGAACGATATATGCAGGAAAGAAGGAAAATAGCTTTGTAAACAATGGTAGAGGATGCTGGATATTCTAAACATTCCTTCACATTCTTTAACATGTAACAAGCTTAAGACTATCAAGAATTATTTTTTATTTATTATTTTTTTTTTTTTTTAAAAAAGAATGAAGCTAATGGCAAAATTCACCCAAATTTCAATTACCAAAACTTATTTCACATAAAATGTCTCTGGACAGTACAAAACAGTTACTGGCTACAATATATCTAAGACAAATATTTTGAACAGAAAACATCATCTTAGTGTGGAAACTGATTAGTAAAAACATTAATCCTTTGTATCACCTCTCCTCTGATCTCCAATCAATATTTGAGAGTTTTCTTTATCAGGACTTGAACTTAAAAAAGGAATAGCTGTGTTGAATGGCAATTATTTCTCCCCAGCCTGTAGTACATGAGTACAAGAATATCTAATTGTGGGCTATATTAAAGTAAATAATATTTGCTCCTCAACATAAGGGCTTACTTCGTGTAAGCACGTGTACAAATAGTAAATAGAAGACCATAAACAAACTAAGATTCTTGTTTGACTCAAAGGGAGAGTTTTTGAACAGCCCTTAGAAAGGCTACAGGACACTGGAAAGTACAACACAAAGCTTGACTACCTCTTCATCCCAGTCTGTTTCTCCAAATGTTAATGCTCATCCAGTAATTTCATATAAAACTCACATATGTTACACAATTTACTACTAGGTAGTGCTCAAACAGTGATAGCAGAACAGGCTGAAGATATACTGAACTGTGTGTGGACAATTACAGTTTTTGTTTGTTTGTTTGTTTGTTTTCAAAAAAATTGAATTTATATCTTAATAATAATAATAATAATAATAATAATAAAACTTGTCTTATAGAGGACTGGGTTTGCAGTTAATATATATAATATATTATACCATAAATATATGTACTATATTTATTATACCATACATCACATAGAATCATAGAATCATACAGGTTGGGAAAAAAAATACTAAGACCATTTAACCCAGCCTTTAACCCAATATTTACAATTCCACCACTAAACCATGCTACTAAGTTTTACATCTCCTTTTTATTGCATATATGAAAAAAGGAAAAAAAGCACTTTTCTTTAATCTATATAGTAACCAGGTCAATGTTTGGATTTTTTTCCTCCCTTTATTTTTTTATTTTTATTTTTATTTTTTACACAACTTCAAAACAAATTGTATTTGTATAGCCTTATCTCAAATTATTTCAGCCACCCTCAACCATTATATCAGTTAAGCTAAGACAGTTATTGTGCACAATTTAGTCTGTAATTAATTCCTTAGGTTTACTTTGGAGAAGGTTTGCTGTTGCATAGTACTTGATTGACCCCACTGAATTGCCAAAAGCAAATCTGTGGGTTAATTTTGGTTTGTACTAGTTAAAAATGAATAGGTGGGAGGATCCAAATGTATTCCTGTATAGTTACTTTAATTACAAACCTCTAAATTCACAATTAATGAATTCCATTGTGTTTTTTGCATACACAGTATAATTTCTTTGTAGAAGTTGCCACTTTAATGTTTAAGAAAGGTGTCTTTTTTATTTTTTTTATTTTTTTCTTGAAGTATAAATGCTTTTATGGTACATTCACCTACTTTGATCAACATACCATTTCCTTTGTCAATGTATTCAAAAATAAAATAATAATAATAAAAGGTCTTAGTTGAGGTTAAGAAAAGGAAGGGCTTCTGTGTTTTCTGTTATTCACAGAAGCGAAGATTTCATTTCAATTTTACAGTTGCTCTCAGTAGCATCATAGATTTTGCAGAGTATGTCAATTTATTGTTGCATTTGCATCCCATGAAGTGTAAAGCTACTAGAAAAGATTACCTTCGTGGCTCATTGGATACTGTTTGCGCTCTAGTTTCATATGCAATAAGAACAGGAAAAAGTTTGTCTTGCTAACATCTCCCACATTTCTTGAAGAGTGTTAGGAAAATAACTTGCTTTTAGTTTTATATAAAGAGGACTCTTATAAATGAGAAATTTACTTCTATTTCAGACACTCTTTATTTTTATAGATTTTTATTGTTGCTGTTGTTAATCTTTCAGCGGAATTTAATCTGCATTGGTATTCTAAATATGAAGGCTCTGTAATTCTAAGTGTTTTTTACTTCTTTTCTTTCCCCTCTTTAACTGACAGAACAGTAAAAATTATGAATTTATATCTTTAATCAGCATCTTGCCTCCTTTTCAGGCAAGAATTACAACTGTATTAAAAAAAAAAGAATTAACTTTTTAAGTCTGTTTTTACCTCTTGGGACTTCACATCCTTGTGAACTAGTTGAAGACACCACAGAGTACGTACAAGAATACTTTCTAGTTAATAGCATATGCAAAGAAGCTGGTCACCATCTGAAACTTTTATTACTACCAACAATAAAAAATATCCCTATATATATATATATATATATATATATATATAATGACTATATATATATATATAGTCATTAGATATTTTGATTGTGCATACACTAACTCACTCATCCATCAAATCATCTCTCTGCCATTAGAAAGTGTATTCATCCAATGTTTATTTCCATGTGTGTTGCAAAATAGATTATAGACATAAGGGTCTGTTGTGGTTTCAGCCAGGATATAGTTACTTTTCCTCCTAGTAGCTGGTAGAGTGCTATGTTTTGGATTAGGATGAGAAGAGTGCTGATAGCATGCTGATGTTCTAATTGTTGCAGAGCAATGCTTGCACTAAGCCACTTTCCCATTTCTCTCCCCCCACCCCAGAGAGGGAGGGGGAAGCGTGAGCGAATGGCTGTGTGGTTTTTAGCTGCCGGCTGGGTTAAACCACAACAGGGTTAAATGACCACCTACAAAGATCTATCTTTACAGAAATGTGCAAGAAAATTGATGTTTTCCAGGTATAAGGTTTCCAACTTCCTACTGCTAGCACAGTATATTAAGAATATGTTAAGCATAATAATTGTTCAAAATGCATCTGCTGCTGACTTAAAAATAGAGTAAGATGGTAAAGTTGTTCTTCGTATAGTTTCAGTTACAGGATAAAGTACTTTTTTCATTACCTCCCCATCTTCCCAGTAACTTATGAGTTTAATATGACTCCTGAAGAAACAAATATGAGGGAACTTATAGCTCTCTGATTTATATTCACAGGAAGAATACATGTACAAAGGACATAAGAATATTACTTATTTGTAACACTTTCATAAACACATATTTTATTTAAATGGTAGTTAGTTTTTCAGTTGTACATTTTTCCTTATTTTTGAAGGTTGGCGCTTCACAGTATCACAGATATTTGCCAGGCTTTCTATAAATAAATAAATACATACATACACATATATACGCAGATATACATATATCTTAACTAATTTATTGCCTGTTTTACAGACTTAAGATGCAAAATCCATCCATCTATTGGTGATGAAGGCATGCCTATGAGGAGAGGCCAAATATGCCTGGGTTGTCTTTTCTGCAGAAAAGAAGGATCAGATGAAACCTCATTGCTGTTGGAAACATCCTGAGGAGAGAAAGAGGTGCAGTCTCTTCTTCCTAATAACCCATGACAGGGCACATTGGAATAGCACAAAGCTGCACAAGGAGAGGTTCAGACTGTACATTAGAAAAAAAATATTTTCTATGAGAGTGGTCAAAAACTGGAATAGACTTCCAACGAGAGGTAATTGATGACTGGAGGCATCAATCAAGAGGCACTGGAACAATGACCTCATTAATTTGTTTTAACATTTGGTTACACCTAAAGAGGTCAAGACATTGGACTAAATGATCCCTGATGGTCCCTTCCAACCAAGCTCTTCTTCCCTTCCCTTCCCTTCCCTTCCCTTCCCTTCCCTTC
>CM021763.1:46536703-46548152 GCA_011075105.1 Heteronetta atricapilla | reverse complement strand
TATATTGTTATATATTATATAATATATACATTATATATAATATAATATATATATATTATATATTATTATATTGTGATGGTTTTACTCGAGTGGGCAGCCGAGATCCACCACAATCGATTTCACACTCCTCCCCTCCTCAAAGAGGAAGGGGAAGAAAACACAACACAAAGAGCTTGAGGTTTGAGATGAGAATGATTTAATTAAAGGGAAGGGGAATGGGGAGAAAAAAAAATAAAAAAATAATTTAAAAAAAATGAAACAATGGAAACAATAAGGCCATGCGGAAGCACAGAGAGAAAGGAAAACACGTTATTCTCTACTTCCCATCAACAAACAATGTTAGGCCTTGTCCTGGGAAGCAGGGCCTCAAAACATGTTCAGGAGAGCCCCTCCCCCACAAGAGTCCCCTTTTATTTCTGAGTGTGACATCAGGTGTTATGGAATATCCCTTTGGTCAGTTTAGGTCAGCTGTCCTGATGATGTCCCCTTACCACCAATTGCTCACCCCCAGCCTGCTTGTTCTTGCGGTTTGGAGGGAGTTCTGATGCTGTGCCAGCACTATGCAGCAATACACACAACACTGGAGTGATACCAGTGCTATTCCAGCTACAAGTGCAGAGCACAGCACTGTGTGGGCTGCTGCAGGGAAAGGTGACTTCATCCCAGACAGACCCAACACATGTATCTAATGTACTATAATATAATATTCTATATTTTATTATATATTACATATTTTTATATATACTTATACATTATATACAACATATAATGTGTATAATGTAATATAAATTATATATTATATTATATTATATTATATATTATGTTATGTTATATATTATATTATATTATATTATATTATATTATATTATATTATATATATATAATATTATATTATATATTTATATATATATATAGTAAATTCTTCTGTTTTTACATTTCCTGTCATGGGATCATAATCTGATTGTCTAATGTTAACAACAAAATCAAATGTCATTCACAGTCAAATCCAATATTATCAAACAATTCTGTACAATTTAGTCACTGAGGAGGCTATATCTTCCACAGACCTTGTCAACTATTATTGTCAAACAAATAATTTGGTTATTCTAATCTAACCATTATTCAGCTTCCTTTTTCTTCCTTAATCTAAGTGATATGATTAATAATTTTTCAAGTGCACAAAATCTCATTTGCAGAAGGGAAATCCACAACTTGGATTTCAGTGAGAGTTTGGCAGAAGAGACCGGGGACATGAAAACTGCTTTCACCTCTCTCATGTTAATCCACTTGTATGTCTTAGAGAGATTTTCACAAATAATGAGACAACTGAGTTTAAGCAAGAAACTAACAGGGGGTAAGATCATGTGGGATTTACTGACCACAAATGCAGTAACTTGATTTCACATCTTGAGACTCTTCTACAGAGTTCCCCTACAGTGCCATTATCTTTCTGACATGATGAATCTAGTGAAAGCCACAAATTAGGTTTGGATGTGAAGACCACCTGCTCATCACTATTACTAGTAGGTGGATGGAAAAGATTTAGTGTCAGGGGCCTAAAGATTGACAACACACATTATATCTTCATGAAATCTGGAGAATATGTGGTTAATTATGCAGCTGCTATCACAACTGTGCAGATGTCGGAATGCAAAAAAAAAGTAAGTAAGAAGTGGAAATGTAAGTGGCAAGACATTTTAATAAAAATATAATAGTAGTTTATATATATATATATATATATATATATATATATATATATACACACACACATATATAGGTCTCCCCCAAAAAATTTTGTTTTAAAGGGTCAAAATCTCTATTCCTAAAATCAATGCTAGAAGTGTAATGATAATAGTGCTCAGAAGACATTTTGCCCATCTCTGATCATTACTCATCTCTAGAAAGTCTTGCTCATTTTCTAGTATACTTAACAAGATGAAAGAGAAAAATGATTTATTCTGTACACTGCTGCTAAATGATTTTGAGCCTTTGATTCCAGTTTGAAACAATCTCAGAGAACATAAGATTCTTTTATTTTCTTTCTGCTTTTAAGATAATATTTATAGTTTTCCCAATTGTGGCTCAGAAGTCTCTTTGTGAAATTTCCTGACCCTTTCTAATAGCAGTTAAACACTTTGTTGATGGATCTCTGTTGTTTGCCATAGTGCCAAGTTTGCCGCTTACTGATTTTTCCACTTCTCTGTCTTCTATTTTGATGTATCATTCACAGCTTACGTGTGACAGCTCCTTTGTGTTGCATTATATATCACTTCCTTTCTTGAAGTCGTAATGTAGAATTTTTCTACTCCCAGAAATATTTTTTCATTTCGCTTTAGAAACATCTGTCATCTTCTGCAGGATAATATATAGTACACTTGCTTCTTATATAATTTATCTTAGAACCACTTATTTCTTCCTTACTTTGCTTCCTTTCAGTTAACATCCATCTTCTCTCTTCAAAGATAATAAATATCTTTTCCACTCCCATTTCTCCTTATCCAGTTGTTTTTTTCTTATAGTGGACCAAAATGAAGTTGATATTTCTCAGTACATTTTGTCCAATTCTTTTTAAATAAATAAATAAATAGATAGATAAATAAATCTGTCAGTTTCACTTTTAGCTAAAAATTTTAGTCTAACATTGACGGAACAGAGAATATTTTTACAGCCTCAGTGGCAAAAAATAAATAAATAAAATAAAATAAATAAAAAATATTTTTACTGCATCAGTGGAAGAACACAGCAATGTAACTTTTAACAGATTAAAATATATACTGGTCTTTTCATGTAAACCTCAGCCTTTAAAAAAAAAAAAAAATGTATCTATAGAAGTGCATTTAACATGTCATCTTTCCCTTAACACATATATGTATGGATGGATATATATATATATATGTATACATGTGCGCATGTATGTTATATGCAGATATGCATATATTCACTCATATATTAATAAATGAGAACAAAGTTTGAAGAGAGAAATAAATGGAGGGGGGAAAAAAAAAAAAAAAAAGAAAGAAAAACAACAACAACAACAACATTACTCTCCGGTAAAAGCAGTATTTAAGTGGCATCTTCCGATAGTGGACTTTTCCCAAACTGCACGGGTGAATGATTCATTTAATCCAGCATTAGCTAAATGTTATTATTTTCTCTCTATATTCAACCTAATTCTTTTTTTTTTTTTTTTTTGACATAAAACATGAATTAACATGAGTCAACTTTTTTCCTAAAATAAAAATATGGATTGTCTCTAAATTTTTAAAGATCTAAGTTAGGTATTCTGAAATTCTTTCACATATCTAATAAAAGTCTAATTTATGTAATAGTTGCTTAACAAGATTTTTAAAAGGATGGTAAAATGTTTAAAAGTGGAATTGTAAATAATGTACACTACTTATTAATCATATAGATATACAATTTCTATACATATAGAAAACTATATGGATATATAGTTTTATACAATTATGAATATGAAAACAGAAACTATAAATCTGTATTAATTTGTTGTTGTTGTTGTTGTTGTTGTAATGCATAAAATTCCTGCCCTGCTCATAAAGCAGAACTTATGATTCAGTAGTAAAAGATTATATGTCCAGAGATTAGGCAGCAGTGGTGCTGCCTCCGATTCCTCATCTCTTGCTTTTTCTACTCTAACATCTCTCTTGCTCCTAGGTCCCTCTACTTTACATGTGCAGCTCATCTGCATAACATCTGGATAACAGCATTGTGGCTGTTATCCTCTGATATTTTCCAATGTTAATATAGTTAAAGAACTGAGGACTGACTGAGGTGTGATCTAAGCTTTGGATGCATAGGCAATTGCCTAGATTTTTTTATTTATTTTTTTTTTTTAATTCCTTAGAAAACTGAAGCAAAAAATGCACCTATGGCTGTTAGAAGACACAAACATAATCTGGTTGATAAGAATTGTCATTAAATTTCATATATATTTAGAAAGACTTCTAGAAAGACAGATAAAGAAATTGGGATTCTAGAGAAAATAAGATGAAACTCATTTAAAAAGAAATGGTTAGTTTTATTGATAAAGATTCTGACAGAGATAAATGTATATCTTTAAAATAAACTGAGTAGAAAGAAACAACTGAAACTTTTTACTGAGACAATATTCACTTACTTAACAGACTTTTTTATTGTTATTTATTTTTTTTTAGGACCAACTTTTTCTATCTCCTCTCATCAGCTAGAAGTTACAGACACTTTTCAGTAAATTAGTTGGGTGCATATTTAAATTGACAGATTAAATCTCATGAAATTATTGGATTTTAAATATGTTTTATGCAACTAAATATAGGTACTACCTAGGCACTTAACTAGAAATTATTACAACCACAGAATTTCTAGAATTTCTAGGTTGGAAGAGACCTCAAGATCATCGAGTCCAACCTCTGACCTAACGCTAACAGTCCCCACTAAACCATATCCCAAAGCTCTACAAACAACTCTATACAAATTTTTGAACAAATAGAAAGGATCTCATCATCTGGTTTAAAGATCATAGTAAGATTTATCTTTATGATTAAAGATGAATATTAAATTGAACAGCAGTTGAAATAATTGAACATTATTTCAACTCATGTAAAAAAAAAAAAAAATGTTTATTACAGAATTACTAAACTTTCCATTTAATTAGTCTGACCAGTAATTTCTTCCCACAGGACACTCTAAACAAGGCCTAGGAAATCAAAAACAGTTTTAGACTACCTTATCATTGAGAAATCCAATTATACATAGAGATATATTACATATCTCTATTACAGATAAGAAGAGTAGGTTTTATACACTGTATTTGTAAATGCAATACTATGCAATACTTCACAAAACATAAAGAGCAGCAGTGTGACAGGTACATGGATTAGACTTCAGAAATGTTAGGATCTCTTTAACAACATGAGAAAAGAAAATTCAAAATCTGCAGTCTAACTCAATGTTCTACTGATTTTCTTTTTAATTCTTTTCATGTCTGATCAGTGTAAAGAAATAGCATCCATTTCCTTAGGTATGAATTAAAAATTATATAATTTGATATTGTTTTACTACAGAACTCCACATCATGGACTGATGCATTGAATAAAATTTAATTATAACTTACAAAGGTGTCAACCTACATAGCCATTGCTGAGCATCTGTTCATTTCTTCAAACAAAACATGAAAACAAATAAATGTTTGTGACTGAAGATCGGAAATTACAGGAAATATAAAGACCTAGACATCTACCTGCTGTTCTACACTCCAACCAAAAATGAGGTTTTTGTTGTTGTTGTTTTTGTTGTTGTTGTTTTGTTTAAAATGAATTCTATTTTGAACCAAAAGTTACACAGAATGAATGAAAATGCATTTCTAAAAAAAAAAAAAAAAAATATAATAATATTGTATTTCTACCTTAAATGGGAATTTATTTTGTTATTTCAACTTTGAAATAACAAAGAAAGAGAGAACACTTTCTCATGGAAATTCCTGAGGATTTATTAGTATATGTGCAACTAACTTATTTTTGACTCATGATGACTGATGCAGTCACAAAAGCCTTTCAACATGGCAGTGTACAAAACACATGGAAAAAAATTATAATAATATCTGTTTCTTTCTACATGAAATTAAACTATGAAATTAAAACTATGTCAATGTGGTGTTTCTTTGTAAAATGATTAAATGAAAATATCAACAATGTAAAGATTAAATTCTTCAAATTATTTTTATAAAAAAAATAAAGTTCACAAGAATCATTATTTATATTCCAATAGATATAAAATAAATGAATATAGAAATAAAAATTCCTAATGCATAAATCTGTAGCATGAAACAACAGAAATAGTAATAATAATAAATGATTCATCTTATGTTTCTAATACACTGTTCAGAATAAACTTTGTTTTGAAAGATATATTTCAACCTCTGGCAATATATTCCTCTGGGAACATCTGGGGCCTCTACACAAAATGAAGTCTCTAAAATAAAATTATAAGATCTACTTGCTTACATAATTTATTTTAAAAGTTACTCTGTTAGAAATGAAAGTTAAAATGAATACTTCTGAAAGAAAAATATGTTTAACACTGTATAAATTTACTTACACTTTACAGGGGGAACATCAAGCTTTATTTCCTGGATTCTGCTTTGTTTAAATTTAAATAATATGTAAAATCATGACCACATAACTGAAGAATAACGCTGTATTGTATTTCATTAATAATTCTCTCTGTCTACCCCTCATCTTCCAGATGTTTTTTAAATTTGTAACTTAGGAATAAATTTATTCAATGCTCATTGCTAGTATTTTGAAGTTTTAAATTAATGCAGGGTAAAGTTATGCAACACTGATTTTAATATCTTCCTTAGCCTCTGTGAAGAATGGACAACAGAAGAAGTTGCAGTCCAAGAATAAGATTTTATTTCCAGACCCCGGAGTTACTCGTCATTTTATCTTAAACATAATACTTCAGTGGCTCTGTTAAGCTTATTATAAAATAAAGACACTGAAGATATTGAAAACTTTTTTTTTTTTTTTTTTTTTAACTACTTTGACTTCTTCACATTTTCCATTATATGAAACTCTTTATAGCCTTGGATTTGAACTAACGTAGTAGTATGTTTTTTGTTTGTTTTGTTTTGCTTTGTTTTGTGTGTGTGTGAGTGTGTGTTTGTGTGTGTTTTTTCCCCAAAATAAGGATAATTCTCAACATTAAACAAAAGCCTTTCCCCCCTTTCCAGCTGAGAAATACTTTAGACGGTAATACAGGGTACATTGAAAATACAGGATACTATGAAAAGTTGGGAAAATAATTTTCATTACTTGAAATCTTAGTATTTAATTACCGGTAAGAAAATGAAATTAGCCAATAGCACACAAACTGTGATTTCCAAGGTGTAGCTATCAATACTTGTGAGCATTTATTGTTTGTGTTTTTCTTGTTATTGTTGTTTGGTCATTTATATTTTTTTTTTTTCTTGAAAGAAAGCACATAAGGCATGACTCTTAATTAACATTATGTAGTGGGTTTATGTGGCAAGGTTTTGGTAGCAGAGGGCCATAGCGAGAAAGAATCTAGAGAAGAATCTGTGAGAAGAATGCAGAAGCTGCCCCATGTTAGGTAAGGGCCCTGATGCTGACCAGAGCCAATGCAATAAACAATGTTTTTTGCACCTCTGTGAGAGGTGCAAAAGAAAGGAAGGAAAAAAAAAAAAAAAAAAAAAAAAAAAAAAAAAACCATGCATCTATGCAGCAGCTCGAAGAGTCAGAGGAGTGAGAAACAGCCTTGTAAACTCCAAGGTCAGTGAAGAATGAGAAGGAGAGGTGCTCCACGTGTCAGAGCAGAAGTCCCCTGCAGCCTGTGGTGTGTACCATGATGAAGCAGGCTGCCCATGGAGTACCATGGTGGAGCAGGGTTCCACGTTGCAGCCCATGGAGGAGACCACGGTGGAGCAGGTGGACCTGCACTGATGGAGGCTGTGGCCTGTGGAAGACCCCTGCTGGAGCAGATTCCAGGCTGGACCTGTAGCCTTTAGAGAGGAGACCATGCAAGAGCAGATGATCTGTTAGGAGCTGCTGCCCATGGGGGACTTACATTGGAGCAGTTTGCTCCAGATGGATGGATCCCGTGGTACGGACCCATACCTGGAGCAGTTCTTGAAGAACTGTCACAATAATTACTGTGTGATCTCCCTGTCCTTATTTCAACTCTTGAGCACTTTGCATCGTATTTTTCTCCCCCTTTACCTTTGAGGAGGGGGAGGGAGAGAGTGGTTGTGGTGGAGCTCAGCCACATAAAACCACTACCTATTATTGAAATGAAATCCAAATATCTTACATTTGAAGTCTTATTTAATACTTTGATGCTTGGAGCCTCAATATATTGTAAAACTGGTTTGGAGGACCAAAATAAATGACACTCTAATGTTCATATTAGGAGAAATTAATACATTTCTAGAAAAATATCTGAATGTGGACCTAAGAATCAACTGGAAGGAATATGATAAATTCCTAGAGGCAATAATTCTATTTATTATAAACATATGCCTTCTAAAAATAAGCAATGTCGTTCTTATTTCTGTCTAATATTTCTTGATAAATGAGCTGGCAGATTAGTCAAAAAATATTTATTGTTTATTTGCCTACATTGTTTTAAAACATTACAATATCACAGCTATAGTCAGGTACTTGAATACAAGGAAATAACTTTCAGAATGTGGTAAAAGGCTGCTGCTTTATATAAAATTGATTATTTCTATAAAATCCTTTAAGGATCTGAGAACTATGTCTCTTGAACTTTTTAGTAATCTTGAATTTATGTTTTGGAAGATATTTTATATTGTATTTACTTCTTACAATTTAAATTTTATTGTACATTTGACTCATCCTGCTTTAGACTATCATTTGTAATAACATTTTCTCAATAATTTTTGTAAGATCCTTACAGCAAAAAATTTATTATACAGTAACAGAACATACCTATACAGCTTACAAAACCCTTTTAAAAGTCATGTACAAAGTGATTCATTCTTTTCCATATGAAATGGGGAAGATGACTTCATTTCAGTTTTACTTACAATAATCAAAGTTTAGATCATCAAAATAAGTCCTGGAAAAATGTATCATATTGCCAAACACTACTTAGTGGTAGCCAGTGATTGGACAAGGCATAATGGGTATAAATTGAATCACAGGAGGTTTCATCACCATATGAGGAAAAATATATGGTCTTGGTCACGGAGTACTAGAGGCTTCCCAGGTAGTGTGTGGCATCTCCTTCTTTGGAGATATTCAAAACCCATCTGGATGCTGTCCTGTGTAACATGTTCTAGGTGACCCTGCTTGAGCAGGAGGATCGACTAGGTGGAGGTCTCTTCCAACCACAACCATTCTGTGATTCTGTGATTGTACAACTAGAGTACAACTAGATCCTATCACTCTTATTACTTTCTTTCCAACACATGAACATATACAAATTTTGCAGAAGTTCCAACAGTTTTTTTAGCTTGTATTTCTGGTACCTAACCTTACAAACCTGAAGTCAGTGAGAATTTTAACTAATTATTTCCAAGATTTGAGTTCTGTTCAAAACTTCCTGTTTTAAGCAATTTAGATTATTTTAATACTCAGTATCAGGTAGATGACGAACTTCAGAGATTACTTTCAGAAGAAATAGTGAGGACAAGATACATGAGAAAATAATCAGTTTTCATTTGATAGCTTGGTGACCACTACTTAAACTAGGCCTGTTCTTAGATGTTTAAAATCACAACATTGATATTTTTTTAGAAATAAATGACCAGAGTATATAAATGTACGAATAACAATAAAAATAAACATTAAAAAAATGCAGACGGAGGGTCTGGGGGAAGCAGGATGTAGAATCAGAATCTCAATGTCTCCTACTTTATTTGGAGAGAAACCTTTTTTTCTCTGTGCCTTGGATGTGAGAAAGCTTTCAGAAGGATATATTTTATCATAATGTTATGTGAGACCTATTTATAAATCGAGACAAATGCATTATTTTACACAGCAATTTAATATTTTATTTATTTATTTATTTATTTTAGGCAAAGACTTAATTATTTTCTTAAGCATGGAAATAAGAAACACAAAAGATCTCTTAAGTCATCTTCCCCATTTCATAAAGAACATAGATGATTCTTTCATTGCTTTCTTTGATTGATTGATTGATCAATTTTGGCTTGCTTTAAAGTGACAAGATTGATGGGAAGACTTACTTTTAAAACATATTCCACAGAATTAGAGAGTGCTAAGAAAAGTTTATTAATAATTGGCTTAAATCAAGAGATTTAAGCCAATTATTAAGTGGCTTAAATTATTAATTATTTAGTCTCTGTGTCATTTTGTTGTTGTTGTTGTTGTTATTACTGCACATTATCTTTCCTCCTTTGATGTTTCCAACAGGAGGGATTCTGTTGAGGGTTCTGTTTGCTAGTAGAGAAGAAATAAAGTATTAGAAATAGCTGTATACAAAAGTTATTTACAAAATAAACTCTGCAATAAGATTTATCTTCACACACGGGTAAATTTATTCAGTGTGTTTTGGCAAGGTTGTATGCCAAGATGTCAAGGAAGAGACTGTATTTGTTACACATCACAGAGAACACTTCTCTTTCATTCTATACTGATAGTAAAGTTGGACATTTTTTATCAGTTAGTTTAAAGCAAACCAACACCTACATTCTTATTTTGATCCAAGACCAAAGTTTACCCTAGTTAAACTTAAGCAAGATTTTAATGCAAACAAACCATCAGTTCTCTCTGACATTTAGCCATGATGGCAGGTGTAATGCTATTACATAAACATGAATAAATATGTATGGCCTGGAGAAGTCAGGATTTCCTAGACAAAAGCAAATACAAAATCTGATATCTCTCAGTACCTCTGCAATGGCTACACCTCTCCTGCTAAAGCAATTAACTAACAGGAGCAGAGATTTCATTATTTTCTATGTAATAAAAACAGATACTTCTAATATAATTTAAATAGTTTTAATGTTTTTTGTTTGTTGGTTGGTTTTGGTTTTTGTTTTTTACAAAAATCACACTGTACTTATATTCACTGATCAGAAATGCAGTTCAAATTCAGCAGGAATAGAAATAAACATAATTCTAATGAAAACGAAAGTGTTCTAAATAACCTTAACAACATAATCTACACGATTATTTAGCAACTGTTGATGAGCTGTATGATGTTTAGCCAAAACTTATTTTTAAAATAGTTTTTAGGATAGATTTACTTCTGTTTAGATGCAATTTTGTGCCCTGGTTACTTCAACAGACTTGGATCCCTGCCAGGCAAAATCAATTCATTGAATTATGGCCTTTATTTTCAAGGCACCTAGATGGAATACTTCAATAGGTGTCCTAGCATTGGCTGATTACTACTGAAAAGATGGGGAAGTGCAAGTTCTAGAAGCAAACTATTACTTATTAATCCATGCAACATTCCACCCCAAGGACATTTCAGGAGAAAATAGGAAAACAACTGTGAAAGACACCATTTATTCTCGACTTCAAACATTGTTTGCAGAGATTCTTACCTAGCAACGTAGACCTACCTATCCATATGGCTAGCACATCTCTTCTTGATTGGCTGGTGCCTGTACATACCAAAATGCATGGGCAGGAGAAAAATGCCATTACAGCAAGTTCTAGGCATGTGATACTGGCAGTGATCTCAACCAATTGGAAATAAATACATGTGTAGTGATGAATTTGCTACATGCCATTAACTTGGGGAAGGGACAGTATTAAAAAAAAAAAAAAAAAAAAAAAAAAAAAAAAGATGCACGAACCCCTCCCCACAGCAAAACCAACAGGACACTACTGTATCCATGGTGGTGACTATCTCTTGCAATTTATAACACACTTTTGCTCATATTTCAATACCTTTTCCATCATTCTTTTTTTTTTTTTTTTTTTTTTTTTTT
>CM021763.1:46522320-46536603 GCA_011075105.1 Heteronetta atricapilla | reverse complement strand
TTTTTTTTTTTTTTTTTTTTTTTTTTTTTTTAACTGTTGCTTCTATTTTGATATTTTAATACAAAAGTAATAAACTAGCAGGCAACATTTGACCTCACTTGTGTCTTAATCACACTGTGGGTGACTCGCAAATGGCCCTCTGAGCAATAGGAATGGGACAACAACCTTCTATACAAATATAGTGGAGCCAAAAAGTGATGTGGGGTGGGGGGGAAGAGGGTGGTTTGGTTTGATGGCTGGAATAAAAACTCAAAAACTGCATTATTTCACATGCATTTTGAAAGCAAACTGAACTCATTAAGCAATAAATAGAAAGATTATTCATTTCTATTAAGAAATAAATAGATAAAATTGCAACACACCTTTGCAGAAATGTAAAGCATAGGTGAATGATTTGCACACCAAACATAAATTAGGATCACATTTTAAGGGATTTTTCTTGGTCCTGTTTAAATTAATAGCTAAGCAACTGTTAATTTCAGTAACAGCAGATTTAACCCTATAGAAAAAAATCTTAAACTTATCTAGTTAGTGGAATTTAAATCTACATTTTGTCGCTAGAATTCTGTCAACTAAAGTCTCATATGCTTTTCTGAGAACCTCAGTAGTGGATTCCTGCTAACATCCACAGTGAAGTTCAAGATTAAATCCCTAGCAACACAAACATAAATGCATGACCTCTACGTACAAAATAATAATTTATGCTGGACACTTTAAATTAAATGAAATATGAATGTACGAATAGATTCCTATGATCTTTCTATATTACATGACAGTTGGGAATTTAAATCTTGTTATTCTAGAGAGTTAAAATTGTACAAAACTTATTTTACACTGCACTTTTAAAATGTATTCTTTCATTAGATAATCCACAATGTTTCCCACATAACTGATATGAAAGCTATACGCATTGATAGCCCCATATCCACATGAACAATAAAGTTGTATAAGGAATAAGAAACATCAATTTATTTGTGCAGAAGCTGGAGGGACTGAAAAAGCAGATGAGCTCAAGGTAAAGTAGGTGAGGTCAAGGTAAAGCATATAAGCTAAGGTGGATACATTGTAGAGATTGGTAATATTAAGACTAAAACCACACAGGCTCAAGATCAGAAAGGTGAATCATTCCCAACACAGAACGTTGGATTCCAGCAGAACAGAAATAACTACTGGGGACCTGGGAAAGACCCAAAACCTTGATCATTTAACTTTAAGGAGCACAAGTAGAAAATTAATAGGGATTTTTAAAATGAAAATATAGACTATTTTTTTTTTTTTTTTTTTTTTTTTCAAAAAAAAAATAACAAGGAAGTATCACAGAATCACAGAATCACAGAATTTCTAGGTTGGAAGAGACCTCAAGATCATCGAGTCCAACCTCTAACCTAACCCTAACAGTCCCCACTAAACCATAGCCCTAAGCTCTACATCTGAACGTCTTTTAAAGACCTCCAGGGATGGTGACTCCACCACCTCCCTGGGCAGCCTGTTCCAGTGCCTAACAACCCTTTCAGTAAAGAAGGTCTTCCTAACGTCTAACCTAAAAATCCCCTGGCGCAACTTCAGCCCATTCCCCCTCGTCCTGTCACCAGGCTCGTGGGAGAACAGACCAACCCCCACCTCACTACAGCCTCCTTTAAGGTATCTGTAGAGAGCGATAAGGTCACCCCTGAGCCTCCTCTTCTCCAGGCTGAACAAGCCCAGCTCCTTCAGCCGCTCCTCATAGGACTTGTTCTCCAAGCCCCTCACCAGCTTCGTTGCCATTCTCTGGACCCGCTCAAGCACCTCCATGTCCTTCTTGTAGCGAGGGGCCCAAAACTGAACACAATACTCGAGGTGCGGCCTCACCAGAGCCGAGTACAGGGGGACGATCACCTCCCTAGCCCTGCTAGTCACACTCTTTCTGATACAAGCCAGGATGCCGTTGGCCTTCTTGGACACCTGAGAACACTGCTGGCTCATATTCAGCCGACTGTCCACCATCACTCCCAGGTCCTTCTCTGCCTGGCAGCTCTCCAACCACTCATCTCCCAGCCTGTAGCTCTGCTTGGGGTTATTGCGCCCCAGGTGCAGGACCCGGCACTTGGTCTTGTTGAACTTCATGTAGTTGACCTCAGCCCATCGGTGCAGCCTATCCAGATCCTCCTGCAGACCTTTCCTACCCTCGAGCAGGTCGACACATGCACCTATTCTGGTGTCATCTGCGAACTTACTGAGGGTGCACTCAATGCCCTCGTCCAGATCATTGATGAAGATATTAAAGAGGATCAGCCCCAGCACCGAGCCCTGGGGGACGCCACTAGTGACTGGCCTCCAACTGGACTTGACTCCATTTACCACGACTCTTTGGGCCTGGCTATCCAGCCAGTTTCTAACCCAACAAAGTGTGCGCCAGTCCAAGCCAAGAGCAGCCAGTTTCTTGAGGAGAATGCTGTGGGAGACGGTGTCAAAAGCCTTGCTGAAGTCAAGGTAGACCACATCCACAGCCTTTCCCTCGTCCACCCAATGCGTCACTTTGTCATAGAAGGAGATCAGGTTTGTCAAGCAGAACCTGCCTTCCATAAACCCATGCTGACTGGGCCTGATCGCCTGCGTGCCCTTCAAGTGCCGCATGATGACTCTCAAGAGGATCTGCTCCATGAGCTTCCCTGGCACTGAGGTCGAACTGATAGGCCTATAGTTCCCCGGGTCTGCCCTCCGGCCCTTCTTGTAGATGGGCGTCACATTTGCTAGCCGCCAGTCAGCTGGGACCTCCCCCAACAGCCAGGACTGCTGATAAATGATGGATAGGGGCTTGGCCAGCTCCTCTGCCAGTTCTCTCAGTACCCCTGGGTGGATCCCATCCGGCCCCATCGACTTGCACACATCCAAGTGCCGTAGCAGGTCCCCAACCACTTCTTCATGGATGGTGAGGGCCACATCCTGCCCCCCATTCCCTTCCACCAGCTCAGGGTACTGGGTATCCAGAGAACAACCGGTATTGGCGCTAAAGACTGAGGCAAAGAAGGCATTGAGCACCTCCACCTTTTCCTCATCTCTTGTAACTAAGTTTCCCCCCGCATCCAGTAAAGGATGGAGATTTTCCTTAGTCCTCCTTTTTGTGTTGATGTATTTGTAAAAACGTCTTTTGTTATTTTTAACGGCAGTAGCCAGATTGAGCTCCAGATGAGCTTTGGCCTTCCTAATTTTGTCCCTGCACAGCCTCGCTACATCCTTATAGTCCTCCCTCGTGGCCTGCCCACTTTTCCAAAGATTATAAACCCTCTTTTTTCTCCTAAGCTCAAGCCACAATTCTCTGTTGAGCCAGGCTGGTCTATTTCCCCACTGGCTCATCTTTGGGCACATGGGGACAGACTGCTCTTGTGCCATTAGGATTTCCCTCTTGAAGAGCTCCCAGCCTTCCTGGACCCCTCTGCCCTTTAGAACCGCCTCCCAAGGAACTCCACCAACTAGTGTCCTGAGCAGCCCAAAGTCAGCCCTCCGAAAGTCCAATATAGCGGTTTGGTTTTACTGGTCCCCTTCCTGGCCTCACCAAGAATAGTGAACTCCACCATTTCGTGGTCACTCTGCCCAAGACAGCTCCCGACAATCACATCCTCCACCAGTCCTTCTCTGTTTGTGAAGAGAAGGTCTAGCGGGGCACCACCCCTGGTAAGTTCACTAATCAGCTGCGTCAGGAAGCTATCTTCCACACTCTCCAGAAACCTCCTAGACTGCTTCCTCTGGGCTGTGTTGTGTTTCCAGGATATGTCAGGGAAGTTGAAGTCCCCCACGAGTACAAGCGCTGACGATTTCGCAACTTCTGTCAGCTGCCTGTAGAACTCCTCATCTGTCTCCTCATCCTGGTTCAGTGGTCTATAGCAGACCCCGACCAGGACACTAGCCTTGTTGGCCCCGCCGATCCTAACCCAAAGGGACTCCACCTTGTCATTCCTAGCCTCGAGTTCTACAACATCAAAAGACTCTCTAATATAGAGAGTCACACCACCACCCCTTCTGTGCTGCCTGTCCCTTCTGAAGAGCTTATAGCCAGGCATCGCAGCACTCCAGTCATGAGACTGGTCCCACCACTTCTCCGTGATGGCAACCAAGTCATAGCCTGCCCGCTGCGCGATGGCTTCCAGCTCCTCCTGTTTGTTACCCATGCTGCGTGCATTGGTGTAGATGCACTTCAGCTGGGCCTTTACCTTATCCTCCGGCCTTGCCATTGTTCCCCCTGGCACAGCCCCAACAATCCATGCTTCAGCCCCATCCCCCATTATACCTAGTTTAAAGCCTTATCAATGAGCCCTGCCAGCTCCTGGCCCAGGATCCTTTTTCCCTTAAAGGATAGGGACCCGTCTACGGCCATCAGGCTGGGTGCTGAGTAAAGTGCCCCATGGTCGAAAAACCCAAGATTTCTTCGTTGGCACCGGCCCCGGAGCCACGTGTTTAACAGGTGGGCTTTCCGTGTCCTCTCCGTACCTCTCCCTGCCACTGTAGGGATGGATGAAAACACCGCCTGTGCTCCCGCTCCATCCACTAACCGTCCCAGCCCCCTAAAGTCTCTTTTGATAGCCTTCAGGCTTCTCTCTTCAGTGTTGTCACTGCCTGCCTGGACTATCAAAAGAAGATAATAGTCGGAGGGGCGTACCAGGTTGGGAAGCTTCCTGGCAACATCCCTGACCCTGGCCCCAGGGAGGCAGCAGACTTCCCTACGGGTAGGGTCAGGCCAACAAATAGGGCCCTCTGTTCCTCTGAGAATAGAGTCTCCCACAACAATAACCCTCCTGTCTTTCTTGATGGAGGCAGTCCTGAGGCATGGAGTCGAAACAAGGGAAATGAAACTCCAGAGGATAAACTTCAAGAGAAGGAGGCAACAAGTGCCTTCACAGTGATGACATTTTTCAGATTGTGATAAGTCTACTGACATTCACATAGGAGAGAATAATACAAGGCAGTCCATGGACAAATGGAAATATGTCAGAATTAATATATTAAGAGCTTAGAAAATAAAGTGCCTGAGGAAATCTGCCTTTAAAGAATAAGTAGGAGTCATCTTCTGTGAACTGAAAATTGCCTGAAGCATAAGGAAGAAGAGTACAAGGGAAGTACAAGTGTTATATTGCCTATACTATGGAAGCAATATATTAAATAAAATCACTTGTGCTATTAAATTAGGACTTGCAATTACAATAACAGAAGTAACACTTATGAAAAGAGAAAGGCAGAAAATCTCAAACATTGCGGAAAGTGGAACAGAAATTAATTCTGAAGAACATTTACTCTGAAAACAGTGAGTAAAATTGATCATTACATATTACTTTACTGAGGTGTGTTTTCAATGGTGTATGAATAAAAATATTTCTTTCAGCATCACATCAAAGGCAAATGATAAAGCAACCTTGCAATTCACTCTTAGAAACGTTTATAGAAATAGGTTTATTCATGAGGACTTTCTCTCCATATGAATGACCAGGGCAAAGCAACTGATTACTGGGCCTTTCATCCAAGTTAAATATTTATCAAGTTCAGTGTATACAGACACATGGAAATGACTCCAAAAGAGCAGATGAACAACAGTTATCTTCATTGTGCTCAAGAGGAATGTTGGCTATGTTGGAGAGTATAGAAAGTACAAAGTGAACAACAAATTAGGAAATAACACTCAGCCACTGCCTCACATGTGGTGAGAAAGCAAGAAACACCATTTTCTGTTTGATTAAAATACGAAAATTTTGATCCAGATGATTTTTTGAAAGAAAATTACAAACCTAGTAGAAACCAGAAACAGAAAATGATAATATAGGGTTCTCCATTAAGCTTGTGAGTACTGGATCCAGATCCAGGGAATACTGCTAGGTTTCTATTGTACTACTTTCTATTTGGACCTACTCTACTCATAATATTAATCCAGACTGAGGCCATGATTCTGTATTGATTTAACTTAAACAATGTGAAATTGAGAGCCACTGCATTTAATTTTTATGTGTAGGATTTCCTTCAAAAAGTTTACAGGCATGATTGAAACAAACACAACCAATTTTAAAATTCTGTGAGAAATGTAATTGTTTTCATTGCCTTTGTTACCTACATTAGTTTTATCAAATCTTTTTCAGCTGAACTATTTCAATGAGAATTTTATAATTGCATTTTCAAGCAAAAAGATCTGTTCTTATATTTTAATAAATAATAGCTAGTAGGTAAAAATCTGCTCGCTGAAATCAGGTTGTCCTTTTTTTTATATTATTTTTATTATTTATTATTTTTATTTTATTTTATTTTTTAATGAAGAGTTCACTAATTTTTCCAGGACAGATATCAACTGATACTTTTCTGCTAATTTACTTTTTTATTTTTTATCTACAAAACCAATAATTCTAATATTAAGATTAAAGTCAGACTAGAATTCTAGAACACTTTCATATGAAATTGATATAAACACATTTCTGACTGGGGAGAAAGTAGTCTGTTCCTGTTCACAAATCTGAATCTCACTTGTTTCCTGTAACCAGTTTTTTATTAGGACAAATTCCTCTCCTCTTACCATGGTAATTCCTGTTTTAGTTTAAAGCTATAACTCATTATCCTATCACTATACTCCCTGTCAGACTCCCTCCCCGTATTTCTTGTAGGCCTCCTTTAGGTACTGGAAGGGAACTATAAGGTCTCCCTGGAACCTTGTCTTCTTGAGGCTGAACAACTTCCTCAGACTCTCTTCAGAGAAGCTTTGTTCCAGATCTTTGATCATCCTCATGGCCCTCCTCTGGACTCTCTTTCATAGGTATATGTCCTTATAAATGGTCTTGCCCCTTTTGAGACTGTGAATTATTTTATGGTTTCAACTTTTAATATCAAGCCTCTTAATATTCATGTCCCTTTTAGTATCCTTCAAAGAAAATATAAACATTAGTGGCCCCTGCCTCTGACTCATGCACTCAAGGCAATGTTCAGAATTGGCGAATTTGGTCTTAGGGTTAATAGTGAGACCACTTCTGTAGTAACAGATTCATTTGCAAACAGTTTAGCTGTCATTGTCATAATGTCTTCTTGTGTTTTTATGTTAGAAATTCAATTTTCTTCAGTTCTGAGATGAAAAGATTTGTTGTTATTGTTGCTTGTTGTTGTTTGTTTGTTTTTGAATAGATCTTTTGATAGATCTTTTAACCACAATTCTTTGAGAAATATCGTCTTCATTTGTTTGTTTATTTCGTAGTTCCATCAATGTAGATTTATATTTTTTGTATTTTTTTCTTGAGGGTGTTTCAAACTATGTTCTTGTGATAAAAACATAAATACCTTCTCAGTAACCTGTTCTCCTCTTCAAACATTGTAAGCTAAGCCAGAATCAAATTTCACTCTTCTGTTTTATACTATAAAACTGATACTCTACAGTATTTCTTCTGAGTTCAGGTCCAAAAGCAGGTTTCACTTTTATACATATATTGTACAAAATCAGCGCAAGTGCTGTCTGTCACATTTGACTTCACAAGTCTGCTACTCCAAGCTCATTTTAAACTGCTATTCTCACTACATGAACCCTTGCTTTTCTTCTTTATACTAAAGCAGCTTTATAATAATCTCTGCTTTTAACATCCTCCTTTCATCAGGTTTTATTTTAATTGCTTCATTAAAATATTTCAAAGTCCATCTGAGAATCTCATCTGTTCACCCTTAAATCTTCTTTCAGACAAAACTGATCCATTTCCCTTCTGATTCCCTGTCATGAGAGTGAATTATGTAAATAAGATGAAAAAATAATTGATTGCAAAACTACAAACTGGTGGGAATTTGTGGAGAATATAGGCTGAGAATATCTGAGGGACACAAAATAATAGTGACTGCAGGGATAAACGGAGGAAAGGAATAAACACAGGGTCCCAGATGCATTTGGGGGAAATGAAGTCTTCTTTTATATTTGTATGCTTGATGTCACACTTGATCTGATACTAACAGAGGGATGGCTCATCTTTTTGAGATGTTACAGAAACACCATTTCTACCTGGCTACCAAATATGATGTATGTTAAGCATGTCTTGCATGTGTCCATCTCTGTGTGTCTGATATGTCTATCATATCAGGCATAATAACTCTTAGCTGTGTGAGTTACCATGTGAGCATGAAGGAGAAAGTCTCCAATGAACTTTAAGAGCCTGGCCCAAATGGAGATGAAGAGCAGAACTTCAGATGTATTAAAGGTTTGTGTCTTGATCATCCACTTGGTAAATACTGTAGTTTATGTCACCTACTCTGATGTGCATACCACCTAATTTGTACTTCAGTTACTTTTGGTTTAGTCATCACTCTCAAGGAGTGGAAGAGTCAAGTCTACGGTATTTAGTTTATGTTTTTTATTTATTTATTTTGAAGTTAAATGAGAAATGTGCAATGGAATTAAAGCAAATGGATACATTGCCTTTTCATTTCTAGCTTTGGGAGTGTTTTAACTGTAATCCTAATTTTATTGGTAATTTTCTATTTAATACACACTCATAAGTGTTTTACTCTCCAAAGCATCAGCCACTTGTTGGTAGATATCCTTTCCCATCTAAAATTAGGAGATCTAATTATAGCATCTACATCTTTGATGAGAAAAGTTCTTTTTAACTGAGTGTTAATTGTGATTAATTTATTCATTGATGCTGCTGTCACCTATATTTCAATGCACCTGCTAAAATGGCAATAAACATTCAAGCATA
The DNA here is from genome assembly GCA_011075105.1 of Heteronetta atricapilla. NCBI lineage: Eukaryota > Metazoa > Chordata > Aves > Anseriformes > Anatidae > Heteronetta > Heteronetta atricapilla. The sequence goes on along the minus strand of CM021763.1, from coordinate 46,527,925 downwards.
TATTTTATTCATTTCTTTTATTTATCTGAATAAAAATATTTTAATCAATAATCATATTTCTTATTTATATCATGCTTCATGAGATATAAAACATGACGACTTTTTTCAGTTCTGAGACAAACTTGAAAGCATCAAGAGTTATAAATTGGTAAGTTCAAAAGAGCAGGTGTTATATATCAGTTGCAGATACACTGCTTCTATCATTTAGTTATGCAAATTATCTGTATGAAAATAGTAAAACCTTTTCAAAGAAATGTAAGCGTGACTTTAAAAGGGATTTCATGGGAATGTAGTAAGTTTTTGTATTGTTATTTCATGTAATACCATTTCTCTTCATTTATCTCATCTTACTGCCTAGAGAGAGACACAAAAGCACAAACAAATATTTAAATGTCCAGCATGTGCAACAAGGAAGATGGGTGTCAGTTATGAGACATTAAAAAACAAACAAACAAACAAACAACAACAACAAAAAAATGTTGATCTTTCAGAATACATGTAATTCAGTAAAGTGAATCTGCAGAGTTAAAAAATGCAAGAGATAAAACCAAATTCGTATACATTTTTGCCTAAGCATCTTCAGCAAGCTAAGCTGGATATCATATGGTTTTGAAGGGTGGCCAAGTCTTCATTCAGCTAATCCTACTCCTACCAACAGGTCCACTCAGGGCTCTGTAGCCCCAGGACTTTTGATTAACAAAAAGGTCTTTGATGTGAAAAAATGGAGACACTTTCAAAATGCTTTAAGTGTTTCCCAGTTTTACACTTGCGAGGAGGTGGGAGTAGGCAATGTTTTGTTTTTAATCTCCCAGCCTTGAGCATGGGGGAGAGGAATGAAAGAAACAGAAGCAAATGACTGATGGCACTCCTCCCTTTTTACATTCTGGCCATGTGGAGCTTATTGAAGTTAGGGAAGGATGATGAAGGGTAGTTTCACTCTGTTTGAAACTGTTGGCTCATAACCTGGATATGGTTATGAGGCCCAGGAGGGGACCATGAACAGGGCAAGCCTCAGATTCACACACCCTTTCTTCCACAAAAATATGGCCACCAGGACTCAGACTGAGGCACTGTCTGGGTCTTAGCCCACCAAATAAATAAATAAATAAATAAATCAGTTATTCATGGATTTCTCTTTCTTTCTCCTTTTTCTTTCTCCATTTTCTTTATCTTTTTTCTTTCTTCTTTCTTTCTTTCTTTATCTCTCTCTCTCTCTCCCTCTCTTCCTCTTTCTTTCTCACTTTCTCTCCTCTCTCTTTCTTTCTCTTTCTTTCTCTCTCTCTTTCTGTCTCTGTCTCTCTTTCTCTCATTCTCTCTCATTCTCTCTCTTTCTCTCTCTCTTCCTTCCTTCCTTATTTAAAATGATTGAGTCCATGTTTAAATTGTGTATAGAACTGTATTAAATAATGAGAAAAAATAAGAAATGTGTCAAATTGGCAACTTCACTCTGCAAATGTGTCTAAACTATTTAGCAAATAATAAAGAAACTTTTTGACTTCACTATCTGTATGATTAATTGAAAAATTGAAATATTTACTAGCTAAAAATTATGAATATTTCACTAAGTTAAAAATGGCTAACATTAATAAAAAATGTGCTTTATGTAAGACACTTAATGGAGTTTACAATACATTCAGGGATACTGAAAAAAGTAATTACTTTTTACATTTCATCCCTTCTTCTTGGTGTCACCCATCTGCCTTGACATCCTAGCAAAGAAATTAAAAAAAAAAAAAAAAAAAGTTTTAAGTTAGTTCTGAGTTTTGTTTGTTTGTTTGTTTGTTTGTTTTCCTGGAGAGATCCTCGAGATATTTAATCTTTAACACCAACCCCGTGTATTAGAGGTCTTGAATGTAATCTGGGAGCGTGCCATACCTTAAACACTGTTAGCTGAAGAGAGACACTTATGTAGACTCCAGCCTTCAGACTATTAAATATGAAATATTTTATTTTGAACAGTCTCAATATATATATATTTATTTAAAATTGCTAAATTATCTACATGATTGATTTTGAAATAAAAAAACTTTGTTTTTAAAAAGTTTTTTTTTTTTTTTTTTTTTTTTTTTTTTTGGCAGCAAAATTTTTCAACTGGTTCTTGTAACACAGCCACATTACCAAAGGAATCTAATATATCTTAAATTATCCATTCAAGACTAGACATAATTATTTAATTAATTAATTAAATGAGCAGAGACTTCTGTTACTGCAAGAGTACACATAGGTAAGTACAGGAAATTCTATACAACATATTACCAAAAACAAAGAAGTAATTTCAGTACTTATGCTGCAATGCTTTTCTAAGATGCTGAAAACACCAGCTGAAGTTCACACAAATTAAGGATGTTTCAAACTCTTAAAAAGTTAGTAACTCTCTATCATATTAGGAGAGTCAGGTGATATCACTTGACTTCTACAAGCAAAATGTTCTTACTTTTTATCTTTTCCTTCTCATTCTTGAATATAGAAAGACAATAAGTATATTATTTATTTTCCTGAAAAATTAAAGAGCTGTGAGGTGATTAAAAATAAAGAATACCAAAACCACTTTGATCAGACATTAATATGGAAGGATTATATATATATAGTGCTGAATACAGTCAGGGAGAATGAGTAGAAAGGTAATTAAAAAAAAAAAAATGTTACTCGATCAATATTTTTTGTCTGTGAGTAGAGAGTAGTAGACAAATACAAGATTTTCAAAATCTTCCTTTATAACACAATGTTATGCTTACATGTAATTTCTTACTTGTAATTTTAACTGTTCTTGCTACAAACTCCACCAAATCACATAGCATCACATAATAAAAATGACATCATATTTTGGGAACACACGAGTGTAGCAGACAATAGATGTGAATCTCTGCCAATGGGTTCAATATTTTTTGCTTGTCAACATTCCTGAAATATATACAGTTATGATTTTTGTTTGTTTGGCTGTTTGTTTGTTCATGTTTTGTTTTTGTTATACCTCAGAAGAGTAATCTGTGGTTGTTTAAGAAACAAAATTCATGTTAAAATATTTAGAAATGTTATTTTTTGATTTGTAATTTTGTAGTACTTAGTAATACAATTAAATATGTTATGATGTGTTTGTTTGTTTTGTTTTGTTTCATTTGTTTTTACATTTTTTGTTTTGTTTGATTTTGTTTGTTTGTTTTATATGTTACCAGAGCCAAATTAAATTTAAAATCTCGGAGTATTTATGGCTTTTGTTGTTTGAGTTAGATAATTTTCTGAGAAACATTTCAATTCTGAAGTTTCAATACTTGGGAAAACAAGTTTAATTGCATAGTCCTGGTGTACACTCACATACCAGAGGGAAAAAATAAGTAGTTTTAATAGTAACTTCAAGCTTTTAGGCAACAAGTATTGTTCTAGGGTTAGGATAGATGCAATTGCATGGTGAATTTTGAACTCTTGTGTTGGGAATGTAGATACTCCTTCTCTTTTTTTTTTTTTTTTTTTTTTTTCTGTTTTTAAAGTCTGGTTAAAATTCCATTAAAGTAAATGGAGAGATGGGACTGGTCTTGAATGTCACAGTGACCTAAAACTTGGTAAACTTCTCTGAATTCAGATCCTTCACAGAGCCCTGTTGTTGATTTCAAATGACTTCATGCAGGCAGAGTCTGAAAAGCAATCCAGAATCTCCAATATTTGAAGGAATTTAAAACTATTGTACACACAAATATCTGCCATTACTGCCTGTATTTTATAATTACCTTGAACCTTGAGTACCTTGAGTTCCAATAAACTTCCCTGTACATTTGTCAACAGGGTCAGTCATGAATTTTCATTCTGTCCTCTGAATTTCATCAGCCTTAGTCTAACTTATTGTCATGGGCTACTAGAGTGGAACGAAGCTCTGTGTGAAGAGTAACAAAAGAAGAGGAATTCACATATGAGAAAGTTGGTCTTATCCACTATGATAGGTCTTAATCCTCCAAGCAGTGCAAGTTCTGGAACAACAGGCAGGTTACTCTGAGAAACGGGATGAAATAAATGAGAAACTGCTGATATTTTCTCTGCTGTGGATGTGAGAACAAAGGGTCATTGGCAAAGGGCTAGGTGAAAGTGCCTTCAAACAGCTTGACCTATTGTTCAGAAAAGCAGAAATACCAGTGAAGACCATTCCCCTCAATAAATAAACAAATAAATTCTTAATTACCGTAGGTATCAGAACATGCCTTTTTCTTTTATCTGAGCTGAATTAGAATAGTGATGTCCATCAACTTCTTGTTCTAGTCAAAGCTATGCATTTGACTGAAGAGAAAAGAAAATAATACTAATTAAAAAATAAAGAAAAGGTAAAGAAATAAAAAATGTAGGAGAGCTGGGAGAGCTGAGGGTGAGAAAACAAATAAGTTGTCAGATAATGTTAGAATATTTATTTTCTATACTACAGACAACCTTCCAATTTAGTCAAGAAATGAGCTACATCTAACTATTACAAATCATATCAAGACATTACAAAGCAAATTAAAATTATACACATTAAAATATCACCAATGAAACAAAACATGATGAAGGGTTAGTATGTAAATAACGGTTTAAATAAGTGATGAATATTAGGTTAAGTTTAAAAGCAGCCATGTAGTCCAGAATGCAGAATAACTGGCAAACCAGAGACATAGGTGTGTGATAACATTGCAGAGGAGGGAGAGGAAACTGTTTCTTGGAGTGGGAAGGACAGGGAGGTCACATGCTGCTAGAAGCATAAACATGAACAACTAACAAAATAATCTTGTCATCTTTAGCACAGATTTTATGCATGTACATGGTACTGCACACACTGAAAACACTGAAGAAGTGGCAAGATTTCTGAAGGGAGGAAGGATCATTTGATCAATAAATACATCTCAGACTGCCTGCATAGTGTTTCTGACAGATTGATTAAAAACACTGCTAACCAGATACTGTTGCCCAGGAGGACTGTAGTTTGAATATGAAGCTTTGAAGATGGAATGAAAAGTCTGTGGAAATACAAGCAGAAGGGATTATCCTGGGGGAAAAATGAGCAAACAAACAAAACACACACAAAAACAAACAAACAACAACAACAACATCAAAACTGCAACACTGCTTGTCATGCTGATTAAACTCACAATAATACATATTGATTCCAAATCTTCCAAAAAGACAATATAATAAATGGACATGAATGAATAATATAACATGCATAATAGACATCAGAGTTCATTGTTACTACACTAGCAATGAAATGCAGCATGAATCTTTCTCTTCATGATGCACAGCAGTTATTGTTTTGGAACCACTACCAAGGGCAGCAGATTGAAGGATCATTGCTTTAATGCATCACAAATTATGCTACAACTTGCTAGTGAAAATAGATTCTTTCTTTACTTCTGCTGTATCCCACAATAGACTGAGGAAGGCTGAACCAGAGAATATCTAATGAATTTTAAGTATGTCCCAATACATTTCTAAGATGATATACCCTGTATATGTCTGACAACCACCTGCTTACCATTTTGTTCCAGTGAACTTTTATTTCTATTTATGTCCTTGTCACCTTTTACCATCAAGGAAAGAAGAAATATTTGTTTAATAGCTATAGCTTATAGCTTCGTTTCATCTCCCCCCC